>CM037879.1:39290385-40490385 GCA_021292165.1 Shinisaurus crocodilurus | reverse complement strand
GCTGCCGTGGGGGCCTGGCTAGTCAACGGTGAACTAAAGAGGTGGGAGGGGGAGAAAAATAGTGAGGCTAGAGGCTGGGAGGGAGGGGGAAATAGCAAGGTAAAAAGGTAGAGGGGAGAGAAAGAGTAAGGCTAGAGGCTGGGAGAGGGGAGAAACAGCAAGGTAAAGAGGTGGTGAAAGAAATAGCAAAGCTAGAGGCTGGGAGGGAGGGGAAACAGCAAGGCAAAGGGGTAGAGAAAGAGCAAAGCTAAAGGCTAGGAGGGGGAGAAAGGAGATTACCCTAACATTTCCCAAGGTTTTTGTTTTTAAAAAAAAGTTTTTTGGAAGAGGACAGGGAGTGCAGAGCTTTGTGGGTGCCGCTGGAAGTCCGCGCGCTAGGGACCCGTCCTAACGTTTAGCCAAAATCTGCTTCCCTGTCATTTCTACCCATTGGTTCCAGTCCTGCACTCTGGAGCATAAGAGAACAAGTCTACTCCATCTTCTGCATGACAGCCCTCCAGATATCTGAAGACAGCGACGATACCCCTTCTCAATCTTCTCTTCTCCAAGCTAAACATACCCAGCTCTTTCAACCCTTCCTTATATAGGATTTGGTTTCCAGTCTCCTCAACCTCCTGGTTGCCATCCCCTAGACATGGTCCCATCAGTCAATGACCTTCTTAAAATGTGGTGCTCAGAACTGGACACAGTACTCCAGATGTGTCCTGGCCATCTGGCTTCACGTGTTGCATAAATGAACAAATTAACATACAAAAAAGCTAAAAATCAAATGTTCTGTGATTTGTTAGAACTGGGAAATTATAGTCCACAACAGAAAGACAATTCTCAACTACTGGTAAGAGCCCAAGTTTTCCATCTTCTGGGAAATAAGCATCCATGTAAGATACTTTAATAACACTCAGGGGAAACGTTTGAATTAAAACTCTTAATAGTGGCAAGTAAATGCAGTGTTTAACCTGTATATTTAACATTAGCATCAACAAAGACGTGCACTGGGCAGCAATGCAGAGTTAAGAGCTGAAACAATTTCCTTAATCATCATGACTCATACAAAATGTGTAGAAGGGAGTAGGCTTAGTGATGCTGTAGCAAGCAGTTTTCTACATTTTCCAAACCATTACAACAAGGAGGAGTTCAAGGCTAAGCTGAGAATTGAATTGGGAGTTTCCCAATTCATAATCTTAAATTCTATGCTATACCAGATTGATGATGATAGGAGTAAAAAGCAGGGCTCTCACCCAGCTCAAGAAATCTTAGTTGCTGCGCAGAGCAATCCTACTGGTGGTGGCGGTGGTGGTGGAATCCAAAGGCGGAGGAACTGCTACATCCAAAGCCCTTCCAGGCTTGGTCTGGCAAGATAAAAGGGAGGGAGGAGCAACGTTTGCCCTCCTTTCCCTTCCTGTTTGGGGGGGGGGAGAGTGGGGGATTTTACCATTTTCCTACCCTACCAATAGGAATGAAATTATGTGCGACACATCCAGGGCTGGCATACATTTCTCCCCATGTCAGGGGCATGTCTTGGAACCGGGATGATAAGCCTTCCCTGTTCTGCCTCCTTTTTGACTCTACCAATGCCGGAGCCCCAAAGTCAGAACTCTGCAATCAGAGAGGCAAGAACCACAGAGGTTTCCACAGGTACTGGGAGTTGGCATCCTTTGAGGGCAGTCCTCACTCTCCATCCTTGGAAGAGATCTGAATGAGGAGGGGCTGTAGCTCAGTGGTAGACCATGTGCTTTGCATGCAGAAGGTCCTGGGTTCCATCCTGGTAGCTCCAGGTAGGGCTAGGAAAGAATCCTGCCTGAAACCCTGGAGAGCCGCTGCCAGCCAGTCACTGTCGCCGATACTGGGCTCAATGAACCAATGGTCTGACTCAGTTTAAGGCATAGGCCTATCCTATGGCCCCTGGGATGCCTTTTTTACAGCCTAAAAAGTATGAGTGTTAGCTAAGCAATCAACTAACTTAATTTAAATATGAGCAAAAACAGTAATTCTGAAGCAAGAAGTCTACTTTCTTTCCTTTTTGTAGATGATTTATGCACGTGCCGTAGACAGGAACCAGCTGATGAAAACATTTGTTTTTACAAAAAAATCAGTTAAGGACACAATCCTATGGCTGTTTAGACAGAAAAAAAGGCCTACAACTCCCAGCATTCCCCAGCCAGCCATGCCAGCTGGGGAATGCCAGGAGTTGTAGGCCTTTTTTTTCTGTCTAAACAGCCATAGGATTGTACCCTAAACATTGTAGAAAGTAATAAAGAGAAAATAAAATCAACAAATCAATCTCTCATTGCAGGCCTGCATTAGCCAAAACTCCTTGCTATGCCTGTCTTGCTTGCAGTAATTTCCTAACGCCACCCATTTCTGCACACATAAAATAAGGTGCATTTTATGTGTGCAGAAAGTTGAACTGAGTGCCCCTTAATGATGAATTTATCTCCTAAATTGACACTGCAATCTTATACACATCTGATTAGAAGTAAATCCCATTGAGTTAACTGGGGGTTACTCCTAGATAAGTGAGTACAGGATTGCAACCTTATCCCCCTTTGACAGTATAGACAACTTGAAGGCTGAAGAAAGTTAAATAGCAATTGCCACTTCAGGCTTATGGGACAGAGCAGAGAACTAACTTCAAAAAAGAAGTTCATTCATGGTCACACAACCAGGCTATCCATTAGTGAGATGCTCAAAATTAGGTCACAGTAATGGCTCCAGTCCTTGTTCCTGCTAGCAAGGAACAGAGAGGTGCAATTTGCCAACTGCCCAAAGCAAGGAGTTGAATGGCCATGCCTCCACCTCCTTCCATTTTGGAATCCATGTTTAACCACATCTTAAAGAAACTTGCGGCATGATTGCAGCTATCTTAGCACTTGAAAAGATGAGAAGTGAAACTGGAGTAATAAAGTAAGGCTCTTTACAACTAAGGGGAAAGAGGATTTATTCTTTCCCTGGACTGAAAAGAGCCTCAGTGCACTATTGCAGCTACCCATCCAGTCTCTCCTGACCAATTATCCCAGGTCAAGAGAAGCAACTGAAATAATATGATGGTGCCCTGTGGACAGGTAGTATATGATCTTTCTCAGTTCACCCTCCAACTGAGAACTGAGGAAGAGAGACAAGGATTTATCCAAAGCCACCCAATGCATCTGTAGCTAAGGCAGTGGTTCCCAACCTTGGGTCCCCAGATGTTGCTGGACTACAGCTCCCAGAATCCCTTGCCATTAGCCATGCTGGCTGGGTATGCTGGGAGCTGTAGGCCAGCAACATCTGGGGACCCAAGGTTGGGAACCACTGAGCTAAGGTAAGATCTAGGTCTAAATTAAATGCCCTATTCCACTGAGCCAAATAGAATCTTTAAAGATTTGTGATGCCTCACTAACTGAGTAGTTTTCTGAGATCTGGAAATAAGGCACATTTAATATAAAATATCTGGTAGCTGTGCAACACTGGTCAAAAGTCAGACTCTTGACTGGGTGGAAACTGAGGGCTAATTCAAATATGCACAAATAGCATAGAATACAGTACAGTAAAACCTTGGATTGCAAGCATAATTCGTTCCGGAAACGTGCTTGTAATCCAAAGCACTTGTATATCAAAGCGAAATTCCCCATAAGAAATATGTACACATATTTTTAATTTAAGCTGCAATAAAGAATGATAGTGTAAAGTCTTCATTTTTCTTGACCGTACTACAGTACTTGTTTGTTGTTGTTTTTTAATAAATGTTATATACTTTTCAAAACAAAATATAGCAAAATACAAGAATAACATAAAAATATAGGTAACTTAAACTACATACAATAAGTCATAAAGTGCACCCCACACACCCTCCTAGGCACCAATTTATATACTTCCATCCCCTTGATCAAATGAATTCCAAATTCCAAAAATATAATATATCCTGACAAGGCATACTCCCCTTCCCCTTTATTAATACATAGTCTAATAATTGATTCCATATATCCATAAAATTATTCTTCTTTAACTGTCCTTTTTTACATTTGATACTACAAGTTAGTTTATCGTTTAGGGCTATATTCCAAATTTCCTTATACCAGTCAGTTATTAGGAAAACATGTTGTACTTTCCATTTTCTTGCTATCATTAACCTAGCCACAGTTAACAAGTTTACAATTAATTCCTTTGTATTTTGGTCGCAAATAAGTTTCTCCGTTATTGATAACAATGCTAGTTTTGGACAGACCTCTAAGTTAATACCAATAATTTCCGATATTTCTGTAAAAACCTCTTGCCAAAAAACCAGTACATTTTTACAACTCCACCACATATGAGCATATGTCCCTTTTTCCTGACATCCTCTCCAACAAACTACAGAGTGATTACTATCAATTCTATTTAATCTTACTGAAGTTAAGTACCATCTCTCAATTAGTTTATAGAAATTCTCCTTTATCCTAGTTCACATCACTTTCACAATCCGTCTATCCCATATGTTGTTCCAACCCACCTTCGAGTTCACCTCTTCAAATTCATTATCCCATACTGTCTTTAGCTGGTCATCTTGTTCTTCTGCTTTTTGAATCAATCTATATAAATCCCTTGTTATACCTCTTGTTGACGCATTGCCTTATAGACCATCTCTAGACGTAACAATCATTTCAAATTTAGTTAAATCCCTCTTATACTCAGTTTTCCTTTCCTATTTCTTCAACCACTGTTCAAACTGTAATAAATTTAACCACGACACTCTTCTTCTCCCAACAATTTCCAATATTTGGTCTCTAGTCCCCATCTTTTCCACCCAATTGGATAATCTAATAACCCTTTCTTCTCTTAGTTTACCCTCCAAATCCAATCTTAAATTTTCGGGAAAATCATTTAGAGCCACCACCGGAGTTAATGGAGAAATCCCTGGTATAAATGTGTTCTTCATAGTACTCCAAGTCCCTAACAAACTTCTTTAAAAAGGGTTATCTATGTTTTTTATCAATTAGTGTAGTCTTCATTTTTCTTGACCGTACTACAGTACTTGTATTGCAAGACATCGCTTGTTTATCAAGTTAAAATTTATTTTAAAAATTTGCTTGTCTTGCAAAACACTTGCAGACCAAGTTACTTGCAATCCAAGGTTTTACTGTACTTTCTTGGACTGCACTACTTTAGATTGTAGAAGGGGAAAATCATGAATCAAAAACACCTCCAAAACCATTTTCTTTTCATGCACAGGTCACCATTTCCATTACCGAACAAACAAACATGCACTCGCCTACGTGCAGTTTGAAGTGGCACTGTCCAGTAAGGGATTGTACCATGTACTATTGTTTGTCCATATTTCTATCAATTGTATGGAGATGGGACAGGAGAGCGGGGGGGGGGGGGGGATCCTATATCTAGCTCTGCTTGGAGTAGAAAACACAGAAGCCAGTGGTTAGACAGACAGTAGCCATGGAATACTTCTTTGTGGGGAGTGGGGCATTCCATCAAGAGACCTAAACTGCAATGCGAAAGGGTACAGCTCTGCGAGAACCGGGCCTTAGTATTGGTTCACACAAGCAGAACTTATTTTCTCCACGCTACTGTGCATGCAGCAGTGATCATGAAAACAGTATTCTCATGTTAAGGGCCATTTCAAACTCGAGTCTCTTGTATGTATACCCAAGGGCCCAATCACATGGAGAAAAGGCATGCTGCCTTTCTGTATGAATCAGCACTTGGGAACAGAGATCCTTCTTGTTTCACCCTTTGAAGTGCGGGTAGTTGACATCTAGCTCAACATCCAGATGCTTCCAGGAACAGAGAAAAGGGCAAAGAGTCCTCACCAGTGTTTGCTCCCCCAGCAACGGGTATTCAAAGGCACACTGTCTCTGTGGCCGAGACTTTCCATTTCACTAGTGTGGCTAACAGTCACTTCTAGACCCATCTTCCATGAAAGTCTTAACCTTTTAAGACTTTTAAACCCATCGCCACATCCTCTGGCCATGAATTCCGCAGGTTAATAGGGCCCTGCATTAATCAGCAGTCCCTACAACCAGTTTCACTGGGTGAACAGCCCAATCCCCGTTCCAGTACAATGAATAATATACTCTATCCACCTTCTATCAGTATAATCTCTCTAGCCACCTTCTATACCACAATTTTATAAGCTCCCCACCAACACTATCTTGTTTGTTTGTTAAAGTGAGGCTCCAATCCTATGCATCACCTTACTTGGGGATAAGCCCCATGGGACATGCGTCAACGTTTAATAGGTTTGCGCTGCAAGACAGCAATCCTACGCACGCTTAAGAGTAAGCGCATCCGAACATTAGCATTAGCTTCGCCTGCCCAGTGCGTTTCACTGGGCCTTTCTTTCACCGCTGATTGCGTTGAGGGAGTCCCCTCATACCAGAAATATGTAGCCAGACGTGAGCCCCGGAAGCTTGCTCGCACCTCCCTCCCCCCAATAAATGAAGCACTGCTGTGGGGGAGGCTGGCTGGTTTCTCTTGGAAGCTGCAGAGGCTGCGGTCCCCGAGAAACCGGGTTCCCTTTGGGTTCCCGGAGGGGATGGAGGGGGGCTTCTTCCCCTCGCATCACCTCCACTTCTCCCTCCTCCTTTCTGGCAAGGTGGGTTGTGGCCTCCCTCATCAGATCCCCCCTCGTTGGAAGGAATCAGGGGGCTGGGTTCCCCGCGGGGGGCGGGTGTTGCGCCAAGCTCGTCGGCTTCCCAGTCAGCACGCCCCTTTGCTTTTTTCTTTTTCCTCCGCCCGGCCAAGGGCCAACCCGCCGCTCCTTTCTCTCCCAGCCCACCGCGGCCGGGAGCCAGGCCGTCCTTTCTCGACCGCGGCCGCAAACCGGAGTGGAGGGCACCGCTGGGGAGGCGCGCGGCGCGTCCCGCCAACAACCCGCCCCATCCCATCCCACCCCCAATCCACACACACACACACACCTACCTCCCACTCGGTACATGTTGGCCGCCATGTCTGCGCTCTGCGCCCTCCCTCTTCGTCTGCCGCCGCCGTCGCCGGGCTGGGGAAGGGGAGGGGCGCCCAGTTCTTCTCGCTTCTTCTGCTGCTGGCTGCTGTTGCTGCAGCTACTGCTGCTGCCCTTTACGCCACCCACCCCGGGCACAACGGGGTGCCAGGCGGCTCTGCCGCTCCTTCGGCCACCCGCTTGTGGGGGAGGGGAGGCCAACTGAGGAAGCCGCAGGATATGAAGGGTTAAAGGAAAGCATCCGGGCCCGCCTCACTGGATGGGCAGGGCACAGAGAGCGAGCGAGCGAGCGCCGCCGCCAGAGCGCACGGACGTGCGTCCAGCCCCGAGAGAGGAGGGGTTAACCGTTTCCCCCATGCGGTTCTGTCCCCCAGGAAAAAAGGGGGCGGGGAGAGAGACATGAAGGAGGGTCAGTGGCTGTGTAGGCCAATGGGAGGGGCGGGAGCGGCGCACAGGCGGCAACAGCCGCCCCAGTATATGCTCAGGTGTCATGGCGGGTAGATGTCCCTTCTGTGCGCACGCGTGCGTGGACAGGTGGATGAGTTACCGGCGCGCAAGGTGGCACCCTCACACAGGTGACTTCTGCACTGAGGTGATTGGCAGAGCCAGAAAGCAAGGTGCTGAATATCGTGGCATTTAGTAGAGGAAAGAGGATTTAGAACTACCTAGTGGCTAGTGGTTTGGCCATCATATGCCACTCCAGAGTCGTGCCTAATTTCAAATATATGTAATTGCAAATAATAATAACATGGATTTGCATGACAATCACGTTTGCCATGGCCACACCAGTGGTCCTTACCACACAAGGTGGACATGTGCAAGGGAGCCATATTTGACCACAGCTCCTTGGCGCATGTGCATTGTGTATTTGGAGGGGCACCTCTCCCTTCTTCACCTTACGTGTTTACGGCAGCAAACGCTCATATAGCATGTTTGCTGCTCATATAAACCTGGGTGAGTAAGGCCTGTACTTTCTTCTCTACATGATTCCTCCTATGTGCAGAATTGCTGTGTTCCAGGACTGCTATGGCACTTTGGATAGCTGTCATAATCACAGGAATGGTTGTGGTCTGTCTCATAACCTGGTCTCACTGATGGTCTTCTGTATGCTCTTGTACATGGGAGAGGTCACATGCAGTTGGTTTGCATGTGGGAATTGGCCTTTTTATACGTCACACACACACACCAGTTGTTTGCAGACTATGGGGCAATATCCTTTTTAGAGAATGTTAAATTCCAGAGAGGGAGAGGATCCTGCATCAGACCGAGCCAAAGGCTCTTCCCATCAGCAGTTTCAGTGTTGCAGCAAACAAATTCCATGGTATTCATAGAAGCTACATAGGAACAAATAACATATTCTGGGCACATCAGCTTCCCTTGATAGCTGGTTTTAGGAGCAAACATGGAATACTTTGTTCTAGTTCTTTTCTAATGCCACTGTTGGATTAGAGCTACTTTCCACGCACTTTTATACAGAACAGTGGACTGCATGCATGTGTGAGGCTATGTGTGAGAATTCCATGAGTTCACCTGCCAAAGAAATGGCTGGTAGTGGTTTGGGAAGCTTGATAGGTAGAGTAACTTTAGAAGGGGACCTTGATCCCAAAAGTTTTGATAAGTATGTTCTACTCAAAATAATAATATTCATCATTTTTCCAAACAATTTTTCATCCTATTCTTGAGTGCATGTCACTTATATTATCCAAATTTGCAGAGAAAGCAGCTTATACCCCTAAAATTATGGTACCCATTTGCTGTAAATGGCAGGCTGGGAGTGGAACATAGAAAACGTAGGGAAAACACAGACAACATAGGCTTCATACCAAGCCAGACCTTTGGTCCATCTAGCTCAGTACTGCCTACATCAAGGATGGGCAAGTTGTGGCCCTCCAGATGTTGTTGAACTACATCTCCCATCAGCCCTAGCCAGCATAGCCAGTGGTGGAGGGATGATGGGAACTGTAGTCCAACAACATCTGGAGAGGTACAACTTGCCCACCCCTTTTCTACACTGACTGGTATTGGTGCTTCAGGGGTCTTTCTTAGCCCTACTTGGAGTTGTCAGAGGTTGGATCTGGGACCTTCTGCACGCAAAGCATGTGCTCTGCCCCTGAGTTTGGCTCTTCCCTAAGAGAGAATGGAGTTCGGGCAACCGGGAATATGTTAAAAGCATTCCACACAAAGAGCCTACAGCTCCTGGAAAAACAATAACATGTCGCTTCTGATTACGTGAGTGAGCCCCACCACATAACAACCCCCTTGCTTCTCCAGATTTCCAAGTGGTTGTGGAAGAGTGATAATGCTATGTTTAACCATTCAGTCGGAGGATCCCACAGTGGAATGTACCATATGGCATGCTTTTAAGAGCATATCAACACAACAAACATGGTTTTGGATTGTGTCATGGTTTTTCCCACAGAATCTTGGGAAATGGCACTGACAATTTTCTGTTAGTGATCCCTAGGCCCTCTCAAAGAACTACAGCTGAGCTCCCTGGAGAAAGGGTTCTAAGACTCATTGATCTCACTGGACTTTACTTCCAAGTAAACATTCTTGGACTACCGTATATCTCTAAGGCAGCCTTCCCTAACCTGGTGCCTTCCAGATGTGTTGGGCTGAGGGCACCAGCTTGGAGAAGGCTGGTCTAAACTGTAGATTTGCCTCAGTTGAGTACTCACTGATTCCTTGTCTAAAGCCAGCCACCTTGAAGCTACTATATCATCTCCTTTCGTTCATTGTATAAAATTAGTTCCCACCAAGGGTCCTGATATAAGGTTGGGCTATATTTGACAGTAGGGACCAGAACTGGAGAATAGTAGCACTTTGATGCCCCCAACCCTGCTGGTGTTGTTTTGTTTGTTTTTTCAAATTTGAATAGGAAAAGTGTGAATGTGCCTGAGGAAAAAAGATTAAAAGGTGAAACTAACTTCCAACTTCAGCATCAATAAAAATCAAAACTGAATTATTTGCCTATAAAATAATGGCAGATTTCTTCTAAGACATCTATTTTATTATGTGAAAAACTTTTTCCTTGGTGTATTTTACTGTGATTAATGAAAATCATTTAAGGGTGCCATCCTATGCTTGTTTAGATAAGGAAAAGTCCTACAATTTGCAGCATTCTCTCTAGCCAGCACTGAACATGCACAGGATTGTGTGTTAAGTGATAAGATTCTGGGTGGGAGCATGACCTTGGAGAAAACGTCCTGCTGTTCTGGCTCATACATGATGGCGAGCCATTTCATTTCCACAAAATGTTTACTTTTTTGCATCTCCAGCTTATGCCTCTGATGCCTCAATGCATCTGCTGCAGTTAAATGCAGAATTAAGCACTTATGTAGTACTTAATAGTTATGACGATAGATACAAGTACAGTATTTTTCCATGTATAAGACTATACTTTTTCCTAAAATTGTTAGACTAAAAATTGAGGGTCGTCTTATACACGGAAGTAAGCCGAGGAGAGAACCGCACAGTTGCGAAACTGCCCAGTGGGGGGGCGTCTTATACATGGGGGCGTCTTATAGACTGAAAAATACGGTATTTGTTATCTATAGCATGCGTTTAATCTAGTCTCATGCTCACCTCCCTTATTTTAAATGAGTATGTGACTATTAGATTAATATTTCTTATAAGCTACTCAGCACTGCCTTTTTCATTTCCTGTCTTACTGGGAAAGGAGCATCCTAGTCCCAGTACTAGAATGAATGAATGTGTGAAATTGTAAATGCCACATATTGTGCCCTTCCTGCTTTGACAAGAAGTCCAATTTCTGTCATATTTAAAGAGATTTCACAGTCTGAAACGGATGCCTAAAATCTTTATCAGCTGAAAGGAAAGCTTTACTAATAAGGACCAAATTGATATTCTTGTGTATTCTGTGTTTTTCTTTTCCCATTGAATTCCATGCTCTTGAGCATATCGCTTTCTCTCAGCCTCAGTTCCTTATCTGTAAAATGGAGATCAGAAAGAACTACTGGTACCTAAAAAGAAGAGCCATGCTGGATCATACCAAAGGCCTATCTAGTTCACTATTCTGTTCCTACAGTGAGCAACCAAGCTGCCTGTGGAAAGCCAAGCAGGACAAGAGTACAATAGCACTCACCTGGCTTTGTTCCTCAGTAACTGCTATATAGAGGCATACCGTTTCTGTTACTGGAGGTAATATATAGTCATAATTACTATTAGCCACTGATAGCCTTATCCTCCATGAATTAGTCTAAGCAATCCCTTTTTAAAGCCATCTAACTTAGTGACCATCACAACATCTTGTGGTAGCGAGTTCTACAGTTTAACTATGCAGTTTGTGAAGAAGTACTTCCTTTTATCCATCCTGATCTCACCAATGATGCCCACCTGGTGCCAACATTGTTATCTTTTCGGTGCCAGGTTAAGACCTTCTTCTCCCAGGCATTTGGCAGCATATGATGAGGTTTGTAATCAGGTCTTGCATTTTCCCCTTTTTGATTGTTTAAAATTGGTTTTAGATATAGGTGTGCCTCTCTGTGTGTTGTATGCTTATATGTTTGTACGTACTGTATATGGTTTTTATAACGCATTTTTAAGGTTTTAATCTTTGTAAACCACCCAGAGAGCTTCTGCCCTTGGGTGGTATAGAAATGTAATAAACGAAATGAAACGAAATCTCCCACCATTCAACTTCATTGTATGAACCTGGGTTCTAGTATTGTGAGAGAAGGAGAAAACCTTCTCCCTATCCACTTCCTCCACACATGCATAATTTTATACACCTCTATCATGTCCCCCCACTCCACTTGCTCACCTTTTCTTGTCTAAGCTGTAAGCCCCTATTGTCATAACCCAGTGATGGCGAACCTTTTTGAGCCCGAGTGCCCAAACTGCAACACAAAACCAACTTATTTATTTCAAAGTGCCAACACGGCAATTAAACCTGAATACCGAGGTTTTAGTTTTAGAAAAACAACTCATACAGTTGTCCAAACTAATTAACATCTTTTGTCTTTAAAGAAAAACACAATAACAGAGCTTTCAATGATACAAACAGTTTTTTGTTGAAAAAAAAATCAACTCAAAAAATTATTATAGTACTACATTTGTACACATAGCCTGAAGGGAATTTATACAAACTTTTTAAATAATTAGGCACATGTATTTTTGGATAAGGGATTCTCAACTTGAAATATGATTATATGCCAGACTGAAATTGTATGGGGCAAGCTTTACCCCGGTCCTTTCCCTGCTTCTACAGGTGTCGGATTAGTAAAAGTAAAAGTCAACCTGTACTAGGATGAGCAAGATAAACAAGAAAACTAAACGTGCTTAACACATTTTAAACACTTTATGTCTTGGACTGCAAACACTGCATTAGGTAAAAGTTTGCATTGGGCATGCTTTTGCACAATTAATGTGCTTTTTGCTATTGCATGCATGCTGATAATTTGTCAAACCTTGGCTCATACTCCGTTAGTTTGAGAGCAACACGTGCAGCACTCAGGTCAACTGTTAGGGCTTTGCATCCAAGCCATGCTCTGTGCATCATTCTTCAAAATCTTTTAAATGTGATAACAATGTAGAAAAGAATTCTGTAACAGGAATTCTAGAATAAAATCATTCTGTTCCATACTGTGAGAAAGAACAAGATCATTAGTGTTTTGCAGAAGGGGATGGTCTTTTCGCGATCTAGTGACCAATGGCTCGAGTGCCCACAGAGATGTCCCTGCGTGCCAGCTGTGGCACCCGTGCCATAGGTTTGCCATCACTGTCATAACCTTTCCTATTACTAGAGTTGCTCCAGCCCCTTGATCATTTTGGTTGCCCTTTTCTGCACCTCCTGTACCTCACACTGTTGTTGTGACAGTAAATGAGCAGTGGGCCTGTGTCTGGGCTGTTCTACTTCAGACTGTGGGAGGGAGGTGATATGATGGAATTTTCCTACATGTGAAACAAAATCACATAGGAAAGTAGATGTTATGGAGAAGGGTTCTAGCCTCACCTTCTCGCTGACATTGCCAGTTTTCTGTGTGGAGAAAATAGTATTTTTTAATAGGGAGTAGCATTTAATCATGTGAGCTCCCATCTGTAGGCAGATGCGGTACAGCCCAGACACAGGGTTTACCACCTCAGTGAGGGCAAAGATCTCTGTCCGAATAAACAAACAAACACTGAATTTATATGCCTGTGGAGCTTTAAATAAAGTATACAAGGTTAAGGTTGCTACATTTCTTCTTCAGGATGGTTCACACATAGGGCAGACCCTGTGTAGTGACCTCAAGAGAGTGTGGAGCCATTGGGCCAAGCTTGTGTGGAACCGCAACCACCACCCCATCACAGGAACTGGACTGGCACAGGTACACTAACTACTACCCTGCACTAACAACTCACACAAATGACATCTCCATGTGAGCTCAGCTACAAGCCTGGAAGAAGCGTGGCATGCTCCTGATGCAATTATGCATGGGCTGCTCCTTGTGAACTGGCCCACAGGGACCTATCAGAATACAGTAATACCTTGGATTGCAAGTAACTTGGTCTGAGAGCGTTTTGCAAGACAAGCAAATTTTTAAAATAAATTTTGACTTGATAAACAAGCGACATAGAATCATAGAAAAGTAGAGTTGGAAGGGGCCTACAAGGCCATCGAGTCCAACCCCCTGCTCAATGCAGGAATCCAGGTCAAAGCATCCCTCACAGATGGCTGTCCAGCTGCACCTTGAATGCCACCAGAGTGGGAGAGTCCACCACCTCCCTAGGTAGTTGGTTCCATTGTCTTATTGCTCTGACAGTCAGGAAATTTTTCCTGATGTTTAGGTGGAATCTAGGTTCCCGTAACTTGAGCCCATTATTCCGTGTCCTGCAAACTGGGATGATCGAGAAGAGATCCTGGCCCTCCTCTGTGTGACATCCCTTCAAGTACTGGAAGAGTGCGATCATATCTCCCCTCAGTCTCCTCTTCTGAAGGCTAAACATGCCCAGTTCTTTCAGTCTCTCCTCATAGGGCCTTGTTTCCAGTCCCTTTATCATCCTTGTTGCCCTCCTCTGAACCCTCTCCAGTTTGTCTACGTCCTTCTTAAAGTGTGGTGCCCAGAACTGGACGGCAGTACTCAAGATGGGGCCTAATCAGTGCTGAGTAAAGGGGAATTATCATTTCACGTGATTTGGAAGCTATACTTCTATTAATGCAGCCCAAAATAGCATTTGCCTTCTTTGCAGCCACATCGCATTGCTGGCTCATATTCAGTTTGTGATCCACCACAATTCCAAGATCCTTCTCACTCGTAGTATTGTTGAGCCAAGTGTCCCCCATTCTGTAACTGTGCATTTGGTTTCCTTTCCCTAGGTGCAGCACTTGGCATTTATCCCTATTAAATTTCATTCTGTTGTTTTCGGCCCAGCACTCCAGCCTATCGAGGTCGCTTTGAATTTTGTTTCTGTCTTCCAGAGTATTAGCTATTTGTTTATTTGTTTATTTATGTATTATATTTATACCCCGCCTTTTTTCCTGCAAGGAACCCAAGGCGGCTTACATAATCCTCCTCCTCCTCTCCATTTTATCCTCACAACAACCCTGTGAGGTAGGTTAGGCTGAGAGTCAGTGACTGACCCAAAGTCACCCAGTGAGTTTCATGGCCGAGTGGGGACTTGAACCCGGATCTCCGGAGTCCCAGCCCAACACTCTCACCACTACACCACGCTGTTCCACCCAACTTTGTGTCATCTGCAAATTTGATAAGCATTCCCTGTACCTCCCCGTCCAAGTCATTAATAAAAATGTTGAAGAGCACTGGGCCCAGAACCGAGCCCTGTGGTACCCCACTCGTTACCTCTCCCCAGTTTGAGAAGGAACCATTGATAAGCACTCTTTGAGTCCGATTCTGTAGCCAATTGTGGATCCACCTGATAGTTGTTCCATCTAGCCCACTTTTAGCTAGCTTGCTAATCAGGATATCATGAGGCACTTTGTCGAAAGCTTTGCTGAAGTCCAGATATATGATGTCCACAGCATTCCCACAGTCCACAAGGGAGGTTACCCGGTCAAAAAATGAGATCAGATTACTCTGGCAGGATTTGTTCTTGACAAATCCATGCTGGCTTCTAATAATCACTGCATTGTTTTCAAGGTGCTTGCAAACTGACTTTTTTATAATCTGCTCCAAAAATTTCCCAGGGATTGATGTCAGACTGACTATAGTTCCCAGGTTCCTCCTTCTTGCCCTTTTTGAAGATGGGAACAACATTTGCCCTCCTCCAGTCATCTGGCACTTCACCAGTCCTCCATGATTTCTCAAAGATAATAGACAGTGGTTCTGAGAGTTCTTCTGCCAGTTCCTTTATTACTCTAGGATGCAGCTCGCCAGGCCCTGGAGATTTAAACTCGTTCAGAGTAATCAGGTGCTTCTTGACCATTTGCCTATCAATCTCAAGCTGCAATCCTGCCCCTTCAGTCTGCACTTCAGGTTTGCCAGGCGGGTCATAGACCCTCTTTTGGGAGAAGACCGAGCCGAAGTAGGAATTGAACACTTCTGCCTTTTCTTTGTCTTCTGTTATCAATTTGCCATCCTCATTGCGTAGTTGAACCACCATTTCTTTCCTCTGTCTTTTACTGTGCATGTATCTGAAGAAAGCTTTCTTGTTGTTTTTAGCATCCCTCGCTAACCTTAGCTCATTCTCAGCTTTAGCCTTCCTGACACTATTCCTGCAGTTCTGTGCTACCTGCCTGTACTCTTCCTTTGTAGCCTGTCCTTCCTTCCACTTCCTATACGCAGGGCCGGTGCTACCATTAGGCCAACTAGGCAGCCGCCTAGGGCGCAGGGCTAAAGGGGGCGCCAGAAACGCCTTGAAAACAAAATACAGCACTCTCAAGTGGGAAGGGGGGCGCTAAATATCTGATCTTGCCTAGGGCACCAAACTGCCTTGCACCGGTCCTGCCTATACGTGTCCTTTTTTGTTTTCAGGTCATCTTTGAGTTTATTGTGAAGCCACATTGGTTTCTTCTGTTGCTCTCTGCCTTTTTTCCTTGTGGGAATTGTTTGCAATTGTGCCTTTAAAATTTCCTTTTTTAAAAACTCCCACCCCTCCTGGTCTCCTTTTCTCATTAGAGTCGCTTGCCATGGGACCTTACTTATCATTGTTCTGAGTTTGTTAAAATTGGCTTTCCTAAAATCCAGGGTACGCGTTTGGCTACACTCAGCTTTTGCTTCCCTTAGAATCAAGAACTCAAGTATAACATGGTCACTTTCCCCCAGAGTTCCCAAAACTGCCACTTTATCCTCTAACTCATCTCTGTTGGTTAGAATCAGGTCAAGGATAGCCGATCCTCTAGTTCAGGGGTCCTCAAACTTTTTAAACAGGGGGCCAGTTCATTGTCCCTCAGGCTGTTGGGGGCCCGGAATATAGTTTGAAAAAAATATGAACAAATGGATCAAGTTTTTAAAAAGGACCTGGGTCCTTTTTTTTTTTTTTTACTTGATTAAATAGAATGTTATTAAATTAATAATAAAGTAATTATAAATTAATTTGCTGTCTAAAATTGAAATACATTAAATAAAAAGGTATAGAAAGGCTTGATTTGCACACTGCACATATCTTATTTGTAGTGCAAAAAAACAGGAAAAAACAATACAAGGATCACAGCCTTAAAAGTACAAACCCATTCCCTGGGGTAGGTCAGGAAGACCTGGTACCCAGAGAACATAGTGAGAGCCAGTGTGGCATAGTGGTTAGTTAGAGTGTTGGACTGGGACTTGGGAGATCTGGGTTCTAGTCCCTACTCAGCCATGAAGCTCACTGGGTGACTTTGGGCCAGTCACTGACTCTCAGCCTAACCTACCTCACAGGGTTGTTGTTGTGAGGATAAAACAGCGAAGAGGAGGAGGAAGAGGATTACCGTATGTGAACCGCCTCGAGTTCCTTGCTGGAAAGAAGGCAGGATACACGTGTAATAAATAAATAAAGAGCTGCCCTCACCCCCTGGGTCCTAGCCACATACTTGCCTCTTGCTCGGCCTCAGTTTCCCACATCTGTAAAATGGAACTGGCACAAAATTCATCACCAGAAACACAAGTCTCAGGGCTGCTGCCAGGATGAACCAACCATCCGGAAAAAACTAGAGATGCCCAGAGGCATTTGATGATGAAGGATCCCACCCAGGAAAACAGATCCCATTCAGGGGCAATGGAGGTCCAGGGAACATCTGGGCTGAGCTGGTGGTGGCCAGCCAGGCTGAGGCCCAGGATGCACGCCAGCCTCCAAGCAGGGCTGCTCCTCGGGTGAGGTCAGAGTTGACTGTGCCACACATGTGGACATAGCCAGCACTCGCAAGCTCCAGCCAAGCCAACCAGCGCTGGAGGAGAGCTCCCTCAGGCTGGCGCCGAAGACGTCCGCTCGGCTGGCTGTGGAATGGCGAAGGACCTGGAAGGGGACATCACCCAGGCCAGGCAGGGCGGTCCATGGGCAGCTGCGTCCCCCCAGCCGCAGGGAAGGAGGAAAGCCCTGGGGAGGGGAGGCGGAGGTTGCATCAGGCAGCCCCCCCCTCTCCCTTGGTTGAGGGAAAGTAGGCAGCTTGCTTCGTTCCAACGGGAGCAGAGAAGCAAGGAAGCAGCTCGCCGGCTCACTCGCTTCCATTAGGATTAAAAAAGGAAAAGACGACGCGAAGCAGGCAGGCTTTGCACACAAAGGGAGTCCAGGGAGGCAGGCGGGCTGGGGCAGGCAGGCGGGCGGGCGCGCGCGCCGCCCACTCGCCGCCACCGGTTCAGCAGCCCCTCCTCCCCTTCCCTCGCAAGGAGCTTTGATCGGCCGCCGGGCCGGATGTGTCCCACGGGCCTTAGTTTTAGGACCCCTGCTCTAGTTCCTTCCTCCACTTTCTGTAGGAGGAAGTTATCAGCAGCGCAACTCAGGAATTTCTTGGAGGGGCCATGTTTGGCTGAATAAGTCTCCCAACAGATATCAGGGAAATTGAAGTCCCCCATTACTACCACATCATGCCTCCTTGAAACAATGGCAATTTGCTTTTCAAAAGTTTCATCCTCGTCTTCTCCTTGATTGGGTGGTCGGTAGTAGACTCCAACCACCATGTTCGTTTTATTCAGGGCTTTTTTTCTGGTGGAACTCACTGGAACTGAGTTCCAGCACCTTTTCTTCTATTAATTGCATTACAATTTAATCGCCATCTACTCCCGAGGAAATGTAATCCAAGAGTTCCGGTACCCTTTTCTCCAGAAAAAAAGCACTGGTTTTATTCTTTGCCCCATTTATTTTAACCCAAATGCTCTCAATGGGGCTGCCAAGCTCCTCTTCCTGTATCTCTGTGCAGAGATACGTATCTTTAACATACAGCGCAACTCCACCTCCCTTTCTGTTGCTTCTGTTCCTTTTGAACAAGTTATATCCTTCAATCACTGTATTCCAGTCATGGGAGTCATCCCACCAGGTTTCAGTTATCCCTATCAAGTCATATTTGCCCTCATGTATCAAGAGTTCAAGTTCATCCTGTTTGTTGCCCATACTCTGGGCATTAGTATAGAGACATCGAAGACTATGTGCTTTATAATCCGACTTTTCCCCTACATTTTGTGGTAGACTATCATTGGGCACCGCTGGAGCTGTTCTCTCCATTGTGGCACAGAGGCCTTCTTCCATTGTTACCCCCGAGTTTATGTCTCCCTCCCCTGTTGGATTCAGTTTAAAGCCCTCTTGATTAAGTTCCTCATGCTGTGGCCAAACACATTCTTCCCAGTCCTTGTGAGGTGCAACCCATCCTTTGCCAGCAGTCCATCTTCCAGGAAGTGTAGCCCGTGGTTCCAGTATCCAAATCTCTCACGTCGGCACCACCTTCGTAGCCAGTCATTCACTTTGAGTATTTTTCTTTCCCTTTCTATTCCTCTTCCAAGTACTGGAAGGATGGATGAGAAGACTCTCTGGGCCCCAAAGTTCTTGAGTTCCCTTTTCAACTCTTCAAAGTCTGCCATGATTTCTTTGTAACTCCACTTGGCAGTATCATTTGTAACCACATGGAAGAGAAGAAAGGGGTATGTGTCGGTGGGCTGTATGAGCCTCGGCAGCTGCTCTGTCACATCCTTAACGTGCCCCAGGGAGACAGCACACCTGGCGAGTCCATGGGTCTTCGCAACATACTTTGGCTTCGATCCCCCGCAGGAGGGAGCTCTCCCACTACTAGTACTCTTCTCTTTCTCTTGCTGTAGGCCTTGGTTTGATTGCCTCCACTTGACTGACCTTCAGCCTCTTGCTCGCTGTCACGTTGGGTGCCCGGTAATTCATCCTCTGCAGGCTGTCCTCCGCTCTCTTCCTCAAGTACCTGGAAGCGGTTCCATAGCTCCACTGCTTCCACAGGCGCAGAATGTCTAGTTCTTCTGCTCCTAACAGTCACTCTTTTCCAGGGAGTTCCCTCTACGTTATTTTCCCTTGCCTCAGCATTCTCCGACTCCGCCTCAACCTGCCATTGCCCTTCTGGCTCCTGTACTATGCTTTGCTGCTGTAGATCCACCGTTCCTCTTCACTTTCTCTTATACTCCTGAGGGTTGACACTTGCTGCTCCAGTCCTCTGACCTTTTCTTCCAGCAGCGTGACCAGCTTGCACTTGTTGCACATGTAGGTCATGTTGATCTCCGGCAGGAAAACAAACATTGCACACACATTGCAGGTCACCACCACTGCAGATTCCTTTCCTTCCATGGTTCTCTGTTCCCTTTGTTTCTGCCTTTCTAGAAAATTTCTTAGGGACCTCCCCCTTGACCTCCCCTGCCAAACTCCGCTGCCAAACTCCTGTTTGCTCTCCCTGTGCGCTCGATCTGTTTGCTCGCTCTCTGGGAGCCTGCCTGCTTATCACAGCCCCGAAAACAGCTGGAGCCTCTCTCCTGTGCTCCTGCTCAGCTGGGAGTCAGGAACAAGTCAGGACGTCTTGCAATACAAGTAGAGTAGGGATATAACGACTCGCCTCAAGCGGGCGTAGCAGGCCGAAATCAGCCCCACTCACGCCTGCCAGAGACTTGCTTTGATATAAGAGTGTTTTGGATTACAAGCACGGTTACGGAACGAATTATGCTTGCAATCCAAGGTATTACTGTATAGCATAATCTAGATTCTTTTGTCGAGTATGCTCATTTGTGTGATGGCAAAAACAAAAGTATATTCGTGTTAGGCATGAAACAATTGTGCAACTATATATGTAAATACCACCAGCCCTGCCAGGAGTATTCATTAATATTCCCCCTTCTTCCTTCCCCATTCCTTTTTCCTTGTGTGTCGTGTCTTTTTTAGATTGTAAGCCTGCGGGCAGGGACTGTCTTGTTAATTGCTGTAAACCGCCCAGAGAGCTTCAGCTATTGGGCGGTATAAAAATGAAATAAATAAATAAATAAAATAACTTACCATTTAAGGGGGAAAAAATTCACCCCATCAAGTAAAAAAAAAGGGACCTGGGTCCTTTTTTTTAACTTGATCCATTCATTCATATTTTTTTCAAACTATAGTCCGGCCCCCCAACAGTCTTTAAGGACAATGAACTGGCCTGTTTAAAAAGTTTGAGGACCCCTGATCTAGGCACTCTCCTGCTACATGTATTCTCTAGGAGCAGAAGCTTCCATATAATGTTTCTTTCAGCTGCTTGTAGTGTGAGGTTAACAGCAATGGCTATGTTCAGAAAAATCTCAGGGTACAACCTCCTGGGACTATACCACTTCAGAATGCATATGAGGATTGCATGTTTAGATGCTCCCCCATCCCAGAAAGCACCCAGCATGGTGGGAAGAAAAATTCTAGAGTAATCTTCTTCGTTATCTATATGCAAGGTGTTTTACAATCATTCACATGATCGTCCATCTGCATTCTGAAATGGAGCTCTCCGAGGAGGCTGTACCATTTTAAAGTGAATTCAAGCCCTAGAATCCTTCCCACCAACTCCTGTGGTGCAAAGCTTTCCATTCACCTGGAACAGGGGTTCCCAAACTTCACCATACTTTGTCTCAATGAGTCAAACAAGTTTGTTCCTATTAGGGACCAAGTGATGCATGTGCTTTTCATCTTAGAAAGTACAGATTTTAGTATGTAGAGTTTCTACATACTAAACCATGCATATAAAGCCATGCTTGAAAGACAATTTCCCCATAGCTCCTGTTATACTGGTGCAATGTCTCTGGCGTATTACCAGAAATTGCTTTGCAGTTGTGACTTAATGGGTTGGACCCAGACTGTTCGTCGCACTCGGGTCCCGTTGAAATCAATGGAAGAAGTTAGTCATGACTTAAAGTCCCACTGATTTAAGTGGTAATGAACTAAGTGCAATATACAGTCTGGATCCAACCATATATGTGCAAAACACCAGACAGAGTAAAAACTGCTGCTTCTGAGATTATTTGTCTTTATTTTAAAGTTGTCTTACAAAACAGCAATTCAAAGTGAGCTACAATAATAAAAAACATTTTTTAAAAACAGAGCAAATATAGAAAGCACATAAATTCCCAATCATAACACTTGTCGACAACAAAAACAAAATCACCCTTCCCAATCAGCTGATGCCAAAAGCCTGGTGGTAGAATGGTGGGCTCTTTTATCTTCCTAAAAGGCTACAGTGATTGGGTTAGGCTGACTTAGCAAGCTGTAAAGTGCATCAAGATGAAACAAATCCATCTCAACAGGCAACAGCAACTTTTGTCACAGGTATGTGTCCAACAGCAATATGGATCAATGGAAATGAAATGGCAAGTTGTACTTTTAAGGCCCCGTGGGAAGGATGGGGGAGGGGGGGGGACATTTCGGCTATCCATCTATCATAGTAGCTTTTGGCATCAGCTTTTGGCATCAGCTAATACAGGTGGGACAAAACAGGGTAGACTGATATGTAAAAAGAAAGGGAGGGTAGGGCAGCATAACTTACAAAGAAACAAAAAACAGCTGGGCAAATCTCATCCGTGCTGATGAAAAGGTATGTTTATTCACCTAACAAATTTTGAGTAGAATCACTTTTCATCAGAGCCAATGATAGACCTTTATTTATCTCCATGTTTGCTGGGGATGAAAGGAGTTGTGGTCTCCAGGTTGGTGAAGGCTGCCCTGGACCAAGGATAATCTACTACAAGATTTTCTTCAGTCAACTAGTTAAGATTTCATCTTATTTCCATTATAGGAACGTAGGAAGCTGCCTTTTACTGAGTCAGACCAGCCAGCCCAGTATTGTTGACACTGACTGGCAGTGTCAGGCAGGGTTTCAGGTAGGAGTTTTCCCCAGCTCTACCTGGAGATGCCAGGGATTGAACGTGGGACCTTCTACCAGCAAAGCAGGGGCTCTACCACTGAAACAGAGTCTCTCACAAGGCTAGTAAATATAGCCTTAGAATGATGACATTTCCCCTCATACATATGTAAGTGGTTTGGATGCATATTTTATCAGTCAGTATGCATATAAGGAAATTTCATGTCCAGTCTCTCAGGGGGCCTAAACTACACATCACAGTGACAAAAGGGTGGGTTTTTAAAAAAACAAAAACCCAGGTTGGGTGGTGGGGCAGGGCGTTGAATCTGGATCAACATCACACCATGCAGGGAGGGAGAGATTAATCTTCCCCACCATGTTTTATTTGGGGGGGGGGGAAACCTCCTGTATAGCAAATGACAAAGCTCTCAGAGACTGAATTGGATCATATGAAGAGCAGGGATGGGGACTCGGACTCGAGGACTCGACTCGTGAGTCGGACTGAGTCCCCCCTCTGACTCGACTCGGACTCGAGTCCCAATATTTTTAATGGGACTCGAGACTCGACTCGGGACTCGAGACCAAGGACTCGTCAACATCCCTGGGGTGTTGACGAGTCTTCTGGCTGTGCCAGAAGGAGCGTGATCACCGGTGAAGAGCGCATGGAAGCGAGGCGCACCGCTGCTCGGCCACTATGGACAGCTACCAGGAGCGCAGCCCCAACGATGTGTTGAGATTTATTTTGATTGATGTGTTGTTGTGGGGGGTTTGGGTTAGGGTCAGACATTTTGGGTTTGGCTGCCTCTGCCTGCCTGTTTGGGGTTCCCTGCCTCCTCTGCCTGCCTGGTTATTTTGGGTTTGTCTGCCTGGTCTGTTCTTGCCAAAATCAGTTGCAGAGTTTTGAAATAAAAAGGCACACTTGTGCCTAGAATTTATTTAAGTCGCACATCTGAAGTAGCCTTATTTTGTTGGGGGGAAACCCCATTGATTTTAATAGGGACTCGTGGAGTCAGTTTTGGGAGTGACTCAGGACTCGTGACTCGTGAGTCACCATTTTGGACCAAGGACTCGGACTCGGACTCGAGACTTGGGTCCAGAGACTCGTGACTCGACTCGTGACTCGAGACCAAGGACTCTTCAACATCCCTGATGAAGAGTAACAGGAAATTGACTGTGGGAGACAAGCCGAGCTAGGTTTTTATCTTCCAGAGTAAGCTAGACAAAGGAGCTTGGGTTTTAGTGAGCACAATGGCTTTCAAACCTTCTACCATCAGGGAACCATTTCCATATTGCCTTGTCTGCTTAGGAACCCGGATGCATACACCATGGAGCCCCAGCACATTGCAGTGCAGGGGTGGGGAACGTGTGGTCCTCCAGATGTTGTTGGGACTGCAACTCCCTTCAGACCTAGCCAGCGCAGCCAATGTTGAGGGCTGATGGGAGTTGCAGTCCATCCACAACTGGACAGCCACACATTCCCCATCCCTTTTGTAGAGGTTTCTGAGGCCTGTTCTAGGGCACACACTCAGTTCATGCAGGACACTGACCAGGTCTGTTGTGTTGGACTTTCCCCATCATCCCACATAAGCATGCGCCCACTAGAACACCCAACATCCCCCTCTGATTGAGCATTACAGGGGGGGAAACATAGTAATCATAGACAAGCTGTCTTTCAAGACTACTTGTCCACCATTTCTGGTTAAAGAAAATTTCTTTAACTCTGAAAGGTTTCCGTGAAATCCTGGGTTTCTCCACTGATGACTACTGATCTGGCAGTTCTCATGCTGGAAGACTAGAATGATTCATTGCCAGTAGGGTGTGGGGAGGCAGATACAAAGAGCTCCACCCACTGAAAAATTCTCCTGCACAGCTCCCATTGACATGAACAGGAATTGCCCAATAGTACACTTGTGGGTTGTTGTTTTTTGCAGAACTCCCTTTCATTACAATGTGACTGTGCCCTAAATCTTAACATTGAAAGAAGTGTGTCATCATCATCATCAGGCGATCACTCGTGACCGAGTAAGATTGTCTTCCAGGATAAAAGGAGGAAATTCTAAAGAAGATTGTGTAGACTCTAGCAATGGGTCCGTAAGTGACTATGGAGGCCAATTCTAGATCCACACAGCTTCCCACAGTGAGGACACAGGTTACCAGATGCAAGATGGCCTGTAAAGGATTCATTTGACGTGCTTTTCGCTTAGCACGTTTCTCCCTTTCACCTTGCACTCGAGCTTCTTCAAAGTCCATGGAACCTTTGTGAAAGGCCAACCTCCATTTAGATCATTCATGGGCCAGAGCTTCCCAGTTTTCAATGATTATATTGCAATTTTTTTAGATTAGCCTTATGAACATCTTTAAACCTCTTATATTGACCACCGATATTCCGCTTTCCATCCTTGAGTTGGGAATAAAGTAACTGCTTTGGGAGACGGAGTCAGGCATTCGAACAACATGACCGGTCCACTGAAGTTAGCGTTGAAGGATCATTTTTTCAACGCTAGTAGTCTTTGCTTCTTCCAGTACACTGACATTTGTTCACCTATCTTCCCAAGTAATTCACAGGATTTTCCGGAGGCAACGTTGAGTGCCTCTTTCAAGGAGGTGGAAGTGACGTTTATAGATAGTCCATGTTTCGCAGGCATACAATAAAGTTGGTGATACAATGGCTTCATAAACCAGTGTTTTGGTCTTCTTACAAATATCTCGATCCTCGAACACTCTATGTTTCATTCGAGAAAACGCAGCACTTGCGGAGCTCAAACGATGCTGGATTTCACTGTCGATGTTAGCTGTAACAGAAAGATAGCTGCCAAGATAGAGAAAATGATCGACATTTTCCAGTATTGTTCCGCCAAGCTGGATAGATGGCATCACCAAAGGGTTAGCTTGCACTTGCTGATGAGGCACTTTGGTTTTTTTGATGTTAAGTGAGAGACCAAGTTTTTCGTATGCTTCTGCAAAAGCATTTAGGATAGTTTGGAGGTCATCCTCTGAATGTGCGGAGACCACATTATCATCAGCATACTGAAGTTCCACAACGGAGGTTGTAATGACGTTACTTTTTGCTTTCAGCCTGCTGAGATTAAAAAGCTTTCCAGAAAGAAGTGTGTAATCTATATCACGCTCATAGAATCCCTGAGGAAAAATGTGTTCTGCCACCTATGCTAATTAAACTAAAAGCAAACTAAAGTACATGAAGCGTTTGCTTGTTTATGCATTTTTGTTGTTCTTTTATTTATTTATTTATTACATTTTTACCCCGCCTTTTTTCCTGCAAGGAACTCAAGGCAGCTTACATAATCCTCCTTCTCCTCTCCATTTTATCCTCACAACAACCCTGTGAGGTAGGTTAGCCTGAGAGGCAGTGACTGGCCCAAAGTTACCCAGTGAGTTTCATGGCCGAGCGAAGGACTAGAACCCGGATCTCCTGAGTCCCAGTCAAACACTCTCACCACTACGCCACACTGTGTGGTGTGTGTTTTTAAATCACTGACTCTAAATGGAAGCAGGAGAGCTATTGATTGTAAACAGGAAAACAAATCTAGTGTTAAAAAAAGCTGAGTGACTTCAGGAGGAATCACTGTAGCTTTATTATCCCAGATATAAACTTACAAATAGAGACATTTCAGCAGCACAGAAGCACAATAAATGAAATCACTAGCCATCTCAATAACAGCAGATATTTTACAATTATTCTTTGCACATTAAACCATTAATGTGTAATGGTTTTGTCATACATACTAAGATGGAAAACGAACAGCACAAATAGGGAGATAGATGGACCAATGGTCTGACTTCATTTTTACATGATAACTGTCCATTTAATTTCAATGTTTGTAGTCCACTTTTCCTTCCAAAATGAAGCCCAAAGCAGCTAACAATAACATATCAAAACAAATACAAATGGAATTCCCTTCCCTACTGAATACAACTTTCATATTCATAAACATTAAATCAATAAATTCCCACAGTTCAAACAATTTAATCAAAAATATAAATTCTTATACTCCCACTCCAGCAGCCAGGCTAGCAAAACATGGGACAGAATTGTACACTACAGTCTTCAAGATCATGATAGCAAATGCAGCAAAGTATCTAGTACCATACTCTGGAAGATAGAACCAAGTATCCTAAATTCTTATCTTTGGAAAGAGAAATCTGGATGTGCTCCAGAAGCAATTTTGTTTTTGCCAATGCTTTTATTTATTTATTTTTAGAATCCATGATAATTTAATAAAAAGAAGTACTTCTTCACCCAGCCAGCACATAGTTAAACTATGGAATTCGCTACCACAAGATACAGTGATGGCCACCAACTTGGATGGCTTTAAAAGGGGATTAGACAAATTCATGGAGGATTAGGCTATCAATGGCTACTAGTCCTGGTGGCTATATATCACATCCAGTATCAGAGGCGGTATGCCTCTCAATACCAGTTGCTGGAAACATGAGCAGGAGGCTGTTACTGCAAACATGTCCTACTTGTGGGCTTCCCATAAGCATCTGGTTGGCCACTGTGGAAGCAGAATGCTGGACTGGATAGGCCTTGGTCTGATCCAGCACAACATTTCTTATGTCCTTATGTTTTTATAATGCAAAACAAGCAGGCTTTGCCCCCTTTTGCCAGTCTTGGTATTATTGTGAGTTTGTTGTCTAATTACTGTGAATGGGTCTATTATTATGGTTTTGCCTGCCCTGAAGTTACTCAGAATGGGAGTCAAAGATTTGATACAAAAGAACTGTAATGTTCTTTAATGGCTATGGATTTTTCCTGAATGGGAAATTCACCTGCAGAGAGTCTAAGGCTGAGTTGAAACTTCCAAATGGAACTTTTCCAGCACATTTATAGGGAGGGGAGGGTTGGAGATGAAAAGGGACAAAGAAACACACAATCTTTGGTGGGCAGGCAGAAAGATTTTATAAATATTTCCAATGTGCAATGGTTCATGTTATTATTTCAGTCAACTGAAAATTACCTGTATTGCCTCATAAAGGCTTCTCCCTTTTTGCCCTACTTTTTAAAAATTGTTTTTCCCATCGCAGGAAAGAAGCAGTAGCACTACTAGTGAAGTCTGACACCATTATTGCCCACACCATTATGCCACAACATAGTTTCCTTTAAGGTTGAGGAAAAGCATGGCTGCCACTGCTGCCCTATTTTGGGCGGCCATGTTTTTTTCTGCAACAATGCAACTGGAAGGACACTATGTGATGTGAACATCCTTCCACAGAGAGCTTGTGGAGTGAGATGGGTTTGGACACTGTTAGAAAAGTCACCTCCACTTTCCCGAAGCAGCAAAAACATTTTACGCAAAGAAGGGGGGGGGGAGATCCGCCTTTGCTGCTGTCTATTACAAATGTAAGTCCTCTACTTCAGAAATTTTATACATTTTGACAGCTCACCATTGAAAAATTATAGAAAGTATGTCCTCACCTTCACAATCAGAAAACGGGGCTGCAAAGGTGAGGGGCATTTTGCACAGCATAAGCAGAGACCAGGCAGATCCAGGGAGTTGAATTTGTGAGAAACAGCAGTTTCAGCAGTTGAAACAGAGAAAAGATGGACAAAAAGAAGTGAGAGTTGGGTGACCTGTGAATGTCGCACCTTGGGTTACACTCAGTGGTCCCCAACCTTTTTGGACCCATGGGCACATTTGGGAATTTGAGAAAGCACAACATGGCTCCCATGGTGGAAATGGCTAGTCACATGATGGCTGTCATGTGGGCCTAGCTAGCTGAAAGAGAGCTAAAGAGGTGGTAGTGAGGGACAAAAATAGCTAGGCTAGACTCAGGGCTCTCCAACCTTGGGTCCCCAGATGTTGCTGGCCTACAGCTCCCAGCATACCCAGCCAGCATGGCTAATGGCAAGGGATTCTGGGAGCTGTAGTCCAGCAACATCTGGGGACCCAAGGTTGGAGAGCCCTGGGCTAGAGGCTGGGAGCGAGGGGAAAATAGCAATCCAAAGGGACAAAGGGGAGACAAAGAGCAAGACTATAGGCTACAAAGGGAGAGAAAGAAGACTGCCCTAACATTTTCCAAGGTTTTTGTTAAAATATATTTTTTAAGGGAGCGGGAAGAGGAGAGCTTTGTGAGTGCCATTGGAGGTCTCTGTGGGTGCTCTGGCGCCTGTGGTGCCACGGTGGGGACCCCTGGATTACGGGTCTCTCTGGGGATCCAATGCGGGGGGAGTGGAATGACTGCCTTGTGTGAGTGAGTGCCTCTTTCCCTCTCCTTATGCTTTGCTTGTAAATTTGTAAATAAAGCAAATATTCAATGACACAGTAAGGCTCCAGTGTGCGCTCTCAACTGAGTGTGTGTAACAATATTTTTATGGTGCAAAACAACAGGAAAAAATCATTCAAGGCACAGTGTGAATCCAAAGAAATGTCCCAGCTTCCTATTCCCAGATGTTTTCATGAGCCAAATAACAACATACTCAGCCAGGGTGGTTGTACTCTGCTCTAAAACATGATAAAATTTTGCAGTGGGCCATCAGCAAGAGTAGTAGAATTCTGCAACCTGTGTTAAGTATGCAGATTGAACAGATTTGCATATCTTGTCTTCTTTTTAAACCATTTATTCTGCAGTGTTACTTATCTGCACTATTTATTCTGCTTTTGCTAGTCAAGGGGAGTGACTTCCTTGCCCCTCCCGCATCTGCTGGAAATCCTTCAGCCGACCCTGCTGGCTTATCTTTTACCAGGCATTGTCCACACACTTCCAAACATATTGTTATGCCTACCCCACTTCCAGGAGCAACAAGATGCCCCAGGGTCGGTGCTACTGAGTATAGTTTCCTTTGAGTAAGAAAACACTGGAGATTTGTCTTTGTAATATTTGCTTTATTTTCAATGGGCAAGCTAAGCATGCCATGTGGAGACAAGCAGGCACTCCAACAAGGCAGGAGATCATTAAAGAACGGCTACACCCCCCACCCCACCCCACCCCCGCCGCTTGCTTCTAGGTCCAGCTAGAAATTATCTGTAATGTGCAGGACCGGCTCCAGGTTTTTGTGGGCATTTGGGCAACAGAGTATCCAGGGCCGGATTAAGAGCATTATGGGCCTGGTGCTGAGGGTTTTGGTGAGCCTTTTTATGGAAATAAATAAAATGAAGACGCAATTTTATATTAAAACAAATTAAATATTTTAATTACCATTAAAGTGCCAAAACAGAAACATATTGAAAATATTTCTTTTTTTGTAAACAATAAGCTTGTTAACTCAATAAAACCGTTATAAAAACGCTCTCAAACCAAGTTACTTGCAATCCAAGGCATTACTGTATTATCAATAACATTTCAAAGGGCGCAATCCTATAAGCATGTTCAGAGAGAGAGAGAAAGCCCTGCAATTCCCAGCGTGCCTGGGGCATGCTGGGAGTTGTAGGACTTTTTCTGTCTGGACATGCTATAGGATTGGGCCCTGAAAGGGAAAGCAAAAAAGGTAATTTACTGCCTCTCAGACTCGCAAGCCTAAAATACTCGACACGATGCTCGATCCACGCTCTCGCCGGACTGAGGAGGCGGCCCCTTTCAACTTCGGCTTTCCGGCCTTGACTCACTCCCCCTCCCCAGAAAGCTGATTCACACCGCGCGTCTGGCACGATCCTGGCCTTTCACGCGGCTTCCACGAACACCCCCACCCACCCGCTTCTCTCGATCTCCCCCGCTCCCTCCGTCCACGAAGCCCTCCGTATAAGAAGCCCGGGCGGCTGCCGCAGAGCGTAGCAGACCGGGGAGGAGAAATGAAAGCAGGTTGTGGGGATGCCGACACGCGGGCAGCCCGTATCCTCCGCGCGCAGAGCTTCCACGGGCGATTAACAGCGCGCACACGGCACTCCAGCCGCCTTATGCGTGGCTACTCGGGAGTAAGTCTCCTATTCCCTCCTGCGGGGAGGGCTTACTCCCAGGAAAAGCGGGCCTCGGATCAGCTTTCCCTTTTCCCCGTCTTTGCCTCGCCTCCCGCGTTACTCCGACTTTAAAAAGAGTAGACCCATTGAAATGAACGGGGCGGGGGCTGAATATTGTGGGCCTGTTTTGTGCTAGGGGCCTGGAGCTGCAGCTCCAATAGCCCCTATCTTAATCCGGCCCTGAGAGTATCATTGGTCCCTGCTCCTTCAGCACCGGCCCTTCCATTTTTTTTAAAAAATGGTTAGTTTTGTGCTGAAGACACACACACACACACACACACACACACATCCCGCAACTCCTTCCATCTCCTGTCATTAGCTCCTGTTGATGAAATGTCATCAGACCATCCTGGGCTGTTAGCCTAAGGCAGCCTTCCCCAACTGGTACACTCCAGATGTTTTGGACTTCAACTTCCATCAGCCTCAGCCAGCATGGCCAACGGTCAGAAATTTTGGGAGGTGCAGTTCAAAAAATATCTGGAGGACACCAGGTTTGGGAAGGCTGGCATAAGGAATTGTCAGCCAGTAGCCATAACACAATCATCAAAGCCGTGCCAAGTAGAAGCGTGCTTTAAATTAGTTATTAAAAAAAAAAAAGATTCTCAGGATGCTAAATTCTTCAGCAGGTTTTCGTCGTTGTTGTTGCTCTTCTTCTATGCTTCTGCAGAATGACAGTACCCATACAGCCCTGACTGTATTGAGAATGTTGCTGACAGTAACAAATATTCCAACCAGCAGATGTTGCTGCTTGTGTTGAACCAGGAAAACATGGAGCTCGGTCTGCTGAATGAGGAGACAGCTGATGCAGAGACAACTTCTGATCAAGGGTTTCCAGACATCGCTTCCCATTCCTGCCACACCCTCTTGCCAGAGCAACTGGTTCTTTGGACCGATATTACCAGACTCCTTTGACAACGCTCCTGCATAAACTACATTCTGAATTGCATTGCAGCCTTTCTGGCCAAGCCTGTTCCAGATACTGCAGGTTCGTGCTTGTTATCAGTGTGATCTACTTTCCTACACAATTCCCATGGATTGAATTCTGGGCACGTATCCCGAGACTGGCTGGGGTTGGGTGTGGGGTTGGTAATGTCCATCTCAGGCAGATAGTGTACTAGTCCCACAGCCATTTGCTCATTTATTTTTTTTAGTTATACCTCATCCTTCTACCCGCTTGTGGAAGCTTGCAAGAAAAATGACAAGTTGAAATATGGAAGCATTATAAAGTGTTAATAGATGTAGTTTATTGTTTAACAATAAACAACCATATGAGGTAATCAGGCTGAGAGATAGTGACTAGCCCAGGGACATCCAGTGAGCATGGCTGTGAGATTTGAAGCTGGGTCTTCCCAATCCTATGCAAAACTCTAATCACAGCACCACAATGGGTGTTTTCGCACGTCACGCCAACCGACCCTGGCAATAAGCCACGGTGGGTTGGTTGTTGCTGAAACAACCCATGGTGCGCCCAACAGACAATCATGTTCATTGTTCGTTGTCGGCCCCTCCCTCCTTGGTCCTCCTGTGGGTATCCCAGAGGACACTGCAGGAGGACCGAGTTGTCTTCCCACTGCGATCGCAAGACTATATACCCCATTTATAGTCTATATACCTAGAGTCTATATACCTGTATACCCCCAATTTTTAAAAATCCCTCTTGAAAAATGGAGCTTTACCCTTTACAGCTGCCCTGTAAATGGGGTGGCTCGCACTTTTGCATGTTACCAAGTTGGTAGAATCTCGGGAACAGGTGCAAAAGTGTGGGCACCCCTTAGGACACACGAGTCCCAAAAACAAAACAAAAAACCTGCAAGGATTTTGCCACAAAGGGAGTGAACGAGGTGGCACCTCCTTTTTGCTATCCCTTATCTTAATAAAGCTTCTTAACTTGCAGCCTGAGGTTTGACGTGACGCTTTTGACAACTCAAGGATCTGCTCCCACCCCTTGTGTGCCAGACTGCTGTTTCATACTCCACATTTTGATGAAGAGGAAAACAGGCTGAACTCACTCAGTACTGACTGGTGACTTCTCCCAGGTCAACTACAACTGGTATTGGAGTTCCCCTTGCCTAAGATCTGGGGTGAATTGAAGGGTGCTAGCAGCAATATATAAGGAAAAGTATTGCAAGTTGGCTCTCCCTGCAGGGCATCTGGACAACCTTCTACATCCCCTTATACATTGGTTGCCCTTGGCAGGCTTACCTGGTGATTGTGGGACTTTTCACCAGTCCAGAGGGAGCTTCAGTCTTAGCCACGGATTCTGACTGGGGGTGGGGTGGGAGAGGTGGTAGAGTCAGGCCCAGCTGTGGAGAATCAGAGACCTGTCAGTTCAGCTCTGCCAGGCCTCCCAGTGCCCAGCAAATGGGGGCACGGGGGTGAGGGGCTGGAGACTGATATGGACAATTCTTCTCAGCTGGAAGACTTGACCCTGATGGAGGCTCCTGCTTATCAGTCAGGGACATCATCCCTGGCAACAGGGCGGCAGGAAGAGGGCTCTGTGGGAGAGGGTATTTCAGGGGTGGCCCCTTTGGTCCGTCGTCAGCGGAAAAGGGCAGGACAGAAACACCCAGTTATGCATAGCCACTGGTTGAGGGGCCAGTTTCCCTGCCAGGACCAAATGCCAGATAGCGATTCCTTGTAGCCACCTTTGTAGTTCTCAGTAGCCCTTGTAGGAGACAATGCATTGCCATCCTGGACAGCTTCCCAATCTTCCTTGGAACTGGAGCACTGTGGGACTTACTTGGCGAGCAGCACTTGGTGTGTTGCACTCTGCTCATGTTCTGTCTGGCTGGACATAGAGCCTGGGACTCATTCTAACCCTGTTTCTGTGGACATTTATTGCCTCTGAGAAAGCGGTTTCCTCATTAGTGGAATTACCGCAATAAAAGGTGTTTACTGAGACTCTTGCCTTGACTTCGGGTGGCCAGGATGGGACAGTGATAGCAGTGGGCAGCTGTTTTAATTTCCACAATGTCCCAGAGAGTGACGCCATTTCGGGGGCATAGCGGGAAATTTAAATGGTGGCTCCATGCAGTGCCGGTTCCAGGTTTTTGAGGGTCCTTGGGCAAGACACCATCAATGGGGGGCCCTCCCTCAGTGAGTCCATCTTCTCACTCCTGTTGTCACCAGCCACTGTTACTCATCACTCTCTTTCTCATCAGTGACACCACTTGCTTTTGCAGCCTGTGATGACACTGCCCTGTAAAGGAGCTCTATCCTCTGTTGAATCTGATTGTTCTAGTAATGGCACGTTGAGAGGTTTGTTACTGCTGTTTTAATTTTGGAATGTTGTTTTCTTAAGCTACTGATTTTTGTTGTTGTTGCTGTTCAACACCTGCACACACACACAAAAGTGCTAAAGAGTAACCATCTAAGTACAGTACATGAATGCAAGAAAAAAATATTTAAATTCCAGGACACAATGTATGTTTGGTTTACCTTTTCTGATTCCATAAGGGCAAGATGGAAACGTCAGCGTGTATTTTGTTGATCAAATGTACATTAGCATACCAGGAGAACTGCCACATCCGTAAATAATGGCCCCAGCTCACATGATCACCATTGCTTAAACAAGCCACGGTGGCTTGTTTAAGCTGCAGCGCATGCCAGGCATGGTCATCCCCGTGCGGCTTGCAGTGTCATCCATGGGAGGCTGGTGACTCCTATTTCAGTGGGGTTCCTTTCCCGTTGCAGGTTTTTCAGGCTTTATCTGGAGCTTAATGGGAGCTATCCTTGGTGCTGAAATCCACCCCCAAAATAAGTTCACCACCATGGAGCACGATGGATAGCTCCTATGAAGCTCCAAATAAAATCTGCAAAACCTGCAATGGAAAAGGAGCCCCACCGAGATAGGAGTCCCCTGGTGTCATCCAAATCTGGATGGCATGGCTTGTTTGCGGGGAAAACAACCCTCAAATAAACCTAAAACAACCCATGGGTTATTTGAGGGTTGTTTCCCCCTCAAACAAGGCATGTCATCTGGGTTCGGATGACACGACAAGTTATGCCCAGGCAGGTACCGGTAATTGAGCAAATGGTACCCAGCACATGCTGCAGCTTAAACAAGCCACGGTGGTTTGTTTAAGCCAGTGCTTCTCAATTATTTTCTGTCATGCCCCCCCTAGGAAGAAGAAAACATTTCGCGCCCCCCGCGCGACTGTAAATAGTATCATTTGTCTATAAAAATTGTTATAAGTACACCTCTGCATAACACTGTATCCTTATTAACATATAAGAGAATAAAAAAAGAAAGAAATGTGGATCAATTTACAACAAAGAATAGCTTTATTAACTGTAGCAGAAAAGATTTAAAGGAGCACAGGATTTAAAGGAACACAATATTAAAAAAAACTTTTAACTGAGGTCAAACGAGCCCCCCTTTACGGAGCCTCGCGCCCCCCCTGGGGGGCCCGCCCCACTATTTGAGAAGCACTGGTTTAAGCCGTGGTGGTCATGTGAACTGGGCCAATACCTTATATCTCCTGGCCTGTTGACCATAAACACTGATTATTCTCTTCACTGTAGAATTTCTCAAATTGCCCGCCCACCCCCACCCCCCGCATCTTTAAAGCTTTTATCAGAAGGAAGGTTCTTTTTAATAAGTAAAAGTTTGCTTCATTACACTGCTACTAATTTTCAAAGCCCTTTCGGTGTCATGACAACAGCAAATTATCCCTTCATTATAGGAGACCTTTGAGCTATACAAGGTTAGGTGGCGTTCAGAGCCTCATTTATCACTGTCATAAACATGTATCACTCTGTCAAAAGTAATGGTATCAAGTCTATGTACAAACTCAGTCACCCACCTTTCCTGTCTACAAAACCAGCATCAATCAATGCTGAAAATATCAATGGGAAAAGAACACTCACCTCACCTGTCTGCTGCACTGTTATATATAATTGAACTATAAATATTGGATATTCAAACAATGGTAGCGACATCTCTGTTTTGTACAGTATATACCATCTTGTCTTTTATGAAAGTGCTTTCTATTTCCACTGCAGGGATTTGGTAGCAATTTTATCTGATTTTACCAGTTATATTACTAGTCCTGAGGGCTATATGTACCCTCCATGTTCAGGGTATGGTGGCCACTTATGAACTGCCAAGAAAGAGGGCATGCATCACCAAAAAAGAGGACAAAAGAAGGCGCTGATTTGTATAAAATTTGCATATGCTAATTTATATGTACAGGCGCACATTTAGAAATAATTATAATTTAAATAGAATTACAGTACATCTGTGTGACGGGGGAAAAGGTCTTGGTTGCGAGTTATACCCCCAAATTGTGTCACATTCAAGAGTCTCATAAAAATTATTTTTGTGGATAAGCCCTAAGGGCCCTAGAGCAGTGATGGCGAACCTATGGCACGGGTGCCACAGCTGGCACGCAGGGACCTCTCTGTGGGCACTCGAGCCATGGGTCACCAGATCGCGAAAAGACCGTCCCCTTCTGCAAAACACTAATGATCTTGTTCTTTCTCACAGTGTGGAACAGAATGATTTTATTCTAGAATTCCTGTTACAGAATTCTTTTCTACATTGTTATCACATTTAAAAGATTTTGAAGAATGATGCACAGAGCATGGCTTGGATGTAAAGCTCTAACAGTTGACCTGCTGCATGTGTTGCTCTCAAACTAACGGAGTATGAGCCAAGGTTTGACAAATTATCAGCATGCATGCAATAGCAAAAATCACATTAATTGTGCAAAAGCATGCCCAATGCAAACTTTTACCTAATGCAGTGTTTGCAGTCCAAGACATAAAGTGTTAAAATGTGTTAAGCACGTTTAGTTTTTTGTTTATCTTGCTCATCCTAGTAGAGGTTGACTTTTACTTTTACTAATCCGACACCTGTAGAAGCAGAGAAAGGACCCGGGGTAAAGCTTGCCCCATACAATTTCAGTCTGGCATATAATCATATTACAAGTTGAGAATCCCTTATCCAAAAATACATGTGCCTAATTATTTAAAAAGTTTGTATAAATTCCCTTCAGGCTATGTGTACAATGTAGTACTATAATAATTTTTGAGTTGATTTTTTTTTCAACAAAAAACTGTTTGTATCATTGAAAGCTCTGTTATTGTGTTTTTCTTTAAAGACAAAAGATGTTAATTAGTTCGGACAACTGCATGAGTTGTTTTTCTAAAACTAAAACCTCGGTATTCAGGTTTAATTGCAGTGTTGGCATTCTGAAATAAATAAGTTGGTTTTGTGTTGCAGTTTGGGCACTCGGGCTCAAAAAGGTTCGCCATCACTGCCCTAGAGTGTCTGAAAGACTGCTTACTCCCATATGAACCTACCTGATTCTGTGTTTATTGGTTTTATTATTAGGATTTTTAACTGTCATAGTTAACTGTCTTTTTGACATGGTTCTGTGAGCAACTTTAGTAACTTTGACTGTAAGGCAGATAAAATCGATCGGATTAGGAGTGGATATTGTGCGTCGTGGACACAGGGAGTGAGCGGGAGGAGGCCAACGGCAGACCGGTTTTGTGGGATAGGTTCCGGCTGCTTCCTTCTGATGAAGTGGACAAGGTGCTTTCATCTGTGAGGCCGACCACCTGCTTGCTTGACCCTTGCCCGTCCTGGCTCATCATGAGCTGCAGGGAGAGACTGGGTGAGGGGATCAAGGCGGTGGTGAATGCCTCCCTCGAGGAGGGAGTGATGCCATCAGCCCTCAAGGAGGCAGTAAAAAGACTGCTTCTAAAGAAGCCCTCCTTGGATCCCCAGGATTTAAACAACTTTCGCCCGGTCTCCAATTTACCATTTCTGGGCAAGGTGATCGAGTGGATGGTGGGTGCTCAGTTGAAGGCACACTTGGATGAAGCCGATTATTTAGATCCGTGCCAGTCGGGCTTCAGGTCTGGACATGGGACGGAGACGGCCTTGGTCGCCTTGGTGGATGATATGAGGAGGGCTTTGGATAGGGGCGAATGCTCCTTTCTAGTCCTCCTCGATCGTTGACCACGGTATCCTCCTGGACCGCCTGGAGGGCTTGGGCTTGGGAGGCACTGTATTGCAGTGGTTCCGGTCCTTCCTCTGTGGAAGGTACCAGAGGGTAGTTCTCGGGCAGGAGGCTTCGGACCCTCGGCTGCTCACTTGTGGAGTGCCGCAGGGTTCCATCCTCTTCCTGATATTATTCAACATCTAGCTCAAGCCGCTGGGAGCTATCATCAGGAGGTTTGGGGTGTGGTGTCATCAGTATGCGGATGACACGCAGCTCTATCTCTGTTTCAAGTCCTCACCGAGGTTGGCCATTGAGACCCTGTCCAAGTGCCTGGAGGCAGTGGCTGGCTGGCTGGGAAGGAACATGCTGAAACTGAACCCCGACAAGACCGAGGTACTTCTGGTGGGGGACAAGGGGAGGTTAGGGGATGCTGACCTGGTGCTGAATGGGGTACATCTACCCCTGAAGGACCAGGTCCGCAGCTTGGGGGTCATTCTAGACTCCCAGCTGTCCATGGAGGCTCAGGTGGCAGCTGTGAGCCGGGCGGCGCTGTATCAACTCCATCTGATACGGCAGCTGCGCCCCTACCTTCCTAATCACCTGCTCCCATGAGTGGTTCATGCCTTGGTCTCCTCTCGCCTAGACTACTGTAATGCGCTCTACGTGGGGTTACCCTTGAAGACGGTTTGGAAGCTACAGCTGGTACAGAACGCGGCGGCTCGCCTGGTTAAAGGCAGCCGCCGGCGGGATCACATCACGCCAGTGCTGAAGGATTTGCACTGGCTACCAGTTGCTTGCCGAGCCGAATTCAAGGTGTTGGTTTTGACCTTTAAAACCCTATACGGCTCCGGTCCAGTCTATCTCAAGGAGCGTCTCCAGCAACACCAAGTGGGCCGCTCAACAAGATCTGCCACGGACGGCCTTCTCCTTGTCCCTTCAGCCAGAGCAGCTAGACTGGTGGGGACGAGGAAGAGGGCCTTTTCTGTGGCAGCCCCCGTACTGTGGAACTCTCTCCCGAGTAACCTCCGCCATGCCCCCTCTCTGCTGAGCTTCCGTCGCTCGTTAAAAACCTGGTTGTTCAGGCGGGAATATGGGGTAGGTTAAAATTTTAAAATGTTTATATTGTTTTAAATGTATTTTATTGTTTTTATTCTATGTACATCGCCCAGGGTGGCCGGTTGCCAGCCAGATGGGCGATAAATAAATATAAATAATAATAAATAAATAATAGAAATCTTTTAAATGAATAAAAAGTTGCTCAAATGAATTCTAGCCTTAGCTGAATTTTAAGGAAGCTCTAGCCTCGAAAGAGTAAGGTGTTAGGATGACGTAAGACTGATACTTCCTTTTGGCATCTGTTCGATGTTCAGCATTGCAAAGAATATATTTATTCTCATGTCTTAATATTCTCCCCCACATGGCATTTCAAATCAAAATGTGAAAGGGAAAATTAACAAAATATTTAGCTATCATTGCAGTTACTCTTTTATGAAAGAAATCAGATTAGTGAACAGATTTCTAATTAACCTTTAAATTCAGTGGATAAAAAAATATTTCAAGCAAAGGGCAAGAAGAAACATTTGCTACAGAACTAATTTTCAAGGAGTTCCTGTTTCAGAAACTCTCACATAGTGCACCAGCTCTTGAAAGGCAGTTCATACTTAATCTAGCCGATGTTCTGAATCCACATTAGAAATGACCTCAAAGTAGTGAATTCACATTCATTAATATCAGACTTACGATGGGAGGGGGGGTAGCTGAATGGGAGGTAGTGTTTCCTTCTGTCCTATCTGCAGATTCTTACCATCATAACATCACATTTTTGGAAAGCCCACAAATAACATAGATTTACTAAAGTTGCGGGGGGGGGGGGGAGAGAACGGCCAGCTGATGGTCTTGTGCTTTCTCTGCTTTTGAAGGGAATGATGGTGTTTGAATAATGTCCAGTGCTTGTACTCAGAGATCACAAAGGCCTTGAAAGGATGACACATATTTATGGAGATGTAACACCCAATCCTGTAAAAGTTAGTACGAACTCCCATTGAAAGTGCAATGAAATTGGAATTAGTGGAGATGAACTAAAGTCCCACTGATTTCAGTAGGACACGCAGCATGATCTGATGCATGTTTGTTCAAATCTAAGTAGACCCACCGAGTCCAGTGGAGCTTAATCTCAAGGAAGTGAGATTAGCTGTTACTTGTGACAAACTGCTTACAGGACTGTAGCTCTGCCTCTTTTCTTCCTCAGTTTTCTGCAGCTGCCTATACGGCTCCTTATTGCTTAATGAGGAACTGGGGGAGGGTTGTGTGGCTCAGTGGCAGAGCATGTGTTTTGCATACAGAAGGTCCCAGGTTCAATCCCTGGCATCTCCAGGAAGGGCTGGGAAGGGCTCCTTTCTGAAATCCTGAAGAGCCACTGCTATTCAGTGACTTGGGTTCAGACAACATGATAACCCACACTCAAGGGTTGAGTGTGGGTTGTCATTGAACCATGGGTTTATTGTGTTGTCTGAATGCAGCTGTGCTAACAAGCCATGGCTTGTTAACCACGAACAACCCATGAAGAGAACCCATGGTCTGTGAACTGTGGGTTGTTCACCATGGTTCGTTATCTCAGCTGGGTTCGGACAACACGATAACCCACATTTCAACAACAACCCACACTCAGCCCGTACTCAGCCCGTGAGTGTGGGTTATCGTGTTTTCTGAACCCAGTCAATGTAGACAATGCTGAGCTAGATGGACCAAGCGTCTGCCCTGGTATAAGGCAGCTTCAGGTGTTAAAAAAAGATGTTACTTTGCTTAAGTCTGGCGAGGTCTTTGCTACAGCTCTCCCTTTGGGGCAGCTTGGCTTTTGGGGCTCCCTATTATGACAGACGTCATTGTGCAGCCTCATGCTGCAGCTTTGCAAAACAAGGACCAAACTACACATCACACTGCACCCACGTGAACATGAAAGGATTGCGGAGAAAGTGCAGTCGTAACTAGAAACCGCAAGACGAGGGTAACTGTTACATGCAAAAATGAACTGTCCTTGGAGCTTATTTGGAAAACAAAATACAATGAGCTATATTAGAGTATATAAGCTACAATATGCAAAACTGATTGGCAGGGAAAATTAGCAGCAAGCTAAATTGTTCCTTGCCTCAACCTAAACTCTCACTAGTCCAGAGTCTAATTAAATGCAATTCCTAAAGTTTCTAGCTATATAGTAGTCTGGCCTAAAGATTCAGAAAAAGGAGGTGAGGGGAAACGGAAAGGAAAATTATAGCTACCTATCCAAAGCAGAGATCCAAAGGACATGCTTCTATGGACTCGGATGACGGCTGGAAAAAGCCAGTCCTGAGGTCCAAGGTATGGGACCCAGCAAAGTGCAGACAGAAAAATAATATTTTAAAATGACAAAAGTGGGAAGTTTAAGCCTCACCAGTGAGTAAAATGAAATAATGGGAAACACTAAATCTGTTTCAAGCTGCTCAAAAGCCAAGCATCTAGCCCCAACATTCTAGCTCAGAGAAGATGTCCAGGAGCAGCTTCAAAAACTGAAGGAGAGATGTGGTCAAAGTGAAAAATATCCTCTTGCCTCAAAAAGAAGGGGAAAAGCAAGCTGTGGCCAAAAGGCATAAGTGGCCACTGAGGCAAAAAACACACACCCAAAGAAGCAAACATTTGTTGGGGCTAAGCGAAAAGGAAAGTTAAGTAAAACAAAAAGGGGGAAAGTAGCAAAACCCCGCTACAAGGGTACAGTCATTTTTTGATCCACTGACACCCCTAAATTCGCCTGCTTTCTTACTGACGTTTTTTTCATTCTCCCCAGTTGCTAACAGGAAATTTGGTTCTGGATTGGTGAATGATGTGTTAGAGGGCAGGAACCTGCAAAAACAGTTTTCCATTGTTTTAGGAGACATTGTTTTAGGCATGTTCCCAAGTCTTGTCAGGGTACCAAGATACACGCGTGGCCCATGAAGGTTACCCAGAGCGTCTTGACATAGGGAGTACCACACTTCATATCCTCTTCCATACTGGTCCATTGTCCAGCTTTCCACTTTATCATCATTTCTACTTTCTGTCTTTCTCACATATCAAAATCCAGGCAGATGTCTGCCCTCAAGAAAAGCAGGCTTACTTTGCAAGCCGAGCCATGAACCAAGGCTTCCTCTTGACCAAAGTTTTTCTGCCATTCTATTCCTTAGCTCCGATAGGCTTCTGTTTTCAGAATACCTGAACGCCTAAAAAGGGACCTGTCTAACAACTCGGTTTATGCAGAAAACCATTACTATACAAGACATACTGTGGTGGGAATGAACACGTAAGTAATTGTGTAACTATAGTGATATAGATCTACAAACTGCATCCATATTCTATTGTTCTTGTAATAGAAAAGCCTCTGACTGACTTGCTGAGTGAATGTGATGCCACAGAATGTTCGCAATCCAGCTGCTCAGGGAACAAAGCTTTCATAATATTTGCAGTCCACCTTCTGTGAGACAAGCAGAAATTATCAGTTTAGCTGGGATTATATAGCATAACGGCCCCAGAGACAGGAGGAACCATTTGGGATAGGCTGGGAACTGTGCTGAGATCCCTGTCAACAGGAAAGCTACGGGGGCAAGGAGTCCAGAAGCAAGGTTACTGAAGGAATGTTGCAGAATAAGACTTAGTGGAAGGATATGGGAATGTGGAAGTGACTTGAAGAAAAGGCAGAGCAGGTGGATTACTTTGGCAAGGAAGGAAGCAGTGATTAGAGGGGAACTCTTTTTAAAAACAACACTGTGTTTAAAGTTGGTGAGGAATGAGGAAGACAGTGAGGCAGTACTAGGGAGGTAGGCAAGTAGGACCCACTGTCTGGAGTCACTTTATCAGTTCAATATTAGGCACTGCTGTTTAAATTGGTTTAACATTGACTGAAAATATATACTTTAAACTATTTTTACGGTTATTATGCTGCTGGGTTATTATTGTTCTTAATCATTTCATTGTTGCCAAATTGTACTATTGTTTTATAGTGTTTTATGGTTTATATTATTTTCATATGCTTTTTACTTCAATGATGTATTTATTGTGTTCTGTATATTGGAAGCTGCCTTTTGAGGGCACGGCCCCAAGAGGTAGCCTAGAAATATCTTAAAGAAAGGAAGGAAGTCCAGAGGAAGCAATAAGGACTGCAGACATGGCATTGAAGAAGAGAGGAAGTAAGGAGAAAGTAGGATTGGTACACAATCTTACACATGGGACCTAGCGAGAAAAATATGAACCAGGGCCAGGATAGAAATGCACAGGCAAGTTGGGAGGAAGGCTAGGGTTCGTGAGCCAGGAAGCCAGGGAACATAGGTTTGTTAAGTCTAGATCAGGGCTCTCCAACCTTGGGTCCCCAGATGTTGCTGGCCTACAGCTCCCAGCATACCCAGCCAGCATGGCTAATGGCAAGGGATTCTGGGAGCTGTAGTCCAGCAACATCTGGGGACCCAAGGTTGGAGAGCCCTGGTCTAGATCCTGACAGGGCCACTACAGCCTTAAAAATTGCATAGAAAGGAAATTCTATCATGTATAACTTCTATTGTCACTGCAGCATTGTGATCTGGCAACTCTAAAGAGAAACAAGGCCAAGAAGCCATGGGAAAGTGTGGGCTGAGTTTCAGATATTGATTTAAACTAACCAGCCATCCCTTTGGCTGCAGACCTCCAAGTACAGTATATTTTAAAATGATGCTTGGGATTGCTCTTTTGGAATTCTCCCCAGTTTATTGTGCCATTGAAATGATAGATGAACGTTCCTGCTTGGTTGTAAAAACAAGCCACATGTAGTAATTGCTGATACATCTAGACACCTGATGCTGAATATCTAAATTTAGCTTCTGATCTGGAAAATCTTCATTTCATGTGAACTGACTCCAGGTTTTGAGGGCCCTTGGACTAGACACCCTCAACGGGCTCCCTCCCTTAATGTGTCTACCTTCTCACTTGCATTGTCACCAGTTGCAACTGATCCTCACTCTCTTTCTCATCATTGACACCACTTGCTTGCTCGATAGGCAGGAAACCAGTGAGCAAGTAGGTAGTGGCATCTACAGCTCCTCCTACATACCACCACCGTTGCCTGGGCCAGAGCAAGAGGCAGGTGAACAAGCAGGTTGCAAGGGTGAAGAGGACGAGCAAGTTCAGGGGGCTTTTGTCAGTGGGCCCCTGCTGGGGTATGGGCCCTCAGTAGGTGCCCAACCATGCCTATCTGCCCTAGATATAAGGAACGTATAGTCAGACCTAGCTCAATATTGTCTACACCAGTGTTCTCCAACCTTGGGTCCCCAGATGTTTTTGGCCTACAACTCCCAGCATGCCCCAGCCAGCATAGCTGGCTGGGGCATGCTGGGAGTTGTAGGCCAAAAACATCTGGGGACCCAAGGTTGGAGAACACTGGTCTACACTGACTAGTGGCGGCTCTGTGTGGGTTCAGACAAGCAGAGATGCTGGGGATGGAAGCTGGGACCTTTTGCATGCAGAGCATGTGTTCCTTGTCACAGATAGAAGGCATGTGAAGGAGGGCCTCATCTGTAGATATTAGAGTGGGAGAGAAGAAATGTTTACATATATACAGTACATAAAGGTTCTCCCTACGGCATGCTGAGACCAGGAGCATTGGGATTTTAAAGAACTTGACCAGAACAAAATTATGATATTGTATATTATTATTATTATTTAGATTCATTTCAATCTGGCTTTGGCCACCCTGGCCAATGACTTACAACAAGAAATGGACAAGAGGAGTGCAACACTGCTGGTTCTTCTGGACTTCTCAGAGGACTTCAATCATGGGATATTTCTGGGTCATCCTGCTGGAATGGACTTGGAAAGCATGGTGATATGGGAGGGTGGGGGGACCCAGTTGGTGGTGCTGTGGGACTCCTGTTCCAACTCATCTACATCATCATGAACATGAATTTTATTTCTATACCGCCCAACAGCCGAAGCTCTCTCGAGGATGCCATCCAGAGGTTTGAGCTAAAATGCCATCAGCTTGCAACTCTACCTCTCATTTCCATCTACCAATCCCAGTGAGGCTGTGGAATTCCTGAACCAGCATTTGAAGGCAGTTTTGGGATGAAGCTGAAACTTAATCCAGACAAGATGGTGATACTATGGGTGGGGAAGTCAGCTGGTCTGGATGGAGGTGTAAACTGTATAAACAGTTCTGGATGTGATTGTACTCCCTCTGAAAGACCAAATTCATGGCTTGGGGGTCCTCCTGGACTTGGTGCTATCTGTGGAAGGCACAGATGGAAGTGGTGGCTAGGACTGCCTTTTACTGGCTTAGGCTGCTACACCAGCTGTAACTCTAAATAACTAAATAATATATTTTTTTAAAGTAACTATCTAGAGGCAACAGACCTTGCCTCAGTTACTCATTCTTGTGTAGCCATTCACCGAGTGGATTGGCCAACTGCCATCACTCCACCCACCCACCCTCCCTCTTTTTGTAGTGTTCTGGTGAAAATCAACAGATCAGTATGGTGAGCATCTACATATAATTTAGTATATTTTTATATGGATTTTTGAACCATATGGCTCCATAAAATGGCTCACAACAACAACAATGACTTGGTTCACATGTAATGGTAGCAAATCCTGGGTTTTTAAATATGCAACCTCCAATCAGCCCGATCAGAGGTTACGCCATGATATCTGAACCTGGATACTATGGGTTAATTGCGCATTAAACAACCCAAAATTAACCTACAGTTAATAGTTAGGTTAACTTGATTAACCCATAGTGTCCAGGTTCAGACATCATGGAGCAACTACCCACTGGGCCAATCGAGCCTTTCCATAACTTCAGTGCCACCACTGAAAAGGCACTGCCATATGAACATTCACACATCCCTACAGCTATTATACAACTGCATCTTTGTGTAAATTAGATCTATACTTTTGTGTACTTTGGCACCATTGAAGATATTGGCATTAGAATGGCCATTATTATCCTAAGTCCATCTTGGCATGCTGTTGGTGCTAGTTTTCCTTCATTCCTTCAAATGGGAGGGATAGGGCACCTTGGTGGGTGCCAAGAAAGGTGTCCGGGGGTACATTGGTGCCCATGGGCCCCATGTTGCCCACCCCTGGATTGGAATGTTGTATTGTGCCCAGGGAGGCCCAGTTCTTGAACAGCCTTGATACTCGATGGGTGACTCTTGGGCCAGTCACTATCTCTCAGCCTAACCTACCTCGCTGAGTTGTTAAAATGAAGAGGAGAGAAATGCAGTCATGGGCAATCTTTTCTTTGTCAAGAGCCAAATTCCTTTGTCAGTGGTGGACAGAGCCAGAAGTGGGCTGGTCACCCTTTTTCTCTCTGTCACCCCCTTCTCCCCCCCTTTCTCCCTACCAAGCAGGATGCCAGCAAAGGAACAAATTGTTCTTCCCAGAGGCCTGAACTGGTCGTATGCAGACGGCTTTTGAAATTAGGCTGAAGGCCACATGAAAGTTAACTGAGGGCCATAGGCTGTCCATCCACCCCAAATGTACACCAATGGGGTTCCTTGCTGGAAAAGTGGTTAATATAATACAGCTACAGATTCCCTTGCAGTGAATTTGCAGAAGTGGTGGTATTTCTGCCTGGCTGGCAGTTTTATTGGTATGAAACCTCAATCTACAGGAACTAGCATTCTGTGTAAATATCTCCAGAGGCCAGGCTGTCTTTGATGTTGGGCTTTTCTACATGAGGCACTTATCATGTGCTTGTCATTCCCTGCTCATGGTTTATGAGTTCTTCACATGACAATGTAACCCCCTCCAGTTTCACTTCTGTGTCTAATGAGCACTTTTAGCGAGATTTTTTAGAGCAGGGAAAATGTAGAATTTAATTGTGAAAGTGAAAGAAAGCGCAATTTCCCCTTGTGTATTTGTGCTACCCCATTACACCACAGTGCCACCCAGAGGTTATGTAGCACAAAAGCAGGAAAGGAAATGCTCCTCGTGTAGTGCTCAGATCTCAAGTTTGCGACAAAACTGAAAACAGATACAACACATTAATAGCTGATTAACAGCCTTTGCTCACTGGTGCTGAGACATTTGGAGATGTGGACATTTTCTGAGGCTTCCTCAGACATCTTGTCCTGAGCAGTTTTCACCTGCTGCATTCTTTGAAGTGCTGAATATGAAAGAAAGATGCTGCCAAAAACTCAGATGCTTTCCACAAGAAGCCATTTTATGGGAAAAGCTTTAAAATATTTCCCCTGTTATTCATGTGAAGCATTCCTGTTTGTTTCTTCTGGAACCAGAGTTGAATTGTAAAAAGAGAAGAAAAAAGTTAAATAAGAGGAAGATCAAAGGAAGCCAGAAATGTAATATAGTGAATTGATTTTTGACAGGAACACATTGCACTAAAGATGTAATGCAAAGATGCCGCTTAGTTCTGTTGAAATCTAGCCACCCACCCAGATGTCTTCACAAATGCAAAGTGCATTAAAAAGAAAGGAAGAAGGGAGGCAGGGGGACAGGCCATATTCCTACCAACAGTTATGTCACTTTAGGGTGCAATTCTATGCATCTTTAGACAGAAAAAAGTCCTACAAGTATTGTAAGACTTTTTTCTGTCTATGCATAGGATTACTCACTTAATCAACATATTTTAGCTTTCAGCAAATGTCTTCTCCTTTATAATCCCCCAACCCAGCACTTACAGTATACTGAGACCTGGTTGAAGGCTCCTTCTAATGTGGAGGCCATGATGGCAGGGCTTTTTCTATTGCAGCCCCAATACTTACAAATGCTCACACATGGGCGGTGCTTTTGGCTGCAGCATCGGGAACAGGCAAAGGGTCAGATACCAGCAAGATGTGACAGGACTGAAAGCAACATTGAAGACAAGCAAGGGGTCAGATATGAGGAAGGTGTAACAGGACCAAAGGCAACATCAAGGGCAGGTGAGGGTCATATACCAGCAAGACTGGAAGCAAGAACCAAGACACAAGCATGATGCTACCACCACAAAGACTTGTGTTGTTATGGCAAAGCTGAGCAGGAACAGGAAGCCTTTTATAGGGCTTCCTGTGGCTCCCAGATGGTCTTCAGAAGTGGACAGCACCAGGGCCGGTGCTACCATTAGGCCAACTAGGCGGCTGCCTAGGGCGCTGGGCTAAAGGAGGCGCCAGAAATGCCTTGGGGGGGGGGGAAATACATCACGTATTTTACCAAGTTTGTTTTACCAATCATGTCCTGTGGCGGGGAAGGGAAGGCGAAAGAAGCGCACCCCTCCCTCTCTCTCCTCCAGCTCGTTACCAGGAACAGCAGCAGGCAGGCTCCTCCTCACAACCAGCATTAAAAGAGGCAGAGAAGGCTACAGACTGGAGGAGGGGAGGCGGGCAGGGGCCAATGATGGGAGGCTGGTGGGCGGCTGGAAGGATGCACCTCCTTCGCCTTCCCTCTCAAGGATGCACCTGCAAACACCTCCTTCGCCTTCCCTCCCTCGCGTGAGCCTCAGGTTCCTCAGCTCAAGGTCCCCTGAAAGCAGTTATTTCCAGCAACCAGGGAGGGAGGGAAAGGTATTTTAAGCTAGCTGGGGCTCCAATGTTTTAATTATTTACCATGCTGTTTCTGTGTTTTGGTTTTAAATGGTTTTAGGATGCAATCCTATGCGTGTTTGGAGGGGGGGGGGATCCTACAACTCCCAGCATTCCCCAGCCAGCCATGCGCAATCCTATGCACGTTGAGGTAGAAAAAAGCCCCACAACTCCCAGCATTCCAACATCTGTTTAGATGCTGGCTGGTGAATGCTGGGAGTTGCAGGGCTTTTTTCTGCCTCAACGTGTTTAGGATTGTGCCCTGAGCTGTTGATGTTTTCTTTACTGTACTTTGAATATTGTTGTCTGCCTTGAGCACTAGGCTGGTAAAGGGAAAGACAGGATAATATACATTATTCTGATAAAGAAATATTGCAACAAAGTGATAGAGGAGGGGAAGTAGCAAGTTTCGTAAATCCCCTCCTAAATTTGAACCAGATGATCCACGGGCTCTCTCTTTGCTATGTTTCTACTACATGCATCCCCCCCCTGCAACCCAGAAGGTGTACGAGTCAAACCGGTGTCTCTGCACCTCCACCCTGCGAGGTAGGACAGGCTGCAAGACGCCCTTTTGTCTCTATTCCTCACAGATAGCGCCACCACACCTCTCTCACATCCTTTTTTCATATCCCTTGTGCAGGAGGAGACAGGCTTTTACATATATATGGAGTAGGAGAAGGCTCTTGGGAGTTCCTGGCATAGCTGGGCTGATGTTGCCTCTTTGCTTTCCTCATGAACACAAAGGAAAAGTCTCAAAGTCCACAAAGTTTTTCAATGGGGCTCGGCAGTTCCCAGGGAGGGAAATTTATTTCATAATGGGCATAGGGCTGGAGGGAGGGAGGGCTCAAGTGGGAAGGGGGGGCGCTAAATATTTGATCTTGCCTAGGGCACCAAATTGCCTTGCACCGGGCCTGGACAGCACTTCTGCAAGCACCTACAAGTCCGGTGCTAGTCCTGCAAGTATTAGCAGGTGGACTTGCCTGCCTTCTCCATCAGGCCACCAGATGGAGCTGCAGCACTGCGCAAGCTGAGCGGATCCTGACAAACACCTTCCTTCTTCAATCTGCCTTGGATCGCTGACTGGTTGCTGCTTCTAGTCTGCTATGTTTGTGTCATTTCATTCTCTAATTTTATTTGGTATTGTTTAAATTTTAAAATGTTTGGCACCCGTTTGAAATTGTATCAGAAAAGAGGTCTCTGATTTATTTTTAAGTATATACATTAAATAAAACTCCTTAAGGGTGCAATCCTATGCATCTTTCCTAGCATGCCTAGCAGTATGGCTGGCTGGAGGGATTCTGGGAGTTGTAAAAAAAAAAAAAAATTCTGCCTAAACAGGCATAGGATTACAGCATAACACTCTTTAACTCCTGTAATGTTCATAATGAGGTGAGGAAAGTAAATGGAAATTATTGTCTAACATAGCCTTCTGCAGCCTGGTGCCCTCTAGAGTTTTTGGACTACAACTCCCAGCATTCCCGACCATTGGCCATGTTGGACGGGGCACCAGGTTGGGAAAGGCTACTCTAACAGCAGGGTTTCTTCACGTGAATGTTAAAGCAGCGGGTCTTCTTTGCCCTTCCTGTTTAGATCACTGTTGTGAGGCTGCTCTTGAAACCAGTCCAGGAACTTCAGTTACTACAATGTATGGTGGCTAGGATAATGACTGGAACTGGGCCTTATGATCATATTACACCAGTATTGTATCATCTTCACTGGCTCCCAGTTATTTCTAGACCCAATTCAAGATGATGATGATGAATTTTATTTCTATATCGCCCAATAGCTGAAGCTCTCTGGGCGATTTACAGCAACCACTAAAAAACACACAATACAATATAAAGTATACACAATAAAAACATTATATAAAAAATCAATACCAAATTTAAAATGACACAAATCGCTAAAACATGATTTCATAGATCATAGAGTTGGAAGGAGCCTCAAGGCCATCGAGTCCAACCCCCTGCTCAATGCAGGAAACTAGAGGAGGGGTCTCCCATCCAAGTAATAACCAGGCCTGACCCTGCTTAGCTTTCCACGCTCAGACAAGCTGAGCCAGCGTAAGCCACAGGCCTGTAAAGACCTTCATTGCTTGGGACCATGGTCTCTGAAGCCTAAAGGAGTCTCTCTTCTCATATATTCCCACCTGAGCCCTGAAATTGTCATCAGAGATCCTGCTGTGTGGGCCCTCGCATGCTGAGGTATATCAGGCAGCTACTTGGGAGCAGGCCTTTTCAGTAGCAGCCCCCAGTTATGGAATTCCCTCTCCAGAGAGGTCTGCCTGGCATCTACTTTGTTATCTTTTTGGAGCCAGGCAAACCCCTTTTTTATCCTCTCAGGCCCTTTAGTCCTCTATATCTCTGCTGCTATGCTGTGCTTTAAGTACCTTTGCCTTTATACATTTGGTTCTTCTTCTTATGCCTCTTTCTAGCCTCAGCTGCTTTTAATTGTGCATTGTGCTATTTTTGCTTTTAACATGGGTTTTGGGTTTTATCTTTGGTTTCCTTGTTTTTAAGATGTTATCTTCATTTTTATTGTATGTTGCTCTGAGAGCTGTTAGCTACGGGGCAACAAATACATCTTAGAAATAAATACATTCCCAGAATACTGGACCAGGAATACTTGTTCTCATTTCTGCTGTGACACATCCATCTTAACTTCAAACAGGGAATGTTAGCAGTGGACTTAATACCTCAATTGCTTAGGGTGTGTACTCTTGATCAGGCTTGTAAGCTTAACAGTCAGTTGTAGGGTGTGGATACTTAATGAGATCTTGAGGGAATTCAGAACACATTTTCCCATATTTGTGCCTTTTAAAAGTATTCCATGGTTTTGAGAATTATATATGAGTTGACAGTAAGTGCATTTTTTTGTTAAGGCATCTGTGGCACTGAGATTTCAAATTATGCCCTCACAATATCTGGAGAGGTACTATCATAAAATGCCTGTGTTTATGGTTTCCTCATAGTAGCAGATGTGTTGTTATTTACTGTATTGTTGTTTATACTCTGAACCAGGGAAGAAATTAATTTCAAACTCGATAAGGGATATATCTACTGATCAAGGCAGAATCATGTTTCTACTGTCCAGTCAATATACATTCTGTGACAGATAATAGTAGCCAGATTTGAGGATACGTTGAGGAAACCTGATGAACTCTATTATTATTATTATTATTATTATTATTATTATTATTATTATTAACATTTATTTATCGCCCATCTGGCCGGCAAACCGGCCACCCTGGGCGATGTACATCAGATAAAATACAGGATAAAATACATTTAAAACAGTATAAAATTTTAAAATCTTAGCCCACCCCATATTCCCGCCTGAACAGCCAAGTTTTTAGTGAGCTCAACAGAGAGGGGGCATGGTGGAGGTCACTCGGGAGAGAGTTCCACAGTACTGGGGCCGCCACAGAAAAGGCCCTCTTCCTTCGTCCCCACCAGTCTAGCTGCTCTGGCTGAAGGGACAAGGAGAAGGCCGTCTGTGGCAGATCTTGTTGAGCAGCCTACTTGGTGTTGCTGGAGACACTCCTTGAGATAGACTGGACCGGAGCCGTATAGGGTTTTAAAGGTCAAAACCAACACCTTGAATTCGGCTCGGCAAGCAACTCGTAGCCAGTGCAGCTCCTTGAGCACTGGAGTGATGTGATCCCGCTGGCAGCTGCCTTTAACCAGGCTGAGCCGCCTGCGTTCTGTACCAGCTGAAGCTTCCGAACCGTCTTCAAGGGTAACCCCACGTAGAGCGCATTACAGTAGTCTAGGCGAGAGGAGACCAAGGCATGAACCACTGATGGGAGCAGGTGATTAGGGAGGTAGGGGAGCAGCTGCCGTATCAGATGGAGTTGATACAGCGCTGCTCGGCTCACAGCTGACACCTGAGCCTCCTTGGACAGCTGGGAGTCTAGAATGACCCCCAAGCTGCGGACCTGGTCCTTCAGGGGTAGATGTACCCCATTCAGCACCAGGTCAACATCCCCTAACCTCCCCTTGTCACCCACCAGAAGTACCTCGGTCTTGTCGAGGTTCAGCTTCAGCATGTTCCTTCCCATCCAGCCACCCACTGACTCCAGGCACTTGGACAGGGTCTAACCATCTGTTTATACCTCTCACTATTTATAGTTCAGTGTTTAAATCTGAGAGAAAGCATATTGAGTTGCATCCAGACTTAGGGCACAATCCTATGCAAGTTCAGAAAGAGAAAAGGCCAATTCCCAGCATGCCCCAGCCAGCTATGCTTTAGTCATGCTTTGAGTAGACCCATTGGATACAATGGGACAAGTTATGAGAAACTTAAACCCTGTTGATTTCAGTGGATCTAGTGACTCTAGTCTAAGCATGACTATGTCTGGATCCAACCCACTGATATTAATTATCTATAGTGCTTCTAATAACTCTCAACAATGCATTTGTTTTATGATGATAGGAATGACCACGATGGTTGGAACAAAAAACTGTTACACAGTTTGCCACACAGGGCCAGCCCACCACCTTTTGCTGCCTAAGGCAGAGCAGAAAATGACCCTCTCCCCTTGGGTTCTTTGCAGGGAAAAAGGTGGGATGTAAATATAATAATAAATATAATAAATAAATAAATAGCTGCTTGTTTTAGAGAAAAGTAGTTTACAGAGGGACAATATGAAATGGAGAAGCAGGCAGGGTGGTGGTGCTTAATCCCTCCACCTACTGTTTTTTCCCCTGCAACTGTTTTCCAGAAAGCCCCACTCCCAATTCTCCCGAGTATAGAAAAGAAGAAACTGTTCCATTTCATTTTTTTCATTTCTATACCACCCAATAGCCAAAACTCTCTGGGCAGTTCACAAAAATTAAAACCCAAAATACAACAAAATAAGAACATAATATAAAATCTTTAACATACAAACATATAAACAATTTAAAACAGCTTTAAAAAACTATTAATAAAATACCAGAATCTGATAATACAACCAATATTAAAAGCCCCATCATATGCCATTAAATGCCTAGGAGTAAAGTCTTAACCTGGTACTGAAAAGATGAGTGTTGGTGCCAGGCGGACCTCAGTGGGGAGAGCATTCCACAGTTGGGCTGGGGCTACCACCGAGAAGGCCCTCTCCCTTGTTGCCATCTGCTGAACCTCATTTGGAGGAGGCACTCAGAGGAAGGCCTCAGACATTGATCATAGTGTATAAGTAAGTTTATACTGGGAGAACCACTCCGTCAGGTCAAGGGACCTGTTGAGGAAAGACAGGAATGGATCCAGGAATGCACCATCATTGAACTGCATCACAGCCAGGAAGGGCCACCCTGCCCGTGGTGTAATGGCCAGAATGTTGGACTAGGACCTGGGAAGATCCAAGTTCAAATCTCCACTCAGATGTGAAACTTGTTGGATAACTTGCTTTGGCCATTCACATCTCTCGGCGTAACCTACCTCACAAGGTTGTTGGGATGATAAAATGAAGTGGGGTGAGAGCCCTGCACCCAGCCCCGACCCCAACTTCCTTGGAGAGTGGGTAGGATAAAAGTGAAATAAATAAATCATTCTCAGCCTAGAAAGCAATCTTGATTTTTTGCTCGGACCCCCTTCCCTTCCCCTCCACTTTTCCTTTTGTGTTGTGAGCCAATAGAAAGATTCAACAACCCATTTTATTGCTAGGTGTTCCTTTTTTTATGGCAGCAGAATGTAAGTTGCAGGATCTCATTTTGCAGCAATAGGTCTTTCTTTCCTGCCGAGTCCACCTGGTACCTACCTTGAGGCATTTGACAGAATTAGAAACCCTTTGAAGTGATACCATTTGGAATTTGGCTAAGGCTGGCTTCAGAATCAGATCTTGAACACCTTTACCTTCTCATGCGTTCATTCCGCTTAGCAATGCAGCGATTTCCATGAATTAAGGGATTGGCTCGAACAGCAAAATATGAAACAAAAATTTTGCAACACCACATTGGTGTCACAAACTAGCTTCCTTTTCCACTGAAGCTTGGAATTGGAGTCCATTCCAAAAGAGCTTGGATTTTCTTAATTTTGAATACATTTTTGTCCGACCAAAATGCCCTGTGAACTAGAATTTTGGGTGGGCAAAACCTTTTCTGGAATTTTCAACCATCCTTGCATTCCTCTTGATAAGATATTCCAAGATATTGAAGTGTATCCTTGCCTCCTAACAGGAATGCTCTGGTTCAAGGTTCCAGTCAGCCATCCATGCCTTTTTCCAGGATACTCCATTCCATTCCCCTACCCAGGTTTTGTTTTCCAACCGAGATTCAACGTTCTGTGGCTACGGAGCATGCTCAGTCCTCATTGGATTGTTTTTTTGCCCCTTTCAGTTTTTTTAAAATTTTAAAACCAAGATGCTTTGTACTTCTGCAAACTACAGGCTTTCCTCTGACCACGATGATACCTCCCACTTGTTTTCCAGTGGCCCCATTTTGGCTACAAATCTGTGGGCACTCACCACCCAAGTTTGCTGTTAGAAGGAATGTTAAATCTCTATTAGTAAGGCAATGTCTTGGTGCTAATGATAAGAGAATGCATCCCACTCATGACTAAGCACTGAAAAGTTTTTGTAGCTTTATGCAGGCTAAACAACAACATAAGGAAAAATCTAAAAAGGGTTGCAGTTCTGTCTTGGGATTCCCTCTTTAATGGCATCTGACCATACCTCTTAGTTTAATTCATAAGCAGCAAATGCATTCTAATAGTTTTTCCACCAGGCACATGGAAGAAGTGTCATTTTAATATTTTGTTTATTCACTGAAAATCAAAAGCATATTCTAAATGTTATATCACTTTGGGCACAACACCCATGGGGCATTTCCACTCATTACTAGACTGATGACAATTTCCTCTTCTGATCCCAAATGTGGAGGAAGTATTTACATTGTAATCCCCGCCCCACCTGATCCTGGAAGTGTAGCTCTGTGGCTACATTCACTCTCTCTCAGCTTAACCTACCTCACAAGGTTGTTGTGATGATAAAATGAAGGGGGGGGATGAGAGCCCTACACCCAGCCCAGACTTCCTTGGAGAGAGGGAAGGATAAAAGTGAAATAAATACATCCTTCTCAGCCTAGAAAGCAATCTTGATTTTTTGCTCGGACTCCCTTCCCTTCCCCACCACTTTTCATTTTGTGTTGTGAGCCAATAGAAATTCCATTTCAATACCTGTAGCACACACTTGACACTGCGAGAATTTCTGTACCTGCAAAAATGAAGTGAAATATCTATTTGAATCCAGGGGGCAGTGTGCAATCCCTGAGTAAACAGCCCTGTCAAGAATCAGCTCAAGGACTGAATAAGGGGAGGATTGCTGTGGTAGTAGTCCCTATGATTTATGAATCACTCAAAATGGGTGACGTGGAACAATCAAGATGAACAACAGAACATAAAGTTAGAGATAGCTGGATGAGCAACTATCATGAAGCTGACAGCAACTATGATTTACAGCTGTTTGAAAATGAGCTTTAATCCACATGGCATTTGTTCCTGGATGTATGAAACACTTTCACATTTACCTTGAACAAAAGAAAGTGAGCTGGGTTGTTGCTCATTAATAAACAGCACATCATCATGTACAAAAGTTAAAATATTTTCCAGTCACCTGAATGCAGTGGACAAGGCTTACTATCTGTTCAGAATCTGGAAATGAGTCTTGAGATCTTAGGAAATAAAATTAATTGAGAACCTTGAGGACGGAGTTTTCCACTCCAGCCAACACCCCCCCCCAACCCCAATGAACTCTTAGCTTAACAGATAAAAATGGCTCCGACTGTGACCTCTAGTGGACAGAAAGCAATGAGGCATGTAAGTGGCTCCTCACAGAATTCTTTCCAGAAGTATTTGGTTTGATCTGGCACAGTGCATCCCACTTGATCCTGATCACTGCTTGTTGTACACTGTGGTCTGGATTAGATGGGCTACTCTTGGCGCAGGGAGGGGGATATTGTGTCTTATGAAGTGACTCAATTAGCAGATTATGCCTTTGTTTACCAAACCAGGAGACAAAACAGTATTTTTAAGGGTCTAGGGCTATAGTCTGAAGACATGTGCTATAGTAGCAACCTTGATGAAGCTAAGCAAGCCTGTCTTATTAGTGCCTGGATGGCATGGCCTTGAGTTCTATTGGAAAAGCTGGGACGTGTAAATTAATAAATCCTTGAAAGCCACGGCACAGAACTTTCCATGGTGCGCGCACGCGCGCGCACACACACACACACACACACACACGTATCTTTGTCCCACTATCACCTTTGGTCAGGCAAGTTTGGGTCGCAGGGGAAGGCTGTAGATCAGTGGCAGAGCACATGCTTTGTGAGCAAAAGGTCCCAGGTTCAATCCCTGGCATCTCCAGGTAGGGCTATGACAGAGCCCCTGTCTGAAACCCTGGAAAGCTATTGCCAGGCAGTTTTAGCAGCAATGATGTACTGGATGAATGGATGGTCTCAGTTCATGTAAGCCGGATTCCTGTGACAGCTTTTTGAAGCAACACAAAAACCCAAGAAGGCTTTTTTTGGCAAGAGGCCCACATGGGATGAGTGTACACACCAGAAACAGTGGTCCTTCTTTCAAAGTGTCTTTGGTGCTTTGAAAAATACTACAGTCCATCTCAAGGCCAAGCTGAGCTAGATTATCATTGCTTCTGATCTTGTGATTCTATTATTTCTCTTTAGTCTTTTATTAGTAAGATCTTTGGATCCGATTCTGATTCAATCCCAGTAGTATGCAGTTTTTAAAAACTTGTTTCTGAAATCCGCTTTCCTAAAAAAATAAATAAAAGTAACATCTCTGTTTTCCTTCCTATACTTATCAATGTTCTACCTATGGGATGTGTTTTTCAAAAGTACAATGATGAGCCCAAAAGGCAGAAGCAGCACAAATACCAAAATAATATATAGACCGTTTAATAGGATTTATATAAATTAGTTTATGTTTTATTTTGTTTGTATTATGTTTGTACCATGTGTAGCAGGAAATCATCCACAAACTCTTAGCAACAGTTTCAAAGAGTTATCCTTCTAGTTAGGATGCCAAAGTTCACACCTGGTGTAAAGTCATTGAAAGTTTCAATGGACAGTTTGTTTTATTAAGTTTTCACTATATTCTTCTTCCAAGGTGCCCAGTGCCCCCTTTTTTTTATCCCCACAACAACCCTGTGATGTAGGTTAGGATGAGAGTTAGTGGCTATCCAAGGTCACCTAGTAAGCTCAGTAGGAATTTGAATCCAGGTCTTTGTCCAACATGCTACTCATGACCACATTGGCTCTCAAACAGTGGGGTTCATATTCAGTTGAATATAGTTTTCTGCCCATAAAGCAGTAGCACACGGGAAGAAACAAAGTGCTCATCCCAACAGAGAAACCCTGAACCACATCAGAAATTATTCACTGCATGAAGATCAGACAGGCAAGAAAAAACTGTAGATAACAACAAAAGCCAGGGTCAAAAGCAAGAAGGCTATAAATATAAAGGCAAGGTCCAAAGAAGAACTTTATTCTCTCCTCACTGCATGCATTTTTAAAACCTATTCGAGATATTGTCTGCTCTCTATATGATTTTTTTCCAGGAGCATATTAAAAGGGAAGAGAATATGATAAAAAAAAATAACCAATACCAAAAGGTGTGTGTGTGTACATGACAGGCAGAGGGAGAAGATGGAGAGTCCCAGTTTCCATTTGGTTGCACGGAACTATTTACCTAACGTGGATATGAACACACAGTGAGTACACAAACTCATCTGATTCCCAGATGCTTTAAACAAGCAGGAGGAAAGGTGGTGATCAAATGTTTCTGCTTTAAGAGTTTTTAAAGCATGTCCTAGATGAATGTCTAGTTGTTGTTTCTTTTAAAAAAATCTTCTCAATCTTTCCACTGCAAGAATAAAAGGTTTTGTTTAACATTCTCCTCCCCAGTAGCAGAGCACAGAATTTGACCAGTACGATGCCACCATATCCGCAGGAGTCACCGGCTGCCCACTGTTTGAAAGTATTCAGAATGGTACTTCTGCGATTAACCCCGTCATGGGCAGAAAAAGGAGGAAACAGCATTAAGGCTGTAATCACCAAGTCACTAAAAGTGGCATACCCGCGCTAACAAACAAACCCAAAACCGCAGACGTGCCAGCTTAAGTGTTTTCTTGATCTTTCAGGCCGCTGTCTTTCATAACAGCTCCCCACTCCCACCCCCACCCCAAGGAGGTGGCGTTTAGAGAGAGAAACTTTTTAGTCAATTACAATGGAACAGTAAATAAATGGGGGGGGGGGAGAATGTTGGAGAGGAAATTGGAAAAGGAGAGAGAGAGAGAGAGAGAGAGAGAATCTTGAATGGAACAAAGGCTGAAATCTCTGGGTCTCACTTAAAGGGGGGGGCACCTGCCTTCCTGCCCGCCCCTCAGCCGGGCATTTGATTCATCATCAGGCTGGAAAGCACAGAGGAATCCTCTCAGGTGCTCCCATCTTCCTCCCAGCGCAGTCTGCAGGGAGAGCACGGCAGTTCCGCTCGCTCTGCGCTCGGGAGGGGAGGGAAAGGAGGAGGCGTGTCCCTTCCCCTCCGCCTCTGCCCTCGCTCCTCGGAGCCGCCGAGTCTCTCAGCCTCTCTCGGTGCCAGAGCCAGAGGCGCAAGGCGCAGGGAGCGGCGGCGGCGACGCCTCGAAGGCTGTGCGTAAAGCGGACGAGCCCGGAGCCGGGCAAACTTGGCGGGACCTTTCCCTCGCCTGCCCGAACCATGCCCTCCGCGCACGCCCTGGCTTTTCTGCTCGGCGCTGGCGGAAATAGTGGCGGCGGCAGGCGCGCTTCTCCACAGCCAGCCTCGGGCGCTGCGCGCGTCCGGCGCGTGTACTCACCCGCTGCTGCCCCCTTTTGAAGCAGCCGCCCGCACGCCTCTCCGGGACGCCCGGACTCTGTTTGTTTGTTGTTTGGTTTCCGTGGAGCGTACGCCCGCACGCTCCGTCGTCAAGCGGGACAGCGAAGCCGCCGCTGCCGCCCGCCGCCTCCTCGCCGAAGGGAGCCGCCGTCATTGCCTTGCGAAGCAAAGAGGGGCCAAAAGGGCTGGAAGCAACCAAATAAGAGAGACGCCCCGAGGGCGCCACTTCGAGCCTGCCTGAGGAGGAGCTTGAGGGTGGGCCGCCGCCCTTCCCCGCCAACACCCGGGGAGGGAGCGTTGGGGGCAGCCAGAGCCGCCGTCTCTTCCCTCGCGCTCCTTCTCCCGCTTCCCTCCCACGCCCTCCCCCCCAAGCCATGAACTTTGCCCGGGGGGGCCCGCCTGTGGTGGTGTTAAACGTGGGGGGCACCCGCTACTCCTTCTCGCGGGAGGTGCTGAAGGACTTTCCCCTGCGCCGGGTGAGCCGTTTGCACGGTTGCCTGTCGGAGCAGGACGTGTTGGAGGTTTGCGACGACTACGACCGCGAGCGCAACGAGTACTTCTTCGACCGGCACTCGGAAGCCTTCGGCTTCATCATGCTCTACGTGCGCTACGGCCACTTGCGCTTCGTGCCCCACATGTGCGAGCTCTCCTTCTACAACGAGATGATCTACTGGGGCCTGGAGTGCTCTCACCTCGACTACTGCTGCCAGCGCCGCCTGGACGACCGCATGTCCGACACCTACACCGTCTACTCGGCCGAAGATCTCCAGGCGGAGCCCGCCGAAGGCTGGAGCAGGAGGAGCAGCGGCAGCAGCGGCAGCAGCAGCAGCAAAAGCAGTTGCCACCAGCCCCAGAGCCGAGAGGACGCCGACAAGGGCGGAGGCGGCGCAGCGCCCCCGCCTGGAAGCGGAGAGAAGAAATGGCTGGAGAGGATGAGGAGGACTTTTGAGGAGCCCACCTCCTCCTTAGCCGCCCAGATCCTGGCCACCGTCTCCATCCTCTTCGTCATCGTCTCTATGGTGGTGCTGTGCGCCAGCACCATGCCCGAGTGGCGGGCCGCGGAGAACCGAAGCATGGAGGAGCAGAGCAGGTACACAACAGACTCAATCAGGGAGCCATCAGGGTAGGAGGAAACGATTAATATTTTCCCCTCTCGACGGTGTCCCGTCCAAGTGTGTCCAGTCTCAGTCTGTCGTCTCCTCCTCTAAGTGCTCCCTTCTCCATCCTCACCACCACTTTGGTTGCCTTCTTGCGCCAGTTACCTTGTGGTTCTGCCATCCTTGAGACACCAGAGCAGTTGGGGAAAGGTGTTGGGTGTATGTGTGGCCAGGACGTTACAGCAGTGCTTGGTCAGAGAAGTGGGTGCCTCATTTGAAACGAGGCCAAAGCTTTCTCGGATTCCTAGATAACCGCTTTATTTATGAATTAGGAGCTTGGCATCAGCGTTTTAGGCATCAACCTTAGGCAGGGATTAAGGTTGGGGAGGGGGAGTCAAGACTACAAGGTGCCAGAATACCGGTGTCAAACTTTATAGGCACCAGAGCAACCAAAAAGCCTGGGATTCCCCTTCCCTCCACAAGCCCTGACTATGGCTGTATTGTACTCCTATGCACACTTTTCAGGCAGTAAGCCAAGAGATATGAAGGCTTGGGAAGGCGGGAACAGAACAATTCAGAGGGAAAACCATTCCCACCAAAAACATTTTTCGAAAAGCCCTTGAAAAAAAATGTTTTTCCACCACCCTTTTTTCTGGTGCCCCCCCTCCCCTCCCAGCCTTTGTATCTCGTAAGTAAGCCTAATAGAAATCAGTGTGGCTTATTTCTGAGCAGATGTGCGTAAGATTGCTCTGTGAGGGTCTTGCACCTTCTTCACTTTGGTTGCTGGATTGAAATTCAGGATATGCAGGAGCTGTTATCTCCTTTGGTGTAAAGGCTCCTTGCATCTTAGGGGAAATGAGAGATAACTAGTTTAAATAAATACACCAAACATTATGCACCTGACAGACTGCTTCTCAACTAAGAAGCAGCCCTTTGGTGTCACGGAAGAATAAGCTTTCCTTGGAAGGCTTCCCCCCCCCCCCCCACTTTCAGAAAAGGTTGGGTAAGCATCTTTTGGGTAAGCATCTTTTGTTGCTTTCAGACTGTGTCCCTCCTGAGCAGCCTGTGGTTCCTTCAAAGCCTATCACGAATCACTCAGTGAGGAAATCCGTAATGGCAGACAAGGTTTCCCAATCTTTCTCTGCCATGTGCAACTGTGTTGGTTGTGTTCTAGGCTGCATGTTCAGTCCATACGAGGCAGTAATAAGGCCCAGCCAGTGCCCTGCACAAATTGAGTGTGTGCCCTAGCCTAGAACATCCCCCAGAATGCTCTGCAAACGCACCTGGGGATCTGTGGCAGCTGGAGATCTATGGTGGGTGGGAGGGGAGGGAGGTTCATCAGCAGATAAGTTGCCGTGGGCTTTCATGAAGGTAAAAAAGTTTGAAAAAACTGTACTTGAGATATAAGAAGTTTCTTCCCCAGGTGTCAATGCCTGGCTGGCTTTCTAGGGCAGCTGACAAGACACCCATGCCTGGCAGGTCCACCCGTGCTGAAATCAGCTCTGCACCACCACCACCCACTCCTGGCCAGGTAACTGAGTCTATCCACCATTTTAATTTTCCACAATGTTCTAGAGCAGGGCTCTCCAATCTTGGGTCCCTAGATATTGCTGGACTACAGCTTCCAGAATCCCTTGCCATTAGCTATGCTGGCTGGGTATGCTGGGAGCAACATCTGGGGACCCAAGGTTGGAGAGCCCCGTTCTAGAGTGATGCTATGTCAGGCACTCCAGGGTGTTGTGGGAAATTCCAGTGGCAGCTTCTAGCTGCCCTCAGAATATAAGGGAGCCCACCAGGTTGCTGTTAGCCCAGAACCCCTCAGACCCTGTCTCCATGGTAGGGGTCTAGAATAAGATGATTCATCAAGTCTTTTTAAATTAGGTTTATCCTGTTGCGATGTAGAGATATGCACCGTATTCCAATTCCTAGATGCAGCCACAGCTTTCCCCATCCTTCTGCCTGTCTTGATGTCAGTCCTCTCTCCTTGACCTGGAGTCCTCCTTGTGACATCAGTCAGGGGAGGGGGGCAAACAAGAAGAGTGGGGAAGGAATGGGCAGGAAAAGCCATGGCCACCTCCTTTCCCACTGCATTTAAAGGCACTCTAGAGATTTCTAGGTTGCAACCTGGCAACCTTCCTTTAAGCCCTGTGGTTCTGATATAGTTGAAAGATGTCTTCCTGCACCAAGCCACCTTTTTAGGCAAAAAGGTGCCTTTGGTCTTGAAACACGATGCCCCATGCTTAAAGCTTCTCTTAACAGACCTCTAACTGCTCAGCATTTTTGGAAGAGGATTGATTTTATAAGGCCCCTGACCCACACAGTGCCTTAGAGTAGACAACTTCTCATTTATACTATAGGCTGCTTTTGCTGGGTTTGGCCTATGAAATAAGAAATACTAGACTGATACCTTTTATTGGACCTGCTTCTGTTGGTTTAAGAATATACAGGATTTGGGGCGACACAGAATTCTTCATTCTGTCTGATGAAGTATTGTGTGAAATCTTGAAAGTTTGATTACTCCTATCAGCAGATCCTGGGCCAATAAAGGTATTATCTTAATTATTTTTGTGCCCCAAACAAGAAGCGAAAGGATGCCAGATTTTTTCTTGTTTCAAATTATTGTCTGTCATTCCAGGAAACTGCTGTTTTGTAGAAAATATGTGCACCCTTTGAGAAACCACAGCTCTAAAGCATCTCTTAGTTTTGAAATTTCAATCTTGCGGTCATAATTCAGGTCCTGCTTTCAAAGCTTTTTATGAGCAAGAAGAGGCATGGCTTTGGTTCCATTGCCAAACAGAAGGCACCCACTGCCTCTGAAGCTGTAGGAACTCTATTGCTTATTTCCCTAGTCTCTTCTCTCCCTCCCCCCCCCCCCCCCCCGTGGGACACCGATGTAAGCATCTTTATACAAGTACTGTCTTTCATTTAAATTAGTGTTCTCCAACCTTGGGTCCCCAGATTAGATTTCATAGATCACAGAGTTAGAAGGAGCCTACAAGGCTATCGAGTCCAACCCCCTGCTCAATGCAGGAAACTAGAGGAGGGGTCTCCCATCCAAGTAATAATCAGGCTTGACCCTGCTTAGCTTTCCACGCTCAGACAAGCTGAGCCAGCATAAGCCACAGTTTTTGGCTTACAACTCCCAGGCTGGAGAACACTGATTTAAATAGTCCTCCCACATCTATGGATGCACTCTAATGAAAAAGCTATGAAGTCAGATATTTTAGAGGAAACTTTCTATAGGTTTATACAGTAAAACTTTGGAAGACAGTTTCACCTGCTTTTTTTAAAAAAAGGTTACTTGTTTCTGATGTGGGTTCAGGAGAAAACTGTCTATGAAGTCATATTTCTTAAGGGAATTGCTACAGTCTGACTGCTCAAGTACTTTACATACTACATACGCCTCTTTCTTTGGGACCTGCAGTTTTTACTCCTAGAAATAGACCTAGTTCAGTGCGTAATCCTGTTTAAAGCAGTAAGATTACTGGAATGATTTTGCAATAAAATAAAATTGCTACAGAAGAAGGTATGTATCAAATTAAGGAACACATGATATCATGTTAGACTTGTTAGTGTCTAATGATTATCAATCATATTCTAGTTACAGCAACGCACATGCTGTATCGCATACTTCCCCGCCCCCCCCTGGTCACATTTCTAGATTTGAACCAGATATTTGGTTAGGAAAAAAGGATGATGATCTTTAAAAGAAAATCCCAAAACAAAATGAAATAGATATTTGAAATAATGCAAGTGACATATTTAGCATAACATTGTTTAAAACACTCCCAGGTGACTTAAAAAATACAAGCAAAGTATCATAATGAATTATGATGATAATATACAATAGTAAGATGAATTGATCATAAAGTCTGGGAGAGCTCAAGTGATCCCTTAGCCTGGGCCTTTGTCCAAAGGTAAGATTCTGAACATGGGATCCTGAGCTGGTGCCTTCTTAATATTAGCTTTCATCATTGAACTCAAGGACCTCAGTTACATCTCTGATTTAAGTTACACTTGGGGGAAAAAACTATTTTTGCTGTACTTCCAATGATCCTATGGGGTTACTTTAGTGCAGGGATCCACAACCTTTTTGGGCCCGTGGGCACACTTGGAATTTTGAGAGAGTGTTGTGGGCGCTCTCACAAAATGACTACCATGGTGGCATGGCTGGTCATAAAACACTCATTTCCCAGAAGGCAAACTGGTGGGACAGTAAGAAAATACCTACTGTATTTATTTATTTTATTTCTATACCGCCCAACAGCTGAAGCTCTCTGGGCAGTTTACAACAATTACCGGTATAAAATACAGTAAAATATAATACAAAATACAGACAATTAAATACATCATGAAAATTTCACTACTACACATTTAAATACTGAATTTAAAAATGACTTAAATAGGTAATAAAACTAGACTGGTTGAAAAGGTGACATAACCACCCCCCATGTACTATTTAGAACTCTTAAGTTCCTTGGCATAGAGGGCAGCCTTAACCTGGCACCGAAAGGATTGTAGAGCTGGTGCCAGGCGGGCCTCAATGGGCAGCTTTTTCCACAGTTAGGGGGCTACCACAGAAAAGGCCCTCCCCCTTGTTGCCACCCTCCCAGCCTCCCTCGGAGGTGACAGTCAGAGGAAGGCCCCAGATGTTGAGCGTAGTGTCCAGGTAGATTGTGGTTGGGAGAGGTGTGGTTGGGGCCAGGTATTGTGGTCCCAAACCGTGTAACTTGCCCAAGAGCCTAAGTACATACATATGTACACACACACACACACACACACACACACACCTAATTCATCTTTTCTTATCATTGCTGGGTAGAATCTTGTTCTGCAAGTGTCACAGGGCCCCTATTGGCTAGTCCCTGTGACATCACTACTGATGAGCTGAATCCCTGAACCTTTTTCTAGTTTCTAAAAAGTTGTTACGGTACTTAATTTATAGTTGCTTTACTACTTGAGAGGAGTGCTCTCTCATAAAAAAAAAATCATCCAAACTTTTTTTTTTTTAAATGGTGGACCTGCAATCAGTGGCTTTCCATTTTGTGAATATTTTGTTTTTACAAGTTTAGTTTTACAGTATAAAGTTCTTTGAGAGCTCTTCACTTTGCACCCTGCAGCATTGGCGCACACATCAACCCTGATTTTTTTTTTTAAAGGTTGCATAACTGAATGGCTGTTTTGCTGCATCATGCTCCTCTTCTCCAATCCAGTGTTGATTAGATAGCATTCTGTTGTGTGGATAGGCAATCCAGCACCAGGTTCTTACCAGGTTCCTTCCGTGCCCCCCTGCATAGTCCCAGATCCCAAGGTCTCCCAACTGCAGTTATGCACTTTGGCACTCTTATTCCAAATAAATGGGGTAAAGGCAGAGAGCTCTTTAGTGGGGAGCCAGTGTGGCATAGTGGTGAGAGTGTTGGGCTGGGACTCGGGAGATCCGGGTTCTAGCCCCCTCTCGGACATGAAACCCCCTGGGTGACTTTGGGCCAGTCACTGACTCTCAACCTAACCTACCTCATAGGGTTGTTGTGAGGATAAAATGGAGAGGAGGAGGAGGATTATGTAAGCCGCCTTGGGTTCCTTGCAGGAAAAAAGGGTGGGGTATAAATATAATAAATAAATAAATAAATAAAATTAACATCCTGCCACTATCACTAGTTGCTATAACTCTCGTTTCCTGTTTCCCATTATTGCTACGACTTGCTTGCTTGACTGGCAGAGAGCCAGCAGTGAGCACGTAGTCAGTGGCCTCGCCTGCTCCTCGTTTTCACTACCACCGTTGTCTGGGCCAGAGTGAGAGGCAGGCGAATAACCAGTTGCAGTGGTGAAGAGGAGGAGCAACTCCAGGGCGCTTTTGTCAGTGGGCCCTCGGCAGTTGCCTGACCATGCCTATTCTTGACGCTGGCTACGATTGGATAGCAGGTGATGAAAGGCCTAAGACCTTGGAGAGCCACTTGATGTCACAATAGACCAACCTTCTCCAACCTAGTCCCCTTCCAGATGTGTTGGATTACAACTCCCATCATCCCCACCAGCACAGCCATTGGGCAGTGGGGATGGCTGGACGGACTAGTGGTAGGTGGAGAAATATCTGACCTAGTGAAAGGCAGCTTCATAAGTTCTTTGCTCAATCAAAATATCGCCCCTAGTTGCTGACCAGGTTCTGTTGCTCGAGCCCTGTTGCCTGAGGGATAAGCCCAGTCTTATAAATAGGGATAAATACTTACAAGGTTGGCACTTCGCTCATTCTCCCTTTATTCTATTGTGTTCTTGCTCTCTTTGTGCCTATACCTTCTCCTTTCTTTTTGCTAGTACAATTTCACAAGCACCAAAGCTCAGTGGTAGAGCTAAAGTTAAACATGTCAGAGGTCAGCAAAGATGCCCCACATTGTCCTGGTCCTGCATTGCCTTATGGAGCATGATCTGGCCTCACTGCTCCCACCCTGCCAGCTACTGATGTAAGCAACAAACAGGCATGGGTCAACTGACAGTAGGATTCCACTAGCAAAACAGTAAGGCTCAGGTGCTTCATAAGGCAATGCAGGACCAGGAAAACCTGGGGCATCTTTGCTGATCTCAGGCACTCCATCCTCCCCATATGGATTTGGTCCTGAAAGACCAAGGAAAAGTGTAGGTGCACGGAGGGTAAGTTGTAAACAAGCACAATTTGTGACATTGCACAACACCATCATTGATCACGGGGGCATGTCTGTTAAGGCATCAACCTTAGCTTCCAATATCCGGGCTTTGTGGAGCTTGAGCCAACATGAGACCTCAACTCTGGTCTTAAACTGACAAGTTTTTTGATCATTTAATATGTTCTTAGTTTCTCTATGTACAATACATACAGAAAAATCTTCCAGGTTCGACTTGGGAGATTTTGAAAAAAGTGTCCTTTATTTTGAGAGTATGAAGAGTTGGGAGACATAGAGACTCCAACAGAGTCCGTCCGCTAGTGCTATTTACATTTGCTAGCAGAAACCAATGTTTGTGCAACATCAACAACACTTACTAGCACGGTGGGTTTCCTGGGAAACCTGTCACTAGCAAGTGGTGTTGACGTTGCACAAGTGTTAATTCCTGCTAGTGCAACCGAAATAGTCCTAGTGGCTGGACACCATTGAATCCTTCCCATAGAATTTTATTTGTGTTGTGTGTGTTTCTAAAAGCAGAGATTCCACAAGAAATAGTTACCAAATTTTGCTTATAATTTATGGTATTATAAGGAAGGTTCATAAAATAGTAAAACTATATCTTTGGAAAGACATGGAATGGAAATTAAAATCTCAATAGAACTGAATAGAGTACAGAAATAGTTCATGATGGTTCAGTTATGTTAATGCTGGTGGTTTAAATATGTAAGTAGTTGTGTCCAAAAGATGACATGAGCTTGTTTAGAAATTTGAACTCTGTGGTTCAGATACTGCCTATACCACTGTTTATTATGATGCAGTTCATTAACTTTAAATAGGACTACTCAAGACTGAGTAATCCAGATTTGTTCCTTTAATATGCAGGTTACTGAGTATAACAAATTACCATGACGATGAGTGAAAGAAAACCAACTTTTGTGAGATTGCAAGATCTTATTTATTAATATATTTAATTCAATTAATCTATGTATTATTTAGTTATTGGGCAGATTAGAAATGTAATAAATAAATATACATACATAAATAACATTAATTAGGGCGCAGTCCTATGGCGATGCCTGCAAGCCCCCCCGAACTTGGAGGCTTACGGTTGTCCAGTGCAGAGTGGGTGGAGCAGCAGAGGCAATTTCTCCACCTCCCTGTCCTCCTGCCCTGCATTTTCACTGGACAAGTTTTTTTGCCTGTCTAGCTGGAGCATTTCAGAGGAGGAGGGAAGGAGGCTGGAGAGACGTCAGAACAGCTTGTACCCTCGCCTCTCCAGTCTCCTCCCCTTCCCTCCCCCGGAATGCCCCCTTTCCCCCCTCTCCGAGGTGGCTTTCTCAACCCCAGAGGTTGAGAAAATGGCATGGTTCTTTCTGCACCAGCTGTGAGGGAGAGGTGGCTCAGAGCTCCGATTCTCAGCTCAGGGGTCAGAATACTGTCTTCAACATTGGATCTGGGAATCTGAAATATCCTATAGCCCCTCAGACATTGTCTAGGGGCCATAGGATTGCTCCCTTAGTACTGTATATTTATTTATGGAGTTATGCTCCAGAAGAGATTGCAGAATTTAGATTGATTATCTTTAGATGTGTGGTTTTGTATCATGATTGTAAACATATTGATTAGAAAAAAGTGCCATTAAGTGCAGTGGACATTATTTCCAAATCATTAATTGAGGATTAGTATGTGAGATTACTGTATGGTCTCTAAAAATAGCAGGTATGCTCTCATTAGTGGTTATCTTCTTTCTCTTTAAACCATAAATCTATAAACAAAATATCACAAGGAAGAGCACATAAGCTACAGTGTGTGTGCCTATATTTCAGTGGGGAATATACGGTAAGTAATATGCTTGCTAGTATTGTTTGCTGGAAATAATTTCAGTTATCCTAGGTAAAAAGCTCATAATTAGTTGCAGAAAGGCTCAATGTTGTAGTTGTTTTTTTGGTTCCCCCCCCCCCCAAATCAAAAACTTTGTTCTTATTTTTAGAATTAAAATATTTAATACATCCGTGCTTCCCATTTTGTTACTCCCTTATTTGTTTGGGTGAATAGCAATAGCCTCCAGCCAGGAGAGACAGAGAACCATGAGTGGGGACTGCTGAATCCATGTGAGGCTGAGTGACTAGCTCTGAGTTAATTCTGCCTTAAGGGCCACTGAACCTTTCTGAGGTAGGTGCAGAGCCAGACCTAGCAGGAACCTGCTGGGAAACGTCTCAGACAGGAGACCGCACTTCATCTCTCTCTGTCCCTGTGGCGCACACAGAGCGAGCCTTAATGGAAAGAACTGGGCAGGGCAGCCACCTGAGCTCTCTGTTGGATGCCCAGTGCAGCCTTCAAGGCAGCCGTCATCCACATTCCACTCACTCTGTGCCCTTGGGAGCTGAATTAAAGGGTAAGTGCAGAGATGAGGTGGATCAGAGGGTGAGGAGGGATAAGAAAGAGGGTGGAGGTGGGATAGGAAAGGATTGGGGCAGAGTAGCAGGGCTTAGGACAAACAAGCAGGGAGTGGAGAATGATCCCTCGATGTTTTGCTTGTACCATCTGCAGCATGAGAAATAACAAACTTCCTTACTGCTTCATAATTTTTCTGTGCGACTTGCTGGAGTACTCCCGTGACATGATGTAACAGGGGAAGCCTTCTGTAAAGGGCAATTAAGCACCAAACCGTTTGCAAAAGGGTATGGATATCCACAATAGTGTGCTGACTTTTGATGTGCAGAGTTTATACTTTTCCTGCTGCCTTTCGTCCTGTGCCTTTAGGAGGAGTCTTCTTGGCACACAGTTTGTTTGTTTATTTGTTTATTATATTTATACCCCACCGTTTTTCCTGCAAGGAACCAAAGGCGGCTTACATAGTCCTCCTCCTCCTCTCAATTTTATCCTCACAACAACCCTGTGAGGTAGGTTAGGCTGAGAGGCAGTGACTGGTCCAAAGTCACCCAGTGAGTTTCATGGCCGAGCGGGGACTAGAACCCGGATCTCCCGAGTCTCAGTCCAACACTCTCACCACTACGCCACACTGGCTCTCACAGAAATTGAGCATGCAAAGTCTTTCCCATCAGTTCTCTCCATGCCAGGTAAAGCCTCACCAAGTAAATATCTGTTTGTCAAGCTTCTGTTAAAATGCAAAGGAGCAGGGCCAGTGAAAAGGTGGCAACCCCATTGGTGTGCAATTTAAAATGTCCAAATCTACCAGATCACAGGGATTTTGTAGAAAGGGCAACCAGGGTTTATAGAAAGACTGAGTCCTATCATTTTATGGCATACCTGCTGTACATATCTAGAATTGATTTTATAGTAATCCCTCCCCCCCCCCCCCAGGATTATTTGGAAGAAGCTAGAGTAGGTTTGCCAAATTTCTAAGCTACCTGTGCAGCTCTGCCTTCTACAGAATCATGATCTGAATAAATTAGTGATGGAAGTTTTTCACAAGATGGAGACAAATGTTACCTTCCGCTAAAAGCTGCAGATTCAGCTGCTGTTAAGGGCACACTTGAGAAGTTGGCAAGCTTAGCCAGCCAAAACCGTTCACCCAGCACAGATCCGATACACATTAATAGCATAGATATGCCCTTTGGGAAAAAACAGGAGGGTGGTCACTCTGAAGATAACAGTGTGGGAAAACAATGCATACAAGGTCCCCACTTTTACCTTCCTGCCCCAGAATATTCATTTATTTATTTACAATATTTATATACTGTTCCTCCTCTAAACAGATTCTGGAGCAGTGAACAATAAAAGATAAAAGAAATAAAACAGCATATTATATTTTTTTTAAAAGTCAAAGAGTTTAGCTTGAACTTCTCCTTCTTTAGCTTTTGAAAATGTAAATCCCACTGTTCATTTTCCTCTTGCTCCCACATAGCAGATGGCTGGTGAAAGCTCTTTAACATTTCTGACCTGTGCACTGCACTATAAAAATTAGTCTTGGGCGTTACTTGCTAAAATGAACACTATGGAAAATCTATCTTGGGGTAGCTTTTTCAGCACTTCACCATAACAGGTTACTTGGATCCATTTGACACTATGGAGCCATCTTTATACACACACACACACACACGTCCTGTAATGCCAATAAAACTGTCTTGTGCATGCTTCTGGAGGCTTTTCCCAGGGATGTATATTAGTAATTCATTAGCATCAAGAACAGACTGTCCCACCCTACTCTTAACTCCCATATGCTGGAATTGTGATTTTTAAGTTTATGTGTAGCAAAACCACCATTGCTCAGCACCGAGTCACTGGGTTCTTCAGTTGAATCACAGCCCAAACAGCTGCTTCTGCAAACATTACCCATTGTTATTGATGGCGAGCATTTATTGCCTGCAACAAAACTGATCTCTGTAAAAGTTTAGTTGACCATTTAGTATTCTTAAAGCACCAGTAAATATGTCAGAAAGTGGTAAAATTCAGAACACTAGTACTTGGGTTTTTTTTAATGATTCTAGGCTAACCTCCAGTTTGGCAAACCTATGGCATCTTTTTTGGAGTAGGGGGTGGGATTACATTCTAAACTTCTTTAAATAGCGAACTGTGGGTGGTAATTGAAAACCATAGGCATAACTACATATGGATATGACTAGTCTTCTGCAGAGCTATTCATACTGCACAAAACACTCCTCATATATACAAATTAGAGATGTTAAAAATGTATCCCTTTTTTCCACTGCATAAAATCCAGAGAAAGTTAGACTGTGCTTATGTCACATCCAAATTAGTGTATTTTAGTGCTATGTGATTAGGTCCCAGGCAATCTACATAAAGAGAAGAACTTTCAGCTCCTGTCCCAGCCTTTGCCAATGGCATGCTGACTGGAGATGATGAAACTTGCACTCAAAAGAAGCTGGAGGGCACCAGATCGTTTTGAGTGGGAGAGCCAAGCACATGCTAAAACTTAACACATTGGTACCTCTGGGACTGAACAAAGCTTAAGACTGCAAACTTCCCTAGGAGAAACTTCTGTTGAACTCAGTGGAACTCATTTCCAAGTAGGTGTGCTTGAGGTCAGACTTTTTTACATTCAGGATCGTGGCTTTCCACTGGGAATGGGCAGCTGGAGGTTGTCCATCTCTAAGGGATATTGTCTGTCCCTATTAGGAAACAAACCTAGAAGCTGATAAAAAATAGGGATGTAAACTGGGCAGAAAAACAAAGACGAAACAAAAAGATCAGCCTCTCACTCCAGTCCCTTTAACAAAAGTTTGATAAGCACAAACCACACTCAGAGTTTTTAATGCCAAGGAGCTAAATGTCATCGCCTGCTAATTGCAGCAGGTCACACTGCTGTTCAAGGAACAATGCTAGGGGCCAATTCAAACACTGGCAACTCTAGTGAGGAGGAGGCAGTAGGACTTCTCAGCAAGATACTGGGGAAGGGTGCAAGGAGCAGGGACTTACCAGCTGCCACCCCTTTTCAGAGTGGCCTTCTAGTTGCAGTCTGGGGCCTTATATCCTGTGGATTAGCTTACACTGAACTGTTATTGGCTGTGGCCAGAGGCAGATTTCTTCTGGTAAGCAGCCAGCTTTTTCTGCCCTGTTTGCCAGGATCCTCTATTGTATTTATTTATTTATTTATTTATTTAAACTACTTGTATATCGCTTGATATCATAAAATCTCTAAGTGGTTTACATACCATCCCTACATATTAATGTTTGTGGGAAAGGCTCATTCGCTTCCACACAAGGGGCCAGTGCCCAAGGGAGACACCAGTTGGGAGCTTGTCCTGGTGCTGAGTTGTTGCCACACACACCCCTTGGCTCACTTGCATGAGTCACTGTTTGTTTCAAAGCTGGTGGACTGGACCCCAGAGAACCAAACAGACTCTGCTTTATAAACAAACCAGGCTGAATCCAGCAGTTCTTTCATGTTGTTACATCCCTTCTCTTTTGAGGGGGGGGGGGGAAATAGAACTTTACACGTAGTCTTTCAGGTGTGCAGGTCTCTTAATAACTTGTCCACTTTGAGTGTGTCTGGGTTCAGTGATGACATCCTTCAGCTGCCATCCTTGATTCTGCTCCCCTGTAGACTCAGGGTGTGTCCTTGCTGCAGTCTCTTCTTCTGCATTCATCTCCCCTGGACTATCCTCAGGTGTGTCTCTGCCCTGGTCAGCTACCTTGGGGTCCTTGAAGGAAAAAGTGGGATATAAATATCATAAATAAAATAATTACAGTTGTGGGGAGGCTCAGGTTTAGGCATTAAAACAAGCCATGGATCAGACTAGCACTTAGCCAACTCAGCTGGTTGCCTGTGATGAGTCCAGATTGCTTCCAGGCAAGCCCCATATATAGCGGAATATAGCCAAGCGACTCTCTTACTATCCATCATTCCAGCCTTAGAAAGACAACAAAGTTCACCAAGAAGCAATAGCACAGGCCTGTTTCATGTCAGGTTGAGGCACTATAGCTCGTTGGCAGAGCACATGCAGGAGTTTACTGTTGGCATCTCCAGTTAAATAATCTTAAGATAGCAGGGCTAAGAAAAAAACACTGCCTGAGATCTTGGGAACCACTATAAGTCAGAGTGGGAAATACAGGCAGTCCCCGGGTTAAGAACGTCCGACTTACGGACAACTCGTACTTACGAATGGACTTCTGGGTTCCCTGGCTCTACATTGTTTACATAAAGTATAGCGTTGTATACGTAATTTACGCAATTTGCGTAAATGCTGTATACTATGCTATACCGTTCTGACGTACGTACAAATTCGACTTAAAGACATTATTAAGAACGGAACTCATTCGTAACCTGGGGACTGCCTGTACTGAGCTAGATGGACCAATAGCGTATGCTCAGCTTTATCCAAGGGTGGGTGCAGGAAGAGCATCCTTGGGTGGGTGGGTGCATGGGTGGGTGAGGATAAGGTGCTATTCTTTCCCCAGTGCTATTTAATATTTACATGAAACCGCTGGGAGAGATCATCCGGAGGCATGGGGCAGGGTGCTATCAGTATGCTATCAGGTTCCTTGGATGACACCCAAATATATTTCTCTATACTTCCAGTAACAGCAGCTAAGGATGGCGTGTCTCCTCTGAATGATTGCTTGGAAGTGGTATTGGGCTGGATGAGGAAAAACAAACTGAAGCTGAATCCAGACAAGACGGAGGTGCTTGCTGTAAAAGGCCACAACCTGGGTCTGGAAGTGTGTCAACCAGTTCTGGATGGGGTTACACTCCCCCTGAAAGACTGTATTCGCAGCCTGGGGGTGCTTCTGGATCCGTCGCTCCAAATGACAGCTCAGATAGATGCGACGGCTAGGAGTGCCTACTTCACCAGCTACGCCCCTTCCTAGAGTTGGAAGACAGTAGTCCACATGCTGGTAACTTCGAGGCTGGACTTCTGCAATTCGCTGTACATAGGGCTACCTTTGTATCTAGTTCAGAAACTCCAATTGGTGCAAAATATGGCAGCCAGATTGGTCACCGGTACATCTAGAGGTGCCCATATTACACTGGCTTTAAAAGCATTACACTGGCTACCAATTAGTTTCCAGGCGAAGTATAAAGTGTTGGTTATTACCTTTAAAGCTCTACATGGTTTGGGTCCGGATTACCTGCAGGATCGCCTTCTCCCATACAATCCACCCCACGCACTTAGGTCCTCTGGAAGGAATTTACTCCAGCCAGCCAAGACCAGACTGGCAAGTACTACACAGAGGACCTTCTCTTCTGCTGCTCCCAGACTGTGGAATAGCCTGCTGGAGGAGACTCATCAGCTGAATAGTCTTTTGGCTTTTAAAAAGGCCATAAAGACTGATCTCTTCCAGCAGGCCTACCCAGTGGAATCTTAGGAATTTTAGGATATTTTAAAAAGTTTTAATGTTTTAATAATATTTACTATGTTTTAACCAGTTTATGTATTTTATATTTATTGTTGTTCCCTGCCTCGATCCAAGTGGAGAGGCGGGTAAGAAATAATAATAATAATAATAATAATAATAATAATAGTAGTAGTAGTAGTAGTAGTAGTTGTTATTATTATTATTATTATGGAGAGCAAGTGATCGCCCTATACAAAATTAATGTAGTACTGTGCTAGATTGTATGAGCCACTGCATCCTAGGCTGGAAGTAAGCTCTAGTACAGGGTAGACAACCTTTTTGGTCCGTGGGCACATTTAGCAATATGCCCATGGCACCACCACAAAATGGCTGCTATGGGAGGCATGGCGAAGAACAAGTAACCTGCCAGAAAGACTGAATACAAGGTAGAGGTGGAGTCTGTGAGCCCCAACACTTTAATCTGTTTTCAGTACCAACAGAAACCTATTTCAGAAGCAGGTAAGCAAATGTGTTAATTAAAAGAAAGGGGGGGAGGAGTGGGAGGGCATGTTGGTGGATACCACATTGCTTACCCATGCCCTAGGACATGGATCTTCCTTCCAAGTAAATGGACTTAAATGTTATTTAGCCTACACTCATCTTAAGTTTTATGCAGCTGGAAAAATCCAAACCACCTACTTTACTGGGATTTTGCCTGGATGACAGCTGTAGATATAGTGGGAGTGGCTGAGAGGTGGAGCACATGCTTTGCACCCAGAAGGTCCCTGGCATTTCCAGGTAGGACTGGAAATATTCCTGCCTGAAATACTGGAGAGCCGCTGCCAGTCAGTATCGACAACACTGGGCTGGAGGGACCAATGGTCTGACTCAATATAAGGCAGCTTCCTGTGAGCGTACTGATAGTTTCTAGTGCATTTTTTTTTTTTTTGCAGTGATAAAAGCATCCTCTTGCACAAACTGATGTTGACAAGTTTAATCACATGCTGTCTTGTCTTCTGTTTTTTCCCTTCATGTTTCTTGTCTTGTATACTATGTTTTATTCAGACATTTAGTGGATGATGAGGCCAATCCTTTGATTTTTCTATTTTTAGTGCTACACAAATTCGTTGAACAATTTTAGACAACTTTGGAAGGGAAAAATGTGCAATTTGCAACTGAAAGATGCTTTAACAGCTCAGAATGTAATTACGTTTGAGTACAACAAACTACCCTTATTAGTGCTTTTTAAAGAATTCTGAAGCAGTCTAAACCAGTCTATATGTAAAATAGGCTATTCTGTTTGAGTCTTATCCATCAGAGCAAAAATTTAAGCAAGATGATTGGTTTATAGTAAGGATAGGAGAGGGGAAGCTGCAAGTAACCTAGACTTTGAATCAACATACAAAGAATTGCATTAAAATAACTTTCATTAAAAGTCTGATAAATACTCTAAATTAGAGAGTTTTAAAGGAGGAATAAATCAACATTTAACTCAAGTGCAATGAATATAAAAGAAAATTGAATGGCCACATGTGCTGGAATATCTAGTTGCTAATTAGAACTTGGCACTTGAACTGTTTTTCAGATTTTCTTCATTTAACCATGACCTCTATCCCCAGCAATGCTGAAGAACAATTTTTAAAAAGTCAGTTTAGTTCCACTGAATTTCAGGACATTTACAGTGCAATCCTGTACAGTGCTAATGAGCAGACGTATCGGATTGCACTGCACAACACTGATTACTTCCATGTAATTGAGTTGTGGCTGTGGCTGTTGGAGAGCATAACCAGCCTTAAAATAGAACGAAAATAATTTTTCCTCTATTCATTGTTATACATAGCAGAGCCTACATTAAAACATAGGGAAGCCTATATATATATATATATATATATATATATATATATATATTATCTGATGCAATTCATATATTTCGTGATGTAGCACCATTTTGAAACTTCTTTAGTTTCCTGCCCTTTGCTTAGGAGAATTTGAGAAATTTGTATGAACACATAGCTGGGTAGACAGCCTATTGTAAAAAATGATTATAGAATTCAGTTTTAACTAAAAAAATAAAATAAAACTACGGTAAGTAAGCCATGCTGGCCAATAAGAAAAATTCCAAAATCCACAATCAGTCAATTCTTTTATTAGGACTAATCAAATGTACACAGAATTGTGAAAAAGCTTTCAAGATCTCCAGATCTCTTCGCCAGGCAAGATAATACAAAAGGGGGGGGGGAGAGAAGAAAGAGAGAGAGAGAGAGGGAAAGAAAGAATGACTTGATCTTAAAAGTTATGAAGTCTGCATGGCCAGAGCCTTAAGATGGAGTGGAAAAGGAGGGAGAGACTTAAATGGATTGGCCTCTACTACAGGGGTGCAGAACTCCTTTCAGCCTGAGGGCTGCATTCCATTTTGGAGAATCTCTTGGGGCCCACATTCCAGTGGGAGGGGCCAAAAACAAAAGGGAGTGAGACCAAAGGCGAAAAGGGTGGGGCCGTAGTACCAGATATACCAGGATATTTTAGCTTAAAGCTCTTACTGCCAGTAAGTAAGCTTTCGGAGAGGCATTTCAACCTTTAGAATTGGGAAAAAACTGCACAAAAGCTGGGAAGCCATCCAACAATTGGTGGTTGGGGGAAAGGGGGAGGGGCCATGAGAGGGGGTGGGGGCATCTGGAGAATGTTCTACTAAGCCTCATGCAGGTTTACACCTAGGACTGTTGGGACAAACAAACACATAATCGCGGATTCCCCCGTTTTTAAAATATAAAATCCAGTTGTTAATGAGATTTATCTCCAACAGTAGGCAAACCAAACAGGTTCCTTGCTAGGCAGAGAACTAAGTATAGCTAAAATTAATAGTCATAACAGTGTATTATTTTATTTATTTATTTATTTACTGTACTTTTAAACCACCCAATAGCTGAAGTTCTTTGGGCAGTGTACAATACATTCAAAACATAAAATACAAATATTAAAACAAAGAATAAAAGCAGCACAGAATAAAACCAGCAGCAAAGAATAAAACCATTCCAGCGCATAAATCCAGATTAAAACCACTAAGAACTGCTAAGGTTGCACCAGTGCCCACTTACTTGTGAGTAAACCCCACTGAACTCAACAGGACTTACTTCTGCTGAGTAGACATGTGTAGGATTGCATTGTAAGGGTGCAATCCCATGCATGTTTAGACAGAAAAAAGTCCTACAACTCCCAGCATTCCCCAGCCAGCATGGGGAATACTGGAATATGTAGGACTTTTTTCTGTCTAAACATGCATAGGACTGCCCCCTAAGTGTACTAAACTATTGGTCTTAGTGCTTCCATGGCCCTGCTCATTATCCTGGCACCATAGTGCGTAGGATCAGGAGGTGCCCTTTGCTGGCACATTGCCACAGCTGGTACTCCTGCGCCGCTGGGTGACCCTCCTCCCTGAATGGTGCTTGATCATCATAATCACTTTCCAGTGCCCTGGGATTGTGTGAAACTGAGAAAGGCCAAACCAAGAAGAACTCCTGTCACACAGCTTCTTTTTGGTTTTGCAAGACTATTGGAAATTAGCACAGCCTGCCATTGGCCACAGGGGAAACGAATTGGATGGTAGGTTCCCCAACTTTGCTGCAGCTACCATGGATATATAGGATTGGGCTGCCCTTTGATGGTATTTATTTTGTATATCACCATAAAAATATTGATCAGCTATTTAGCACAGTGGCATCTCTGCCTATGGATTCAGAACAATAGATTATCTCTGTAGTTCTGCAGACCATTCCAGTGGAACCAGAGAGGCCAATCACCCACCCACCCCTTTTTCGGTGTGGTGCTTCATACGTTTATGAGCCCCAGTAATACAACTTCATCATTTTATTTATTTTAGACTTTGGACTTAATGGTTTTATGGGGGGGGACTTTAAACAGCCTTGTGTATTACTTCAGTTTTAAAGCACACAACATTTCTCCTCTCCCCACCCTTCCATGCTTTACAACCACTTCTAGATTTATCTGTTAGAATATTTGCCAACCCTGATTAAAAACAAAAAACACACCGCTCTGAGTATGTGCAGTTTTGCATTTTAAGCTCACTTAAATCAAAGCACCGTCATGACTACAGGAATAAAATGGAGTTTGCTTCTGCTACGCTGATGCCCTCATCACCTGCCAGTTTCTGGGTAGTCATTTGGAGGGGGCCCTGGACTTTGGCCACACGGTCCAGCCCTTGCTACTCCACTGGTGAGCCCTTGCTATATTCTCCCAATGATTCATACTGGTCAAAATGAATACATGGGAGCAGAGATACTGGAATCCTTCAGGCAAAAATAAATAAGAGAGAGGGTAAGGATGCAAAATAGGACAAGTCACTCTGTATTACAAGGCCAACACATTTTACTGGAACCAACAAAAGGGGATAAAAACAACCACCACATATCTTTTAATATAAAATAGATGGTAACTGTTATTGGGTCACCCTTGTTGGCAAAAACCATGTGCAAGCATTTGAGTTACACAAAACACTTGGGGGTGAATTTAAAGGAACCGTTTTGGCAGCGAAATGTAAACATGAAGTGACAGATTTCTTTAACTCCTTTCTAGTTTGTCATTCTTATAAATGCACTTACATGTCCTGAAACGTAGATATGCCTAGATGAAATCTGACCATTGGAAAGCACTGTTGGGTTGCATGATTTCTACAGGCTGCAGATCCCACTTTTCTTGGCATAGAATTTGGGTTACTTCGGCACATTATTGTGGCTGCTGTTGCTTTGATCTGGGACTTTCAGCTTCTTCCAGCTGTGAGTAGATGGGTGGCAGAAAGTAAGTGGCAGGAACTAGTGCTATGTCTTGAATGGCTTGCTGGGTAGTTGCTGACCATTACTGTAGTCAAAGAAAACCTACAGTGCTACCGTGGCCTGCAATTATGCAGAAAAGGGAGCAAAGTGAGTTGCTTTTGCCAGTCTGGAGTTGCTTTTGCCAGTCTGGAAACAAAAGCTGCAGTGGAGCTTACTCCCAGGTAATTGTGCTTAGGATAGCAACCCCTGACGATGAGATAGCTACCTTGGCTACAGACCAGAGCTCCCTAGGACTCCAGTATGTACACAGACCTATTTGGGAGCTACCTCATTCTCTTCAATGTCAGAATCGATCCACATCCATATCTTCCCCTTGAATGTCACCCAAAACGGCAATGGAGAGCTGTTACGTGCATCATAGCCTCCACTGGCACAACAGAGCTGGTAGACTGGGTTTTCACTGCATTTTAAATTTGTTTCCTTGAGAATATGACATGGATACAGAATAGTGTAATTTTGGTGGTGGATGCAGGAAGGGTTACAGAGTAGTTATTCTAGAGTAAGTGGTCCTTCTTTGAACAAGGCCTTTATTTTGATGATTAACTTTGCTATGATGATTAAATGTCTGTTCTATTGGTAGGTTTTAGCCATGTTTGAACATGGTATTCAGTCTGTATCAGAACAATGAATGCTATTTAAAGGGCTCCATTTGAACAACTTTTCTGGCACCTGATAATAACTTTATCTGGTGCTCTGATTTAAGGGTATAGTAACGCTGCGTTCTGTTCTGTTCAGTTCACTGGCTTCAACCACCTTGGAGGAATGCTTGGGCTGTTTTACAGCTGACTGGTAATTATTCATCTGGAAAATAATTTGAAAAGGGCCCAGATTAGAGTCCTGAAGGGGAATAAAACTGCAGTATAATTTGATCCAGATGTAGGAGTACTAAAGCTAGCTCTGCACGTATGTGCAAACACATATGTGTAAGTGCATACAGCTTCACTTTGTTACTCTGCAGCATGACCTACTAATGCCTACTAGCTTTTGCTGGCATTTACTTTATGTAAGGAACAGGAAACTTGACCTGACTGAATTTTCCTAGATTTTTGAGGCACATTTTCTTACATGGCAAAGGGTGCAATCCTATGCATGTTTAGACAGAAAAAAGTCCTACCACTCCCAGCATGCTCCAGCCAGCCATAAACTATAAAATCATCCACATTGAATTTACTAAGAAAAAACATATTATTCATCTCCCTCAAATGACAGTATATAAAAATAAAGCTTTAATGAAACATAATCAGGTGAGAAGTGTACGTAGCAGGCTCCAATTCATTAGTATTCTCTTAACAGTCACTAGAAAGATGTATCTATAAACTGAATCTAAATCCAGTAAAACTCTGTATTTGGCATGCTTGTCTATTAAAAGTCTGAGTCTGTGTCAATGTGATAATGTCCAAATACTCACCTCAAAAACCTAACACAAAAAACAAAATACCCCCAAATGAAGGTTTGCACAGGAATTGAACTGTTCTGCTTGTGTTTCTTTCACAGGATAATTGAAGCGATCTGCATAGGCTGGTTCACTGCAGAGTGCATTGTGAGGTTCATCGTATCAAAAAACAAGTGTGAGTTTGTCAAGAGACCCCTGAACATCATTGACTTGATGGCAATAACTCCTTACTACATCTCTGTGCTGATGACAGTTTTTACAGGGGAGAATTCTCAGCTCCAGAGGGCTGGAGTCACCTTGAGGGTCCTGAGAATGATGAGGATTTTTTGGGTGATTAAACTTGCCCGTCACTTCATTGGTCTCCAGACACTTGGCCTGACTTTAAAGCGATGCTATAGGGAGATGGTGATGCTGCTTGTCTTTGTTTGTGTCGCCATGGCAATCTTCAGTGCACTCGCCCAGCTCCTTGAACATGGGCTGAAAATAGGGAAACCCAATGAAGGCTATGCCAGCATCCCAGCTGCTTGCTGGTGGGTTATCATCTCTATGACCACTGTTGGTTACGGCGACGTTTGCCCCGTCACTATACCTGGAAGGATTCTTGGAGGGATTTGTGTGGTCAGCGGAATTGTTTTGCTGGCCCTGCCTATTACTTTCATCTATCACAGCTTTGTGCAATGTTACCATGAGCTCAAGTTTCGGTCTGCTAGGTACACTAGGAGCCTCTCTGCCGAATTCTTAAATTAACGAAGAGCACAATGGCATTTCATAGTAGCACTTAACATATTGTAGGAATTAACAGGAACCTCCTTTTTCCTTCCCTCTTTGGTGATTGATGGATGGAGAGGCAATGCCCTATGCCTTTAGAGGAAGACTTTCCCTCTCTCCACCTGAAGGATGGCCACTTGCTCTTTGTCCCATAGCAGCTGAGATTCACAAGGATGGAAACAAAGTCTTCATTTCCTTAGTCCCATTGAGCACGACAGTCTCCAGCTCTTTGGACGTTGCAGGTGGTATGCACTATTTAGAGTGAAGCACATGCATTTCAGAAAATGCCCTTGATTTTGAAACTTTTTAATATATAAATTTCAAGTTCTGTTTTTAGGAACACACTAGGTTGGATCTGGACTTAGTCATGCTTACAGTAGAACCGTTGAAATCACAGTTAGGCATCACTAACTTGTCCCATTGATTTCACTGAGTCTACCCTAAGCATGCGAACGTCTGGATCCAACCCATTGTACATACCTTGGCCACAATCCAGGTATCCAAGTGAATAGCTTTGATGTATCTATTTTTCAGCAGCAGCCACTTGCATCATATAGCAAGCCTCTATTGAAACTTGGAGGGAAATTGCAAAACCTATCTGTAATTCAGCATGGGGAAGGAAAGTTGCTTGCTCTTATAGGAGGGAGGGGGAAAGCCAATTGTCCTGCTTGCTATGAGCAATCCATTGTACACGCCCAGTGAAGCTCTCTGGATTGTAGCCCTCATGTGTAAATTGTGATTAATGGGACCTCTGCAGATGTGTTAGGTAAGGCCATCCATGTCCTCTGGGAAGCACATAGTTGACCCCTCCCCCAAAATCAGTAACTCCTTTCTTCCAGGGCAGAGCTAGAATTGGGATTAAGAAAAGAGGATGTGTGTTTTTTGGAACTTATTAGCAACAAGGTGGAGTTAGAGAACCAAAGGTGATATAAGAGATCATTGCTTGTGGCATGCACACTTAATTGTGCCATCATCTTCATTCGCAGCTTTTGCAGGTTCTTGTTGTGTTTCAATAACCTAAAAAAACCACCTGTTTGAGCAAAGACATCTGTGGACAAAAGAAACAAATATGTAAACCATGAGCAATTCTTCTTCCAAACCACTTCCAGCTCTCCCTAGAGGAAGGTGTTGTTTTTTTTTTCCTGTTGTCCCATTGTAAAACCTAAATAACATCCCGCTCTTAACATCAGATCCCCTGACAAGTGACAACTGTGGTTTTCAAACAGTATTACAGAGTAACCTGGGGTTCCTCGGAATCCTATCACAGGTTCCATCAATAATGGAGGACAAGGAAAGAAAGTTTGTTTGCCATTGCCAGCAATCTCCCCCTGCAATGTGCTACCAGAGAGGATTGTTGATTGTATTCTCAGGCACAGTCTCAGTTTGTGCAGAGTGATGGCCAAGCCCAAGAGACCTAGCTAGTTTCCTGTATGAGCATACACCCTAGGATACCACCAGATTCCTCTGTCATAAAGAAGGGGCAGTATCCAGAAGCTGTCCTTGTACTAGCAGGAACAACCACTGGTGCAATGGGAAGATAGTACTTCCTAGAGCAGAGGTGGGCAGTAAGTAGATCTTCTGATGTTTTGGACTTCAATTCCCAGCATTCCTGACCATTGGCCATGTTGGCAGGGGCTTCTGGGTGTTGGAAGTCCAAAACATCTGGAGATCTGTCTTCTGCCCACCCTTGTCCGAGAGCAACCAGAAACAAGCCATAACAAGCATTTCCGGAACCAAACAAGTCAATGGAGCTCGCAGAAGGGAGCTCCACTGATCTGTCCTGCTCCAGAAATGCTAGTTTCATAGAGTTTCCGGGGTTGCTTTAGGGAGAGCTAGCGTCCTATTCCACTAGTGGTCATTTCTGCTAGTGCAACCTAATGAGCACTGGCGGACTGCCAGCTTTGGATACTGCCCAGGGGCTCCTCTGCAGACGAGTAGTGTGGAAAGCTGCATCTCTGTGTCCATCAGATGAAATTGACTGTAAGCTTGTGCCATAATTGACATGAAAGCTTGTGCCATAATAAGTGTGTTAAGTCTTTAAGGTGCCACAAGACTTTTTGTTGTTTTGGCGGCAACAGACTAACCCAGCTACCCCTCTGAAAGGGTTTCTTTAATGCTGGAAGTTTAGAAATGATGGCTTTACAAATGCTTGAGTCATTTGCTAATGGAACCGTGATCATCTGTTTACATATAAAAATAATGGTCAATCGCTCATTCTGAGTCCTCTTATTCCCTAAAGATTTAAGAGCACTAGAGTAAAACCATTGCTATATTCAATTCTGAACCTTCCCCCTGCCCATACAGTTGAGGAAATAATCTGATCTCTGTTCAAGTCAAGTAAATCTGTATTAACAAAAGTGGGGTCAGCAGAGTTACCGGATTCCAGATTTACAACTGCAATAAGAAGCTGTCGTTATTTCTGTTGTGCCACATGTTTTTCTGTTGGCCCAGATTTGTTGTTTTTCTGAGGCTGGCATTCCAATCCTAAATATTTCTACTCAGAAATAAGTCACATTGATATGATGGAACTTCATTCCAAATAAGTGTGCTTAGGATCAGCCACAAAGATGAATGATGGAGAAAAGCTACTATTAAATTTTATAAAATGCAGTAGCTGACAATGTGATAGATGTTTTTAGTGGGGACTCACTGTGTGAGCTGTAGCTGAGCATGACTTATGTTGCCAGCTAAGTTCCATCAGTATGAAGGCATTTATTTGAAAGCCTTGAATTTTTTTTGTTTTTGTTATGAATTATTAACATTCACACTGCAATAGTCAGAGTGGTGTAGTAGATGATACAGAGTAAGAGCTGAATTCAAACACTTGCCTAGCCATGAAAGTGATTGGGTGGCCCTGGGCGAGTTTCTATCTCCCAGCCTAACCTATCTCACAAGGTGGGTCATTCATAGGTTGTTTTGAGAATAAAATGGCCATTTACTACAGACTTTAGCTCCTTGGAGGAGGGATAGAAAACAAATGTGACAATACATACATAAATAAATAGATTTCCTTACGGAAATCATGGAAGTTTTATACTTGAGATACAGAATAACTTTCCAAATAAAATGTTGCAGTGAAACAAGGCAATGGGAGAGTACCTTTGCAAAGTACAAATGTTCTGGTCAAATCTCTGGAAAAAACAACCCAAACCTTCTCTGGTTTCGAATCCTTTTGGCAGAAGCTGTCCATATCTCTTTAGATTTCTCTGCAAGCATGACCACTAAAACCTTTCCCTTTTTAAGAATAGAGATTGGATTATCTTGAAACTTGACATCAGCTATGTTTCACAGAACTGGCAGATTTATCACAATCAAATGGGATTTGTTATCTCTTTGACCAATAATGATCCTTATTGAAGGTAGCCATTCTGAACTGATATGCTTTAATGTAATGTATTGATTGAACAAATGAAAACAAAACACAGCTCCACTGATATGGACAAGTTATCTAGCTGAATGTAAGTTGTACTATGTAAAAAGCCGTATGTATTCTCTTGTAAACGTAGAACCAAAATAAAAGATTTATTGTTCTTACGTAGTACTGCTCAATGACGCCATCCATATGACTTGGAAAAGCTGCCATATAGACCAATGCTGTTACTAAATATAGGTACAGCTAAGCCAGTACTGTTTGCTGACAAACATCAACATAAAACTTTTTTGTTTCGTTCACACCCTCAGAACCTGCCATATATTTGAACTTGGTATGTTCACCTAAAAATAATGTGAAATGTTTCTCGTGAATGTGTTTTGAAGCCTCTCTTGTTGTATGTATTTCCATTTAACAGCTATAGAAATGTGACAAAAATTCTAGCACCTGGAAGTAATTTTTTAAAAATATATATTATTTAAATCTTGGTCATTCAAGCCAGGTTTCCGTCACCTCAGGCACAGTCTTATTGTGGTGAATAATGTGGTCAGCTTTGCCCCAACCTCAAGCTCCATATCAGTAATTCCAGGAGAAGCTCTCTGTGTGTACAACAAACTGATAGTTACTTTCTTACCTGTGGAAAAATTAAAATGGCACATGATTCAGTGGTTATGACCAGTCACAGAACTCAGAGGACATTTCAAATGTGTATGAGGGATTGGATGAGTCCATGTGTCCCCAAAACAGATAAGATCCTACTTGTTACTGCACAATTGCGAGTGTGAGAAACTTTTAAACAACAAAGAAATTGATCCATTGACAGGAGTCCCCTTGCCTACTTAATGCCTTCTATATTAGCTTTGATAGTCATGTGCTTGTATTTCCCCAAACTAATTTGTCTAAAGATCCCCCCCCCAATTGTTCATTTTTAAAAGAAAAATAATCATTACACTGAATGTGGATGGGGATATCACTGACATTTCTGAAAACTTAAATATGAACTATTGCTCACAGTCATTATTATGGGGTCCTCTAGTCAGAGGCATGAGGTCAGAGACCAGTGGATGGGCAGAGACCTAATGATCACAATTTTTGACATGGCTACCCATGCCAGCCAAAATTGTGGATCCCTGATAATGACAATCCTGTTGTCCCAACTCCATGGATGCAAAGCACAGGAGAAACTTCTAATGCAGAAACATCTGACAAGTTAACTGAAATAAATTGGCTAAAAATATGGATGTTAATAGGTTGGTTTCCTTTTCCTTAGAATTACTAGAAAAATGTAGTACCTCACATTTTTCACTTTTGTGGTGGGGGAAATCTGATGTTAATTGTAGCATTATCTATGTATTTCACTTCTGGTGCATAAAAGGCAAAGTTGGATATAGTCTGATGTACAATATGACCTATATTTATTGATTTGTATTGGGAAATCACTTGAGGTGGGGGAAACCACAATGAATGAGCTTGATGTTTCAAAAGAAGTGTCCTAAACATGTCTTATGGAACACGTTGGTTGCAATCCATTGGAAATTCTACCTGCGTGAACCCACTGAAATTAAATGTGCAATAACACTTTTTTAAAAACTGGCCAATCCTACTCATGCTTACTCAGAAGTAAGTCCCACTAAGTAAAATATATCCTACTCACAAGTAAGTGTGGATAGATTGGATTCCTCTGGTTCCTCTTTTTACATCTAACACAGTCCATTGATTGATCGATCTAGTGAGACCCACTTTTCCACCATCAGGTCCAGTAAGATGCTAACAATATTTCTGTTAAAGACAAAGCTATTCAATTATTTACTTTTAGTTTACATCTTCTAGAAAGAGAAAAGAGAGATGGATTTTAAAAATCAAGAAAGTACTAATTAAAATGTAAATATACAACATAATACAATACAACATAATAATTCCAATACAAACAAAACGGGAACAGCAGCTAACACTACTATTCCTCTATCACTACTACTGTATTCGTTCTCGCAAAGACTAGCAACGAAGGGCACAAACCTATACACACCCAGGAGTAAATGCCATTGAATTTAATGGCACTTCTGAATAGACATGTATAAGTTTCCATTGAAAGGCATGATTTTCTTGCCTTCCTAAAGGGGCCAATGGAGCAAATTTACCTGCCATTCATTACATTGTGGCTTACACCAGAGAAATTTCCAATGAATTGTGCCAGTTTTTCTACCAAAAAATAAATAAAAATTGAACACAGGATATAATACATTTTTTTCTGCACAAGATTGCCATTGGAATTAATGGGACCCATGCAATAATACCTTTAGCACAAGTCCCACCACTTCAATGAGGCTTCAGCAGTAGTTGTTCCTCATGGAACATACTCGTTTTTACAAATCCAGTATAAGGAACATGATCCCCCCATTTACCTGTGGGAATGTTTATGAAACACTGGAATATGTATGCTGCATTTAAAAATCAAATTTTATTATCTTAGTTGCATTGCTGAATGTAAAATTGCTTATTTATGTATATTTCATTTTTGTATTACAATAAATTCTTATTTTGAATAGGATATTAAGGATCCTTTGCAGTGGCTATTCAAATGTTTCCGCTTGATGTATGCTTGTCCACAAACAAGCCACCTGTAGGGACGAGTGTAGCATGGTTATATCACTGCATTGGCATCACAGTTCTCTCAGTTAGGGCAAATCCTATGAGGATGCCCATAACCCTCCGAACTCTTGAGTATTATGGGGAGCAGGAGGAGTCCCACTCTGCAAAACACTTAGGCAGCCGATTTTGGCCATCTAAGTGCTCCCGCTTCAGAGTGGGAGGGAAGGGGGCTGAGGCACCTCCAGGATACGTCATATCTTGGTGACCGTTGGTCTCCTCCCCTCCCCTCCTCAAAAGCCCTTCTCCAAGGTTGCTCTTACGGCCTCGGAGAAGCAGCTGGCACAGTTCTTTCTGTGCCAGCTGTGAGCGTGGATCCCCAGCTATGAGGCCCGAGCGATTTTCTGACCTCGTAGCTGGGAATCCAAAAAATCCTATGGCTGTCTAGATGCTGTCTAGCAGCCATAGGATTGCACTGCCCAAAACCAAACCAAATCATCCTGCCAGAGGACATGATTAGATCAAGTGGGCCTAAGTAACAGGAGGGTAGATTTTGCTTGAATGTTAGGAGAAACGGTAAGAGCAGTTTGACAATGGAACCAATTACGTAGAGAGGTGATGGGCTCCCCCTCGTGCAGCTCTTCAAGCAGAAGCTGGACAGGCATCTGTTGGGGAAACTAGTTCTGGATTTCCTGGATTGAGCAGGAGGTTGAACTAGATGGCCTATAAGGTCCCCTCCAATTCTGTGATTCTTATCATAGCTTTATATAAGAGATAGCCTATGCCTTATAGTAAAGGATTGGCGTACAGTTTCTAGCAACAACTGACATTTTGTATTTGATGTATTGGCACATTTCCCAATACAACTTTATAATAAGCCTTAAACCGTATGCTTAGCTTATATATACCAGTTTTGTTGCATAAATTGGACAATTAATTTATGTTGCAATTCTAAGCAAACTTACCAGACAGTAAGACCCACTGAACTGAATGGGCTTTTTTCCTAAGTAAACCTGTTTAGGATTTCACAGTTAAACTGATAAAATTATAGAAGTGTAATGTAATTTGTGAAGCGGAATGTAATTCACATGTCTAAATGCTCCTGGAAGTTTGTTTAAAACAACAATGAACCTTCTTGGCATGTCTAGTTTGGGATTTTCCCTGACATTTCTATTGCAGGGGAAACAGAAGGGATCTATTAGTAGATCTCTGGGTGATTTGCAGTAGATCTCTGTGCAGCTCTTCTGTCCAGTTTTCGAGTTTTGTTGGAATCCCTGATCTGTAGTAACTCAGATTAGCTTTATAGATTAGATGTAGCTTTGTATTTGTATGTGCAGGCTGGGGGTGGGGGGCAGTAGATAATTGGCCCCATTCCTTGAGCATGTGGCTCCACCCCCCCAGTCACTATTTTGCAATTGCTAGTAAAAAAAAACCCAAAGTAGATCCCACAAGCCTGAATTACGCCCAGCCCTGTTCTAGTGTAGGGAGCATTTGTTGTTCAAACATTCAACTACTCACCTGCAATCTGAAGTGATTCGGTGCTAGAACACCTATTTACACGAGCAGATATGTAATCTGCTTATGTAGATCACCCTTTCTCCATTTCATTCCCACTCTACTCCAAGAGTTGCTAACTTCTGATTTGAAAATACTGGCTCCCTGGGCAGAGAGTACAGAACTTTGGTGGGTGACAGGATGAACCTGGATGAATCTGGGAGGCCCAGCCTGGAACCAAGATAGAATCTGGCAGGTCAGAGGTGAAGCAAGAGCAGAATTTGGTTGGTTATCGATGAAGCCTGAAGAAATCTTAGGAGTGACTAGTGGAGCCTGGAAGAATCTGGAGCTTACTGGATTTTCAGGCCCCAATATTAATTATCAGAACACTGAGATACTGATTGGCAGGTTGGCAACCCCTACCTCATGTATTCTTGCAGTAGTGTGCTACATTCTGCAGTAAACAAACATTGGAATAATAAGTGTAAATATGAATATTGACGTAATGCAGTGTTATGATTTTGGCTGTCTTGATTACTGTGAGTGGGCCTATTACCAGGCAACTAATCAGGGACTTTAACAAAAGAATGTTCATTTTCTATGATGGCTAGAAATCTCTCCTTTGCCTTCGAGTGGGAGGATCGAAGAGACAGCAGTCAACAGTTTTGCATCTGGAGACAGTGAGGTGTGGGTTTAGCTGGCTTGGGAAGTAGCCTGGAAATGGGGAGGGAAGGGATTCAACCAGCCACTCTCTGGGAATCTGGGGTTGTCATGCCCCCCACTTAAGGAGTCCTCCTCTGACTTAAGCTGGTTTCAAGGAGTTCTCTTCCCCTTAGGATGAACCCGAGGCAGTGACTCAGGAGGAAGCCAGTCTCTCACTTGACAAGGAGGCAGGGCCCTTGGGAATGCACAGTGGGAGCCTCCCTGCTCCCTGGGATGACTGGGAATCCGACCAGGAGATAGAACGACCACCCAGCCCCCCAGAGCGTTGTCACCAAAAGCAAGGGGTGCAGGTTTTTCCTCTCTGGCAAAGTGCCAGGTTACAATCCAAACTCCCTAATTAGCTGCAGTTGGGAGCTTGGTTGGAATCCAGGCTGTTTCTGATTAAAAAGCCCATAAGCACGCTGAGTAGGTTGCTGGAAAACAAGGTCTGTTCTGGCTCCTGAACCCTTGCACCCGATTCCTGCAACCTTTGCTCTGGACTGATTCTTGTGTGGGACCTTGGGACTGCCTCTGACTACGGTATGTTGTGCTGACCCTGGACTGGATATTATCCTCTCAATTCTTGCTGGCTTCCACCCTGGACTGCCTGACCATTCTGCCTCTCTCTTAAAACTCAGCCACAGTAATTAGAGATGTGCTTGGGACTATCTGTAACAAACTGTTTTTGCCACCTTTATCTTCATTAGCAATTCAGTTGTTCTGAGTTCCTGGCTGGATGGCCGCCTTGTAACTCAGACCGGGTCAAAACAGGACAGGGGTTAGGATAACAGTTGTGCTTTATGTTTTTGTTTGTGTTTCAGATAACACTTTGTGCATTTGATGAAGAGGACGGCAGTCCACAAAAGCTTATGCCAAACTAATTGATTTGTCTTTAAGCTGCTACAAGACTCTGCTGTTTTGTTAGGAACCTGCTTGCTTCTAAGAAGCTCGACTTACATCCATGTAAGTCAGGAGTTGGGAACCTGAGGCCCAAGGGCCAAATCCAGCCCTCCTGGAGTCCCAATCTGGCCCTCTGCGCTTCCCACATGCTCATGCCCCCTTTCCCTGGTCCCACCCCCTTTACCCCAACCGGTGATCGTTTGGTTGTTTCCTGGCTTTCGTGCAGGTTTTTTCTTCTAATCTAGAAGCTTGAAATGCCTTCCTAAGGCTTAGTTCAGTGTTCTCCAACCTTGGGTCCCCAGATGCTTTTGGCCTACAACTCCCAGCATGCCCCAGCCAGCTTTGCTTTGCTGGCTGGGGCATGCTGGGAGTTGTAGACCAAAAACATCTGGGGACCCAAGGTTGGAGAACACTGGCTTAGTTACTGGTAGTAAGAGCTTTACAGCACAATCCAATGTGCCTGCCTGTAACCCTCCAAACTCAGGATTACAGGCATCCTATTGAGGGCAAGAGGAGCATGGAGCCAATTTTGGCTGTCTGGGTGTTTTACACTGGGTTGCGAGGAGAGGAGCCAGATGCACCACCAAGATTCCTTGTAGGATGGCGGTGCCTTGCTCCTTCCCTTCCCACCCCCCAGAATGCCGCCCCCCAGCATTGGCCACTTTGTGAATTGAATGCCAGACTAGATTGGTCATTGATCTGATCCAGTATGACTATTCTTATGGGTGGGTAGCACATCGGAGGAGCACACTGACAACCCACCCAAGCCCCTCCCCCTCCATAGCCACTCCCACTTTGAAAACTCAAAAGATCCACCAGGTCAAGGGATGGTGTAACTAAATTTGCTCACATTGAATTCAATGGGATGCAAAGATACAAATGCAGGAACAGCTGTCCCCATCTCCCTGCAACTCCTGGCAGCCACATTCTGGATGTGGTGTGACTTGGCACCCAATGCCAGTATATAGACCCCACATGGGCAGGCCATAACTCAGATGACAGGTTGTGTGGCATGAGGCTAGATCTCTCTGGCTTGATGACATGCACACTTGGAGCTCAATGGGGTCAACTCTGGTGATGGAAAGCTATGGAGAAAGAGAATTTTGCACAACACGGGAGTGCATGGAACTCAAAAGGGGGACTTTGCAAAAAACGAAAATCCCTCACCACGCAAGAGGAGTTCTATCTCCTCTGCTAACGTGTCTCTGCTTAGAACCCCTACAGGTTGCTATCACCGGGACTGCAGCCACAAATGCCAAAGACCCACTCTGGAAACGGGCTGCCTGCCCACAGCACTCTGACAAGGTAAGGGGGAGGACATCAGGTGGGGGAAGACATGGACATGGGTGGGATCCTGAGTGAGCCCACTGATCTCACACTGAAGAAGAGGCACCCTACCAGAAGGGAGGGAGTAGTCCGCAGAGCAAGGAGCACATTTCACCTAGTACATGGCAGGCTGGGAATGTTGGGTTTGGGGTGGGAAGAGGGCATGAGCGCACTGCACAAGGAGTGGTCCACCCAGCCAGCGGCCCTGCTTTGGCATCAGGGGGTCTGAGTGGAGGCTTTCCTTTCAAGTACTGGTGAGTGACACCTCACTTCCCGAGGGGTAGCTGGGTTAGTCTGTTGCAGCAAAAGCCACAAAGGGTCTTCTGGAGACATTTATTCTGGCACAAGGATCTGATGAAATGGACAGTGTCCACAGAAGTTTATGCCAGAATAAATGTGTTAGTCTTTAAGGTGCCATAAGACGCTTTGTTGCTTTTTGCCTCATGGGACAAATAATTCTTTAGCTACACAATCACAGGTCTGTACTCCAGTGAGATTCTGCCCCTCAGTTGCCTCTCCCGCCTCCCCATCATCCAATGGAATCACAGGAGCATTCTGGGCAGGCCGGTCCCTCTGGAGTAGGATCCTCCTCCTCTGGGCCAAGTTGTGGGGGCATTGCACATACCAGCACAATCCTGGACACCATCTCAGGGTATGGGCACGACGCAGCCACATTCTCTGCCTGACCTCATACCCAACCCTTCCTCTGCTTCCCTTGGCAATAGGGCATGTATGGCATGCATGCACTTGGGATGAGCACAATCCCTAATTAGAGTTGGCTTGACATTTCACCATCTGCCGGCATGAATGCTATACCCTGCTACCTGCCCTCCCTCACTGGCGTGCTTTTCAGGGCCCTGCCCGCTGCTCACTCCTCAGCAGATCCCAACGTCTGACTCCTCAAGGTGGCCTCTGTGTTGGCTGCTTGCCTGAGCTGCCCCTCTTGTCCATGTGCATTCAGCTCTGAACAGGTAGGTGGCATGGAAGATGGCAACAGGCTTAGACTGTGTGCAAGGAAAATGGCCTGTCTTTGTTTTGTTTTTTAGATTACTTCCTGGCTCATAACTAAAGTTGGGAGGACCAAGGATGTTCGAGCTCACCAAAATGGTACTCCAAAGTTCACTTTGAAGCTCGGTCTGGCTCACTCCCATTTTCATGTGTGATCTGATTTTCAGTTTGTTTGAATGAAAAAAAATATGCACATTTAGAATGGGGAAACAGGCATAATGGATGTATCTCAATTTTATCACTTTTTAAACATTCATGATAAGGTTTATATGCTATCAAATAAGGAAAAATATGAATTGTGATTGTCTGATATCATCTGGATAATGGCACAAAGACCAAATTTGTCGCTCAGACAGCAAGAAGTTACCCCCTCCCCGCCACATATTTTATTCAACAGTCTTAAAAGATTGATTTGAATGAATCACTCAAAATACTAAAGCAGACATTTTGAAGACAATGATATCCATCTGTCTCAGTCCAGCACACCTTGTGACCAATGAACCAGCCATAGACAGGCCACCAGTCAGTGATGCATCAGGTAATTTTAGACCCTGGGTGTAATGGTCTTATGGGGGGCCTTTAGACAGCCATGTGTATTGCTTCAGGTGTAAAGCAGACAACTAAAATTTCTCTTCTCTGCCCCACCCCCATTTCATGCTTTAGAACTGCTTCTACCTTCCTAATATGTTAAGCAACCCCCAAAACTGTTTGCCACAAAGAGAACAGGACATGCTCTAAGCATGTGCAGTTCCACATTTTAAACTCACTTAAATCAGAGCACCATCATGATCTATGGGAATAAAATGGAGTTTGCTGCTGCCGCTAAGATTTGCTTGGGGATAAGCATCATTTTATTGTAGAAAAGGAAAGGATATTTTTAAAGCAAAAATAATAAAATGAACACCTGTAACCAGACACATACCTGCACAGCCATAGCCCACGATAGAATGTCTTTAAAAATCAGAAGAAAGGATGCTGTGGCAAACCGCGTCAGCCCCAGCTACTAACACTTGGCCTGTTTGCCTCTGCCCCCATCTCCTTGGTGCTCTCTGTGTGGTCATTTGAGTCCCCTTTGCACTGTGAGGCCTGGACCTCAGCCCCAAGGTCCAGCCCTAGTTGCTCCGCTGCCACCAACCATGTTCTGAGGCCTGCCGAGTGGACCCACCTGTTTTTTCAGTCTCAGATAGGTAGCACCAACTGGGGTTTTTTGAGCCTTTGCTGGGCTGCTATACATGCCTTGGTTTGTTTGTTTTTTACAAAAATGTGTAAATAAGTATGTCCACTGCTTTCCCCCTCCAGATATTGAAGGGGGATTCGGACATTGCTTTAAGCAATTTTGGAAAAATAGCTCATATGTTAAATAAATAAATAAACCTACACTCTTAGCATCTATCAGACACTGCAGGATGTCGGTAGATCACTTTGAATCTTTGCGGGAAATTGACAGATTAAATGTATAAACAACCCTACATAAACATAAAGATGAATTTTATAAACAAACGTACATGAAGAAATTAGATCATAAAGCTGAACAAATGGACCTCAAATAATTTAAGATCTACATTACATGGACTTTTGGTTTACACTTAAGAGTGCTAGCCATGTGCTTGGATCCTGTCTGAACTCATTCATGGATATGATCCTGTGGCAGTTCCTTCACTGACAAAGTCCAGTTCATGTTCCAGTTCTTTACCCTGTCCACTATCACCTCCTTCATTCTTTTGTGTATACCTGGCATCTGATCTGAAAGCACGGCCAGCAGCACCGTGAGAAGGCTGATGTTGAAAAAGGGAAGGAAACACTTCTAAAAGTTAAATGTTAATGAAATACAGAAAGATCCCATTTTCCAGTGTCTCAATTAGTCACACATTTATGACTGACTGAGTGGGTATTTATGTATTTAGCTTGATCATGGATAAGCAGTTAATGTATCCAGTTCCATTTCCCAAGAACAAAGTGCCACCACAGAATGTATGTTTATGGAATTCCTTGTTTTTAACACACACAATTATTTAACGGGACTATGAGAATAGGCATGTTTTTTTATTTTTTACTTCAAGATCTTAAGCAATGTTTACATGTTCCAAAATATGATATAAGAGCACATCCAAAATACAAAGTTGTTGTAATAAGCAAAACACTTTAAAAAAAAGCTTTTAATGAATTGTTTGAGGAGCAAACAATTAAGATTGTTTGCTCCTCAAAAAGATTAAAGTATCTTACCTACATGACATTTCAGAGCTGTAGCAAAAGCAGATAAGCCAATGAGGATGGGTGTTCCATCCTAACTTTCCTCAGCTCTGGCTCCCATATTTATATGATTTCTTATGAGCAGCTTAGATGATGGTTTTTGTTGTTGTTGTTGTTGTTGTTTTACAAAGAATGGAGCTCTAGCTCAGCACATTTGAGCAATTAGCAATTATTTTTTCCAAAATTCTCAGCTATGATTTGGGAGTAATATGTTTACTTCATATCCTTGTCAGCACTACTAAGCCACATTTCTTTATTGCTTTTCCTGGCTTTTAGGTGGGAAATAGTTCACTCTCATTTTCCCCCATGTTACTTTAACAATAACCGGCTCTAGTGTTGCCCTTATGCCAGGGATGGGGAACCATTTTCTGTATTACCCCTGATTACCTCAGGGGTAATCTGTCGGGCTGCATGCCGGTGGGGTGTGTGTGTCAGAGACTGAAGTGGGCAGGGCCACCCCTTCTCTCTCTTTCTCTCTCTCTCTCTGCCAACTCCCTGTAGTGAAAATGTGGAAGACCACTGTCATTTTGAGGAGTTTGTGGTGAGCAACAATTGTTCCTTTCTGTGCCAAGACTTCCGGTTGGGCCTGTTGCCTTAAGAAGTTACCTATGCATCTTTGTCTCATTATTTCCCAGAGTCAGCTATCTGTTTGAGATGGTACAACCTGAGAGGCTATTATTTACTTTTAGATAGTCTGGGATGGTCATACAGCTATCTGTACTGGCTACTTGCTGTTTGGTAGGGCTTTCATTTTGCAAGAATACATAAACATTCTTGAGGTTATTGGATTGTGGCCAGAACATAGGTGGGATTAATGTGAGCATAATATATGTGTCCCTGGAACATTTCCAATTCAGAACCTCAATGCAGGCTGAGATCTGGATCGTGCTGCAAACCAGGCTGTTATTGGAGTCCATCCATCCATCACTGATTCTAAGGGGGTTCCCAGTGACAGTAGGGACATAAGGATTATTATCTTGCTCTATAGATTCTTGCTGCAATCATTGCCTTATAGCAGTGTTCTCCAACCTTGGGTCCCCAGATGTTTTTGGCCTACAACTCCCAGCATGCCCCAGGCCCCCAGCCAGCGTAGCCGGCTGGGGCCTGCTGGGAGTTGTAGGCCAAAAACATCTGGATACCCAAAGTTGGAGAACACTGCCTTATAGTGTTTTGCTTTCTTACTTCATCAGTTTGTTCCTGCTTAATAACACTCTTTCCTTCACCCATTAGTGTGTTCATTGTTTCTGAATCCTAAAAAGGACCATTGCCTGTTGGCAACACACTCCCCGCTTTCTCTCTTCTTCCTCCCGTCCAGCAGGTTGCCCGGAAAGGACAACTCTAAAGCTGAAATTAAGACCAGACTCCCTCTCAGTCTCTCTCTCTCTTTCAGTCCCTCACGCTTAGCTTCATGTATCTTTTCCTTTCATGCTCCTAAATTGTACCTGCAATCCCTTTGTCATCTTTATAGCTCTGCTCCCAATCCTTTCTACTTTGTCCCTGCCTTAATGAATGTGTGCTACAGAACAGAACAAAACCCTAGTCAAGCCCTGAATAGAGCAAAACAATTTTATCCTGTGCCATAATACTTCTGTCAATACATCCTACTGTGGCATTTGCCTGGCGGCATAAGAGTTGTACTATACGATGGAAGTTCAAGCCCTTTAATGTATTTCTTTCCTTTATGCCCTTCTGTGAGTTGTTAAATTATAGAATAAAGCTGCTAGTGCTCCAGGCACTAAATTAGGAATGTGGCCAGCAAACTTCACTTCCAGGAAAGCCTTGGTCTCATTTATGATAGGAGCAGGGTGTGTGTGTGTGTGTGTGTGTGTGTGTGTGTGTGTGTAGTTATTCCTAACATTAGCTGAGGTGCTATTCCAAGTTTTCTTACAGTCTTGCTTCACCCATAAACAATGGAGAACATTCTGGTGTTATTAGTACAGTAATACCTGTTAGGTTTTGCATGGGCAGAACGAGATTGTCACCTGACATCAGGATTGTCACCTGACATGGAGGATGTCTCTTGAAGTGAAGTACACAAGGTCTATTGTCACCAGACATAATGTCAAGGTCTATGACTCAGACTCATGGGACAAGTTGGAATCAATATGTTGAGAAAAACAGGTTATATAATAGGTTAGTAATATCCTATTTATAGATACTATAAATGGGGTCTTACTATATAAATTGGGGTAAGACACACATCCCCTCACTGCTCTTGTTCTGGACTTTGCTTCAAGTCAGTCACTTCACTTCATCTCAGCCTTGCCATTGGGGTCTTGGACTTGTATCTGCAATGATGTAGCGAGATGGGGGCATCTCTTCTGCGTAAGAGAGAAGCTTGCATTGCTTGCCTTAATCCCATGTAGTTGGGTCTTACAAATAAACTCTTCAATCTTTATTAACTGCTGTTATCTCCTCCTTCTGTCTGCGTGACTGGGACTGAGGGTCACTGGCTAGGTAAGCTTTTGAACCCGGGTCAGTCCAGCTCTCACAATACCTTGGATTGCAAGTAACTTGGTCTGAGAGCGTTTTGCAAGACAAGCAATTTTTTAAAATAAATTTTGACTTGATAAACAAGCGACGTCTTGCAATACAAGTCGTAGGGATGTAACCGCTCGCCACGAGCAGGCGTAGCGGGCCGAAATCGGCCCCGCTCACGCCCGCCAGAGACTCGCTTTGATATAAGAGTGTTTTGGATTACAAGCACGGTTCCGGAACGAATTATGCTCTCAATCCAAGGTATTACTGTACTTGAATTTTGCACTAACTAGAGACCTTTAGGCTATGATAGGGCTGGTTGCTTTGGATCAATATGACAAATTCAACCTTCTTTGGCCTACTCCATCCTACCAACAGCACTCAGCATGTGTTATTATTCCACTAAGTCTTATGCAAGGGTTTCCTCAGTCCACTTATGCTTCTTTGGCTCCTGGCCCATATTACCTGCCAACCAAATCTACCTGTCTCCCGAGGCTCCACCTGTGCATCAGATAGACATGTGTGATATCAATGATGATGAAGATGCACAGGCCAACACAGCTTTTGCTTCTTCTTCTTTTTTTTTTTTAAATTTTATTTATATTTTTTTAAAAGAACACACATACAAAAAAACCCCACAAACCTACAAATCATACACTACAGGTGCACCCGTCACCCCGGGGCCAAAACCAATTCTATCCACATAATCCATTATTAATCTATATTCCAAAAATACATCATATCATGACCTGGCTTACTCCCTTTCCCCTTTACTAAAACATAATCTAAACAGCTTTTGCTTCTGTCACAGCAGTTATGGCTATTTTCAACTGCCATGATGGACGCGGCTGTCTTTTCCATTAGAATGTTTGTCAACAGCAGTCCTGACCCACTCCTGGTCTTTCAGATTGTCTTCTATATGGAACCTTATTTGGGAATGGGGGAAAAAAACCTTGGGAAATTCTTTGCGTAAAGAGTTTGGAAGACTCACATTGGATAACGAGTGGTTGGAAGAAGTATATCAGAGGGCAGAGAATCATTTTAGCTGCCCTCCATGAGAAATGCTGTTGTTTCAGTGGAGGACTGTTTGGGATTCAGTTTGGTTTTGACAAAGCAATGGAATGGGATGCAATCTGGAGATCCTGTCAACAAACAACGGTTATCATTCCACTAACCACAACAGTGATCACTGCTTTTATAATAAGTGCACCTACAGTAAATGCATTATATTTTTGCTGTTTGTTTGCAGTTAGACCCACTCTATAATCACACGATTCCCTTTGATATTTTTGTTGTATCTGCATTTTGGGAACCTTCTCCTTTGTGTTACCTGTGAACCTTCTGTAACCTCACAATGGCCAGAGGTGGAAGGGGGCACACAGATAGGCAGGAGTCTCTTTTTAGCCCATTGTGTACTTACTTATTTATAATATTGATACTCCAAGGAAAAAAAATGACACCCAACAATAATTAACAACATTCATATATTTAGGAAGTTTAGGGAAGAATCCAGTGGAGTGCATACACCCCCGCCGATTCCCTTCCGCAAGCGGTGGGTCCCGCCAATTCTATTGCACAAGCAGGACCCACTGCTTAGGTAAGGGAGATTTAGTGTTTCCTAGAGGAAGCCCCCAAATAAATGGAAACGCTTGCTTCTGGAAGGAGGCAGGTTGGCAGAGCTCCCTGATGTGAGTGCTGGCAACCTGCCTCCTTCCAGAAATGAGCGTTTCCACTTGTTTTGGGTTTCTGCCAAAAGTGCTTAATCTCCCTTGCAAAAGCAGTGGGTGCCGCTTGCAGAAGGGAATCTGTGGGGCGCGGGAGAATCAGCAGGGGCAAAAGCGCTCCATTGGAGGCTGGCCTTCTACCCCACATGTTCTGTGTCGAAATGAACATCCAACCCATATTATATCATTTAATAAAGCAAATACAAACTGATTAAAACAAACCATTAAAATATACATGACAATGAAAAAAGAGCAGATTAAAAATCTATACAGTTTACAAGAGCATTAAAACATTAGCAACCCAGAAGGTTAAACACCTGCCAGAGTAAAAAGGTCTTTACAACGCAGCAAAATACCATAAAGCAGGGGGCTGGCCAGGTCTCCCCTAGGCAACCACCAAAAAGCCTCTTGTCTATCTGGCCAGCTGTTTCTCTGTTGCCAGGATGCAGAGCAGAACTTCCCCAGCAGACCTGAATACATGGGCAGCTTCATATGGGAGGAGGTGGTTTAGGCAGGTTGGTCCTATGCTGTTCAGGGCTTTAAAAGTAGCCGCCAGCACTTTGGATTGGGCCTGGAAATGAATCAGAAGTCAGGGAAGGTGTTGCAACAAGAGAGTCATGTTATCCCGATAACTAGCTCCAGTCAACATTCTAGCTGCTACATTTGGGGCCAGCTGAAGTTTCCAGACACTCATAAAAGGCAGCACCACAAAGAGTGCATTGCAGTAGTCTAACCTTGATGTAACCGGGACATGTACCAACACTAACGTAATAAGTAGAAAATGCAATCAGTTCCAACAACCATTTATAACAATATGCATCGAGATGCAGCAGCATTCATTGCACTGTCTGCTGGCAGTGTGCAGTGTACTGAATCACACCCCGAGGGAGCAGTGCTTTATTATTTTCTGTCATATTTGTTGTATTCAAGGATCTCAAGGATTTGTATTCAGGTGGAGGGCAAGAGTCTTTCTCATTTATTAATTTCATTTCTATACTGCCCAATAGCTAAAGCTCTCTGGGTGGGTCACAAAAATTACAAAACAAAAACATAATACTAAAAAACATTAACACACAAAATTTCAATACAGCTTTAAAAAAAAAACCAACCCTGTTACGCTAATATACTGGGGTCTTCCATTCTCCGCTTGGAAACCGGTCTTTGTACAGTGAAGTCCAGGGTACATATTTCTGCCATCAGATATTGGGTGAAATTGCAAAAAGGGAGGGGATCTTCCTTAGTATTATCTGCTTTTAGAGAAATGTTGAACTTTAATAACAGAATGGCTCCATCTTGGAATCAAGAAATCCTACAAAGGATTGATATGTATGGACTTTCTTTGGATCTCTTGAACTCCTTAAGTTTTGAAATGGCAGCACGTTACCTGAAATCTCATATTTTAAAACATGATTTTCGAGATAACCGTGCTTCTGTCTGCCTGTCGAAATGTGCCCCTTGGTATGCTAAATTGCCTATTCAAACTTCTCTTCCACATTATGTATCTAATATTACAAACTTTAAATGGAGGAGGGCATTTACAGCCTTAAGATGTCAGGCAACGAACTCTGCCATACTTGAAGGACGTTATCGTGGGATCCCTCTAGAAGAGAGAGTCTGCCCATGTGGATCTAATGTGCTTGAAGACCTGCCTCACTATCTACTTGATTGCCCAATTTATGAGACCTTAAGAGCAGCCCTGTTTATAGACCTAGATCTTTCATCTAATAGACCTGTTAGGTATTTGATTAATTTTTTATTAGGGGATAGTTCTCCTTCTATCTCTGAAAAGGTGGCCTGTTTTGCTTTTAGAGCGTCAATTTTAAGAAGGAAAATTGGTAGTGACGATAAACCAAATATTTTAGATGAATAGTTTTATTGCTGGAATGTTGGTCAAATGTTTCTTTTATCTGTTTAAAGTATTTTATCTGATTTTATCATTTTTGTAATGGCTTTGGTTACACAAATAAACGTTACTACTACAATATACTGGGGTCTGATAAAACAACTGACATTAAAAACAGCATCATATGCTGTCAAAATGCTTGGGAGCAGAGGACTGTCTTAACCCAATGCCAAAAAGATGACAGCGTTGGCGCATCAGCGTGGCTCTACCTGCAACTGCCCATTTGTTCTCCCTGGCTTAGCTAGCAGATGGGGGGCTTTGCTGGGACAGTCTACTTTGCTCTAGTATGGGAGGTTCATCCTCCCATATGAACCTGCCCGTCTATTCAGATCTGCTGGCGAAGCTCTGCTCTGCATCCTGGCATCAGAGGAACAGCTGGCCAGGCAGGCAAGAGCCTTTTTGGCGGTTGCCTAGGGGAGACCTGACTGGCCCCCTGCTTTATGGTATTTTGCTTATCTGGCTACCACCCTCTTCCCTCCGCTTTCAGACGATCACCTCCCAGCACCCTGCTCCTGTTCAGATGGATACCTCGCCTTCAACCCCAACCAGTGAATGACTTTGCTTTGGACAGCTCTTGTCTATATAACACAGCAACCCTCAGACCCATAGTTCCTGCAGCACCAGAGCTGCGACTCTATAAATAAATAAGTGCTCCAGCAGGTGCCCAGGTTTGGTTCTGCCTTGGCTGCCTATGACTCAATGCTGATAAGAAGTGGAAAGATCAAGACTGCCTTTCCTGGGGAGCAGCTCCTCAGGGTCTTCCTGCTCAATAGAGGAGAGATCTACTCCTTGGAGTCAGGGCAGGGGCACCTCCTGGGAGTCCCTGGTGTACAGACCTTGAGATATTGGGGTTGTGGTAGATGACAGCTGGATGAAAATGTTGACCCAGTGTGTGGCTGCTGTGAAAAAAATGTAAACTCCAGTAATTAGGAAAGGAATTGAAAATAAAACTGCCACTATCATATTGCCTTTATACAAATCTATGGTGTGCCCACACTTAGGATACAGTTCTGGTCACCACAACTAAAAAAGGCTATTGTAGAGTTGGGGAAAAGGGCAGAAAAGGGCAACTAAAATGCACCGAAAGGTTACAGCAGCTGGGATTGTTTAGCTAAGAAAAAGGGGGAGACATGATAGAGGTGTACAAAATTATGCATGGTGTGAAGGAAGTGGACAGGGAGACATTTTTCTCCCCCTCTCTTAATACTAGAACCTGGGCTCATCCCATGAAGCTGGTTGGTGGGAGATTCAGGACAGATAAAAAGTACTTCTTCACACAGCACGCAGTCAAACTATGGAATTCACTTCCACAAGATGTAGTGATGGCCACCAATTTGGACAGCTTTAAAAGGGCATTGGACAAATTCATGGAGGAGAAGGCTATCCATGGCTACTAGTCCTGATGACTATATGCTACCTCCAGTATCAGAGGCAGTGTGCCTATGTACTCCAGTTGCTGGGGAACATGGGCTGGAGGGTGCTGTTACACTCATGTCCTGCTTATGGGATGCCATAGACTGCTGGTCAGCTTCTGTGTGAACAGAATGCTGAACTAGATGGACCCTTGGTCTGATCCAGCATGGTGCTTTTGTTCTTATGAGTCAGGTGGATAGGATAAGAGATCTGAGGCAGTGGGTGCTAGTACTGAAAGACCAGGGACTGGTTCTGGTGCCTCATAGTTACTGTTGCTGGAGGCTTCAGTCTCTTGAGGACTCATGGTCCTGGACAATGACACTTATGATGTCTTTCTAAAAAATCTGTTTATTTCACAAACCTCTGGGTTGAGGAGGCATAATAGGGGTGCTACAGCAAGAATGAGTAGTGCTGATCCTAAAGGTGCAGTTTCTAAAAAAAAGCTCCACACTGATGCCACTTCCACAAGACTGTTTCAATCATCTGGTGTAGTGGTTAGAGTGTTGGACTGGGACTCAGGAGCTCTGGGTTCTATTCCCCACTTGCCCAGGAAGCTCACTGGGTGAATTTGGGCCAGTCACTGACTCTCAGCCTAACCTACCTCACAGGGTTGTTGTGAGGATAAAATGGAGAGGAGGATGAGGATTAGTAAGCAGTCTTGGGTTCCTTGCAGGAGAAAAGGTGGGATATAAATAAATATCTCACAGCTAGTATCAAACTCATTTTTCGTAGTCTTTAGCCTGGGTAGGACTGGCTTTTCCAGGAAGGCCCCTTGCATAATCTACATTCCATCAGGCTAGAGAATTAGACAGGCCCAAAAGAGCTCCTACTACAATGGTGCTCAATCAACTGGAATGGATCTCATCCACCACTGATAGGTTACCTGGTTACCTATCGGTGGACCTGGTTACTTAGGCCATGCAAGAAGTCCTTACCTCCAACGTGATTTGCTTGGCCAATACATCTGTGCGTGCGTGCATGTGCACGCGTGCGCATGTGTGTATCTTTGTGGGAGAAGAGGACTTCAGCCTTAGAGCCCAGAATTGATGTTGAAATCTATATTCAAGAAACGTAATTTGCATCTTCAATGCAGATAGAGGAAATACAAGCACTGGCACAGAGGTTGTGGGTAATTTATGAGTTCAGAGGGAGAAGTGCTTGTTGCAGCAATGGATTAATCCTGTTCTTCTTTCTAAACGATTGAGGCACTCAGGCAGAACATTCTCATCTCCTCTGGAAGCTCTGTACCATTCAGGCCTTTTCCTTTTTTCTTTTTAAAGACTGACAATTCCTGCTCAAACAGTTTGGGTTTATCCAGTTTTCTGCACATTCTGGTGGGTTAGTCATTCTTGAGCTTCCTATGCAGCTTTAAGTGGCACCCTTTCTAAATACACTCTTTCCATTAATCTGTTCTAATGTACTATGAACACGGCTGTGTAAGGATGTTGTGCTGAAAGTGTAGGCAGATGGCTTTTAAACACAAGGGCACTCTGCAATGTTTGGGGGTGGGGGGGGTCTTGGTTTGGTTGAAGGGGAGCCCGTTTCTTCACAATTCCTCCCTTGCCCTCAAAATGTTTTCTGGTTCCTGAGAAATATAATCTCCTCCTCTTTTCACTGTTGCCTTATCCAGTATGCAGCGGAGGCTGGTGGCTCCAAGGTCAGTGGGGCGATGTATCTTCTCTGGGTTTTAGCCAAAACGGTAAAGGAGCTATCCATGGTGCTGAACCCCACTTCAAACCCCCCCTATAGGTTCAGCACCATGGATTGCTCCTTAAAAGTTTAGACTGCGAGCCGGAGTGGGTACACTGCCCCATTGACATTGAAGACAACAGCCTCCACTGCCAGTGTGGCATCAGGATACTTACAGTGGACCTCTGAACATTACAGTGTTTAGAACTGTAGACACTCCTCCTTTACTGCTGCGTATATGTCATGATCTGTGGCCGTTCATTCGCCGGTGACAATTGTATTGGCTGCATTACAGTTATGTGCATGGTCCAGTGTAATGCAGCTGCAGCAGCACGGGCAGTCTCTGGTGCATGATGTCAGATGCATCCTGGTCCAGCAGTCCACCATCAACTATGCAGATGCTTTGTGCACATCAACCAAGGATGATCTCAAGGTTAGAACTGCAGATCTTGCAATGCCAAAGGAGCAAGCATGCTTGTGGGCACAAAGTGGGCCAGTTTCAGTAGAAGACTCTCTGGATGTCCAACTCTTTACTGATTTCCTTGCTGAACCAACAGTGAAGCCAGTCCACTACTAACGAGAGAACAGAAATTACCCATGAAAACTGCATGCATCCCAATCCCCACACCCCATTAATAGAAAGCCCAAGTTTGAGAGATGCCACACAGACGCTATCTGGTGCAAAAGGAATGCACCACTAAAAGCAAGACCTCACAAGACTCTACTGGGACAGTGGCCGGAGCAAGCCTTGTGGGATGCCAGCATATTTCACCTTTGCTGGAGCAATTTCCTAGTTCTCTTGGTTTTAGGTGTAGGCAACCTGGATTTGTTTATTTATTTATTTATTTATTATATTTATTAATCGCCCATCTGGCCGGCCACCCGGCCACCCTGGGCGATGTACAATTAAAACAATACAATAAAATATGATAATTAAAACAGTATAAAAAATTCTTTTAAAATCCTAACCCACCCCATATTCCCGCCTGAACAGCCATGTTTTTAATGCACAGCAGAAGCTCATCACGGAGGGGGCATGGCGAAGGTCACTAGGGAGGGAGTTCCATAACGTGGGGGCTGCCACAGAGAAGGCCCTCTTCCTAGTCCCCACCAGTCTAGCTGCTCTGGCTGAAGGGACAAGGAGAAGGCCGTCCGTGGCAGATCTTGTTGAGCGGCCTACTTGATGTTGCTGGAGGTGCTCCTTGAGATAAACTGGGCCGGAGCCGTGTAGGGTTTTAAAGGTCAAAACCAACACCTTGAATTCGGCTCAGCAAGCAACTGGTAGCCAGTGCAACTCCTTAAGCACTGGCGTGATGTGATCACGCCGGCGGCTGCCCTTAATCAGGCGAGCTGCCGCGTTCTGTAGCAGCTGAAGCTTCCGAACCGTCTTCAAGGGTAACCCCACGTAGAGCGCATTACAGTAGTCTAGGTGAGAGGAGACCAAGGCATGAACCACTGATGGGAGCAGATGATTAGGAAGGTAGGGGCGCAGCTGCTGTATCAGATGGAGTTGATACAGCGCTGCCCGGCTCACAGCTGACACCTGAGCCTCCATGGACAGCTGGGAGTCTAGAATGACCCCCAAGCTGCAGACCTGGTCCTTCAGGGGGAGATGTACCCCATTCAGCACCAGGTCAACATCCCCTAACCTCCCCTTGTCTCCCACCAGAAGTACCTCGGTCTTGTCAGGGTTCAGTTTCAACATGTTCCTTCCCATCCAGCCACCCACTGCCTCCAGGCACTTGGACAGGGTCTCAACGGCCAACCTTGGTGAGGACTTGAAAGAGAGGTAGAGCTGTGTGTCATCCGCATATTGATGACACCGCACCCCAAACCTCCTGATGATAGCCCCCAGCGGCTTTAGGTAGATGTTGAATAGCATCGGGGAGAGGATGGAACCCTGCGGCACCCCACAAGTGAGCAGCCGAGGGTCCGAAGCCTCCTCCCCGAGAACTACCCTCTGGTACCTTCCAGAGAGGAAGGACTGGAACCACTGTAATACAGTGCCTCCAATACCCAACCCCTCCAGGCGGTCCAGGAGGATACCGTGGTCCACGGTATCAAAAGCCGCTGAGAGGTCGAGGAGGACTAGGAAGGAGCATTCGCCCCTATCCAAGGCCCTCCTCAAATCATCCACCAAGGTGACCAAGGCCATTTCCGTCCCATGTCCAGGCCTGAAGCCCGACTGGCATGGATCTAAGTAATCGGCTTCATCCAAGTGTGCCTTCAACTGAGCCACCACCACTCGCTCAATCACCTTGCCCAGAAATGGCAAATTGGAAACTGGGCAAAAGTTGTCCAGGTCTTGGGGATCCAAGGAGGGCTTCTTTAGAAGCGGTCTTATTACTGCCTCCTTGAGGGCTGATGGCATCACTCCCTCCTCGAGGGAGGCATTCACCACCACCCTGATCCCCTTACCCAGTCTCTCCCTGCAGCTCATAATGAGCCAGGACAGGCAAGGATCAAGCAAGCAGGTGGTCGGCCTCACAGATGAAAGCACCTTGTCCACTTCATCAGAAGGAAGAGGCTGGAACCGATCCCACAAGACCGGTCTACCATTGGCCTCCTCCTGCTCACTTCCTGTATCCACGACGCGCGAAATCCCACTCCTAATCCGATCAATTTTATCTGCAAAGTGCTTCGCTAAAGCCTCACAGGAGCCAGCAAACCAACAGGCCTGCTACAAAGTACAGTGAGTCATCAAAACTGCCTGTGTTATATCCAAATAAGTCCCCCCACCATAAAACACAAATCACATATCATTACACCTACCTTGATCAAAGGATCTTGTATATTCTGTGGTCTATAGAAGCCCAAGTTGCCAATCCATCCTGAATAATCTCTCCCAGCCTACCTTGTGCAAATGGCAAGAAAATTGTATGGGCTTCTGCTGTTGACCTCTAAACAGGCCACTAGCCATTGCTAGTCTGTACACAGGACATGGTTTTCTTGGACTGATGCATGGATTCCTTGCCATTCCCGACCAATTAAATTGTGTTTATGTGGATCCAATAATTTTTTGTCGATTCTGTCAATCGCTTGACCTTCCTTCTCTCTGCTGTGAAGCTAAATTCCTTGTAAAGGGCAGGGGTCTCCCTCTCCAAGGCAGTGTCTGGTGTTGTGATGGATGGACCTGTGGCCAGTGCACACATTTGTGGGTGGGCGTTCTCTTGCCTGCCATGTTGTGTTTTGTGTGTGCAAGTGAGTTTGATGTGTTTTCTTTTGAAATACTAAATGTTATAATAGGTAATTTTACAGCGCAATCTTATACAGGTCTACTCAGAAATAAGTTCCATTCAGATCAATGGGCCTTACTCCCAGGTAAAATAGTTATAGGATAGCAGCCTTAGAGTGCAATCCTATGCATGTTTAGGCAGAGAGAAGCCCTACAACTCTCAGCATGCCCCAGCCAGCCCTACTAGGAAAAAATATTGTGCAAGCATTTTACTTTGGGGAAATCCAGAACTTTTCAAATTAGCTAAGATAAATGTGGGGAGGCAAATTAATTAAAAACAGTGATGTTTCCATTTCATTATTCTGTGTTCTAACAATCCAATGTCTCTTGAATAATAAAGAACATGGTTTCAAACATTTCATTTTTCTGTAATTACGTTGGCAAGGAATATATAGTTTCCAGTTGCACAGCCATGCTGGCTGGGGCATGCTGGGACTTGTAGGACTTTTTTTCTGTCTAAACATGCATAGGATTGCCCCCTTAAACACACAAATAGGCACTTCTCTGAAAATGAACACATGGATACCGGTACCTTTATACAGAAAGACAAGTGGTGGAACTTGTGCAAAGCCGATTTAAATTATAACTCATACCGTGCAATTACAAACTATTTATGCCTTGCCAATGTAATTACAGAAAAAATGAATTTTTTTGAAAGCATATTCTTCATTATTCAACAGACATTATTGGATTGTTAGAACACAGAATAATGAAATGAAAAGATCACTGTTTTTAATTAATTTTCTTCCCCACATTCATCTTAGCTAATTCAAAAAGTTCTGGATTTCCCCAAAGCAAAACACTCTCACAATATTTCTTCCTTTAAGAACTGGGATCCCTGTCATTCTCTGCCTCTTGGCATTCCGCTGTTCTTCATAAGAATGATAAGCACAATCAAATGTGGGAAAAATGAGCACCTACAATTAGAAAAAGTATCTAGAGAAAAATGGAAAAGTTTCTGAATCTACACTGGATATAATGCAGATTATATTTCCATTTTGTTCTGCCCTGTGTCTTAGCCTTTCAGGCTTTCATATAAGGCAGAAATGTTCAAAAGTTTGACAAGTGCCCAGAAAAGTAATCATAGCTATTATGGCAGTTTGGAGCAAAACTTTCATGGACTATAGCAGAACACAAGACTGATGACTTATTTGTGCATTCAGGAGGCAGTCATACTCATGCTGACTGCAGGCACATTGGGCGCTGCATTTCCAATCCCTGCTGTACATGTTTACTCGGAGGTAAGTCTTACTGCCTTCAATGGGGTTTCCTCCCAAGTATAGCATTGCAGCCTTAGTAGTAGCATGTAGCCAAGGAGATTTTTCAGTTTCCCTGGTGGGCTTCCGCCACTGGCACTAGGGCTGGCGTCAAGGGTAGGCATAGTTGGGCATCAGCCAAGGGCCCATACCCCGTAGAGGCCCACTGACAAAGAGCCCCATGGACTTGCTCTTCCTTTTCACCTGTAACCTGCTTGTCTCTTGCTCTGACCCAGACAACAGTGGTGGTGAGAAGGAGCAGCAGCATATGCCACGGCCTACTTGTTCACTGGCTCTCTGCCTGTCCAGCGAGCAAGTGGCAGCAATGATGAGAAAGAGGAGGAGTGATAGCAACTGCTGACAATGGCGGTGAGAAGGTAGACTCAGGGAGAGAGGGGGGCCATTGAGGGTGCCTTGCCCGAGGGCCCTCAGAAACCTGGAGACAGTACTGACTGGCACTGACCAAATACAAACTTGTTTTGTGTCAGTTCCATTGCTGTGCCATGTGCCTTTAGACCCTGCCCTGGTAGTGGGATAATCCTCGCAGAATCGGAAATCAACATTTGAAGTCAGAATATTCATAGTAGGCATGCCATATGCATACAAGCAAATCCAAGTAAAGCCTGGTCTCCCCCACTCCCCTGAAACACAACAGATCACGGATCTTATTCTCTATTTGCAATTCATCACAAACACATGCACATCTGATCATTTTATTCTGAATACAAACTTGTATTTTCTGTTTGCAATATTCTTTAATACAGAAATCTGAATGGAGAAGGAAAGTATTAAAAGCAACAATGCCGCCCCCCCCCTTCTCAGGCCAGATTAAAATAGAGCAGTGAGTCTGAATGTGGATAATTCACAATGCAACCCTGTGCATATCTACTCAGAAGTAAGTACCATTGATTTCAATGGGATTTACTTCTGGGTAGACACATAAGATTGCATGGTCAATTCCCCAATCTGCCATGAAGTTTAGATACTGGTCTTGGGGCTAATCTCTAATTCCCTATTTAGCCCACCTCACAGGATTGTTGTGAAGGTAAAATGAGGGAACTCCATATTCACTGGTTTGAGCTGCCTGGGAATACAAATCTGATTAAAATAATATATAATGGAGTACAAATCTGGAATCCAAATGTGATAGATAAATATTAATTTATTGCAACCAGTAATTAATTTGAAAATGAGAGGTGCCTGCCTGAAAGCCAGGAACATGAACCCAAGGCATATGGGGGGGGGGGGGGGGGGGCTGGCTGTACTTACTCTGTCATGAAGGAATGGAATGGAACATTGCACATGGAACATTGCAGAGGAAATTCCCTTTGTTATCTCCCCTGCAGCATGGATAAGCAGTGGTTCTAATTAAGGCCTGCGTGTAACACTTTCTCATCCCAGAGAGTCCTGAAAGGTCTTGGGAATGGCTACAGCTTTGTTGGTGAACTCTGAAATTGAAAGACTTGATTATTGAGGAATGGTGTAAGCAAGCCAGGGAAATACCATCTCTGCGTTAAGGCAATGCAAAAAACATCGGCTTTTCCGTTGCAACAGGTGCCAACTACTCTACATCCCAAATTACCCTGAGATGGCAGCAAACCACTTTTTAGAAATCCTGGTACAGCTTCAAACTAACTGTTACTTCATCTTGCTGCATTAGGCTACAGTGCTAAATTGTTTCTTTTGACATCAGAAATGGCACTAGTGGGATATTTTGTTACCTCTGTTTGTTTGCTGTTCATATTAATAACAAATACAATTTTGAAGATCACCCCCCCTGCTAATCTTCCAGTTTCAAGGCTTTTACAAATGATTGCTGCATAAACAAGCCGCAAGCACACACAGCCATTTTCATATTCTAAATCCACCCACTCAGTTGTTCTCTATGACTGAGGAACAGAACTGCATCATGGGTACATTCACCGGGCTTGAGTAGGAGACATCTGTCCTGAACAGAATATCCTGCACAGCAAGTTTTTGTGCATTGAGAAATTCCTTCCACAAGATAATAGAAAGATCTTTTACCTGTCAGCTGTGCTGAAGAAGAAAAAGAACGATTCCATAAAATCTGAATACAAAGCCCCATGGAAGAAACAAGCTACACACCCTGGAAGCCGTGCTGCTGATATTTCAACATCATGTTTGCATGAGTGCAAACATAGGACTATCTCACCTATTTCTCTCTAACATCCCACCCAAAAGAATAACATCTAGTTTGCATTTAGGTTGCTCCGGGAAATGTCTGTATCCACTAATTCATATATTTATGAGGCAGGATTATTGGCGGATGCAAACCCAGGCCCTCAGTCTGCATTTCTCTGAACCCGGGTGACCAGCCATATGGGCGATTAACAAATATAATAAAAATAAAATAAATAAAACCCTAGAGAAACGCATGATCATCCTGCTCCGTTCTCATCATTCTATTTGCTCCTTGAACTTCCCCTCTCTCCCTGGAACTCGTTCATTAGCAAACTCAACACTAATGAGGCTTACAGATCCCAGGAAGGCAGAGCAGAGTTTAAAGCCTGTTTTTGTGTCTTACCTGCAATTAATGTTAGCAAAGCCAGCAGAAGTTAGAGCTTCAGAAGACCAGTAGGATAATACTTTTATTACAACCAATTAAAAATCACAATGAAATGAGCAAGTAACTTGCTCATTTAGTTGGTCCTAATAAAGATATTATGCCACTATTATGTTTGGTTGTTTCTTTTTTTCTTCCCCTTTGCCAGGTGTTTGACTATAGAGTACTGAGAGTTAAGTAAAGATATTGCCTCCTGTTTTATGAAGCTTTTTGTTTTAAGTTTTACTGCTTTAGTGTTGTAGATTCTAAGGGTTTGTGGTTGATTTTTAAAAATCACATTTTTGTGAAATTTGGACTTAGGTTAAAAAAAAAAGTGGGATACAAATGTATGTACAGCTAAGTAAAGATAAACCAGAAGCAGCCCTTCCCTTATATTATAATGTATGTGAGCACTGTCCCATTGCACAGATAGGAGGGGAGGGCAGACTTGGGCTCTAATTTTATCCTGGAAGACAATCTTACTCGATCTACTACTGTTTACAGTTGTCTATCAGTATAACCAGAATCTTCCCCCAGGCTCTTTAAGAAAGAGAGCCATAGATGAGTCAGAAGTAAATCCCCAACAGCATGTACAATATGCTACTCTGTATGGTTGGAGGAATGGGAATAGGTTATAGCTAGACTGAGGCTGCAATTCTAAACACTTACCAGGGAGTAAACCCCATTGAACATAATGGGACTTCTGTGTAAACAGACACAGGATTATGCTGCTAACTGCACCCAGAATTCCATTCCCCAGGTTTAATTAAGTTCTGTAATGCTCTACATTTATCCCACCTACCCACAGAATTCTCAAACATGGTGCCCTCCAGAAGTTTTGGACTAAAGTTTCCATCTTCTCCAACCAGCAGACCATTCTGACGGGGAATTATGCAAGTGCCAGGTTGGGAAGGCTGGAATGAATAAGGTATAATAGCCAAACTCTTGGAATGAGCTGCTTATACTATTGTGCCAATTCAGTGTCAACATCTGATATCTTGCCAGTGAGTGCTTTAGTAATTTACAATAGTATTTCAGGCTGATGTGGTGGATGTTGCAAATCTTTAGAAACTGCCTGTTAATGTGTCTCCACCAAGTGAAACTGCTGATTGCTCAAGATAACCTTGCAAACAACTTCCTTCAGATTTTGCTTTAAATAATTATTGCAAATTTCAATTTCCGTTCTATCATATGAAATGCTGTATTGGACATAATGGTTTCATTTCACATTGTAGCGATTTTAAAATCAAAGATATTTACTGCCATCTTTTCATCAGTTGCATTGTTTGCTTTTAAGGGCTAATCCAAATCATCAGTACAAAGTGTGCAGGATATTAATCATTGTAACTCTATACCCACTTACCTGGAAGTAAGTCCCATTAAACTTGGGGGATTTCTGAATAGACATGGTATAGAATTGCACTGCAAAAGTCCAACCTCAAAAAGCAAAAGGAAAGGTAGTGTTACTTCTACAACGAAATTATGGTGTCTACTCAGAAGTACCGTAAGTCCCAGTGAGTTCAAAGAGACTTACTCCCAGGTAAGTGTGTGTAGGATTGCAGCCTTATAGCACAACTATGCCTACTTTCCTGGGAGTAGGTCCCATTAAACTTAATGGCACTTACTTCAGAGTAGACATATGTGGAATTGCACTCTAAATCACTTACGGTATACCATACATCATCTAAGTCAGATGCCTTTTGGTTGATCCTAGTATGGAATTGTGCTATTACTACTTTTGGGGTTTTTTTCCTAATAGGCCAATGAGGCTATTTGTATTATACAAATAATAAATACAACTGACATCAACTTCCCTGTGGTAAAGAAGGAGCATTGGAGAGAGGAGCCGGCAAAGGGAACATCGGGGCTAGTTAAACATAGTAAGAACAGCCCTGCTGGATCAGACCAAGGGGCCATCTAGTCCAGCATTCTGTTCACACAGTGGCCAACCAGCCGCCCACGGGATCCCACAAGCAGGGATGAGTGCAACAGCACCTTCTTGCCCATGTTCCCCAGCAACTGGTGTACATAGACATACTGCCTCGGATACTGGAGGTAACATATAGCCATCAGGACTAGTAGCCATGGATAGCCTTCTCCTCCATGAATTTGTCCAATCCCCTTTTAAAGCTGTCCAAATTGGTGGCCATCCAATTCTAGCTGGACTGCCCCCCCCCCCCCCAGAGAGGAGGCAGATCCATTCCACCAGCCCTGCTGAAAGTCTGCTTAGGGCCCAATCCTATGCAGGTTTAAGCAGAAAAAAAGTCCTACAGCTCTCAGCATTCCCCAGGACCAGGGCCGGATTAAGAGCATTATGGGCCTGGTGCTGAGGATTTTGGTGGGCCTTTTTATGGAAATAAATAAAATGAAGACGCAATTTTATATTAAAACAAATTAAATATTTTAATTACCATTAAAGTGCCAAAACTCAAAAACTCCTGCAGCTCATCAGTAAGGGTCTTCCCAATTTCCCCCAAATTATTTATTAAAAAAGAAAAAGCAGCCACAACAAAAAGCCAGGAAGCTTTGTTTGACCAAGAATAATTGTGTTGTTCTTGTTGCTTTGTTTCGTTTTTGTTTTTTTGTTAAACTAGCATTTGAACAATTGAGCTGCGAATCAGAAAGATCTTTTGCTCAAGGCTGGAGAGAGAGGTCCCTTCTAAATCTGAATATTACAGACCCTAGCAAGCCCCCCATGTGCTTCAAAGAAATGTAGTAACAGTGATTGAAATGCAAAAAGCTACCGAAATGCTAATTTGAGAACAACAGTTCTTGCTAGGTCTTGCCTCAAGCCTGTAATGCAGATGTGCTTAGAACACCTTTCTAATCTTGAAAAAATCATTAATTATGCTGAATTATAACGATCAGAGCTAACTCAAATCGTGCTGCGCGTCCCTATATTGTGGGCCTATTTTCTGTTATGGGCCTGGGGCTGCAGCTCCAATAGCCCCTATCTTAATCCGGCCCTGCCCAGGACTTTTTTCTGTCTAAACCTGCATAGGATTGCGCTCTTAATTCCCCCCCCCCTTCCTTTTCTTTTTGTGCCATTTCTTAGGTTGTAAGCTTGCGGGCAGGCACTGCTTTGTTTTGCTGATTGATTGTCAGCCGGCCCGGGAGCCTTTTTGGGCTGAAGAGTGGGATAAAAATATACTTTATGGATGCGATCCTAGTTGTAGGACTTTTTCCTGCCTGAATATTCATAGAATTGCAACCTAAGCAAACAAACACATAAATAAATATTGACAGTAAAGACATAATAGGTTTATTATTTATAGGAAGGAACGCATGCATTTTTTTTCTAAAGCAACCCGCATTTTGTTGCATTGCCTCCTCTCCACCGACCCACACCCTCCGTCTTCCTCCCGCTCTTGGTACTTTCCCGTGGTCCCCTAGTGCGGGCATAAAAGTACACAGCAGCGTTAAGCATCTCTCCTTAGCAACGGTTGCCTGGCAAAAGTCCTACAGGCGACGCGCCTCCCTGTCGCCGATTGCTTGATATCGGACTCTTTGCTTCATCAAAGTATCCGTGCAGTAAAACTTAGACGTTAAAAATGTTTTAGACTCACACACAGGACTAAGCTTCTGGGTAGATTTAGGATGCCATTTTTTTTTATGTCTCTCCAAAGGCGGGAGAGCCGCCTATAGAAAAGAATGGAGCAACGTAGCCGAGGGAGAGTATGTATGACAGCCCTGCAGTGGCCTACGCTGCTGGGCTGTCGTAAGCCGTAATGGACTTTATTGCCATTGGAGGATAATTTGTTTTAAAGTTTAAAAACACAGGGAGGAACCCCCAACACACACATTTTCTAAACCAGGAAAGGTCAGGATTAGAGAGAGCATCCTTTGCTCCTATGTTTTATACATGGTGCCACGCTAAAATCCTGGATTTCTCCTTTCATTTCAATGGGCAACTCTCATTTCGGTCCAGGGGGAATCCGTCAAAAGGAATCAGGAAGTCTACCCTTCTGGCAATGGCATTGTGACTCTAATTTTCTATCTCTAGGGCAGCAAAGGCCAAGAAGTACGCAGGCGCAGTAGATTTCATCTCTCAGGCTGTCTACTCTTTTGCCCGATTCGAAACCTGCTTTCTCCGAAGCCGGCGAAAGAAATCTCAACGCGATTCGTAAACTGTACATTCTGTAGTTCTCTTTGGGTCCTGAATTAATCCCTGTGGCTTCACCTCACTTTATTCAGAGGCCAAAGTTCTCAGGCACACCGAGGCGGCCTCCCTCAGGAAAGAGGTCCAAGGACAAGCCTATCGCACAGTCGGTCCTTTTTCTTGTAGGCGTCGCAACCGGGTGCCTGCCTGTTCGCTAGGCTGGGGAAGCGGGGTTGCGGACGCGGAGCGAGGGAACTGTCCTCGGGAGCCGCCATGTATTACAAATTCAGCGGCTTCACGCAGAGGCTGGTCGGAGTCGGCGCTTCCGCCGCCTACACCCCGCAGGTAAGGAGCAGCCACGTGTCGCTGGGCACTTGACCTTCACAACCTCACTCCAGGAAGAGAGGGGGAGACTTCTTTACGGATCCCCACGAGGTCCATTTTTTGTAAGGCAGCTAGAGAATGAGAAAGGATGGGAGAAGATGCGTTACTTTACTAGGAGGGCGCTGCAGGTTGGAGGGGAGGAGCACGTGACTCCTGCCCTTGGTTGGTTGGTTGTGGGGTCTCCTGCGGTGTTCTGTTCTGGCCACTGGCTGGCTGAAAAGGGAAAGGCAGAGCTGGCTTGGCCAGTTGACCTTCAGGTAGGGTGGCCATATGCCCTATTTTACAGAGGGCATGCTTCGCTTGATGGGCTGTCACAGTTCTATTTGAAGGCATCCAGAGAGCCAGTGTGGTGTAGTGGCTAGAGTGTTGGACTGGGGAGATCTGGCTTCTATTCCCCATTTGGCCATGAAGCTCACTGGGTGACTTCGGGCCAGTCACTGACTCTCAGCCTAACCTTCCTCCCAGGGTTGTTGTCAGGATAGAATGGAGAGGAGGATGAGGATTAGGGAAGTCGTCTTGGGATCCTTGCAGGGAAAAGGGTGGGATATAAATATAATAAATAAACCCTGTCTTCCAGAGGTGGACAACTTGTGGTCCTTCAGATGTTGTTGGACTGCAATGCCCCTCACCATTGGCTATGCTGGCTTGGGCTGGCTTGGACATGCTGGGAGTTGTAGGCCAAAAACATCTGGGGACCCAAGGTTGGAGAACACTGATGTAAAAGGACAAGCCCTGTTGAGAAAGAATCAACATGGCTTCTGCAAAGGTAAGTCCTGTCTCACTAACCTTGTAGAGTTCTTTGAGAGCGTCAATAAACATTGTGCACTGGGTGATCTGGTAGACATTGTTTACTTGGACTTCCAAAAGGCTTTTGACAAAGTCCTTCACCAAATTTCACCAAGTCCTTCACTCCTGAGCAAATTTAGCAGTCATGGAATAAGAGAAGTCCTCTTATATACCAGTAACTAGTTAAAGAACAGGAAGCAGAGAGTAGGAATAAATGGTAAATTCTCTCAATGGAGGGATGTAAACAGTGGGGTTCCACAGGGATTTGTATTTGGACCATAGATTCATAGATCATAGAGTTGGAAGGAGCCTACAAGGCTATCGAGTCCAACCCCCTGCTCAATGCAGGAAACTAAAGGAGGGGTCTCCCATCCAAGTAACAACCAGGCCTGACCCTGCTTAGCTTTCCACGTTCAGACAAGATGAGCCAGCGTGAGCCACAGGCCTGTGCTTTTCAACTTATTCATAAATGATCTGGAATTGGGAGTGAGCAGTGAAGTGGCCAAGTTAGCTGACGACACCAAATTATTTTGGGTGGTGAAAACAAAAAGGGATTGTGAGACCCTCCAAAAGGCTCTCTCCAAACTGGGAGAATGGGCATCAAAATGGCAAATGAGGTTCATGTGAAGTGATGCATGTTGGAACAAAAAAATCCCAACTTCAAGTATAAGCTGATGGGATCTGAGCTCTCTGGAAATGGGATCTAAAAATGTCAGCCCAGTATGCGGCTGCTGTGAAAAAGGAAAACTCCATGTTAGGCATGGTTAGGAAAGGAGCTGAAAATAAAACTGCCAAGATGATACTCTCCTTATACAAACCTATGGTGGGACCATACTTACAATACTGTGTACTGTTCTGGTCACCACACCTAAGAAAGGATATGGTAGAGTTCGAAAAAGTGCAGAAAAGGGCAACTAAAATGACTAAGGCCCTGGAGCAACTCCCCTATGAGGAAAGGTTACAACATCTGGGATTGTTTAGCTTAGAGAAAAGGTGACTAAGGGGAGACATGATAGAGGTGTACAAAATTATGCATGGTGTGCAGGAAGTGGATAGGGAGACATTTCATTTTTCTCCCCCTCTTAATTCTAGAACCTGGGCTCATCCCATGAAGCTGGTTGGTGGGAGATTCAGGACAGATAAAAAGTACTTCACACAGCACGTAGTCAAACTATGGAATTCACTTCCACAAGATGTAGTGATGGCCACCAATTTGGACAGCTTTAAAAGGGCATTGGACAAATTCATGGAGGAGAAGGTTATCAATGGCTACTAGTCCTGATGGCTATATGCTACCTCCAGTATCAGAGGCAGTGTGCCTATGTACTCCAGTTGCTGGGGAACATGGGTGGGAGGGTGCTGTTACACTCATGTCCTGCTTATGGGATGCCATAGACTGCTGGTCGGCTTCTGTGTGAACAGAATGCTGAACTAGATGGACCCTTGGTCTGATCTAGTATGGCTCTTCTTTTGTTCTTATGTAAATGTTAAAAGCCTGGGAAAATAAAAAGGGTTTTGCTTTCATATTGCTGAAGGTTCTTCTCTGCCTGCAGTGTACTATATCCATGTATAGCAGTTGCCTATCCTGCATTGATTTAAAAGCAAATAGTGTTTTGTCCTTTTAAGATATAGTAGAGTAGGGGGATCCAGACATAATGATTCTAATATTAATTTGAGCAGCTCACACTAACACTATTTAAAAAGGCATTCCCAAGATTTCTTCCAAAGGTAAAATAGAGACAGATATCAAAAATAGGATACTTCTCTTCTGTACTTCCTCCAAAGATCGTGTAGCACTTACCGTATGTATGATTTTCAGATAGTCTCCCATCCAGGTAGCTTTCAGGGCCAGACCTGCGTGGCTTCAACAAGGTAGAATTGCATCATGGGCCTTCAGAGAATGCTATATGTCCATTGGAGTCTGTATTTCAGTACCTAGTCATTCAAGTTAAACTTTCCATATTGGTTAATAAACAGTTAACCATTCTGAAAGTGAAATTCATATCTAAGAAGAAAGTAAGATTGCAGCCTAAGGCTGACACTACTGTACACACTTATCTGGGAGTAAGTCGATAGGACTTACTTCTGAGTACACATGCCTAGGATTGCACTGTTAAATACATTTAGGGCACAATCCAATGCGACTGCCCATAACCCTCCGAACTTGGAGGATTATGGGCATCCTGTGCAGGGCAGGAAGAGCGCGGAAATGATCTTCACCTCCCCGCTCCTCCCGTCCTGCAAGTCAGCTAGTCATCTGATTTCAGCCATCTAACTGCAGCGCTTTGGAGGGGGAGGGGAGGAGGCTGAGGCACCAGCAGGATACCCTGTATCTTGGTGGTACCAGTCTCCTCCCCCACCTTTATCCTTCTCTGAGGTCACTCTTACGGACCACCTTCGGAGACGCAGCTGATGTCAGCTGGGGGGGCAGCACTCAGAGCGCAACTCTCAATGTCTGAGATCGAAGCTATTTTCCAACCTCGGAGCTGGGAATCCGAATGATCCCAGCTCTCCAAGGGGCTCTCCAACCTTGGGTCCCCAGATGTTGCTGGACTACAGCTCCCAGAATCCCTTGCCATTAGCCATGCTGGCTGGGTATGCTGGGAGCTGTAGGCCAGCAACATCTGGGGACCCAAGATTTGAGAGCCCTGCTCTAGGTGTTGTCTAGGGGCCATAGGATCTCTCTGTTACTTGGAAATAAGCTTTGTTGATATCAGTGTAATATGCCTTCTAAGTAAGGACAATAATTGCAACCTGAAGATGCTGAATAGGTGGTAGGATAGTGTTTCTCTGTGCCTCCTCATTCAACAAGGAAATAGAGCTTCTACCCTTGTTTGTGTTTCTATTGCAAAGGGATCATTGGCTGCCAGTGTGTGGGTTTCTCCCTATGCTATTGCCAGGGAATGCTGTTTGTCTGTCCGAGGGATTCTCAGACTTGGAATACATTGTCTTTGCTGGAGAAAACTGCAGCAACAGCTCTGGGGTTTGGTTTTTTTTCTGATATCTGATTATTTTATTTTAATTTTGGACTTTTTCTAGCTTTTCATAAGGGCTCAGTATGCAATACCATAAATCTTCCACTTCATTCTGAATGAACTTCCACCATGTGGTATAAGTTTGGGTAAGAGAGATGACTTGCCCATGACCAGTGTGATGAGTTGTATGGTTAAAAAGAAAACTGAACTTCCCATATACAACCCAGTTTTGTACCCAAGCAGTACAGTGGGGTTAATAGGACATCCTGACACTTCTTTTCCTTGGTCAGAAACTGTTTTTCAATTCCCTGCTGTGCAATATTTGATTTTTGATCAGAGGAAAAGTGTGTACACTAACTCGTGTTCAGTGAATAATTTTTTTAGCAAATGAGCTGCCATCTTCGGCTTCACTGCATCCAGAAAGCCATATTTACATTTTAGATGTCAAAGATGCCAATAGACTTCACTAGGCTCATGTAAGTAAGTTCAGATTTCAAGGACAAGGGCATTCCAAACCCTGGCCTTAATAATTGGGAATGCCATGATACATCTGAAGTGATAGGCTCTTGCCAAAATTAAATGAAATATTACTGTTTGGCGGGGTGCAGGTGGGAGGCTTTTGCTGAAATGTACATTCTTTAACTTTGTCTATCTGAAGGCTGCCTTTTCCCACCCTAAGCAGAAGTGATATCTGGCTTACACAGATCTTCTGTCTATTAGTACAGCCTTGTATTTGACAACTTGCCGGTCACCCTAGGTGACAAGAAATTCCAACACAGACAGGTGAATGGGCTGGCAGAGGAGGGATGGCTCTCTCCACTCTGTTTGGTTTCTGTGTTGCCTGCAGAAGAAGGGAAGCCTGCCCTTCAGCTTTGCCTCTTCTCTGCTAACTTGCTTGGTAGAAGGCTTTTTTTTTTTCCATTAGCCTGCCGCGAGGCTAGTATCCTACATTTCCATGTTGGTCACAGAGGATGGGTTTCTTCTGTACAGTTAGCATAGTAACTCAGGCTAGTAGCCCCTTAGCAGGCTGCTAAAAAAAAAAAGTTGCAACTTGTAAAAATGACCAACTTTTGTGGTCTTGTTTACAAGTTGGTATTACTAGGTTTGGCAAAGGCACGGATATGGACATCTCTGGCTACTGGTAACACTGAGTACTGCGTGCAGGAGCAGCAGCTCAAACGCAGTATGTCCAGTCAATATTGCACTTAGTTAAGTTAGGCGTACGTGGTACTAGATGTTTAAGCTTCATAGGGGCAAAAGCTGCAAGCCAGGTATAAATTTGTCAAATGTTTTTGTTGAAGTACACAAGGATACCGCTGTGCACATTGCCTCCTCTTTGTGTGCAACACCATCCTAAGTGCATCACCTCAAGTGAGAGGGTGATCCTGTGGTCTCTGGGAAGGCACAGGTGGAGAGGGAGGTCCGGTGATGTATTGGGAGGAAGGGGCATGTCAGGAGCAGATTGAGGGAGGCCTTGCATCTGCAGGATCCAAATCCCTGCTCCAGTTCCCCTGATGCACCACCGAAGAGCCCAGAAACTGTGGCAGCCCTGGAGCTGGTGTGAAGTTACTTTCCCCCTCATTGATGTCAATGGGAGGGAAATTCTTTTTTTTTTTTTTTAAGGGCTGCAGCAGTGAAAAGGCCAAACCCCCCCCCCCCTTTACCTCCCTTCAGCTTCTCCCCTCTGCCCACTGTAGGATTGCTCTGCCCATGTGTTTGGGGTTGAGGCAATAGTATGTTTTGAATTGACTTAAATCCTAGCTGGCTGTCAATTTATGGCACCTGAAACATGATTCTCTGCATCACCAAAGCTATGAAAGCAGCCTGGAAAAAGTCCTGATGTGTGGCTGCCTGCAACAGTGAGATTAATGTCTAATCTACTCGGACCTTCTGACCAGAATTATATTAATCAAATACTAGATAACACACAAACCTTGACACATGGGGGGTGTTTTAAAAACAATATACTGGCCCCTAAGAATCTATCCCCTGCCACCAGTCCTGCTGTTGAAGATCTTGGCATCTTGATTCTTTGCGAAGTGTAGAAACAAATCTGAATAAATATTGATAGTGCTGCTAATCTATAAATGTGCAGCTTTATCCTCTTGGTTCCTGTCAGGTTACAGCTGAACCTCTAAATCTCTTAATATTCAGAATGGTTTTAAAGGTTTTAAACCACTCTCTGCTTATTGAGGACCACTAAGCTGATCCACATGATCTTTTGGGTGTAGGAATGCTGGTTGAAGTTAGCCTGTAGTGAAGTGGTTGCCCATATGTTTCATTTCATTTCCATCCTTTTGCTGTGGGAGTCCACAATTTGTGGCTGAGCTTGGTAGCCAACTGTTATTTTCTGGAAGCTAGCTGTGAAATCCAGCCCCACCCTGATAATTGCCCACAGCAGTAAGATGATTTCTAGATTAATCAGACTTTTATCATCAGAATTTTACTAATAAAATGATAGACATAACACAAGCCTTGGCACAATGGGGTGTTTTTAGAATGGTGCTGGAGGAGAAGCAAGCAGCTAGCAAATCATTAGGGATGCAGCAACGAAGAGACATGGAGCAAGTCCCCTGGCAACATTCTGGATAGATCTCTTCCCAACCCCCAAGAGGCCATGTTCAGATGATCATATCTCAGCTTAATAAACCAAGATATGAATAAGCATTTTTGCCTCATACTCAGCCCCTGTGTTCTTCCCTTAGCTTAAGTGAACAAACCAGGAAGTTTTCCATTAACTATAGTTTCCTGTTTTCATCCAAACCAAGAAACTATGGATAATGGCTTTGGAACAAGCCAGGATATTCAGCTCTGGTTTGAAGTTGGCTTCATATCCTGCCTTGTTCTGAAGCTGCTAACCATAGCTTCCTAGTTGGGATGAAATGAGAAACTATAGTTAGTTGAAGAGTTCCTAGTTTGTTCGCTCATCCTGAGAAGGGAAAAGCAAAGAGGTGGCATGCACATCTTCAAGGCTTGTGAATATCTTGGCTTATTAAGCTGAGATACGAGTGTCTGAATCAGCCTACAGGTGGTGCATTCAGCAGTGTTGGCACGCAGCTGCATGCAGTGGGGCGTGACTGTGAAGAGACTAATGGGCAGCTAAGCTCTTTAAACTGCTGCTGCTGCTGTGCAACAGCCCAATCCAATGTAGAGTTTGAACGCCTAACACTACCTATGATGAGACTGTCAGCAGGGCCAGCCCTACCATTAGGCAGAGTGAGGCAGCTGCCTCAAGCAGCAGATTTTTGGTGTCATGAAAAGGCAGCAAATTGTTCGTTATTAATGTATTATTATTGTCTTTTTACTGCCATTATTATTTACTTTTTTTTTTCTTCACTGCTGTTTGTGGGATCTTCTGTTTCAGGTGCTGAAAAGACTTGGCCGGCCTTGAGTACTATGTACCGTGTACTTTGAGGGGAGGGGCGTCATTTGCTGCTTGACCTTGGACAGCAAAATGTCTTGGGCCAGCCCTGGCTGTAAGCCTCACAACAGCAGCAATCTGCACCCTCCCATCTTGAGTAACATTAAAACTGAGGCTAGTCTTTATTGTATGCTATAAGCAGATTTTAATATAATGATGTGGCATTTAAAAAAAAAAGTAGCCTTCATTAATAGATAACTTTTAGAAATTGGAGTCACAAAGGTTATATCAGAATGCACAGCGAAGTCCAGTACTTCCTAATTAATTAGAAAGCAGAAACCAAACTTATGTGCTCAGTCAGACAGCTAACAAATATTAAGAAAATGTCAGCTCGTTGAATGTAAGTAGAAGGTTCAGAAGCTGCTCTTAGAGAGCAGAACATTGAACAGGAACACTGAAATGTTTAAATCCAGCTGATGGAAGTATGCAGACTGAGATCTCGCCCTTCTTTTGATTTTGTCTGGCCTGTGTGCTATGTTTAAAAACTTTCCCAATGACTCATAATTAGGGCAAACTTTGAACTCCCTAACCCCAGTTCAATGTTAATTTATGGCCACTAACAGTTGTGCTGCTGAGATAGTTCACTGCCAAGTTCCTCAATAATCTTTTTGTCTATCTGATTTAGAAGCGTGCATCAAATTTTAGGTGCCAGCTACACAGGGCAAATAAAGGTTATCAAACATCTAGGTATCCCCATGAAATTTTGCTTCTGGCTGACCAGGTATCAAGGATTTTCTTTTTCCAGCCCCGGACTAAAAGCTCAAGAGATTGTTGCGACACTTCCAGAAAATATCCAAGCTTGGACTGTGGTGGGTCTTCAGTCGGAGGAATTTTTTCATTTTAGTTGACTCAGAATAACTCTCCATGTGCCATTATTGTACAAAAATGAAGCACTGTTGTAGTCATGAAGGCTCTTAATATAATCCTAAGTATATGATATTTTATTAAAGAGTTTCTAGTTAACACATGAGAAACTGAGGCAAATAAAAGTTAGAAGTTCATATTAATTGTCTTTCAACAGGATTTCAAGAGCTGGCTCAATATTTTAATTCAAGGGTTCCTACTGGCTACTTATCAGGATACTAGTTTTGACTTATTAAGTCTTCATGGTCTGGGGCCTGCATACTTGAGGGACTAGCTCTCCCTATAATCAGCCTGTGAGTCATTTGCAACCAGAGGATGCCTTTATTGCAAGAAGTTAGAATGGTGATAGTGGGATATGTGGCTCTTAGTGTTGAAGATTTGCCTTTAGAGGTGAAGAGCTGCCCATCTCTGGCTGTTTCAGGACTATTTTTAAATAATTGTTTAGTTTGCTTCTCCAGTTTTTACGTAAATTGTATTTTACTGTGTTTTTAAATAGTGTATAGCTCTTTGAATATTTGGGAAAACAGCCTATAAATAGTTTAAAGCAATAGTTCAAATTCAACCCGCTTGTGTGTGAATGTTTTCCCCAGCCAGCCTTTCTTCACTCTCCCCCTGCCCCGTCTCAGTTCCATTCCTCTGATGCGTTCTGCTCAGGTCTCATCTACCCATCCTTTCCCCAAGTCATTCCTTCTCAATCCACTCCTGCTCTGTTCCTCTTACTTTAACTGCCTTGCCTCTGGGCCGTCTCCTGGTTCCCCCATTTTCTGGACTCTCTTCCTACTCAGCCTCCTGCCCTCTCTCCCTGTCTACTGCTGCTAACATTACACAGCACAGCCTGTTACTAAGCCATAGGTTTTCTCCCATCCAAACTGACTCCTAAGTTCCCTCACGGAAACACCATTGTTCAACAATGTTCTGAAGCAGTCCAACTGCTTCTCACCAAGTAGAATATTTGTGATCTTTCCATGATATTATAGCACTTAATGCAATGGCCTGAAGAGCTTAACAGATGATAGAGTTTAGCCTATTGTGTATACATATATGATCTATAGATATAGATACACACACACACACACACACACACACATATATACATACACACACACACACACACACACACACACTGTAGTTTGAGAGAATTTCTGAATACATATTTTTTATGTTTATAAATTTTTTATGTTTTAAATTTATGAATATGCAATGTAGCATCCAAAGTCTGTCTTGGGATAGATTCTAATATAGCCTACAGAGCTGAACAAGTTCCCTACTGCATATTTTAAAGGACAAATATAAATAGCTTGAAATAAAGTTACCCTGACCTGACATGTGAAAATTGTATTTTAAAAAAATGCCCTTGATTGGCAGACAGCTTGATAGATGAACAAACAAAAAGTAATTAGTAGACATTCATTCCAGGCATGAACTTATTAGCCTTGTTAAAATGCAAATTTAATACCAAACATATTGTGGTCACACTTGCTGTCTGGAATAATAAGGTAGAGAATTTGTATGTAGGTAATTGTGGGTACATTCCTTAGCCTTTTTACTTCAGGGTAGACCTATGCAATTCAGTGGAATTGCTTAGGAGTAAATGAGCTGTGAAGTGTGTGTGTGTGTGTGTGTGAAGTAGAGTCTTCCACAATTAACTGCATTTTGGCTATTCATCAGTGATGCTTGAATGCATAAATGAAGACTGCATTGTGAAGGTAGCGTGTTCAGCTCTTAATTGAATTTTTTTTCTCAGGGTTGTTCACAAATATGTCCCAAACTCCTGGGGAATAAAGGATAAATGACTTGCTGGATATGAATGAAACACATACAGGCCTGTGGCTTACGCTGGCTCAGCTAGTCTGTGTGGAAAGCTAAGCAGAGTCAAGCCTGGTTGTTACTTGGATGGGAGACCCCTCCTCTAGTTTCCTGCATTGAGCAGGGGGTTGGACTCGATAGCCTTGTAGGCTCCTTCCAACTCTATGATCTATGAAATCTATGAAACCTTTTCCCCATTTTCTCTTGCTTGTATCAACAGGTCAGCTCCCACATCTGCTAAACCAGAGGTGGGCAACCTGTGGCCCTCCAGATGTTTTGACCTACAAATTCCATCAGCCCTAGCCAGCTTAGCCAATGGTGAGGGATGATGGGAGTTGTAGGCCAAAACATCTGGAGGGACACAAGTTGTCCACCGATATGTTAAATTGACTAGATTAAGGTGGCAATTCTATGCACACTTACCCTAGGAATAAGCCAGATTGAACACAGTGGGGCTTTCTGCATAAGGTTGCACTGGAAAGGGCAGGAAGGGATAGTTGGATGAGGCCAGCTCCATCTTTTCATCCTGCTAAGGAACTAACTACCCCTTTCTTGTTCCTTGTCACCTGATACAGCCTTATTTCTTACTCTGGTAAAACCTCTGAAAATATGTACTGAAGTAGTAAACAATGTCTGATTCTCTCCCCCTGACCCCTTCATGAGTATGAATAGACACCCTGAGGGAAAGTGGCAGGTCATAGTATTGATTTAAAACATTTTTGATGCCTAAGAAAGCTTATAGAAAAGTAAACACTAAGTAAAACAGTAGCAATAAAATTATAGTCCATAAACGCACATTCAAAGCAGTGCACTCTATATTGCTTGTATCGCAGAAGCATCCATTCAGCAGTCGCAGGCCTTTCAGCAGAGGAAGGTTTTGCCCACTCTCCGGAATGCTATGACAACGATACAGCTGCAGACCATATTGGGGCAATTGTCAGAACAATTGCTTGCCTCATGTGTGTTTTATGCCTATATACTAGTCCACCCTACAGAACATAAACAGCAGATAAGCTTGTGTGGGAGGGGCAGTCCCTGAGCTCTGTGGGTACCAGGCCATGAAGAACATCTTAAAGGTAACAACCAGTACCTTGATTTGGCCCCAGAAATGAATTGGCAGCCAGTGCAGTCACCTTAAAGCAAACAAAATGCATTCCTGAAAGAGAAGGGCCCCTGCTAGAGCATCATACAATTGATATGATGCAAAAGGTAGGGGGGAAAACGAGGGAGGAAAGAGGAAAACAAAACAAGCAAATTCAGGTGCACCAAAGTTATGTAATGACTATGGCCACCAAAAGAGATAGGTGGATGAGTGAGTGGGAAGTTGATCCCAGCCAAGCTGATGGAAAGGGCACAGCTATCTCCCCTCACTCTCTGGTAGAACAGGTGCGTGAATTGCCATTTGCAGGCAAATATTCAAAATTGGAGTCACACATTTGGCTCTCTAAGGGTGCAATCCTATGCATGTTCACACAGTGCATAGTCTTCACGCAGTGCATAAACTATGGAATTCACTTCCACACAAGGTGTAGCGATGGCCACCAATTTGGATGGCTTTAAAAGAGGATTGGACAAATTCATGGAGGAGAAGGCTATCCATGGCTACTAATCCTGATGGCTATCTGCTACCTCCAGTATTGGAAGCAGTATGCCTACGTACACCAGTTGCTGGGGAACCTGGGCAGGAGTGTGCTATTGCACTCATGTCCTGCTTGTGTGTTTCCTGCGGGCAGCTTGTTGGCCACTGTGTGAACAGAACTAGATAGATCTTGGTCTGATCCAGCATGGCTCTTCTTATGTTCTTACGTTTATACAGAAAAAAGTCCTGCAATTCTCAGTATTGGCTAAGCTGGCTAGGGCTGATGGAATTTGTAGGTCAAAACATCTGGAGGGCCACAAGTTGCCCACCTCTGGTTTAGCAGATGTGGGAGCTGACCTGTTGATACAAGCGAGAGAAAATGGGAAAAGGGTGTTTCATTCATATCCCCTATGGCTGCTGGAGGGATGCTGGGAGTTGTAGGACTTTTTTCTGAATAAACATGCGTAGGATTTCACCCTTAATGTCTGCTTTGCATTCAGTGATGATGGTTCTGGAGTCATCATCAGGCGATCACTCGTGACCGAGTAAGATTGTCTTCCAGGATAAAAGGAGGAAATTCTAAAGAAGATTGGAGGAAATTCTAAAGAAGATTGTGTAGATTCTGGAGTACTGTGTTCATGGACAGGCCAGATGTGCTTTTGCTTCATATACTCCTGTTGTCTCATCATATGTTTGCAATGAATGTAATTACCAGATATGTTCTCAGTAGAAATGAGTTTAATTCCTTTATTCATTCAGGGACTCAAGCCATTAGTATCCATGGAATCACCAGCTCTGATATTTGGGACACCAACTAAAATTGCCTCAGAAGCACCATCAATGGTTGAGTATTTAAGTAAAAGCAAAGTGCCAGAGCTGCAGAAGTTATTTCAGGTGAGAAGATTTTTTTTAAAAAAAACAAAACCCTGAAGGTTCAATTAATGTTCTTAGTGCAGTTCATCTGTGATTGTTATGCCTAGAACTTAGCATTTCTCAAAATTCTGCACCGGATTCTAGTCTGCATGCTGAATAAACAAAACAAAAAACCAAACATATAATTTCCATGTTTCACTTCTGTAGCATTAGTATTCTGATACAAATGAAAACAAACTCATCACTCTTTTTCTTGCTTCTCCAGTCTGTGTCAGATGCTTGGCATATTCAGGTCTGTTTTGCATATGAGCATTGTATAGCCAGGTTAAATCCAACAGTAACTTTGCTGTTAACCTCTTTTGCACAGATTAATGAATTCCAGAAGCTATACTACAGTTTTATTACCGCTGTTTTATTGTTACTTTGCATCCTATGTTTTTAATTTATACACACACACACACACACACACACACACAAATGCTGTCTTTATTTGGGACACATCATGAATTTCCTGGGTGATAGTAAAGGCGCAGTCCTATGCATGCTTATACAGAAAAAGGCCTACAACTCCCAGCATGCTCCAGCCAGCATGGCTGGCTGGGTTATGCTGGGAATTGTAGGCCCTTTCTCTGTCTAAACGTGCATAGGATTGCCCCTTAAATGTTAAAATGACAAGAATATAAGAAGCTGCCGTATATCATATGCCATAGACCAGGTCAGACTGTGTGTCCACCCAGCCCAGTGCTCTGACTTGCAGTGGCTCTCCAAGGTTTCAAGCAGAGGTCTTTCCCATCATCTGTGAGCTGTACCTTTTACCTGGTGGTGCCAGGTATTGAACCTGGGACCTTCTGCATGCAAAGTATGTGCCTCGCCACTGACCTGTGGCCTCTCCCCAATGTCAAGGCATGACGACTAAAGCTTATGAAGGGAGAGGGAGGACCTAGATGCACAGCTGCTTAAATATTGAATGCAGTGGAAACACCACAATCCTATGAAATCAAATCTATTCCTCCCTTGCCATCTAAAAGCAGCTAATAAATAGGATGAATGTGTCTGTCTTTCTAATCTATCAACACACACACACACACACACCCCAATCCAGCCACGGTTAGACACTTTTAAAAGGATGCAATCCTTTACAGACATCTAGGAGTTATATACAGGCCTGTGGCTTATGCTGGCTCAGCTTGTCTGAGCGTGGAAAGTTAAGCAGGGTCAGGCCTGGTTATTACTTGGATGGGAGACCCCTCTAGTTTCCTGCATTGAGCAGGGGGTTGGACTCGATAGCCTTGTAGGCTCCTTCCAACTCTATGATCTATGAAATCTAATCTATGCCTTCATTGCATTACTTGTAGTGGAGCTTACTGGAAGCACTGGCCCTGTGACACATGTTATTGTACATAAGTAACATGTGAGGACCTCTGTTGAAAGTGCCCAGATCTTCAGGAGGCATCATGGTAGACATTTGCAGGACTTCATGTGTTCTACATTTAAATTAGTGGGGAGGAACTTCTGTGTCAGTCTTAATGCTTGACAAGCTGTACAAACAAAGCAAATATGCATATTTGCTTGTTTTGACTAATCTTTCTGCTATCATGGGAAAGGGCAGGGAGCTATACAGGGCACTGAAGCCATGCCATCTGACCACTGAGAATGCTTCCTTGCCTCTATCTCTGGTTAATTTCACCAGACAAAGACCATGAGTTGCAAGAACATCTGCAGAACCATAAGTAGAATCATACTTTGGAAGGTGGGGGGCATTGAGGTGAATTTTTTAGGATGTTGAATCCTGTACAAAATGTAAAATGTGGTGTTTACCAAATCTAGATGCAAGACTTGATTCTAAGAAGGCAAACAAGAAAAGTCTTTTTCATTGAAGAAAAACTAGCTGCTTGTCCCAGTTTAAGAATTTTTGCTCAAGTTTTGCATAAGTTGCCTTTTCTTTCTCTGTCGAGACTTTAGTAGCTCACTTGGGATGGAAACCTGCATGTCTTCCTTAATGCATATGAATATATTTTATCGATAGAAACCTGATGGTCTGCCAGTACATCTGAAACGGGGTGTTCCTGATCAGCTTCTTTATCGGACCACTATGGCGCTAACAATAGGTGGGACCATCTACTGTCTGATAGCTCTCTACATGGCTGCCAACCCAAAAAGACAGAAGTGAATCATCCCTCACTAATGGAGACTGATAACTATCCTCTGGAAGGAACCTTCAGCCATTACACTTCAATCACATGATTTGTATGTTGCAAGTTCTTGAGATTCCCTATTGAGTTTTAAGAAAAATATTTAGGAAAGTGGTGAGTTTCCAATGCTTAGGAGAATTAAGAACAAATTTAATACTAGATGGTGGGGGGAAGCCGCCGTCTCCTATGTAGTTTTGCAGATTAGTTTACACACCCTTTACTAAAAAAAATAAACCAGATATAGATTGATCAGCTTGTGGAGGTTAATACCTGGAAGGCACGATGTTGATGACTGAAACTGGAAATGAAGTTATGTTGACCCATGCCTTAACATCACCCCATCCAGGAACAAGGGCATAAAGATGTTGAAAATCCACTTGATTTACAGAAGCAAAAGTGATGGATTAAAGTACTAGGTTGATCCAAAATGGCAAACTGAGATTATTTCTCTTTGGAATCTAGCATTTGGGCCCCATCTCAAATTATGTTGAAAGCCTTGCTGTGCTTGTCATGGAGTCATTTCTGGCAAAGGGACATGTTGTTCCAGCCAATTTACAACATTCTGATCTGAAGATCTGTATACTTTATTAGTTCCACTTCTGTGAGCACATCTCTTGGAAGCAGTGTTGCGCTTGAGACAGGTTCCATGTAGCATCACTAACACCACCATGGTTCTCTCCCCCCCCCCCCTTCTCTAAAATGAAGTACTATTTGTTTTAACATTGGAATAAATTCAGCATTACAAATACTGGACTCCTTCAGATTTGTGTTGTGTTTTTTTCTTTTATGGATAATATGGAATACATTTTAAAATATTGTTTTACTTTCCAGTTCCAGCAGTTGTACAAAACCAGTTGAACTACTTGAACGTAACAAATGACCCAGTGTTTCCCAAACTTATGGTAGCTGAGAGAGGCACTGTAAATATTCTAGCTCGGCCGAGTTGGCACCAGTGAGCTAATGATGATGATCAGAAAAGACCAGTGTCAGACCAAATTAGTAAAATAGATTTGAAAGGTTTAGGGCCCAGTCCAATGGGGATGCTCATAACCCTCCGAACTCGGAGATTTACAGGCATCCTGTGGAAGGTGGGAGGAGCACGGAGGTGAAGGTCTCCTCCACATTCCTCCCACCCTGCAACTAAGCTAGACAGCCCATTTCGGCCACCTAACTGCGGTGCTTCGGAGTGGGTGGGAAGGAAGCTGAGGCACCACCAGGATACGTTGTATCTTGGCAGTGCCAACATCCTCCCCTCCCGGAACACACCCTAAACCCCTTCTCCGAGGTTATTCGTATGACCCCATACGAAGCAGCTGGCATGGTTCTTGCCACATCAGTTGTGGGGGTGGGGAGGGCGCTCCGAGTGTGGATCCCTAGATCTGAGATCGGAGCTGTTTTCTGACCTTGGATCTGGAAATCTGAACAATCCTTTGGCCCTCCTTCTAGGGGTCATAGGATTGCTCTGCCCTTACATGACAAATGATGGAAGCATGCAGACTCAGCAAATATAAGGGAAATATATATATGAATGAGATAGGAGAACAGAATATAAATGGAAGAGTACAATACGAGATATATGTAATGATTGACTGGGATAATGTGAAATAAAGTGGAAATACAGAAATAATAGGAAATTAATCTACCGTAAGTGATAAGACAGTACAGTGGAGGTGTAACAACAGTAGTTTACGCAAGAATAATTAATTAAAAGGAATAGCTACCAATAAATGTATATTATTATGCTCTAAATTCCATCCCTATAGTACTTCCACTAGTTAAAACTTACCAAGTTCCTTGCTATATAGGAGTTTAGCTTAAAAATTAAGGAAGGAGTGGAGGAAAATTATAGCTCCCTATGCAAGCAGGAGACCAAGGGACAGGCTCGGTTGAGGAAGATCGATCCAGTATATAGGAGCCAGGAAAATTAGTTCAAATGAAAGCAAGGGTGAGGGCTGGAAAATGAAATAGAGGAGTTTGAACCTTGAAAGGGAATGAACAAAAAATTAAGTGAGCAGAAAACCTACCCATTTAAGGCCAGAGTTAAGGCTATGTAATGTTGGCTCAAGCTCCACAAAGCCAGGAAATTGGAAGCCAGAGCTGTTGCTTTGTGATTAGTGATGATGTCCAATGTCACAAATTGCTGTTGGGCAACTGATTGGCTACTGTGTGAACAGAATACTGGGCTAGATAGGCCTTTGGTCTGATCTGACAGAGCTGTTCTTATATTCGCGGCACACATTTTTTGGATTACTAGAAGTCATGGAGAAGTCATGTGACTCTCTAAGGACTAATCCAAGCCTAAGTCTGATTTAATCACTATAGTGAAAGGGAGGAGAAGTGGACATAGATCTGCCAGTTTCGCAAGCAGCCCCTAGTTGAGCATTGCATTCCACCCTTCGGCTTCATCCCTCCAGCACTTGCTTATCTTCTTGCTTGCTTGAAATGAAAATTTCTGGGATCTTTGCTGCTATCACGCTGCATGGTGTGCAGTTTAGTTATCACAGTTCTGCATCAGCTAATCTGAACAGATGCGGAACTATCGCTACCAGCCACAACAGGTACTGCTTAGCTAAGGAATCGTACAGGAAAAAGGAAATAGAGGATAAATGAAAAGATATATAAAAATGGAGTTCACTTCTTATCTGCTGATCATGTGAATGAAAGCATCCTGAATGGAAAGGGACAGAATCCATAAACCATGTCACTGAAGCAATATTTGCCTCATTGTATCAGCTACATTAAACCAATTTAACAAATACCATTTTGCTCTAATATGCTCTGAGTGACCATCTCATAGCACTCTGTTTTGCCAGACGTAATTTAAATGTATGCTTCCAAATCTTCAGCGAAGGATTAATTTAAAAATTCCACAGGTTTAAATTGGACAGCTGTAGAACCAAGTATCAAGATCAAAAGGCTGTAGTTTTTATCAGGGATGATCAACTACTTTACTCACAGGGGCATTTATTTATTTATATAACTTTTCTATCCCGCACCTTCAACTAAGGCATAGATAAAATATTATACAAAGTTCACATGATGGTCAGGGAGCCTGAAATATATTATATATATGACATGACCCAAACCTCTCCAGGGGGGTCAAGCCTAGTAATGTGTCCAAATGGCTAGAAGGTGGGGCATCGTATAGAAAACCCAAAGAGAGAAATGTACCCATAACCTTAAAAATATAGAATTGAAATACAGAGTATACAGTTGTACCCAATGAAGTGCTTCCCCTTTGCAGCCCCCAATGCACCCCACCCAAATCTGTTCCAGTGGGCTGGGGGGGCCCTCTGGAGCAGATTTGGGGAGTGTGCGTGGCATGGGGGTGTTTCGGGTGGAGGAGGGGCAGGGAAACCCCGTCACATGAGCAGAAGTCCCATGCAACATTGGATTTCGCACGCAGAGTGAAACGTTAGGTAATGCAACTCCTTAATTCAAAGTTGGTGAGGCTACTGTGGACCAGATAAGATTTCTGGCACGTCATCAATGGACTGTTCCTGGCTCAAGATATATAAAAAAGAATCCTCTCTGAAGTACTAATCACTCAGTTTTTTGGATCTAAAATATAGAGTATTTTGGGGGTAACATACTCTCTCTCCAACAGAAGACCAAACAGAGCACCCTGCACTGGGTATTAAATTACCAAAAAATTATGTATCATCATACAAGAATATATTACCTATTTGATACTGATTTATCAGCTGATTAATGTATTTGCATTGTTGGTATAACAGTGTCTGTGTCAAGGGTGGGAAATGTCAGGCCCGGGGGCCGTATCTGGCCCTCCGAGGTTCCCAGTCTGCCACCCGGAGTTCTCCAGATGGCCATGCCCCCTTTACCTTTCCCCCAAACACCTATCATTTGGTGGTCTCCCAGCTTTTGTGCAATCCCCCCCCTGCCCATTCGAAAAGGTTGAAATGCCTCTTCTAAGGGGTAGTTCATGGCAGTATGCTAAAATATGCTGGGGGGGGGTTGGCCCCACCCCCTTTGCCTTTCTCCCCACCCACCACTGGAATGCAGCCCCTGTGAGCGTCTCCAAAACTGAATTTGGCCCTCGGGCTGAAAGAGGCTCCCCACCCGTGTTCTACGCCATAGTTAAATACATTTAAAAAAATATATATTCTTTGTGCTGGATATTTTTGTAGCGCTGTATTATTATGTTCCCCTCCATTAAAAACAAACAAACACATGAGGAGGGGGCTGCAGGACTGCATGGGCTAGCCATACTGCCTATCTTCATATCTGCCACATGCCGGAAAGGGCTATAGAAGTGTACCAATGTGTGCTCGTAGAACTTTATTTGTGCGGGGGATCCTGATTGGGCCAAGAGGAGGAGGAGCTCTCTTAGGGCTGATGTAAGAGCTCCCGCCACTGCCCTCTCGTCTCTCCCCCCCCCGGGTGATGACACCTATAGCAGCACTAGCTGCTGATGAATAGAGGAGAGTTATAGCAGCGTCCTCTATTTGAAGGGTTGCCAGAGGACCGGCAGCCCTTCAAATCAAGGACTGTCCTCTGTAAAAAAAAAAAGAAAGAAAGAAAAAAAGACACATGGCCACTCGATCATGATGTTGCATTTATTTTGCCTCACCGCTGCAGTAAATGGAGGGACTGTCCATAATTTGACAGGTTAAGGGCACAATCCTATGTCCCTCTTTCATCTGGAGGGACACAGATATAACGCCGATGGCGCTGTGACCTCGTAAATCCCTTATGAGCTCGGAGCACCACCACCCCACCTCGTAGCGGCGCGGTTTCTTCTATGCCGGAGGGGAACCGTGCACAGAAGACTGTGCTCAGTTCCCTCGTGGGGGGGGGATTCCTGGGGGAGGGGCGGGGAGAGGTGAGGCTCCGCTGGATTCAGAGGAATCCAGGCGGTGACTCAGCCTCTCCTCCTCGGGAGGAGAGGAAAAACATCTACACGGCCGAAATCGGCCATCTAGATGTTTTTGAGGGTGGAAGGAGCGCCGAGGATATCCTATCCTCTGCGCTCCTCTCGCCTTCAACAGGATGCCCGGAATCCTCTTGGGTTCAGAGGGTTGCGGGCAGCCTCATAGCACTGCGCTGTAAAGGTGGCAACCTGAACAAAAAATCCTCCATATTTTCCCTGCAGAATTCCATCTAGTCCTACAGGATGTCAGGTGGCAAGTTGTATGAATTTAGCTGTAAAATGGGTGCACAACCTTTTTGGCTCTGAGGGCCACATCGGGTGTCAGCAGCGGGCCTGGCAGCTGGCTGCACCTGTACAGGACCACACGTGTGTACGCACACAGATACAAGATTGCTGGGGCAGGGAGGCTGCTTCGAGGATTACCATGTAAAGGGACTGCCTATGATATCCTAAAACTCCCTGACATCAATTAATTTCATCACTGAGACCGAGACCACTGCAAATACACCAGTTGCATATTCTTATGAGAAGCTGAAATTTAGTTTTAACAGGGGGGTGGGTGGTACTTCCTTAAAGCTCTATTCTGCTGCAAAATGTGATGATAGTAAACTGCCTTTAAGTATTCATAAGGTCTGTTCTTCTGTGTATTCTTTGACTCATATCCACTTATTACAGTGGTTAAAAATGCATAATACTACTTTTGACTCCTGCAAATTCAAGAAAGCCTGGACAGAGTAACCCAAGTTCACCACTGCTATGCTAGCATAAAAAATTACTAGGAATACATAGTCAAAGATAAGGCCTGGTTAGTGCAAAGTAGTACATAAAAATAAAACTCTGCTCCAGCATTTCTTCTTTGGCTTTTCTGGTCTACAGTCATCCCACCTTCATAGCAGCCTTGTCTGTCCAATCTCTTTCTGCAAACAATGGCCATATCCTAATATCCCTACACCGATTCCTTCTGAAACTCCTTTCCCTTTTTGGGACCCTTTCCCTAACTTTATGCTTCTGCCTATTGTTCCTTAAAGCCATTGCTATTTGACCTGCTGCGTACTCTGTCCCACTTCCTTCACCATCATGTCTTTGTTTCATAGCTGTCAGCCATCTTTGCCTGCCCAGCAAAGAGAGAACTTGGGTTGATTATTTATTAATTTGATTTGTATATCACCCAACTGGCAAATGACCTTGGGGTGGTTTACAATGATAAAACCAAACCATTGGAACATGGGAAGCTGCCTTATACCGAGTCAGACCATTGGCCCATCTAGTTCAATATTGTCACCACTGATTGGCAGTGGCTCTCCAGGGTTTCAGGCAGGATTCTTTCCTAGTCCTACCTGGAGATGCCGGAGATTGAACCTGGGACCTCCTGCATGCAAAGTGTGTGCTTACCACTGAGCTAGAGACCCTCCCTAACATTCTGCTTTGCAGAGTGTCATCTCCTGTGACAAGAGTTCCAGAAAAATGAGTTGGCCTAGATGTCCCAGTTTGTGGCTTACACTGGCTCAGCTTGTCTGAGTGTGGAAAGCTAAGCAGGGTCAGGCCTGGTTGTTACTTGGATGGGAGACCCCTCCTCTAGTTTCCTGCATTGAGCAGGGGGTTGGACTCGATAGCCTTGTAGGCTCCTTCCAACTCTATGATCTATTAAATCTATGTGAGGCAAGCCAAAGGATCATGTATGTCTTGGCAGCAAACATCTCCCACAGATGAAACACAATTTCAAATATGACTGACGCATATCGTTTGATCACAACTGCTCCCGTCGGATTTGGAGCTATAAAGCATTGGAACAGCAGTGGCTGCCTGATGTCATACAGGTTTTCAGAGCAACTATTATTAAATTGTTAAATTAGAAACACACACACACACACACACTCCCACTTATTAATAAAGCCAATCAGAAAGTTTTAATTTCTTGGAACTCTTACTGTTCTAGCTTGTCTAATGAATTTTCAGAAAGAGGAGAGACAGATTTCTCTCCCACTTGTCGATGACCCGTGCTTCTTGCTTCATTCAGCATGTGATTCGTTTCATATCGAATTTTAAGCTGGACTGAAAAAGCTTCATTAGAATTTCAGAAATACCCGATGTTAATTTAATACAAATTGCATTGACACTGGCAAATGCATTGAAGGGAGTATTTTATTTTATTTTTTTAGTTCAAAAGAAAGGCAGAGCAAAACTTTATGAATATATCTCAAGGATATATGAAACATAAATCGTGACTGGAATGGAAAAGTAGTCTATAAGGAGAAAACACAACAAAATTTGGAGATGAGGAATGTCTGTTTTCCATTCTATGGAATGTACTGCAAACACTTCATCTCTAAAGGCGCAATCCTGTGCATGTTTAGACAGGAAAAAAATCCTACAATTCCCAGCATCCCCCCTCCTCTCTTTATAAATAAATCTTTTGATATATACTATGCCCCCTTCCCTGCCCAGGAGCCTTCAAAACGTATGCTTCTGTGATCGAGACAGGAGATTATGTATTTGATTGAAAGTGGGCGTCCTTGGATAAACGTTTGCTGCCAATTGGTGGATAGAATTTGATGGGAGAGACACAGCATCCCTTGCTAGACAGTCTGTCCATCTGGGAGAATTCAGCTTAATTACACAGAATATTTAAATGTGCCAGCACCCCCTCATTTTTGCAGAGACAATTGATTTAAGGTGGGTACAAAGCTTTTAAGTAGACAATGGCTCCATTCGTAAAGATGAGCTCGAAGGCTTCAGATTTCAGTGTTAGTGACAATGATTTTTTTTTTTTACAGTAACCTTCTTCTCTTCCCTTTCTCCTTATTTTAAACCCCCCCCCCATCTAATTTTAGACTGTAATTCCATGGAACGAGGCTCTGTCTTTAAGCGATGTAAGTCACAATGCATGTTCATGCTACTGTATAAATAAGTAATAATAAAATAATTCTCTGCACAGCAGTGAAGCTGGCAATTGTTCTTACAAACATTTCCCAGAATCTTTTGGCAGCTTGGGGGACCAGAGTATTTTAAGGCTGAAGTCTAATTCTACATAGATTGCCTTTGCCTTGAATTAAACAGTTCCTTCATTACTCTGGGAATTTTTTTTACCTGTGTATTTCTTTTGATGAGATCCAGCCTTTTAAATGGTTGGGTTATAGATAATAACATAAGGCTGCTAAACACTATACAGTAAATAAGAATCATCAACATTGTTGTTGTTGTTTTGAAATTTCATCTATAATCATAAAAGAGGGTCTGTGTGTGTGTCCGTCTGTCCGTCCGTCCGTTAGCACCAAGACCATAACCTAGACACCTAAAACTTGCCATGCATGCTAAGAAGATCCTAAGGGTATGCACCTCAGGATTATTTTGTTTTCAACGCATTAATTTTAATTTAAATGTGCCCCATGTGGTTGAAGCCTGAAGTAACAATATCAGCCAATAAGGGCAGACTCTCATAACCGGCACATAGCTTTGCAGTCCATGCAGTTGGAAGTCAGGCGAGATGAGTAGGCCGAGAGCCAGAACCATATATGCCTGTCCCCTCCCTCCCTGCTGTGGGGCAGCCTCAGGGGGGAATGGAGTGGACAGACCCTTCCCTCAGGGGGCTATAGGGCGGGTGGGCCCCATAGCAGGGGCCATGCCTAGTGGTGCCAGCAGGCATGGTTTCACTCGGTCAGGATGGGCACAGTGTTCCAACTCTGACAGCTGTGTAAGTTTGCATGAAAACTTCTCTGTATCAAACGAAGGGCTATTCCAACCAGGCAGCGCTGGGTCTCCAGTTTTACATTGGAGCCAATGGTGCAGTTCGGCACTAATTTTATACCCTGGACTTACATAATTCTCCTCCTCTCCATCTTATCCTCACAACAACCCTGTGAGGTAGGTTAGGCTGAGAGTCTGTGACTGGCCCAAAGTCACCCAGTGAACTTCATGGCCGAGCGGGGACTGGGACTCAGGAGATCCAGGTTCTAGTCCTGCTCGGCCATTAAACTCACTGGGTGACTTTGGGCCAGTCACTGACTCTCAGCCTAACCTACCTCACAGGGTTGTTGTGAGGATAAAATGGAGAGGAGGAGGAGGATTATGTAAGCCGCCTTGGGTTCCTTGCAGGAAAAAAGGCGGGGTATTATTATTATTATTATTATTATTATTATTATTAATAATAATAATAATAATAATAATAATAATAATAATAATAATAGAACCCAGATCTGCTGAGTCCCAGTCCTAGAAATTTGGTTCTCTTAACCACTATTCCACACTAGCTCTTCTACTTGCAGAACGATGGTTCTGAATCCAATTCCTCAAATGGTAATCTAGATAGGTCGTATCACATGTAACACTGAAATCCAAGAAGAGTATTATATCTATACCCCGCCTTTTTTCCTTTAAGGAACCCAAGGCGGCTTACATAATCCTCCATTTTATATGAGGGAGCCCTTCTTTAGATGGTAAAGTGTATTACTTCATTGCTACATCTGGGGGCTCTCCTGCTCATTCTGTTGAGTAGGGCCCTGGTCTGCTGCCCCAAAGTCCTGCCCTGTTGACACTACTGCCTGGAACCTTTAACTCAGTGATGAATGTGGGTGACATGATTTTCCAGTCTTCCTCATATTTTGGTGGTATTCTGTATCTCTGTGTCACTTTATGAAAAATCATAGGCCAAAAAGGCCCTCCCTCTCCATCCTAAGAGACTTGCAATCTGCATCAGCCTTCCCCAACCTAGTGCCCTCTGGATGTGTTCGACTACAACTCCCAGCTGTGCTGGCTGAGGATGCTGGGGCTTGTAGTCCCAACTGGAGATCACCAGGTTGGTGAAGGCTGTGCTACGCTTTGATAGGGTAAAGGGTGGGGGAACAGCAGCAAGGGTGATAAGAGAGGGAAATAAAGAAACAAAATATACCTTTAGGCTTTACTTCAGTTGAGGACTAGAGTGTTAAGTCAAAGGCCTCTTGGAAGAAGTAGAGTGTTGGACTGGGCCTGGGGAGACCCGGGTTCTAGTCCCCACTCGGCCATGAAGCTCACTGGGTGACTTTGGGCTAATCACTGACTCAGCCTAGCCTATCTCACAGGGTTGTTGTGAGAATAACATGGAGAGGAGGATTATGTAAGCCACCTTGGGATTCCTTACAGGAAAAAAAGGCAGGATATAAATATAATAAATAAATAAATAAAATCTGTCATGCAATGCTGGTTCACAGGTCTGCATGTATTCCACGCGTCTGCAGGTTGTACACCCTGGCAAGAAGTGTACAAGCTACGATCCGTGGACAAAAACCTTGACATATTTCTCCCCCTGCCTCTCTCCTTTTCTTTCTGTTTCCTTCTGTCTTATTTTTTTTTCCTCTTGAGAAAAAAAAGAGAAAATGATTTGGAAAACTGAGCAATGGCATTGGAATAAATGACGCAAAGGTAAGCATGTGGAAGTAAATATATTTTATTTCAGTGGCAAGAATTTTGAAAAGATGCCTGCTACAACTGGTCATATATACAGGATCAGCACCAGGAACTGGGTTCTCCATATTGATGTTCCAAGAACAATGACAGAAGCATTTCAACATAGAAGGTTGACAAAAGGCGCAATCCTGTCAAGTTTAGACAGAAAAAGGGCCTACAAAAGGCTATGCTGGCTGGGGCATGCTGGGAATTGTAGGACTTTTTTCTGTCTAAACATACTTAGGATTGCACCCTTAACAATCATATTTCTGAGGGACTTGAAATGATCCTGTTAATTCCCCAAGCAGGGAATATTTGTCTCTGGGATAGAAAAGAGGCATGTAAAGTGAAGATTGAACCATCCTGGCAAGGAGCCATATTTGAAGTGTCTGCACAAGTATTTTCCTTTGTAGTCATTGGGCTGTATCCAATGTTAGTCTAACTTAAGTTCTATTCATTTCAATGAGTCTACTCTAAGTAGGACTAACTTTGGTTACAGCCTTTTGGGTACTTCTAGATGACCTTTTTATGGTGCCACCATCCTATTTCATTCATGGAATGGTGTCTTCTATTCATAGCCCTCCCATGTTTCCCCTCAGCTTCTTTGGGTTTTTTACTTACTGCAGAAAATGTGTTAAGTAAGAAAAAGTGGAATAGCTGCACAATGCCTTGTGGTTGTCAGGACCCCTCCATCTGGAAGCACCCTTATGGACTTCTTTAAAAAGGAAGTTGGTGGTAAATTTGGAATCTACAACAGCAGTGGCCTTTAATTGCTGATTGGGAAGGAAGCCTGTTCGGTCTGCAAAAGATAACTTATGCCTGTTTCTCTTACTCTGTGGCACTGTGCCTTAAGCAGAAACCTTCTGGGATTCTCTAAATTTAACTCCCATCTCTTCCCCAGTCAGCATGAAATAGCATCTTTTCCAATTAGCTGATATTCCTTTAATTTTTTTTTTTTTTTAAATCCAGCCTTGAAGCCTCATTATTCTAAATTTATCTCCAAATTGAACAACCATTACCCCCTCCATAATTAGGCGAAGGACTAGAAAGTTTTTAATACGTCTTCCCTTGACCACATTATTTCTCATTAATCGACTCCCTTAATGTCAGCACCTTTATCACAGTCATGGGTTTTGCCACCAAATTCAATGACCTTGAGCAAACCACAGAACCTGGCTGTGTCTCTGGTTCTGTTCTACTAAAAGGCAGCTAATGATGCATTTCTTTCAGAGACTGTTCTGTTAAAGCAGTGTTCTCCAACCTTGGGTCCCCAGATGTTTTTGACCTACAACTCCCAGCATGCTCCAGCCAGTGTAGCTGGCTGGGGCATGCTGGGTGTTGTAGGCCAAAAACATCTGGGGACCCAAGGTTGGAGAACACTGCTTTAACAGAACACTGCGTTCAGTGGAAGCAAACTGTAACAAGGCAACACAACAAAACTAGCCGTAGTCAGGTGACTGTTGTAGCACATCACTGCTACTGAACAAAGGCCTTGTTTATCTCTCTGGAGCAGGAGTGTTGAGCCTCTTTTAGCCCAAGGCCTAAATTTCGGAGAAGTCCTCAGGGGGCTATATTCCAGTGGTAGGCAGGGCAAAAGGGGTGGGGCCAAAATTCCCCCCCAAATACCAGCACATTTTAGCTTACAGCTGTTACTTGCTGGTAACTAATCCTGAGGAGAGGCATTTCAACCTTTTAGGATGGAAATAAAAAGTGTGCAAAAGTCAGGCAACCACCAAACCATGGGCCATAGGATGTTGTGGGGAAGGGGGCGTGAGGTTTCCCAGAAGGCTGGATTTGGCCCCTGGGGCTGTGGTTCAACACCCCTGTTCTAGAGCCTCCAGTGATTACTACTACTACTACTACTATATTTATATCCTGCCTTTTTTCTTGCAAGGAACCCAAGACGGCTTATGATCCTTCTCCTTTTCCTCTCCATTTTATCCTCACAACAGCCCTGTGAGGTAGGTTAGGCTGAGAGTCGGTGACTGGCCCAAAGTCACCCAGTGAGCTTCATGACTGAGTGGGGGACTAGAATCCAGATCTCCCGAGTCCCAGTCCAGCACTCTAACCACTGTGCCATGCTGGCTCTCACACCACAGTGATACCAGTTTACACACACACACACACACACACACACACCTCTTTGGGTGCCATCTACCAACCCGCTCCGTGCAATGTGGCAATAAACCCCTTCCGCTCAGGGTGGCTGATAAAGATCTACTTTAGCACACTGTCCTCTCTGATGGACCAATATCCTGCAAAAGGCTCATGATGTTATGTAGGCCTATTCATGGTTAAGAGTGCCATGTGGTTTAGCTCAGTGCAGTGCCCGCTGTTCTCTCAAATGTACCAATACCGGCTGTTGCAAAGAAGCTGTGAAACTGCCACAAGTCACCCATGGTGTGGTATGCAGGTCAGGCCTGCATAGTGAACAGTCATAAAGCATTATGCATGCACATTTTACATTTTTACATTTATAGGAAGGCGACGCAACACAGATACCGTGGATTGAACAATGCGATGTTTCACCCCCTGCAGCTGCTTCTGTCTATTCACATCCCCAGAAACATAACTTGGGAAAGACAGAAATGAAAGAAACTTGCCCTTCCATTCCCTCCTCTATGCTCAGGGGATAGCTTATACCAGGGGTGTGGGGAACCTGTGTCCCTCCAGGTGGTGTTGGACCACAACTCCCATAATTCCTGGCCATTGGTCATACTGTTCAGGGCTGATGGAGGCTGGAGTTCAACAACATCTGGAGGGTCGCAGATTCCCCACTGCTGGTTTATAGAGTCATCAGAAGGAAGAGGTAAAGCTTGTTAAGTAGTATGTATGAGAAGAGCAGTACCCACCAGGCGTCTTCCAATAACTCAGCTATTTATTACTACATATTACTACCTATGACCAGCATAATGGATTTTCCACGCCCTTTTGGCAGCTAAGAGACTGGTATTACAACGTTGGAAGGATAAACGCTCCCCTCATATAATGCAGTGGATTGAGGACCTTACAATGCTTTCAACAATTGAATGGGTGGCATATAGACAGCACCTTCAAGCTTTTGAAGCTCATGTATAATTGCTACAAAGTTGTACTTTCATATATAGTAGTAGTAAGCGATCACTCGTGACCGAGTAAGATTGTCTTCCAGGATAAAATTACAAAAAGAAAATTATAAAAAGAGGAAATTGTAAAAAATTGTGTAGACTCTAGCGATGGGTCCGTAAGTGACTGTGGAGGCCAATTCTAGATCCACACAGCTTCCCACAGTGAGGACACAGGTTACCAGATGGAAGATGGTCCTGTAAAGGATTCGTTTGACATGCTTTTCGCTTAGCACGTTTCTCCCTTTCACCTTGCACTCGGGCTTCTTCAAAGTCCATAGAACCTTTGTGAAAGGCCAACCTCCATTTAGATCGTTCATGGGCCAGAGCTTCCCAGTTCTCAATGTTTATATTGCATTTTTTTAGATTAGCCTTAAGAACATCTTTAAACCTCTTATACTGACCACCGATATTCCGCTTTCCATCCTTGAGTTGGGAATAAAGTAACTGCTTTGGGAGATGGCAGTCAGATATATACAAATCTCTCTCTCTCTCTCTCTCTCTCTCTCTCTCTCTTTCTCTCTCTTTTCTTTGTATAATTTTTTTTGTCTGTTTTGTTGAAATTTCACAATTAAAAAAAATAAATTAACGAAACAAAACAAAAGACCTATTTATTATTACAACTCGTCAGGGACACCCAGGGCAGAAAAACTTGTACTGGAGGAAAAGAAACTGCTACTTCATTGAAAGGTGTTACTGGTGTACCTGGGACAAGGATTGTTTTGCCTCGAGGGGATTATGTTTCGAGGGGATTATGCAGGTTCAGGGGCTGCATGCAAAGCACATGACCTACCACTGAGCAAAACTCCCTCAGAGGTACTTCTGTCTCTATCTTCCCCCCTTTTTTGCCCAGTTCAGCTCAAACAAGCCAACTCTGACTCAGCACACAGATTCAAATGTGCTTTGTCACTTGCAGCAGCAATTAGCAGCCCCAGATGAATGTGCAAATCTTTAGATTAGGGGTGCAAGGCCTGTGGAGGCTTCCAAGCAAGGCACATGCTCCCAGCATACCTTGTTCTGAAACAAAATGGCTGCATTTTTGCTGCTGCAGCAAAGTAAGCAGGGGCACTGGGGGCCGCAAAAAGGCCATGGAGGGCACAAGCAGGTCACATGTGGTGCACCCCTGTCGTAAATAAATGCAAATACAACAAAATGCCACAAGCCGCATTCCAAAGGAGACCAAACCTGGCCCTGCAACCCCTCTGGAAATTCTCACCGCTCAGAGAATTGGGGCGCACATAACAGTATTCAGAGATGCATCCAGCCAGGTCAGTGGTGCTTGGATGAACATGGAGATAATGATGTGCAATTGTGTCCACATCAGCTATGCATGAGGAAGCCTGCTTCTGTGCACACATCTCCCTTGCTGGGTCAGGGAGAATGTGACTGCCTTTGGAATTTTGTAATTAAAAATACCCCATCTTAGACCCCATAAGGGCACGTATCATCCCACTGAGCAAAGAGTTATACCAAACCATCTGAATTGCTCCTCTTTTTTTTTTTTAATTGTTTCTTTTACTATAATAGAGTTTTGTTCCCTTCCCCACATGCCATCTTCTTGCAGCTGATTCTGTCACTGTTTCCTGCTTCCATATACGGAACACAGGCCTGTGGCTCACGCTGGCTCAGCTTGTCTGAGTGTGGAAAGCTAAGCAGGGTCAAGCCTGGTTATTACGTGGATGGGAGACCCCTCCTCTAGTTTCCTGCATTGAGCAGGGGGTTGGACTTGATGGCCTTGTAGGCTCCTTCCAACTCTATGATCTATGAAATCTATAATATAGTTATCTAAACTGCTTTTCAACCTGGGGAGAAACTCTTCAATATGTCCAATTTCTACGCTAACATTTCCCCAGCTCTCTTGCCCTGATCCTTGTCAGTATTAATGGTTTTGAACTGCAGCTAACCCTGCAAGAGCATTCTGTGAGATGTCCTATATCCATTCCTTTTGAACTCTGTAATCTTCAGATCTTCAATCAAGTAAATATCCTCTCTACTCACAAGGCAAGAATATTAAAAGGGAGGGGCAGGGGAGGAAGGAATCTCCTTGTCTATCCCAGGCCCCCGCTAATGACTCTAGATGCCCCCTCCCCCTTATCTTGCTGTGCGTGATTACCACATGCGCTATTCTCTTGCTGTGTTAACTTTGGAAATTGTTCAGCTGTGGAGCTGTTCCCTCCACTTAATGTTTATTTTTAATGATGTTCCTCCAGTTCGCCTTTACAGGGTAGATTACTGCAGCTCAGTCTTGTCCCTGAAGTGCCCAGATTGGTTCTACCACTCTAAATTATTTCTTGATGCCCTTCAAGGCTGCTGCAGCATCATCTTATATAGCAAATAGAACAGCAAATACTGTGTGTGTGTGTGTTTTAATTGAAGCTGGCGCTGTTTATGGTAGAGCGTCCTACTTTACAGAAGATAGTCCTCTATTCGAAGGGCTGTCGGAGGATAGTCCTCTATTTGAAGGCATCCACTATTTTATTTCATTTCAGTTATTACATTTCTATATTGCCCAATAGCCAAAGCTCTCTGGATTGTTTTACTGTGATTAAAAACCTTAAAAATGCATTATACATAGTATAAAACCCATTTACATACAGTAATACCTTGGATTGCAAGTAACTTGGTTTGAGAGCGTTTTGCAAGACAAGCAAATTTTTAAATATTAATTTAATTTTTTTTTACTTTGATATACAAGCGACGTCTTGCAATACAAGTACTGTAGTACGGCTTAAATTAGAATTTTCTGTACAAATTTTTTTTGGGGGATTTCGTTTTGATATAAGAATGTTTTGGATTACAAGCACATTTCCGGAACGAATTACGCTCTCAATCCAAGGCATGACTGTACAAACATTAAACACATGGCCGCCCTCCTGGAACTGTATCACTTTCAGATATAAGTGGGGGGTTGCATATTTGAAAGCTCCAGTCTCCCACATTAGAAACACAACCCACCAGGCCCTACACATAGAAGACTACCTATTCAAGGAGAAATCAGCAATAGAGTCCTGCTCCATGATATGTTAGCCTTTCACAGGCCATCTGATGAAGTGGGCAGTGTCCACCAAGGCTTATGCCAGAATAAATTCGTTGGTTTTTAAGGTGCCACAAGACACTTTGTTGTTGTTTTTCGCACAGGTCAACCGTTTTTGACAGGAACATGCCCTTGCATCGTCTGTTCTGGTACAGTCCTGGAGGAGCTGTACCATGTGGTAAGCCCTGTGAGCAAATCACATCAATCAGATCTGGTGGCTCACAAGCTCCTCCATGGAAATTTGGAACCAATGGCATAACCCTCCAACATTTCACAGGTGAAAATAGGGACAGACACGTGAATTTGTAAGAGGTATGGTTAAGCATCATGAAGGTGTGGCCAGGAAACATGAGGGCGTGGCCAAGGGTATGGCCAAGCAACCACAGGGCATGGTCAGGTACAAAAGTTATTAGAGGAAACACAAAACTGCAGTATTTTAAGCACAGAAATCTTTGATTTTATGTATTGCATTTAGGGAAGCCTGAGGGAAAAAGAAAACCCCAAATCAATCAATACAACTAACTGTGTACACACACACACACACACACACACCATTAACAATAAATACAACATGATTATAAAAATAAACATAATAATAAAATAAATAAATAAATCATGGGTGAAAAATCTTCATTACACACAAACAGTCATATAACCATGACTCTTCTCCCTTTCAGGGTTGGGATCAGATCTCAAAACTGAAAATTGAAAACCTTGGCTGGTGCTGAACACTCAGTATTTTTCTTTGCTCCCCTGTATCCTGTACTCCTCAGGCCTTCAAACTTCACTCTACTGTTTGAAGTACTGCTTTCTTTCTGATGCTCGATCTATATGTTCCTTTTCTGATCCTCTTTATGTTCTGCCTCTCCCTAAATTTCCCTGCAATAATAGGTAAAAGGCTATAGTTATGAAGTGTTTATCCTCATCTCTTATTATATTGTCAGTATTTGCCATGGTATAATATTTGCCCCAACTACAAATTTTCTCTTTGTGCAGAAATGCATCCTTTAATTAATTCAATGTGTTGGTAACTATGGCTGAAAATCTAGGCATGCCTATTTATTTATTTTATGTATATTTGTATCAACTTGGCTTGTCAATCACCAACTTGAAACAGCTAATAACCCATAACAGATCACAGAGACACAAACGTGGAGACCAGAAGTCTCCTCAGTGCCATGGCCCTGATCTGGATGGGCTGAATTTTAGCTGGAAGACAAAAGAAAACAGAAAAACGCCCTAGCCACCCACCTCAGGATGCTCTAGCCGGTTAAGGGTTCTGACCACTCTGAAGCCACTTTATCTCCAGACCCATGATGATGGTGGTGACTGCTGTTGTCGTCGTCGTCATCATCATTATTATTATTGTACCATCAATGTGCATGGTGCTTTACTGAGTATAAGAGAACAGTTCCCTGCCCCAAAGTGTTTACAATCTAAAATGTAATCTAGAGGCGACAACAAATGGCAGGAAGGGGTAAACTGGGGAGGAATATACTATTATTTCAGTCAAACATAACTTTCAGCCTACTTTCCCCACATTGTGCAGGAAACTCCTTGTTTTAAAGATCTCCCTCCCACTTTAAAAATAGATCCCTCCATAGTGGTTTTAGTAGTTTGCCAAAGAAATACTAATATTTAACATTTAGATATCTCTGAGTGTGCAAAGTGGTTCACAGGCCCAACTGCAAGCTCCTATTTTCTCCACTCAGAAAAAACACACACACCATGTGGGCTCTATTGTACTTTGTTTTAAAAAACAACAACACAAGAACAACACTGTGATTGAACAATAATGCCAAAATGGAATGATGATGTTTGCTGCTGCTATTTGAGGTAGTTGGGATTTTTTCTTTCTTTCTCTTGAGGAGGGTGTGTTTTCTGCTAACTCCCTTCTAATGCATTAAAAAAATATATCCAAAATCCCTGCAAAATAATCCTAATCATTACTGTAGAGAGCTTTCTCCATGGCACTTCAGCATGTGTTAGAAAAAGACGTTCACCAGGGGTACACAGGTAGAGCCAAGTAAAATTTTCCACTGCTCTGAAAACAGAATAACAATGCAATCCTATGCACATGTACTCAGAAGTAAGTCCTATTACATTCAATGGGACTTACTTACAAGAAAGTGTGTATATTTTAAAGCAATCTACAACACTGATATACAGTGTATATTTTAAAGCAATCTACATCTTGTGGCAGCAAATTGATTATGCATTGTGTGAAGAAGTATTGTGTAATTGAGGGATAATTGTAAAATGCTGCTCCTTGCTAGAAGAAGAGGTAGCAGCAGCAGCGCCAGTGCTAGGATGATTTTTCCAGAATTATATTATTATATAATATCTTATATATTATAATTATTACATTATTATATTTTATATTATTTTATAATGTTTTATAAGTGGCCTTTGTAAAATTTTTTTACCTTATTTAAACCCTTAACTGTTGATATCTGGTGTTTTTCATGGGAGGTGGTCAGTGCTTGCAGGGCAATCTCTTTCTTTTTGTTTTAAAATTGTCAGGATTGGCACAAATTCAACAGGTGAAGCTTACCCACCCACCCCACACCCCAAGACATGGAGCTTCAGGGAGAAAGAGAAGTTTCGTGCATTTCCTTCTGACACTATACCTCACCTGTTAGAGGCACAGAGTCAGCTCTGTTAGGAAATAAAATCCTTGGTAATATAAAGATAGGAATCATGTGATAAATTCCCTCATTCACCTCTCCCTCAGTCCAGGCCAGTGGATGCAGCCTCCACCTCCTTTTCTTTTCACCAAGCAGAGGCAGCAGGAAGAGCATGCGCGCACATACACACCTCGCATCTGTTCCCTCCCTGCTTACTGCCTCTCTGTGGGTGGCCATTGGAGCCTAAGCAGAGGTACTCTTAAAGGGGCCATGGGCAAAATTGCAGCTGAGCTAAACGTTTTAACTTAGGTGCAATTTTGCCCATGGCTCCTTTAAGAGCAGCTTAAAGAAGCTTGCGGGAGGCAGGGGAATTCGGGACTCTGCATAAGAAAGTGAGAAGTCCTGATGACAAGGGTTTTCGTGATGGTCCCGGCATTTTCGGGGCAGTTGGAAGCTATGCAATGATATTGAAAGGCTTCAATAACTCATTTTTTGCCTATCCATTGGTGCCTCCTGTCTCTTTAAGAGGCAGGCCAGGTGAGTGAAGGGGGAAGACACAATTGCAGCAGAAGCCTCTATGAGCGGATGGGCCTCCATAACCTTCTGAGGGCCAGAACAATTGTGGGCTTAGCTGGTTGTGTAACCGGGGTCCATCTCAGTTAAACTGCACTTGTGTCTTTCCTCCAGGCCAAGATTTTCTGCCCTGGATTTTTCCAGTGAGTTGTAATAATAAATAGTTGAACTTTTGAAAGAAGCCTGGTTCCTGCTGCTGTTTCCACATACACACAGTACCCCTAATAATAGCCTTCTACAACTTGGAGCCCCCCAGATGTGTTGGACTGCAACTCCCATCATTCCCAGCTATCATGCCTGGGAATGATGGGACTTGCAGTCCAACACTTCTGGAGGGCACCAGGTTGGAGAAGGCTGTAACAGTGCTTCTCCAAGTGAGCGCTCGGGTTCCTCGGGCAGCTGGGCCAAACTGTAGGGAACAAGAGCTTAAAAGTTTGCACTAGGAGAAAACTTCTCTTCGCCGTAGTACTTGTTTGTTTAACAGTTCTTGTTACTTCCTTCTGTAGGCTAACCTCTGCATGTGATTCTCTACAAATCAATAAAAAGAAATGAAAAAGAAAACGTTTGTGCACGAAAATTAACATTGATTTATTCTTCACATTTTTATCCCGCTTTTTGGCCCAGCTTTTTGGCCACAAAAAGGGGACCCTAAGTTAAGACAATACTCAAATGACATAAAAACAACATGACAAAAAACAGCAGCAGCAGCAGAAATGATGGGATGCACTGGTCAAAGGCCTCCTGAAACACCTTTGGGGACTTTCTCCCCAAACAAGCCCCTGATGGAAACATATGCAAGAAACAATGAGTGTTTTTCACTCCACAAGCTCCTACGGTAGGTTGCAATTCACAAAGGGACACGAAGGGTAGTATCCAATGGTAGTCCTATGCAGAATTAAACACATTGAAATCAATGGGACTCTCATTCAGTTCAGTGGCTCTACTCTTAAGTTGGGCTAACACTGGATACTACCCTTAGGGTGCAGTGCTGGCTGGGGAATGCTGGGATTTGTAGGAATCTTTTTCTGTCATAGGATTGTGCCCCAAGGGCCTTTTTGTACCTGTGTGAAAATTCAATTTCAAATGCATTTTCATAGCTACAAAACAGTGCTTGTTCTAATTTTTCCCTCTTCACTCTAAGTAAGCCTTTCCTGACCTGGTGCCTTCCAGGTGTGTTGGACAACAGCTCCCATCCCCCATGCTGATGGGGGATGATGGGAGTTATAGCCAACACATCTGGATGGCACTAGGGAGGGCTGATTTTACTTCCATGGTCTCTGTGAGTCACACGCATGGGATTTGCGCAGGAGCATAACCCATATGTGTGAATGCACAGGTGACCACTCGAAGAACTACAGTTACAGGTAAGGCGCAACCTGTCCTTTTCCTCTCTCTTTCTGGATGTATTTTAAAAATAAGACTCCCATTTCCTCAGTTGACACCAAGGGAAGTGCCCATGGGTCTGGCAACGCTCAAAGCAACTGCTGTCAGTTCTGTATCATTGGCAATTGGGCATTGTGGAGTCCTTGCCAGGCTGAAGTTTTATACCTGAAATGAATTTCTACCACCCTGTAGAATAGATCATCCTCAGAAGTTAAATGAACATAGTGATGTCATTTAGATGCAGCTTAGAGCTCTCTAAAGCAGTGTTCTCCAACCTTGGGTCCCCAGACCCAGATGTTTTTGGTGTACAACTCCCAGCATGCCCCAGCCAGTGTAGCTGGCTGGGGCATGCTGGGTGTTTTAGGCCAAAAACATCTGGGGACCCAAGGTTGGAGAACACTGTGTTAAAGGGAACACTGCGTTCAGTGGAAGCAAACTGTAACAAGGCAACACAACAAAATCATCAACCATAATAAAACAGCATAAAACTCAAACAGCAGAGACTAAAATAATCATTAAAAAAGAAGATTCACGAGCAACACAAAAAAGATTTAAACAGATTTTAAATGATTAAAACAGTGTTCTCCAACCTTGGGTCCCCAGATGTTTTTGGCCTACAACTCCCAGCATGCCCCAGCCAGCTACACGCCAAAAACATCTGGGGACCCAAGGTTGGAGAACACTGCTCTAAAGAGTCAGAAACACCACCACCCCTGGTTGCGCTCTCTCTCTCTCTCTCTCTTGATTTCTAGGGGTGTTCCATGGCGTCAGCCTTCCTCAACCTGGGTCCTCTCGATGGCTTGGCCTCAGGGCCGGTGCTACCGCTAGGCAAACTAGGCGGTTGCCTAGGGCGCATGGCTGAAGAGGGCGCAGAAACGCTGCGCTCCTCTTCGCTGCCGCCGCCGCGCCGCCCACCCACCCGCTGCCGCCGCGACTCCCCCGCCCGCGACTCCCCTCCCCCCGCGCCTCCCCCGCCACCTACCTTCTCCGCGTCGCTTCCGGAGCCCCGCCCGCGTTGTTTTGGTGGGAGGAACCAGGGCAACAGGGCTTAAACAGCCCTGTTGCCCTGGTTTCCCCGGCAAAAAACAGAGCGCGGGGGGCCCGTCGCGTCACTTCCTACTCGGAGGCAGCGGCAGCCAGGGCGGGGGGAAGGTAGGTAGGTAGGTAGGTAGGTGGTGGTGGTGGTGGTGGCGGCGGCAGCGGCATGGGGGGGGTGTTGCAGAGCAGGGCTGCTTTGCTCCGGAGCCCCCCCCCACGGCACGAGAGGGGGGGCGCAAAATTTATTTCGCCTAGGGCGCCAAACTGCCCTGCACCGGTCCTGCTTGGCCTACAACCCCATCATCCCTTACCTTTAGCCATAGTGGCTGGGGCTGATGGGAGCTGTAGGCCAAAACATCTGAAGAGACTTCTCTAAATCTGGAAACTCCCATTCCTTGCGTGGGAATGTTTTCATGTACCCATGTAGGCTGTCTAGACTGTGGAGAGTTTTGTGTGTGTGTCTAGACTGAGAGGAGAGTTTTCCCAGATTAAGATGGGCCTTCTCTTTTTCAGTGATACAAAAGGATCTAGTATTTGGGAGCGGGGGGAGCTCATAAGAATATCAGATTTGCCATGCCAACACAGCAAAGTTCTACCTAGTCAAGCACTGCATCTCCAAATAATGATGTGAGTGACGTCATTAAGAATAGAGGTGAGTGACCATTATAATGGCATGAGTGACCAACCAAATATTAATAGAGGTGTGTGACCAACCAAAAACTCCCCCCAAATAGTTATCTTCTATGTGCCTGGTACAAGTTTGCTAAATCTTTGGAGCAGGACTCTTTGGGGGTCACCACCGGACAAGGGTAGGAAAGGTCACACTAGTGATGAGGTAAGCATTTGCCTTCCAGGCAAGTGCTTGGCAACTGGGTTGAAACCAAGGTTCTGTCCTTGGAGGCCTAGAGACATTTATTCAACATAAAGGTGGACACTTTCATATTTGCATAATATTTTCACTGACTTGTCTGAGATGCCCTTCACACCTCAAATGAAGCTGGTTTTCCATAATATCACACCATGCGGCTGGGGAATGATACAGCCATGTGAATGGGTCAAACTACATGGGTCTTTTCCATGTAATTGGTGCCCCACCAGGAGGGACAGTGCCCATGTGCCCTGTCACATGGGCACATCATTCACATGGAGATCACAGCAATGTGGAATTGCATGATGGGAAAAGCAGCTGCCTTGAGACTGCATGTGAAAGGCACCTCAATGGGAGCATACTACAGAATCAGCCAATCGGGAAAGTGCATTTCACTTAGATCTCCTGATCCAAGGATGGGCAACTTTGGCAGGTCCGGGGACAATTTTCAACTCCAGAACCCCGCACCATGGGCTGCACTCCTGCTCCTGCCGCCCTGCTCCTGCCGCCCTGTGGAATTCTGCGGGGTACCAGTAGTGGCAAATGTTTTTTTGCTGATTTGCTGCCGATTTTCAGCAGCCAACTGCTACGGACAGCTACAAAGGTCAAACTTGCAATTTCCCCCCAAAAAGTTTTGTTTTGTTTTTTGCAGTGGAGGATTGCAGGGCCTGCATTGGGGACTCAGCAGGAGCCACATGCGGCCTTTGGGCTGCGTGTTGCCCACCCCTGCCTTGATCAGTGTGCCGACTTATGTACTTTTCAGCTTGGCATTTATGTTACTTAAGGTGCAGGCCATGATGGGGTGCCTAATAACTCTAAACCTTTTTTTTTTTTTTTTAAGGTATCTTCTAAAGCAAACACAGAATCTATTAACCACCAGTCTGTTCAGAATTTGTCTTCTCCTCCAAAAGCTGCGGAAATGTCTCCGGTAAATGCCTGCCATTAAGACAAACAATCCACTCATTCTCAGTCTTTGATAGATACATGGTTTTAAAGCTGGGGAAGCAGGGGGTGGGAGTGATGAAACAGAAAATAAAAGAGGTTCATCCAAGACCTATATGTTTTAATTAAACACAAGCAGCTGCCTGCTGTCTTAGCTGAGAGGTGCCGTCTCTTGGGGTTATGTAACATTAATGCTCATTGATTTGTGAAACTCTGGAGACATCTTTGCAGTTTTGAGAAGACAAACATTTGTTGGTTGAAGGTTGTTGTTTTGAGGGGGGGGGTTGTTTTTTGTTTTTCAGACAGCAGATTCATTATCATCTGAAGTACTTGGTTAATTAAAAGAGAAATCCGAAGGGATTTTTTTTTTTTTAAGAGTCTTGTCTTTGCAAGTTAATTTTATGAAACAGTATCCTGCTGTGCTCAAGCAAATCTTAAGGTTTTGTTTTGCTTTGTTTTAAGAGCAGTGCCACTTAGCCTACAGATTTATTTATTTTCACGAAGGGATAGAAGAGATATTTTATGTCTGTCTATGCAGACGGCCGCTGTGGGCTTCAGGCCTGCATAGCTGTGCTTGAACAACACCTGTCAATCTCAGGATCCTAGGAGTTAACCTTGTGCTCAGGAATCCTGGAAATTGTGGTTGCAAACATCTAGAGCAGTGTTCTCCCACCTTGGGTCCCCAGATGTTTTTGGCCTACAACTCCCAGCATGCCCCAGCCAGCTATGCTGGCTGGGGCATGCTGGGAGTTGTAGGCCAAAAACATCTGGGGACCCAAGGTGGGAGAACACTGCCTTAAAGGAAAGGAAAAGGGGGTGGGGAGAGACAAAAAGCTTCAGCCTTTGCCAAAACTATTTTCGTATCCTCATGTTAATCTCCGAATAAGGGTTTTATCATCCAAGATTTACATGAGTTCATTCTGAACATTTGCCCCTCAATTTAAATACAGGACAGATTATAGGATTACTTTTCTCCATGTCAGATCAAAAATATTTAGGGTCATCACCTAATAAGAGGATTGAAAAGTAACAGAAAGAAAGAGCTTACTATAAATACTGTGGTACTTAGCAATATCTGCGGTCGATGTTTGGTATGGTAAGAAGAGGGCAGGCATTCTCTCACCAACCTCATGGCGATTAATGCTGTAATATTCAGACATAAAATGAGTAGATGCAGGGACCTGTTTTTACACAGAGTCAGACCGCTGGTCCATCTATCTCAGGCAACACGATCACCCACACTCAAGGGTTGAGTACGGGTTGAGTATGGGTTGAGTGTGGGTTGTTGTTGAACTGTGGGTTGTTGTTGAACTGTGGGTTGTTGTGTTGCCTGAACCCAGCTGCACTAACAAGCCATGGCTTGTTAACTATGAACAACCCATGAAGAGAACCCATGGTTTGTTGTTGGGTTATGAACTGTGGGTTGTTCACCATTTATTTATTTATTGTATTCATACCCCGCCTTTTTTCCTGCAAGGAACCCAAGGCGGCTTACATAATCCTCCTCCTCTCCATTTTATCCTCACAACAATCCTGTGAGGTAGGTTAGACTGAGAGTCAGTGACTGGCCCAAAGTCACCCAGTGAGTTTCATGGCCGAGCAGGTTTGTTATTTCAGCTGGGTTCAGAAAACACAATAACACATGTTTCAATGACAAGCCTTGAGTGTGGTTTATAACCCAGTCATTGTTTGTCAGTACATTGGCTGGTTTCAGAAAGGAGTCTTTCCTAGCACTACATTGAGATGCTAGAGATTGAAACTAGGACCTTTTGCATATGAAGCAGACGCTTTGCTACTACTGAGCTATGACCCTCGCCCAATTTAGAATCTCTCCCCCCACCCCCCCCGGCACTTTGTGGCTATCAGCTAACATATAGGCCCCAGTATGTGGGCCTATATGTGAGCAGAAGCAGGCTGCTGTGTGCCAATTACTCAATGGGTGGCACGCACAAATGAGTTTTCACAGTATTAGAATCCTGATTTCTCAGTCAGAAGGTTCACTTTGTGAATGTAGAGGGTACAGGTTTCCAAATGCTCATGCTGGCTGGGGAATGCTGGGAGCTTGTAGGACTTTTTTTCTAGAGTAGGGGTATTGAATTTCAGGTCTGGAGGCCAAATCCAGCCTGTCTGAGTCCCAATACACCCCCCCCCCGGGTTCCCTAGAGAGCCACAAATCCAGTGGTTTCAGCTTCCCCCCTGCCACCCTGAATGTTTGTGGTTTCCCAGCTTGTGTGCATTTCCCCAAAATTCTAAAAGGCTGAAATGGCTCTCCTAAGGCTTGATTATGAGTAGTAAGAACTCTAAGCTAAAACATGCCGGTATTTTGGTCCTGCCCCTTTTGTCTTCAGCCCCATCCACTGCTGGAATGCAGCCCCTGAGAGCTTCTCCGAAATTGAATTTGGCCCTTGGGCTGAAAGAGGTTCTGCACCCCTGATGCAGAGGGAAGAGTGGAGCTGCACCCACTGTCTTTGCTTTTGTTTCCCACACCTATTCACTAGAACTTGTGAAAGAGACCATTTGCATGCCAGCCGAGGAGGAGCCACCTACTCTGTGGCCAACATGGAAATGCAGGCTACTACCTCTTAGCTGGCTGAGGGTCAGGGGGAGTGGGAAGTTTTTATCCAGCAGGCTCATGAAAGAGGAATGGAGTGATCCATCCCTCCTTTGAGAGCCCACTGTGTTTCTCTGCTGGTTGTAGAAGAACAGATTTTCCTTCCTCTGTAGCTAGCGTGGAAACCATGCAGGCTGAGTGAGGAATGGGGCAATCTCTCCTCCATCAGCTCTCTCACTCGCCTGCATGGAATTCCTAGTCGCCTCTGGTGACCGGACAAGTTCTTAAATACAAGGCTGGTATATGGGGTAGGTACATAGGCTCTTTCATAAGTTATGCTGAATATGCATAGCAGTGTGAGTGCCTTCTCTTCTTTATGCATGTTCATTGTAATGTGTGAAGGGATTTTTCCTGCAATTTGGGCTATACCATAACCAGAATAACCCATGACTTTAAATCAGTGCTACCGGTGCTAGTATTCTATTTTGGAGATGAAGCGGATGCCAGATTCAATTTCTGAACATTTATTTATCTGGGAGAGCAAGGCAATTTGAATTTCCACCTAGACAAACCATGCAATCAAAATCATATTTCCCTCCAGGTCCACGCTATGTTAAATTCACTGCCATTTAAAATGTCAAGAACCTGAGCTCCAGAGCAAGTCCTGTAATAACAATTCCTCTTTGTACCTCTTCCCTAAATGTTGCTGGCAACTTTTCACTGGAGGTGCTGGTTGATTCTCAGTGCGCTAGCTGTGGCAAAAGGCTCTGAATCCTCACGCTTCCAGAATAGGAGCCAAGAGTTTCAGAAGTTTCTGAAAGCCAACATTTGGGGAGAAAGTCTTTGTGGAGGAAAATAAAACATTTTGGATGGCAGTCAGATCCTTAAAAGCAATAGGAATTTTGCCACTGGCTTTCTAGGGGGATATGAATTACACCCCTGTGCTTCCTACCTTCATGGATAATGAAGGCAGAGACTTGTGAATGCTGAATGCAACTGTCTGATTAATATATAAAAAAAGAAACAAACGTATGTGCCAAGAGATTAGTTGTTCTGGAGTTCACCTCCAGGGGCACCATGTTAATGTGCTAAAAAGGTTCAATAATTATTAAAGAAAATAATTAAATGGTTTCCCAGGTATGCACTGCTATGGTTGCACCCAAAAATGAGACACTGCTAAAAATAGACTGGCCAGATGTTTGCCTCTCACTCTAAGCAACAGTCTTTTATCCATAGAAATGTACAGGCAATTTCAGATTTTGAAGAGCTATCCGTGTTCTGCTTCCAGGCACAACAGATGTGGCTCCCCCCCCCGCCCCCGCCTCCATAAGTCACAGATAAGATAACAGCCCTTGGAAAATCTGATTTCAGTGAAATGCTGCATAGGGAACAGTTCAAGGTTAATTTTAGAAGCCGCATTCCAGGGGTTGTGTCAATCAAGAGACATTTGCTCTCTCCCTACTGATGCCTGTAGCAGACATGCCTATTTAGGAATCCATTTAAAGTTATCGGTTAGGGACCCAGCATGTGCCGAACGAAAGATGTGCAACCTCTCGTTTCTGCCAAGGGACATGGTGCTGCTTGTCTTCCAGCACTCTGCAACTAACTGCCTTCACGCCAGTGCAAGGGGTCACCTTGCTAATTATTCCCAGTATTTCAAGAATAAGCTAGGCTTAAAGCTCATCTACAGCATAAGCAAAATGAGCTTGTAGACTGAAGTGGCAGCAATGTGGACTGTGTACCACTTGCCGTCTGCAATAAGTAAGAGGAACGTATTTTGTCCCCCACATACAAAAATGCCCTGCATTCAATAAAAAAGCACAACAGGCAGAAGACTATGCCAAACCTTTCCTCCTGAGCTAGTTTACTATATCCAGGAGGTTGGATCCTGACTTGGTCATGCTTAGAGTAGACCCATTGAAATCAGTGGGATTTAATTTGGCCATTACTAACTTGTGTCATTGATTTCAATGGGTATACTCTAAGCATAACTAAGTCTGAATCCACCCCAGGGATTTCTTCTATGGAAGGGTCAAGGGTGTATTAAAGAAATACGAGTCCTAAAACACAAAGAAAACCAAGCTGGTCCATGAAAGGGGGGGGATAAGAAATCCACAGTAGGACAATACCTTTATTAGGACTACCTGGTGCCCTCCAGATGTTTTGGATTACAACTCCCAGGACTGCTGACCATTATTATAATAACAGGGATTCCTCCAGGGGGTGGGACTTGGAGGAATGCTCCGGAGGGCTTATGGGCAACCTCTGTGGACTGGATTAGACCCACAGGCCAGAGGTTGCCATCCCTTGCCAGGATCTACTCAGCTGGGAAGCACTGCAGCTCCATCTGGTGGCCACTTTTCAGAAAGCAGCCCAGCCTACAGTGCTGTACTTGCAGGGATCAGCCCCAGACCTCCAGGTGCTCCCAGGCTTGTGAATGCAGACCAGCTGGGAGCTGCAGGATACATAAAGGCTTCCTCTTCTCTCAAGCCTTTGCCGCAGCAACATCAGTTATTGTGGTGTCTGTAGCTTGTTCCTGACTGGTGACTAACTCTGATGCTTGCCTTGACCTGCCCGTGTTTGACCTGCATCTGCCCCTGACCTATGCTTCTTGCCTCTGGCCTCCCCCTGCCTGGTATGTGTTTGACCATTGCTTGGTCTGAACTCTGCTTTGTCTCTGGCCTGCATCTGCCTCCATCACCCCTGGCCCCAGCATTCTAGTCTAGGACCCTTGCTGCTCTCGCCTGGAGCTGACACTCCTGCTCTACTCTGTTGTGGAAGGCAGGAGCTTTTCATCACCTGCTACCTAATCCTTGTACCTGGAGATGCCTGGGAACAGCTGCCTGTGAAGCATGTGCACCACATAGACCTGCTTGTGCCTACAGAGTGATTCCTGGGTCCTGGATTAATCTGCAACTGGGGGAGCTGAGCACTGCTGCGTGAGAGAGCTGACACTCTGCTTGCTGTGTGTGGAAGGCCAAGGCTAGCACACAGATTACAACCTTTTCATTCAACACCAACTTATACGTGCTCTGATTCTGCTATCTAAGTGCTCACTGTAAATGGGCAATTTCCAGGCCCTTGCTTTCCCTTTTGATGATTCTTTATCTTTAGACCGGACAGCCCTTCAAATAGGGGACACTTTCAAATAGAGGACTGTCCTCCAACAGGCCTTCAAATGTAGGAATGTCCTCTGTAAAGTAGAACACATGGCTACCCTAGTTGGCATGGAACTTCTCTCTGTGAGCAGGCCAAATAATTCAGTCCTCTTACACAATCTGCAACCGTGCCGAACCATTCCTCAGCAGCATCCATGTGGTGGGCATAATGTTTGACTGCAACAGTTGTTGTGTGGTGTGAACCAGCCCATAGTCTTGTTACGACAGATAATCTGGGCAGTAGATTCTCTCTGAGGAGAGAGAGGCTAACCCCACACTCTCACGAAAGGTTTGGAATCTTTGGTTGGAGTAAAGATGCATGAAGTTGGGTGAAGCATGCGCTTCGCCCTTGAACACTTAAACATAGACGTGACAAACTAACACTAAACTGAGACACAACGCATTCAGAAAGAAAGAAGAGCTGTTTATCTAAGAAGAAATATGGAGCAGGTACAGTGTCTTAGTTCCTGGTCTTACATGTTTTACACAATAATTCCAGGCAGCAAAATATATTTATTATTAATTATATTTATTTATACCTCACCTTTTTTCCTGCAAGGAACCCAAGGTGGCTTACATAATCCTCTTCCTCCTGTTTTATCCTCACAACAACCCTGTGAGGTAGGTTAGGCTGAGAGTCAGTGACTGGCCCAAAGTCACCCAGTGAGTTTCATGGCTGAGCGGGGATTAGAACCTGGATCTCCTGAGTCTCAGTCCAGCACTCTCACCACTATGCCACACTGGCTCTCGCCATCTCCAATATACTTACTGCATCTCCAACCATACTCTATAATCTAGATAGAAAACGATCCCTGTGCCTTTGGTAGCCTATAGACGGGGGGGGGGGGGGAGAAGGCCCCCATCCCACACTGGCAAGGAAAGGAAAGAATCCATAGCTATCTGACTTGTTGTTGGTCCCTCGCTAGAAGGAGTCCTGCATGGCAAAGGGGAGCCAGAGGTGCATGCATTCCTGCTTGCTGACTTCTATAGGCTTAGTTTGAATTCTTATACCTTTTCCACTGCACCTCTGGTTACATGGGAGGGACAAGGGCTGTCTTTGTCTCCCTGATGTTCTTTAATCACCGTTCTTTTGTGTGCTAATGGTTGCCTTTGTGTGAGGCTGGGGCCCTTGATGGGTGTCTTAGGAAAACCTTTTGTGGGCTCTCCCACCTTGATGGGTTTAAGATTCTGATTGAATCCTTCTATTGGGGAAGGCCACCCTCTTGCAGGGCTTCTTCTATGGTTCTTTTCAGGAAAGTCTCTCCTGTGCCTTTAGGCCGTGTGTGTTAATCTGATCATTGCAAGACTCTTGGCCATGGCCTATTCCTCATCAGGGTCTCCATTCAAACCTTCATTTGCATCTCCTTTCTCACCTGGCCAGTCCAGTGAAGGGCTTAGCCAATCATTTCTATGAACCCAAGTTTACCCAACCACCTTTGGGGTCTGCTGTGGCCTTCCTTGTGAGCATAGTCATAACCAGATGATTATAACTATATCTCCTCATTGCAGTCTCACTGGTCAATGAGATGGGAAATGAGGAAAGGAGATGAGAGTCGCTTAATCTTCAAACCTTTGACATAGTCTTTATAGTCTTTCCCTGTTTGGGGAAATAAATACCGTGTTTCCCCAAAAATAAGACCTAGTACTATTTTTGGGAATTACTAAAGTATAAGACCTACCCCGAAAATAAGATGTAGTTGTGATCATTCCCATGGCCTGGTGGTGGCAGCAAAGGGCAACTTGAAGTATAAGACCTACCCCGAAAATAAGACCCAGTGTGTTTTTCTGAGCCAAAAAAGATATAAGACAGTGTCTTATTTTCGGGGAACACACAGTAAGCACTAGACTTTTTTTACATTTATGTTTTACAGTGATTCTTGAATGCAGAACATAAGCTTTATTGCAGTCTCTGTGATTCAGAGAACAGAGTCAGCATTAGGGAAAATGAACCTCAAGTCTATATAGCCATTGACTAAAAGGAAACAGCCATAATAAGCATGTGCCTTATCACCATCAGATTAAAGCTCAATTCTTACATTACTTTTTCACATGAGGGAAACTCATGGAAGAGTTTGGCCCAATGCAACGACCAGTTTTGTTTCAAAGCTCAGTCATCTTATGAATATGAACATGTGCAGCGAAAGTGCTTCAGAATGTAAGAAATGTTCAACACCAACAGACAAGTGGAAGATGCCCATTTCCAATACAGCTCCTAAAACAAAGCTCAACTCAGATAGCAAGATGGCTAGATAGATATAAAAACAAATGCTGCAAGTACCTATTCATTCTTTACTGTAAATATAGCTTCAGAATAATTTATGAACAAGAGTCTTCTCAAGCTAAAATGTGTTGTTGATTACTCAGTTTCTAGTTGCAAAGTAACACAACTTAGCAAATATTAGAAGTAACAACTTCAAATATAAATTCCTTGAGCTAGATTGATTTGGAATGACCCAAATCCTCTTTATATAATATATGCAACATTTAGAGCTATTTAGAGAATGAAAAACAGCTCTAAAGGGGGGGGGAATGCAATTTACCGTACACAGCAGGCAGGGTGGGTGGGATAGCAAACGTGTATAATCAGGTTTATATCACCTAAAATAACTGAAAGAATAATAGGGGCTGAAAGAATGACTTCTGAGTGCCTGACAAATATATTTGTCATCAAATCTTTAACACACAGCCACTCAAGGATCTGATGAAAACCAGGTGACTTACCGTATGTGATATGGAGTGTAATTGAGTCAGTTTATTTTTGTTTACTTTCCATTTCTTCACAGTGCTAGATAACACAATTATATGCATGAAAACCTGATTGATGGCCAGCATTTGGGGAGATGGGCAAAGACAGTGAAACTCTATTTGATTCTACTTGAACTCTTAGAAGCTTCTGAGTCCACCAATCATGGTTTCCTTGTCAACCAGCTCTATGAGTTGGGAGTGGGTTCTGTTCCTAACAGCAGGAAAGTTTCAGAGCGTAATGTTGGCTAGGAGACTTATTGCAGTACTGCATGGCTATTGCAGTATGGAGTATTACAAAGTTCTATTTTGTCTCCTTTGCTGCTTTACATCACATAGGAGGGCAACAAAGATGATAAAGGGACTGGAAACAAGGCCCTATGAGGAGAGACTGAAAGAACTGGGCATGTTTAGCCTTCAGAAGAGGAGACTGAGGGGAGATATGATCGCACTCTTCCAGTATTTGAAGGGATGTCACACAGAGGAGGGCCAGGATCTCTTCTCGACCATCCCAGATTGCAGGACACGGAAATTATAATGGGTTCAACTTACAGGAAGCCAGATTCTGGCTGAGCATCCTGACTGTTAGAGCAATAGGACAATGGAACCAACTACCTAGCGAGGCAGTGGGCTCTCCCACACTGGAGGCATTCAAGGTGCAGCTGGACAGACATCTGTCAGGGATGCTTTGACTTGGATTCCTGCACTGAGCAGGGGGTTGGGCTCGATGGCCTTATAGGCCCCTTCCAACTCTACTGTTCTATGATTCTGTGATCATCAGTTCAGATAGAGGTCAGAAACCAATGTCGCGTGAGCAGGCGTCTGCTCATTCTATAGGACTTTCTTCCTCTCTCCTCCCCCTGTAGGTGCTTTTGCTGCCCCAAATGTTCTCTAGAGAGTCCTTCAACCCTCTGGAGCAGATTTTGAGGGAAATCTGTTCCATCTGCAGAAAAACTAAATTGGATTTTATCCAGAATACTTTTCAGCAATGCAGCTTACGCATTTAGCTGAGAGTCACTTGAATGATGTAAGTTTATGTGAGAATCAACCGTTACCTGTTTTCCAGTAAGGAAAGATGGAAAACACCTTTAAAAGAGGTGCTGCAGCCTGACAGTGCTATTTCAGAGATGCTCAAGGCAGCTCACACACACCCTTCCTTAAAAACATTAAAATAAACAAAACTCAGTGCAAAATACAATTAAAACAGTCAGTCTTTAGAAAGGTAGGAGCCTAAAATCGGATCAAATTATTTAAATATGTAGTTATTCCCCTGAATGGCAGGGAAGGTGCTAGGTTTCAAAAAGATCTGGCGCTAAGCATTGTTGTAAACCACCCAGAGAGCTTTGGCTGTTGGGCGGTATATAAATAAAACTAATAAGATAAATAAATAAGCGGCACCCAGATTCCTGAAAGAAGTTTGTTGCCCCACCCCCATTTTAGAGGAGTCACAACAACTCTCTCATCCTGCTGTAATTAACACATTGGATTTCTTTTTATTGCATTGCCTTGTTTTTGTTGTGTTTTTAATCTGGAAGCTACCTTGGTGGCCCTTTAGTGGCTGAAAAGGTAGGGGCAGAAATGTTCTAAAATAAATAAATGCATTAGGTGAGCAACTTCAGATTAGCTGTGGAATGCAACCGTATTCAAAAACCCACCCATGCAAATATCTCTTTCTCCACTAGAGGGTGGTTCTTTGGTATTGGTATATAGGAGAAGCAGAAAAAGCCAAACAGAATTCTCTATAAAGCTAACAAATTGCTTTCACAAATAGAAAATCCCTACTTAACTCGGTGTTGTTCATTTAGTGTAGAAAGTTCAGATTAGGTAACAAATTGTTGTATTTGGATGGCAGCAGAATTCTGCTTGTGTTCCCACAGAGTTCACCACAGTTTTAATCAGAATGCCATTTTGTGGCTTCATAAACTCTCAGGGCATTGTTCTGGCAGAATGCTAAGAAACTGCAGCGGCTATACATCTACCTACAACAGGTTTGCCCTGCCTATGCAATCTGCACATACGAGAATACACACTCACACATCATTTGTGTGTGTGTGTGTGTGCCGGACAGATCATGCATATATACCCTAGATTACATTAGAGTAGGACTCTGTTGACTAGCCTGTGCCTTGTTCAGCAAGCAGTTAAATCAATAAGAAATGTTCAGTGACATTTTTGCAACAACAAACATCTAGATCTAACTCCTCTTTGCAACAATAGACACTTGAGTCACACCTGATGCTGTTGTAAACGTTGTCTAAAACTGTTTAGATACTGTATATATTATACTTTTAAAAAACAATAGAATCAAATCAAAGACATTAAGAGACTGATCCTGTGGTCCCTGGACTGCGTCTAGGAGTCCATAGGATTGTTTGGATTCCCAAATCCAAGGTTGGAAAAGAGCTCGGAGCTCGGAGCTGGGGATCTGTGCCTGGATTGCCTTCCCCACCCCTCACAGTCGGCGTGGAAAGAATTGTGCTAGTTGCTTCTCCAAGGTTGTAAGAGCGACCTTGGAGAAGGGTGAGGGGGGCATTCCAGGGGGCGGGGAGGGGAGGAGACCAGGACTGCCAGGATATGATGTATCCAGGCAATGCTCCAGCCTCCTTCCCTCCCTGTCCAAAGCGCTGCAGCTAGGTGGCCAAAATGGGCCGTCTACCTGTCTTGCAGGGTGGGAGGAGCATAGAGGCGAAGATCGCCTCCATGCTCCTCCCACCCTGCAGAGAATGCCCACAATCCTCCACGTTAGGAGGCTTATTATGAGCATCCCCCACTGGATGGCGCCCTAAATTTTCAAATTAACCTGCTATTCAGAACAGAGACATTGTCACCGTGTGCTTGGTTGGTAGCAGTGAGGGTGATGCTGATGGGCCTCCTTAGGGGAGAACAGCCTTCCCCAACCTGGTGCCCTCCAGATGTGTTGGATTTAGGGATTTACAGATTGTATTAAATCCATTCCATCTGTGTTTGGCGGATTGTAAGGCATCTTTTCTTCTAATGCCTGCTCATTGATGGAATCAGATTCTTCTCATTTCCCTGAACTTGTGTTTGCACTGGAGAGTACGCGTATGCACTTCTGAAAATGCGCATTTGCAAAATCCCTCCCCCCCATCTGCATTTTCATGCTTTAACATATGTGCGGAAATGTGCATTTTTTTAAAAAAAATAATAATCATATTTTTATACAACAAAATTTGCACAATTTACAATTCTGGGGGGCTGGTCTGCAGGTCTGTGGAATCTACACAACTCAGAAAAAGCTGGTCTGTTGCGGAATCCGCAAGTCGGATTCATGGAAATTCAGATTCATTTGAATCCATTGCAGAGTTTTCTGACATCTCTAGCTGGACTACCACTCTTATCATCCCCAGTCAGCATGGCCAATGGAAGTTGTTGCCCTACATATCTGGAGAGCACCAGCTTGGGGAAGACTGGAGTAGATGTTCTAAAGAGCAGGTGCATTTTTTATTTACTTCCTTCCTTATTTCATTCACTTGAAGTGTCAGCCATTGGACTAGGCAGAGGCTGTAGAGCAGTGTTCTCCAACCTTGGGTCCCCAGATGTTTTTGGCCTACAATTAAAAGTATAATATATACAGTATCTAAACAGTTTTAGACAACATTTACAACATCATCAGGTGTGACTCAAGTGTCTATTGTTGCAAAGAGGAGTTAGATCTAGATGTTATTGCAAAAATGTGGCTGGGGCATGCTGGGAGTTGTAGGCCAAAAACATCTGGGGACCCAAGGTTGGAGAACACTGCTGTAGAGAAAAGAATGCTATAAAGTAACTATAAAGTAGCCCAACAGTCTGCACAGCTGCTGATGAATGAGCAATGGAACAGAAGAAGAAGAAGAAACATGCAGTACAGCTAATGGTTGCATGATGCCAGAGGTCTGAGTTGAAGATTAGAAGACTCCAGCCTGGCAGAACTTCTTCTGAAGCTGAGAAAGTGTAATTAACCTTGAATGGAATGTGATGGGCTGTCATTTCATTCCAATATCATGAAACTGAAAAAATGCCACCACAGAACAGCAGGTTGTAGCAATCCAGCAGTGAGATTAGGTGGGTGCAGTGACTTTAAAAGAAAGGGGGGGGGAGGAGAAGAACGGCCATTTACTTCAAAGGACAGCAGATTTCTTAGCAAGAGAGCAAAGCAAATGCTGAAAGGATGGCATTTGAAGAAGTCTTTGAACAGAGCTTCCAGCCAATGGCCCAGAACAGCTTTGTTCTGCAAAAAAAGATGCCTATGTTGTGGTCATGAATATAGTTCTGAATTTGAAAGACCTGAGAAGGTATTGAAACTAAGGGTCCTTTATTGGAGCAAAAAGGCAGGTGCCTAAAAAAGGGAGAAGCAGATATGCATCCTCTCCTTCCTGCTAGGCAGTGTTCTCCAACCTGGGCCCCCCAGATGTTTTTGGCCTACAACTCCCAGCATGCATACTGGGAGTTGTAGGCCAAAAACATCTGGGGACCCCAGGTTGGAGAACACTGTGCTAGAGTTCTGATTAAATGTTGTGCAACAGTCATAATGTGCAATGTCACAAACCGTGCTTGTTTCCAATTTCAGCTGGGATTTTTTAAAGGAGCTCTCCATGGTGCTGAACCCTACCCGCAAAATAGGTTCAGCACCATGGATATCTCCTTAAAAGTTAAATCTGGAGCGGATACACCGCCTCACCGACATTGGAGCCACCAGCCTCCACTGCTTACAACTTTCTCTCCACACTTTTCCTTGGTCTTTCAGGCCCAGGGCCAAATCCAGAATGGGGAAGAAGTAGAGCCTGTGAGCAGCAAAGATGACCCACTGGCCCTGTATTGCCTCATAAACCACCTGCGCCTCACCACATTGCGAAAGGAATCCTCCTGTCAGTTGAACAATGCCTGTTTGTTGCTTGTAAGAAAGCACAATTTGCACAACATCAGCACTGATCACAGGACATGTCTGTTAAGGCATCAGCCTTACTTTCCAGTTTCTTGGCTTTGTATGGTTTGAGTCCGCACAAGATAGTTTTAACTCTGGTCTTAAACCAGCAGGTGTGTGTGTGTGTGTGTGTGTGTGTGTTTAATAACCATTGAATTTCCCTAGTTTTTAAAAACTGGAATGTATTGTTACAGTGTTCTAAAAAATACACACACTAACAGTAATCAACTGGGCAGATGTGTACAAATGAATAGATATGTCCTTGTATGTTCATTTCTGAGTAAGCCTGCACAGGATTCCAGCATAGCTTTTTCCTTTTCCTCCCTCTCCTCATCAGTGAGCTGTCTGTCAGGCAGGATGACTCCCTCGGCCATCAAAATGACCTCACTCTTGTCTTAGTTTTCTGTTTCCTGCCAGAATGTTGAGAGAAGAACTGCACTGGGCATGCTTGATTTCTGTCAAGCATCAGGATTCTAAAACTCCCTGGGAGAGTTTCCATGGATAGAGGAAGCTCTTCTTTGCAAACAGTCACCCTTCATAGGTAGAGGGCAACAAGAACAGCGAGGGAGGGGAGTGGACCTAGTGGACCTATCCCCCCTCCCCTTCCCCAGGTATAGGGCTTACACATGAGCAGAATTGAGTGAATAGAGCTAGATTCTCACAACCATCTTAATGAGTGCAGCTAAAGTGTGAATGCATGTTCAATGTAATGTGTCAATACCCCTAGCGTGAGACACAATCTTTGCATGCCCCTTTCCTACCACACAGAAAAGAACAGCAAAGTTTGGGGCCCTCACATTATATCCAGACAGTCAGCACATGGGCCAGGCTGGTGGCGCCAATGTCAGTGGGACTGTGTATCCACTCCAGGCTTCCACGTGAACTTTAAAGGCACTATCCATGGCACTGAGCCTATTTTGGAGGTGGGGGTCAACACCATGGATAGCTCCTTGAAAGTTCAGACTGATAGCTGGAGTGGATAAGCAACCACACTGACACTGGAGCTACCAGTCTCCACTGAGATGGGCCCAAATTCCCATGTTTCCTTTCTTTACATGGGAAGAAAAAAAAAAAGATCAGGTACTGGGGCCCTTGAGCTGCATTCTGGCTTTCAGAAAGGTGGCACGAGTCCTTGATTCTTCAGCTTCCCTCATCTGTACATTCCATCCCCTCCCCCAAATTCCCTGAGGATCAAACTACATGTTGCTGTAAAGATGTAGTTAGTTTGAAAGAAATTAATTTTCAGCACTTTTTAGCTTGTTATACCTATGACACTTCTTATTGGATCAGTTTGAAATGTTGTAAAATTGTAGGCCTCATTCGATAGATCAGGCATGCCAGGTTTCACGGGGTGGGTGGGGGGGTGGGGGGGGGGTTTGTGACTCACCTTAACTATATTTGAACACCCCTGCTTCAAGTTCTCAGTCCACCCTTACCTAGAATACACTCAGTTGTCTCCTACAGCTGCACCTTACACTGGGAAGGCCAAGGGCCCTGGGCAAGCTGTCTTTCAGGGAAGCTTGTTAACCAGCACCAATCTTCTCATTGAGTAACTTCTCGTTAGCCTTGAGCCTTGGACACAGACAGCAGAGTTTGAAAAACAAACAAACACTGCTAATAATGGGCATTAATGAAAGCACAGGACTGAGAACATCTGGCTGTCTATCTTGCAAGATCAGTCCCCTGAAATGTACACGGCTGGGGGGAACATTTTAGAAGCTCGTATATTGGGAGCAGTGAAGTCTGAGTGCATTTTTCATTTCTCTCTGGTCATGATAATCATTTCTGCTTAACAGTTCTTTACAATCAATATTCAGTTAAGATGGCTAGTGATATCAGTATCTATCTTGCACACAAACAGAAAAAGAGGAGCTTGGCTGAAGTAAGAAGGCTCACCCAGTACACTGCTGTCACAGCTAGTTCTGGAATTTAGGGTTCTTACCTATACGATTGCCTTTGCTGAGCATGCATAGGTCATCCATTCATCAGTCTTGGCCACTTGCTTGGGGTAATGTTTTGAAGGAGCTTCTCTATAGCAACTTGCGCTCTCCTGGCCTCATTAATCTATAGCAGTGCTTCTCAATTATTTTCTGTCATGCCCCCCCTAGGAAAAAGAAAACATTTCGCGCGCCCCCGCGCGACTGTAAATAGTATCATTTGTCTATAAAATTGTTATAAGTACACCTCTGCATAACACTGTATCCTTATTAACGTATAAGAGAATAAAAAAAGAAAGAAATGTGGATCAATTTACAACAAAGAATAGCTTTATTAACTGTAGCAGAAAAGATTTAAAGGAGCACAGGATTTAAAGGAACACAATATTAAAAAAAACTTTTAACTGAGGTCAAACGAGCCCCCCTTTACGGAGCCTCGCGCCCCCCCTGGGGGGCCCGCCCCACTATTTGAGAAGCACTGATCTATAGGAACCTGGGAAGCTGCCTTAGACTAAGTCAGACCATTGCTCCATCTCACAACGTACTGCCAGTAGCGCTCTAGGGTTTCAGATGGGTTTCCCCCCCATCCCTACCTGGCCGATGTTGGGGATTGAATCTGGGACCCTTTTCATGCCAGGGGCATTTTCTCTGAACTGACCTATGTCTCCTCTCTCCTCAGCTTTGGGAAGATGGGGATGTTATAAATCCCAAGGAGATTTTCTGAAATGAAGGTCATAGAGTAAGTTGATAGGAACTAGTGATCACATTGTACAGGAAATGGTGGAGAGGCAGTGTGGTGTAGTGGTTAGAGTGTTGGACTGGGACTCAGGAGACCTGGGTTCTGGTCTCCACTCAGCCATGAAGTTCCCTGGGTGACTTTGGGCCAGTCACTGGCTCTCAGCCTAACCTACCTCACAGGGTTGTTGTGAGAATAAAATGGAGAGGAGGGAGGGGGATTATGGAAGCTGCCTTGGGTTCCTTGGAAGAGGAAAAAAGGTGGGATATAAATATAATAAAGAAATATATTTCCAAGGGGATGGCTGTGTCAACCCTGTACAACAGAAAAGGCCTTAAAAGTGCTGGCTGGGGCATACTGGGAGCTGTAGGACTTTTTTCGGTCTAAACATGCATAGGATTGTGGCCTTAGTGATTGAACAGAATTCTGCTCCATGTCCCCCACAGGAGATAGACTTAAAAATGCTCTGGTTTAAGGAATGGTATTACAGAAGCAGTAGATCTTTCCTCATCACTGGATTGGGAGTATTGCATCATTCCGGCTACACATCACTGGCTTTTAGCAAGAAATGGGAAGGTTCTCTCTGGCTGAGTAAGTCTTGATATTAAACAGATTTTAAAAAGCCTGGCCTGGGAAAGGTAGTAAATGTGATACAGGAATGCAACAACAACAACAACAAAAGGTGGGGGAAGGTGGGGGGGGGGAAGGTGTGTGTGTGTGCGCGCAGCGGGGTGGGTGGGTGGACATATCTTTGGAAGAGATCAAGAAGCTGTTAAGTGCATCAGACAGTCACTAGAATTGTTATATATTGTTAATCATAATATCTACTGTGGCTGAACTTGGTACTACACAGATGGCTACATGCAGCATGTCATGCGTGCTACAAGTGGTACAGGCAGCAGCGACTTGTGGCATGCCTAGATGGAAGCAGGGGAGAGCTCATGTGCCCGGTCATGGCATACAATCAGAGCTGCGCTACTGCTGGCTTCTCCCATAATGCTTTGCTGCTATGTGCTCTCTGGCTTCACAGAGCCAGAAGCAAAGTTGCATGAAGGCATGGAGCTGGGAGAGAAGTCGAACCTATTTCCTGCCATTCCAGTTTCCTGCCATTCCTGAACTCAAAGTGGGTTCACCACAGATACACCCGCCCCACTGCTGATTTTACTTCGTGCTGTTTTATTTTTGCTTTATTGTGATTTTATCTATATTTGTTGTAACTCAGCCTGAGTCTTTTCTTTTGAGAAAAACTTATTGTTGTTGTTCTTAGATCCAGACTTAATCATACTTAGTGAAGGCCCATTGAAATCAATGGGTTGTAAGTCAGGGAAGAATCCAATGGGGTGCTTATACCCCGGCCAATTCTCTTATGCCCCACCAGTTCTGTTGCACAAGCGATCCCCACTGGAGTGATTTTGCGCTTCTGGGGCAACCCAAGATGACCAAAATGCTCGTTTCTGAACGAAGGAAGGTCAACGGAGCTTATGTGAGAGGCTTCCCTTAGGACATTGTTCTCCAACATTGTTCACAGCTACACTGGCTGTGGTATGCTGGAAGTTGTAGGCCAAAAACATCTGGGGACTCAATGTTGGAGAACACTGCCTTAAGAAGTGCCAAATCTCCCTGGCATAAGCACTGAGTCCCAGTTGCGCAAGGGAATCAGCGTGGCAGAAAGGATTGGTGGGGGCGTAAGCGCCTCGTTGAAGTCTGCCCTATGTCATGACTAACTTAAGCCCCATAGATTTCTATGGGTCTACTCTCATAAGTCCCATTGATTTCAGTAGGTCTACTCTAAGTATGAATAAGTCTGGATCCAATCCATGTTTTTCATTTGATTTACCTGTACAGTGCCCAAAGAACTTTGATTATTGGGCCATCTAAAAGTGTAAGAAACAAATAAGTTCCCTGCAACTAACAGCACAACCCAATGCATGCTTACTCAGAAGTAAGGCCCCATTGTGTTCAGAGGGGCTTGCTTCCAGGAAAGTGGGTTTAGGATTGCAGCCTTAGTGGCTGAATGTACTGCAGTTTGCACTAGAGGGCTATACACATGTACTGCAGTGTGCACTCGAGTTGTACCATCGCATACTTTGGGCTTGGCTTATAGGAAACCCACCAAAAAGGTTGAGCACCAGGCTCTAGGATGGGGGATGTGTGGGCCTCCAGCTGTTGTTGGACTGCAACTCCCATCATCTCTCACCATTGGCTACTGGGAGGCCAGATGTTCTCCAGAACGAGATGTTGTACTTTCTGGGTTAAATAAGCGGAACAACCAAAGCAAATTCAGGGCCTGCAAAAGGTATTTATGTAAGCACAAACTGCTACTGGCTTCTCCTAAAATGGAGACCTTGGGCCAGGGGAACATTCACTGGCAAGGAGCAAAGCCAACCAGCTGGTCCTGCTAGCAAGGCTGTTTCACTGTAACTCTGGCAGTGTGACCCTGTCTTGATATAATCTGGTCTGCTGTTCTACAGAATCAAGGTCCTTGTGCTTTCAAAGGCCCTCGACTGCAATCCGTGCTTCTCCTTTCATCATTTGCACTTTCAAGTATTGGCAAATCACATGCAAAAGTCAGACTGAGGACAGGACTCCATTCTTTGCTTCCCTCCAGCAGAGTTCCCACCTGTGTGTGTTATGGTCCGAGTAAGAAGCCAGGTCAGTCCAAATCACGATTTGTTTAACTTGGCAGCTCCAGCAGGATATGAACGAGCCTCCTTTCAAATAAATGGAGTTATTTTAATCTCCCAAGTTTACACAGTCGGGGGAGCATGCAGGTGCAGTGGGGTGTCCAATTACTTATACGAGTGCATTCCAGATGAAAATGAACTTTAACAAAGGCACATAGAAAACAGATACCTTTTAAAAAGTGGCTGAGTGGAGTTGGGGAAGCTTTCCCACACATAAACAAAAATGTGAGGCAGATTTCTACAGAAGCTTCCCGTGTTGCCAGCCAAGTACGTGACTGAAACACTGGAGGTACGTAGAGCAAATTGACAAAAGAAGTGTTTTGCCTGTATGGTTGTCTGCTGCTTCTGAGCAAACACTGGTTGCCTGTATGCTTCTGAGCCTGATTCAAGGTGCTGGTCTTAACCTATAAAGCCCTACATGGCTTGGGATCACAAAACCTGACGTAACGCCTCTTCTGCCCTGAATCTACCCTGACACTATGATCTACATCTGAGGCCTTTCTCTGAGTGCCACCTCCAAGGGATGCTCGGAGGGTGGTGACAAGGAAGAGGGCCTTCTCAGTGGTGCCCCCCCCCAGTGCTCTCCCCACTGAGGCCCGCCTGGCGCCAACACTGTATTCCTTTTGGTGCCAGGTTAAGACTGGCCTCTACTCCCAGGCATTTAGTGGCATATGAGGCGACATGTCAGCTGTTTAACATGTCCGGTTAAACAGGTCTAGTTTTAACAGGTCTATTGAAATTGTTTTAGTTGCTTTAAATTGTTTTTGAATTTTGTATATTTAAATTTCATGCTGTATTTTATTGCATCTATGTTTTATGCTGCATTTTTATTATTGTATCTATGTTTTATGAATTGCTGTGAACTGCCCATAGTGGCTGTATATAAATAAAATATTTATTGGGTGGTATATAAATAAAATAATAATAACAACAATAATAATAATAATAATTTTGTTTTAAAAGCAACAGCACTGGAGTCATGAATCCTAACATGTAGATTGCATTGCACACTATAGCAGGTTGTTGTTAACTTTCAACATGCTTGCAATTATGACAGCAGTATAGGTAGTATTCCATGTTGCTCTATCACTAATACAAAAGATGTAGTGCTAGCGTAAACTATCTCTAGCACGCCACTAACACTTGCTGGCACAGGAAGTTTCCCTAGAAAACGTGGCATGCCAAGAAGCGCTGGAGATAGTTTATGCTAGTGCAATGTAAACTTAGGTTGGTGGCAGCGCAGCATTAGATACTGCCCTATGAATATTACAAAGTCCCCAGGAGGCAGGTGCAATGAGTCCCTATGTGAGTGGTAAGTAACCTGGTATCCACCAGATATTTTGGAATCCAACTCCCATAATCCCTGACCATTGGCCATGCTGGATGGGGCTTATGGGAGCTGTAGTCCAAAACATCTGGAAGGCACTGGATTGCCTATCCCTGCCCTGTGTATTCAGTGAATGAAGGTGTATTGTTCACACACCATGCTGGGACTCTGGAAGCAGAGGCTAAGCTGCCCAGTTCTGATGAGGATGAGACCATGGAAGCTGGGGTGGAAGAATCAGACTATTGCAGTGGTCCGGAGCAAAAAGCGGGAAATGCTGATTGACTCAGTGGTTGAGAACTTGGAACTGGGGAAACAACGGCGGTCCGAGACAGGTCCTTCAGGACCCTGGACAGTTCCCCAGGAAGCAGAGCACTTGGTCCTGCTTCTTGTTAACTCAGCCTTCCTGGCCCTGACAATCCCATCCAGGTGCTGCCCACTTGTTAAAGAACAGAGAGCCTTAATGGGGCAGGTGTCTGGCCTGGAGCCAGGCACTCCTTTGCCTCTTGGCAAGGCACGCTGCCTGCACCCTGAGCAAACATGGCAGATCATGAAGCCTTTGGGGGGGGGGGGGAAGATGTTGTCCCCTTGGTAGTATCTGACCGGGGGGGGGGGGATGCAGCCTCTGGAGTTCCCAGCTTGAGCTGGCTGGTCTTCTGGTATGGCTTAGCTGAAATCCCCCAGTTTTGTTGTCCACTGCACAGAGAGTGAAATGGGGATACATTTTGGTGACTTTCCAGGAGGGGAGGAGCTCCTATCAACCAGCTTAATAAACCAGCTTCCGAATACATCTTCCTAGGAAACAATAGCAAGCAAAGGGATATTGTGATCAAGTCATGCATGTGGGCTTCCCAGAAGCATCTTGCTGACCACTGTGAGAAACAGGATGCTGGACTAGGTAGGCCTTTGATCTGATCCAACTACTTATATTCTTAGCACTTATATATGGGAAGAAGGAAAGGTTTGCATTCAGGAAGACTATGAGCCCAGTGTCTGGAGTGACAAGAAGACTTTGCATCCTCTAAGCCAGCCTCCTCCAACCTGGTGCCCTCCAACCGTGTTTGACTGCAACTCCCATCATTCCCAGCCACTGGCTGTGCTGGCTGGGAATGATGAGAATTACAGTTCTACACATCTGGAGGGCACCAAGTTGGGGGAGGCTGCTCTGAGCTATGTCCCAGGTTGCCTCCAACCTTACTTTTGATGTCGTGGGCACTGCCTCTGATGTCGTGGGCACTGCCTTGAATGGCCACTAGTAGCCAAGAAGGAAATTCCCATTATTCACCAATCACTAGGAAGAGGGAATCAATTCTTGACTTGGTTCCCAAAACTTTCTTGCTCTGTCTCAGACTGTTTTCTTTACCTGAGAGCTCTCTTGATATCTGTATCTTTTCATGCACGAATATTAATTTGACTCATCAATCCTTGAATGTTTGGTGCAAATTCTAAAATAATGGGGCAGGTTGGGTAGGAAGGAAGGCACAAGAGCAGGGGTTCTCAACCAAGGGGTGGGAATTCCCCCCAGGGAGGGAATTTCAGGGTTTCGGGGGGGGAATTGGGACCACAGACTCAAACTGTTGGAATACTTATCTTTCTACAAATTACAATTCTACAGACTGTACATAATCTACAGGACATCACACCTTATTGAATGGCACTGATTAAGTCAGGCAATCTTGGAAAGTGGGGAATGACATCCTGACATATGGTGAAAAGGGTGCATGGGGCAAAAAATGTTGAGAACCACTGCACAACAGCCATTAAGACCACAGTATTTTTCTAAGATGAAAACCTTATGTCATGCAGAGAAATTAGTCCCTCCCCCTGAGTATAGGTTGAGTGTGGGTTGTTGCTGAAACATGGATTATCGTATTGCCTGAACCCAGCTGAGATAACAAACCATGGTGAACAACCCACAGTTCACAGCCCAGCAACAAACCATGGGTTCTCTTCATGGGCTGTTCGTGGTTAATAAGCCATGGCTTGTTAGAGCAGCTGGGTTCAGACAACACATTAACCCATGTTTCAACCAAGAGCACAGAATGCAGGCCACATGCTGAAGCTAAGCAGGCATGAGTTCGGGTCAGTGCCTGGATGGGTGACTGCCTGGGCTGCCCACATGTTCTCCTGCATTGAGCAGGGGGTCAGACTCGATGGCCTTATAGGCCCTTTCCAACTCTACTATTCTGTGATTCAACCCATACTCAACCCTTGAGTGTGGGTTATCATGTTGTCTGAACCCAGTCACTGTGATGATTGCAGCTAAGCTCAGAGGGAACAGGGAAACCTGAGAGGGGTGGCAGATGACATCAGTGTCCCTGCTGATAAAAAAAAAGTGCCGTCACTGTGTTCCTGTGAGGCCTGGCTCCACTACCTCGCTGGTTCTGGCCTGCCCACTGCAGGCTTTGACCTCACCCTCCACTGGCATGTGGACCCCAATGGATCACTCCCATCCCCTGGTTTATACTGTTGACTTTCAATTTAATAGATATGATGCAAAAAAGGAAAACAGAGAGGGAATAACTTCAGGTACCATGGACATTACAGAGACAGTTCTGGGAGAGGAGGAGACAAGCAGTTGTTAGTCCCAGCCAGGCTGATGGAGCAGGATGTGCTGTCTCACCTCTCCCTCTGCTGCAGCCAGGTGGGCGCACAGTTGCGATATGTCACTATACTTCAATGGATGGTCCTCAATGGCACACCTCATGCACATTCATTTTACATTTTATGTTGCCCAAATTGTCTCATTTCAAAGGCATAGTGTGCTTTATTTTCTGAATGCATAAATATCACAAGAGGCATGAAACACTTATCAGGGTAAGCATCAAAGCCACATCCTAATAAACTGCTAAACTCTCACACCAGGAAAGTACAGCGATAGGCTATATGATTGTTTCTATTGGAGGCATTTTGCATGCTCTTTTGCTTAACAGTGTTCTTCAGCCAGAAGGGAAAGTTTAATGCGAGTCTGGTGTTTGTATAAGGTTAATGAGAGAATCTATTCAAGTCAAAGCTAAAGTCCCATTCAGGTAGAACCTCTCTGGCTTCGCCAGTTAAACATGCACTACTGTTCTCATTTGACAATCCGGGAACAAAGGGCAATGAGATTTTCACTGATGCAGGTTAATCACATCATTCCAAATAAAAATAAACTTTTAAAAATGCACGTAAAATAGATATTTTCCCTCTCTCTTCCTCTTTGCAAAACCAAAGTCATGGTAAACACTAGCGTCCCTCTCTACAGCATGGGTGTATCTAAGGCAGTGTTCTCCAACCGTAGGTTCCCAGATGTCTTGGGCCTACAACTCCCAGCATGCTACACTGATCTAAGGCCACAAAGTGAGCTTCATGGCTGAGTAGGGATTTAAAATGGGATCATTCACATCTTAGATGGCTACTAGAGTTATGCATTGGCATGTCACTCAGTAGCTCAAGTGGTGGAGTTTTAAGGCGGGACAGGGGTGCATAAGTGGTTGAATTTGGAGAGAGTCTATTTTTGAATGATTTGAGAGCTTCTGTCTCCTGGCAAAATTGAGTGCCCCATTGCATTGTAATTTAAGTTCTCTGAATATTCCATTTGACAATATTCACGGGGCGGGGTGGTGGTGGAGCGATGGAAAGTCATGCCTTTTGTTCTATCCACACACCAGGCAGTCCACTTGGCCTCTCCTACATTAGGGAGAGCAATATTTAAAGCAATTGCTAGTTATCAAAGAAATTGGTACTGACATCATTTTCTCTCACTTGCCTTCTTCTTGCTGCTCATTTCCCTAATGAAACCTCCTTCAATTAATACCGCCCTTTCCCAATCTCACTAAGTGGAGAGTTCTTATCTCCTGCAGACTGTGATTGATTACAGGACTGTAACTCTATTATTGCAGAACTGCAGTAATTAAGAGCTTGGCATTATAAGGAACACTTTCCAAAGGGTTTCCCCATCTCTATTCAAGTATTGTTTTTTAAATGCTGGCTCTCGCCCAACTCTTCTCAGGAAGTAATGGAAAGTGTGATTCGATTCCTAAAACCACTCGCCAATGTAAAATTAGATTTCGGCTCTCTTGCTCGCTCACTCCCTTTCCTCCCAGAACCTTCCCACTTAAATGATATTTATTTTACTTCCCCGCCCCCCTTCAGTATCTCGATACATATTACAGTACAAGCTGTCTGAGCTATGCAAAAAGATTGGTATGCATGTGAAAATGTATTCCCAGTGAAAAAGACTCCTGATTTAATTTGGTGCATGCCTTACAAACTATGCAAAAAGATTTCCCTGCATGTGAACATGTATTCCCAGTGAAAAAGGCTCCTTCTGATTTCATTTAGTTTTGATTTGCTTGGATTCAGCTTGGTGTTAGGACTCCTTGCACCTCCAGGAGCTCCAAGTGTGCATGAAGCACCTGAGAATCTGAGGACCTCCCTCAGTCTATATCAGCCATCCCTGACCTGGTATCCTCCAGGTGCATTGGACTGCAACTCCCATCATCCCCAAGCCAGCATGGTGAGAATGATGGGAAATGTAGTCCGACGCATCTGGAGGGCACCAGGTTGGAGAAGCGTTGTCTATATTATTCCCTTGAAATTACGAGCATGTGTCCAGCAGTGAAATCAGTGACATAACTGTGTTATGCATCAACATTTAATGTCACAATATTTCTACGATGGAACTGTATTGACAGCATAATACCACAAGATAGTGGTTCTAGAATGCTGCTGAAGAACCTGGCTGCAATCCTATACAGTCATGCCTTGGATTGAGAGCATAATTCGTTCCGGAAACGTGCTTGTAATCCAAAACACTCTTATATCAAAACGAAATTCCCCCAAAAAATTTGTAGAGAGATTTTTAATTTAAGCTGTACTACACTACTTGTATTGCAAGACGTCACTTGTATATCAAGTAATAAATAAATAAATAAATAAATATTTAAAAATTTGCTAGTCTTGCAAAACGCTCTCAAACCAAGTTACTTGCAATCCAAGGTATTACTGTACACAGTTACTCAGGGGTAAGTCCCTTTCAGCTCCATAGGATTTATGTCCAAGTAGACCTGCATAAGATTGCACTGTAAGGTGCAAAAAGAGGCAGGGGGGAAGTGTGAGAGAGAAAAAACCAGACATAGTTTCTGACATGAAAGAAACCAGTGTTGTTAGAGTGTTGGGCTGGGACTCGGGAGATCCAGGTTCTAGTCCCCACTTGATCATAACAAGATAAGAAGAGCCCTGCTGGATCAGACCAAGGGTCTATCTATTCCAGCATTCTGTTCACACTGTGGCCAACCAGCTGCCCACAGGATCCCACAAGCAGGGCATGAGTGCAACAGCACCCTCCCACCCATGTTCCCCAGCATCTGATGTACATAGGCATACTGCCTCTGGTACTGGAGGTAGCATATAGCCATCAGGACTGGCAGCCATTGGTAGCCTACTCCTCCATGAATTTGGGTCAGTTGCTGTCTTTCAGCCTAACCTACCTCACAGGGTTGTTGTGAGGATAAAATGGAGAGGAGGATTATGTAAGCCACCTTGGGTTCCTTGCAGGAAAAGGGTGGGATATAAATATAATGAATGAATAAATAAATAAAATAGTTTTCTTGAAATGGGGCATTGGACATACACATTCACACACACACAGCGAAACTGGACCTATTTAGAAGAGGGAATTTTTGTACCGGAAATCAAATATGAAATTTCAGTGCAGCCTTAACTATGAAAAACAACCCTCCTGTAAATGTCTGGTGCCTAGCCCTTCACAAGAAAGGGAGAACTGGCATTACCTGCATACAACAGCACATTTCCTGACTGACTGCTATTTTACTTAATCCCATAATGATGTTAGCCTGTCCTTGTAGGTATGGAGCCTGAAGCAAGCTGCGCTGATTTGTTCTCTCATCCCCAGCTATAATTGTTCCCTCCTACAATCCCTTAGCAGGATTTCACCTTGCTATTTCTCACATGCCGCAAAAGATGAAAGGCCTGATGATCTCAATGCATGTTGAATATGCTGCTGCGGCTTCATCATAACCTTAGAGAGACGACAATGATCAAATGATAAATCGGAGATGATGCAGACAGATCTGGGGGAGCTGCGGACCTTTGTAGCCTCTTCACAAAGGCTCCCCTTTCTCACTTTCTTCAGAGAATGACAAATTTCACTGCTAGGGGTTTTTCTGTTGTTTCTGTTGCCAAAAAGTTTCTTTTGTTTCTACCAATACAAAAATAAACCAGTTCACGCATTGCCCCCAGTTGCTGCGGCATCTCTGGCTTCAGGCTGTGAATACGTGTAGAACTTGAGCTTGTCAAGGTTCTCCAATTTTCACCTCAAAAGTCATTCTGACTCATGTCCACATTAGATTGTAAGCTTTGTGGGGGAGAGGGTTCTGGGTGGTAAATTATATTTTTGCATGCATTTTTGCACATTTACACATCAATTGTGCACATTTTTGAAACAGATGCATTTTTCTCCCATGGACTAAAGCATATTTGTGTGCATTTTAAAATGTATGCATTTTTAGTGCACATCTTTCAACTGTATGCATTTTTCAAATGCATTTTTGGTTGCTCAAATTGCATCGCAGGCTTGGAACTGTACCAACTTCAGACCACAGATTGCCTTTGGGTCCATGTTTGGAAGGTGGATATTGGATAAATTATGGTCAAAAATGAACCTGAAACAAATTTCTCACCCTTCTCTATATCTGGTTCAACAGGACAGGAAGAACTTGAGATTTTAAAAATTCAGATGTGGGAGAAAGCAGGACTCACAGATTCATCCATCCAGGCCGGGAGCTTTGAGTACTTAGCCCTTAAAAGTCTGGGGGCTGGTTCACACGACACGGGAACCGCAGGGGAGCGGAAGTCCCCCGCGGTTCCCGTGTTGTGCGAACACTGGCCGGGGGCGGCCCCGCAGGACGGGAAGCACGGAAAGTCACCATGGGCGGTAGAGGGGTAAGCCCCTACTGCGTGTGGCAGCCCTGCTGTGCAAACAGCAGGCGGCCATCCCGCAGGGGCCTCCAATGGCCGCACAGAGGCGGCAGCCCAGAGTGGCTGGAGCTGTGGCCGCTCCAGCCTGTAGGGGCAAACGGCCCCGCTGGGTATCCCGAGCTGTCGCCCCCTAGCACCGGGAGGGCTGCGCCACACTGCAGGGTCTGCTGGCTCCACCAGGGTCCGCCTACACATGCAGGATGCCGGTCGACTGTGGTGCCCCGCCGGACCCCGCAGACAGCCTCGTGGTGCCTCCCCGGCTTGCCGCCCGGGTCGTATGAACCGGCCCTGGGTTTGAGACCCTGCATATTCAACCATGTTTGTGGTGTTGAATTAGGTAGGGTTGCCAGCCACCTCTTTTTTTCCTGACAACTTTGACCACTACATGTCAGGCATGTGCAACATCACCTCCCCATGCTAAGAATGGCTGCACTGATTGAATTTGGCCAGTGCAGACAGGTGAGAATTTTGTTCAGTTCATTGCTCGATACAAACTTGCCAACATTCACACGTTTCTTCAGAAAGGAGGACAGAATGAACTTGAGATTTAAAAAAAATCAAATGTGGGAGAAAGCAAAACTCACAGATTCGCCTGACAGACACACTCTGTGAATTACGGGCATGGCCAATTACTTCTGACTAATGGTTATCTATCTATTCTTCTGACTAATACCGTTCACAGATCTCAGCCACCTGGAATCTCAAGATTGCATTTATAGCTTCAGAAAGTGCAGCAGCTGACCAGGGGCACATGCACAACAAGTTCCCCTTACTCACTTACTGTGAAGCTGCATGAACTGCAAAGGCAGCTGTTCCGCAGGAGTCCACACAGAGCTTCTTTAATGTTAACCCCTTGCTGCTCATGAAACCCCTGTTGATTGCTGTGAAGTACCTGACTGGACCAACCAACCAAGACTCCTTGTGTTCGATGCACATATTTTCTCTGTTTGGATCAATTGTCACATTGCAAATGTGTAATGTGGTGGTTGTCCCACAGTCAGATCTAAAATCCTCTCTTGTCCCTCCCTGTTTGTATTAGTAACTGAATGTCCAAGCAGCTCTCTGCCTTGGCTGGAACTACAGTCTTGGGGGCGGCAATTCATAGATTTCATAGATCATTGAGTTAGAAGGAGCCTACAAGGCTATCGAGTCCAACCCCCTGCTCAATGCAAGAAACTAGAGGAGCGGTCTCCCATCCAAGTAATAACCAGGCTTGACTCTGCTTAGCTTTCCACACTCAGAAAAGCTGAGCCAGCATAAGCAACAGGCCTGTATTCAGTATGGTGCATTCATATAGCACTCTCAGCACTCATGCACCAATACTATGAGCCAAAAGAGAAATCTCAGCAACTGATGAGGTTTTCCCCTAAGATTTTGTTTTGGTTGACTGAGAAAGCTCATCAATTCTGAATGGAAAGGAGAAGAATGACCAACTGTTATCCTAGAGCAGGGATGGGTAGACTTCAGGATTGCAGAATCTACTCTGTGTTTTGCTAGAACCCCCATGATCCAGGAACTGGAGCCCAGTGCAAACGAATTCTGAGCCCAGGAATTTGTTGTGAGGCCCAGAACTTGCCGTCCTTGCACACAAAAGATCCACCCTCCCTGGTTACCCCAAGATTTCTGCATTTCAGCAGCATAATTTAGGGGTGAGGGTGAGTGGAAGTAATTTTATTGCTGCTGTTGGGGTGGGGTGGGGGTCACCCAGACATCTACCAGTAGATCCAGATCTACCTTCTGCCCACCCCTGCTCTGGACTACACCTGCTTCAGGGTATTTGTCATTATCATTTGCCCTTATTTGTCCTTACGGTGATTCACAGCATTTTATAGCAATAATAACATTACTACTGCTAGTGCTGCTTCTTCTACTATAATACTATTTAGTAGTAGTAGTAGCAGTAGTAGTAATATTAGTAGTAGTAGTAGTAGTAGTATTCCCAAAGGGGCTGCTATGCTTATCTGTAGCAGCAAAACAACCAAGAGTCTTGTGACACCTTAAAAACTAACCAGTTTATTCTGGCATAAGCTTTCATGGACACTGTCCACCTTATCAGATGCGTGAAATGTTACCCTCAAATTAGCAGCTTTATATACACATGTTGGGTTGGTGGGGGAAGAAGTAAACTGAGAGCCAGCATGGCACAGTGGTTAGAGTGTTGGACTGGGACTCGGGAAACCCAGTTTCTATTCCTCACTCGGCCATGAAGCTGACTGGGTGAACTTTGGACAGAAACAGGAGGAGATAAGCATCCAAATGCAACGGGAAAAAAAGGAAAGAACTAGGTTCTCAGGATGCAAAAATCTTTATTAAAGGAAGCCCGACACGTTTCGGCATTTGAAAATGTTTTGAAATGATTTCTATTAAGAATGTAAAGAAATTCTATACACAATGAGAAAGTATTTTTATTATGTGTTGTCCTTACCATGTTAAGTTAATTTAATTTAATGTATGTATTTTGAATATTCACAACCCCTTCAGGAAGGCCATGAAAAATACACAGGCCGAAACGCGTCGGGCTCCTTTAATAAAGATTTTTGCATCCTGAGAACCTAGTTCTCTCCTTTTTTCCGTTGGGTGAACTTTGGGGCCAGTCTCTGACTCTCAGCCTAACCTACCTCACAGGGTTGTTGTGAGGATAAAATGGAGAGGAAAAGGAGGAGGATCATGTAAGCTGCCTTGGGTTCCTTCAGGAAAAAAGGCAGGATATAAATATAATAAATAATCTGTATCGTCAGAAGGGAGGAGGAGGAGGAGGAGGAGGAGGAGGAGGAGGAGGAGGAGTTGGCAGTGGCAGTGGCAGTGGTGGCATGGTCTGATGGCATGTGATATAGCCACCTTGCTGTAACTAAGCAGGTCTGAGTCTGGTTGATATACCTGGATGAGAGACAGACTGGGAACTCCAATGGATGTTACCTTGATTTCCATGGTGGAAGAAAGGTAGGATATAAATGTAATTTAATGTAAACAACAGTAATGATAATAGGAGGGAGTGAATGAGGACACCCCCACTGTAAATATCTTAGGCAGCTATACACACATACCCGTGAGTACGCCTCATTGAACTCAGTGGGGCTTGTTTCTGAGTAGACTCTGTGTGTTATAGTCCTACTTTCTTAGTCCAACAATTCTAGAAAGCTGCCGCATGTTTTGTCACAGTGATCCAGTTTAGTTGTCTGTTCTCTAGACTCCTCTCTAATGTGCAGCTCATCCTGCCATTCACATCACCCAGGTTGCCACCAGTGGGGGGGGGGGTTGCTTTCCCCATTTCTTGCAATACCACTTGTTTTGCCCCCAGGCTCTCCATTGAGCTTCTTATGCTGATAGTTTTGCCCCTCCTCTCCATCCCTGGCCTCTGTCCCTGTCCCTTTCATGGGAAAGTTCTGAGCAGGGGGAAACCATGGATTAGGCAAAGTTCCGATGTGTCACTGCTCCAAAGTCATATGTATTAGCGGGTTTGTCAACCAAGACAGCTGCCAGAAGCCTCATCGAAGGGAAACAAAAGCTCCAACACAACAGATCTGCCAAGTTCTAACCAACAAAATCTGCTGTGGAATTTCAGTGCCAAGCCCCGCACAAAGCTGCTTGCATCTCACTGGCCTCCTCACTGGCTCCTTTAACAAGTCCCTAAACAATTCTGAAAATATGCTGTGTTACTAGGGATAAACAAACCAGATGATGCACTTTCCCCATTCGTGTGGTATCTCTGGCTCAGTGGGGAAATACACTTTTGACTGGATGGCTGCAGGGTTAACACGTATGTATGCGGGCATGTGTTTCCTTGATTGATCAGATCATACATTGAATCATAGAATCATAGATTTGGAAGGGACCTCAGAGATCTTACAGTCCAACCCCCTGCTCAATGCAGGCTCTGCACTGCAAGGTGCAGCTACAGCCTGGGAAACCAATTTTAAACCAAGCATACATATGGGAAACCAAGTTGTGTACATGGAAAGGCACATCCACCGTCTGATATGTACAGCGGTTACAGTCATGGGCATGCCAACATGATCCCTGAACAGACCCCTGAAGGTGTGCCTTCATGCCTATCTCTCAATGAGTCTGAGAGTGTACACAACAGCACCTTTTGTGCTACTGTGTACAGTTCCCCCGCCCACACCAGTGTTACTAGGCCGCTCACAAAATAATTGTCAAGAAATCAATTTTTTAGTTGAGCTTTTGCTGCTAACAAGAGGCAGCATTTCAGGAGGAGGGGCTGGCATGCACCCATCACAACTACCTGCATACCTTATCATGGGTTTTTTTTTTAGGGGGGGGGTTTGCTAGTCTCCAGGCCTTTAAGGTCAGAGCTGAATGGAAGCCAAAAACAAGGCTGACTGATTTCTGCTGGACAGCAGTAAGGGCTTTTTCAAACCCCTCTCCCCTCCTGGAAGAAGTTATCCAGCCAACAGTGATTGGCTATGGAGGCTCACCTCACACTGGTCAAGGGCCAGCGTTGTGCCTCCATTTGGGATGGAGGATGAGGAGGACATAGGGCAACCGAGCCAGAGTGTGTTTGGGGAGGGGCCAGGCACGTGTCATCTGCAGCCTGGCCCAGCTGTGCTGCCTTGCCAATCAGCGCTTGCTTAAAAGACAGGCCCCAAACACACTTCAGACGCTGGAAGCAATTGTTGCACTCAGCCATAGCCAGATGCTCCTGCCAGCTCCCAGACTGAGACTTGTGCATTTTGACTCCAGAACGACCTTGACGACTCTTTGGCCTGTTGATTTCGGATACATATTTTGGCTTCTAACCTTGGACTGTGATAACGACCTATGGCTTATCTCTGGACTGGACTAATTTATGACAGTCAGGTGTGTGTGTGTGTGTATAAAGCTACTGAGGGTTATGGCTGCTAGTTGTTCTTTGTCCAGCCTTCACAGTGGAAGGCATCTTGATCTTCAGTTTTCATCTGTGAGCCTGGAATCTTGACTGAGCTCTGTCCCAATGGAAGAACCTTGCCTGAGGATAACGTATGGGAGAGCTAGATAGGGTTTATTATTTTAGCTTGCAGCGTGGTTTCAAAGGGTTTCTCCATTGTTTAAACAGTTGTAGCCTGGGTTTAAGGCTTCTCTAAAATAGGTGTTTCTGGGTGTCTGTCTTCTGTGATCTTTGCACACCTTTTTACCTTTTGTCCCCCTTCCTTATGGTAAATAAAGTTCACCGTTCCAAGCTTCTGTATATTCTCTTCTAGATCTGGCCTCGGTATTACATTCAGTGCTTTCTGCTCTGGTCATGCTACTGTTTAGGGTTTTGGGCTGGAGAGCTAGAAATAGAGGTTGTCCAGGTGATCCCTTACTTCTGCCCCCCCCCCCCGATATCTGGAAAGGTCCAAGTATCCCCTGGCTTGGACTGGGTGGATGAAAAAGGGGTGGTGGCAGTCTACAGGGTGGTTTGTTTGCCCACTGGATGCAGGGTAGGGAACTGAGAGTTTGGGGGCACCCCCCCGAACCTTCACAATAATGGACTGTTGTTGTAACTTGCTGATAAGTTTTCAAGCAACCAAGGCTCATAGTGTTGTTCTAGTAGGTCATCACTTTGTCAGCTTATCACAAAATTTATTTTCTGAATAAACACCATCCAGAGAATGGACTCTGCCTTGTTATTTTTTCAACTGAAAGTTCAATGGACTTTATCCTCTACACACCATATTTCCACCAAGCAATAAGGGCACTGAACTGAAGACACAGGTGACAAGATAAAGTAACTAGGAGCTGGATTAATTTCAAAGCTAGACTAGGTAATAAGTGGCTTCCTGGCAGACAGTTTGGTGCTGATAACAGAGACTTCGGATACTAAGAACTGGCTGATTATGTTTGATATCTTTTTAATATATTGATTTCCACCGCATGTGCATGTTTTCAAGATGTACTCTGAAATAATGTGAAGTGACAGAAGCAATACTGGGATTTTTTAAATTTATTTTTTTAAAAAAACAATTCTGGAAAAAAAATGAATTTTGAAATAGATCAGTATTGAGACTGTAGAAGTTTATATAAAATTTAAAAAGAAAGAGGCCCTTCCAAAACTGGCTGTTATTCTGAAAATAAAGACATTCAAAAAATAGGAAGAGGTAAGTGTAGCACACAGTCCTATGAATATTTATTGTATTTATATCCTGCCTTTCCACCCAAAAAATGGCGCTCAAGGCAGCTAAAAGTAAAATCCAGATTAAAAACAAAATCATAATTAGAATGTAACATAAAAGCAAATAACTCAAAAACACAATTTAAAAAAGGCCAATAGAAGAAATAAACAGCATCGACCAATTAAAACCCCCTTCAGCAAGAAGCCAGTTTATATGCCAAAGACCTACCTAAATAAAAACAGAGGAAAGACAACAGAGATGGGGCCAACCTAGTCTCCCTCAGCAGGGAGTCCCAGAGCCTGGAAGCAGCCACAGAGAAGGCCCAGACACACCAGCAATGGCAGCGGGACTGAGAGAAGGACCTCCCCTGAAGAGCCTGAAACCTGAGCAGGCTCCTAAGGGAGAAGGCAGTCTTTCCGGTAGCCTGGTCCCAAGCCAGAGCCAGTGAGGCACAGTGGTGAGAGTGTTGGACTGGGACTCGGGAGATCGGGCTCTAGTCCCCACTCGGCCATGAAGCTCTCTGGGTGACTTTGGGCCAGTCACTGACTCTCAGCCTAACCTACCTCACAGGGTTGTTGTGAGGATGAAACGGGAGAGGAGGAGGAGGATTATGTAAGCCACCTTGGGTTCCTTGCAGGAAAAAAAGGTGGGATATAAATATAATTAAAAATAAATAAAATAAAGCCACATAGGTCATAACCAATGTACTATTTCTGGACACGATGCAAAGTGCTGGTTATGACCTATTAAATTTTAATGTAATAGGTCATAACCAGCACTTTGCATCGTGTCCAGAAATAGTAGATTGGTAGCCCCCCGTGCAACAAGGGAGTCACATGATCCCTCTAACCGGTTCCAGTCAACAGTCTTGCTGCAGCATTCTGAACCAGCTGAAGTTTCTGAACAATTTTTAAAGGCAGCCCCACATAAAGTGTGTTACAGTAGTCCAGACAGGATGTAACTATGGCATACATGGAAGTGACTGGGCAACATTTCCCATGAATGTGCGTATAGCAGCCTGAGAGATTTTTATGAACTTCTTTGCCCTGATCCAACGAGAGGCTGTAGTTATGGAGAAGCCAGCTTCCCCACATGTATCTCTAGTGCAGGGCTCTCCAACCAACCTTGGGTCCCCAGATGTTTTGGGCCTACAACTCCCAGCATGCCCCAGCCCGCTGGCTGGGGCATGCTGGGAGTTGTAGGCCCAAAACATCTGGGGACCCAAGGTTGGTTGGAGAGCCCTGCTCTAGTGGGACTGGGATGTAAACATGGGCTGAACATACAACTCTCCAGCCCAGTACAATAGCTGTGGCTACTATTTAATTAACCCACCTGAAACATTTCAGAGGCCTTGCATCAAACCTCGCACCTGTTGAGGGTTTCCTCCAAAATTCCAAAGGCTCCCCCTAGAAGTTTGGGAGAAAAAGGTCTTGGCTCCAATCCTCCAACCTTTCACAGGTGAAAATAGGTCAGCTTCTATGGGTGGTAACTAACTAACTAACTAACCCCTGCCACTGATGGAACAGCTTTAATCAGCGGAATGGGGAGAGGAGTGACTTCCCCTCATCCTGCAGTACTTGCCCCCCCATGCCTTCAAAATCTGTTCTGGAAGGTTGGAGGACCCTGCAGGGACCAGATCTGGGCGTGGAGGCAGGCACAGGAGACGGCAGGGAGGAAGAGAAGAGAGGGAAATCCCGTTGCTCAAGCAGAAGTCCGCTCACGCAACTTTGGATTTCGCCCACTCACGCCAAGGGCCCCCAAGCCCATTACACGTATCTCAAGGCTCTCACTTTCTTGCTGTGCTGTGTTAATTGATTTTGAAATAGCTGTTCCCATAATATATTACCATATTTATTAACTCAAAATGAACCTCAGCAGCTGCAGCATCAGAAATGGAAGGTGGGGGGGATCACACACCCAGAGAGAGAGAGAGAGAGAGAGAACTGAACAAAGGAACACACACAGAGATCCAGACCCCAAAACTCAGACACACCCCGCCCTTTCTTTCTTCAGTCTCAGTTCCTTCATTTCACCCCCCAGCAACTTGCTCTGCTCTTACATGTACAGCCTAGGAGACTCCTCTTTCTCTCTCTAGCTGTTGAATCATGGTTACCATGTTGTCTGAACCCAGCTGTGCTAATAAGCCATGGCTTGTTAACCATGAACAACCTATGAAGAGAACCCATGGTTTGTTGTTGGGTTATGAACTGCGGGTTGTTCATTGTGGTCTGTTATCTTGGTTGGGTTTAGACAACAATAATCCACGTTACAACAACAGCCCACAGTTCAATGACAACCCACACTCAACCCTTGAGTGTGGGTTATAATGTTGTCTGTGCCCAGTCTCTCGCTCTCTCTTGGATCACAACCAATATTTATTAGGTTTCAGCAGATTTTCAAATGAAGACTTAAACAGAGGATATTGCAATGAGTTTGGCTGTCTTGATTAGCATGGATGGGCCCCGTCACTATGGTTTTACCTGACAAACTTGAGAGGTGATCAGGGGATTCCTGAATGGGCTGAATGTTCATTAATGGTTCTAACCTTTAGAACGCAATACCCACTGGAGATTGGGCGGTGGGGAGGGAAAGAGAGAAAGACAAGTAGACTGGGATGTCTGCATTTTGAATTTGAATAGAGACACAGGCAGAGGGAGAGAGCTGAAAGTTTTTAGATGGAGTTGATGGCAAATGAAGCAGCCCTAGGGTGCAATTACTATCTTTGGGAATCTGATGCTGGATTAGCAGTTGTGCTACCTGCTTTTAGAAGCAGATGTATAGACAGAGCCAGTTGGAAGCAGGCAGACATTTGTAAATAAACAGATCTTATGTAGACACCTGTTCTCTCTCATCCAAATAAAATTGAGCTCTGTGGCACTGCCCCTGGAACATCTCATTGCTTGGGGAACTGGGGAGCACACAACAGTACAGAAGGCAATCTCACTGATAAACAGATTATAGCATAAAATGTAAGTGATGTTAGCACTACTGTCATAAAAATGTACTATTAGGGGGCATCTTTACTGGCTGTTTTTCCTGAGAAAAACAAAAGTGCAGTCCACATCTCATGCTCATCCTGGCCCTAATTTGGGTCTTGCTTCTTGTCCCCCACTGCCTTGAGAAATTGGGTACTTGGATAGACATCCCACAAAACTGGACAGATATCCCCAAAAGCATGAACAGTGATCAGATCTAATTGGAAAGAGAAGATCTGCATCCTGCTCTGTCAAGAAACAGGCTGAAACTTTCCCCTTCATGAGCAGGGCTTCACATAACAGGCTGCAAGACTTAGGAACATAGGAAGCTGCCTTATATACTGAGTCAGTGTACTGGTCCATCTAGCCCAGTACTGTCAGCACTGGCTGGCAGCAGCTCTCCAGGGCTTCAGACAGGATTCTTTCCTAGCCCTATCTGGGGATGCTGGGGATTGAACCTGGGACCTTCTGCATGCAAAGCAGGTGTTCTCACCACTGAGCTATGGCCCCTCTGACTTCTTCATAAATGGAACCAGAGTAGGTCCAAGAGGCTACTATGCCCTGGTGCAATGCACTGCCATTGTGACCTGAATGATTTAGACTCTACTGTGACTTTTCGAGCGACATTCCGGTTCTCCCTGGCCTGCCATTCCCAATTTGCACTACTCCTTAGAGGGCTGTGAAGTAAGGGACATTCTCATGGACATCTCAAATTCCACAGAGGCCTTCAATATTCCTGTAGCTGCATTGCGCTGCTAGGAAAACTGGGGCTCATGGAGATGTAGGATAGGTATCCAATGGTATCCCAGCTAATGATGTTGTGCTAGCATAAAACTAAGCTTGTGCAATGTAACTAGCACATGCTAGTGCAATGGGGCAAAACAGAGGATTGCCTGCAAAATTCGGAGGGCAAAATTCAGTGGGTGAAAAAAAGGGTGATATTTTTTTTTTGCCACTACACCGCTGAATTTGAGGCAAATCACCACTTTTTCCTGTTGTGCTAGCAAGTGCTAGTTACATTGCACGCATGTTGGTTTACGCTAGCACAACCATAATTAGAGCTAGCACTGGGACACCACTGGGTACTACCTGTAGTTCTCACAACCTCACATTTTACTGTATATATGTTTTGGATACATCAAATGCCTCCCATGCAGATCTAGTCATTTTTTCCAGGTCCTTTACAGACATATGTGGCCAGATTTCAAACATCTAGCTAGTCTAATGTGTGGGCGTCACATAGGCGGCTATGAACACATCTTTTGTATGCACCCTTTTGGGTCAGGAAGTCTACCATGTTAAAAAGAACCATATGTGAGTTCAAGATTTCTACTACAAGCACAGCTGGTCACAAATGAAAATGATGCATTTGAAAAGCAGCAAACTAGGTCACACCAACATAATGCCCAGCAATTGTTCTACTATACAAGAAAACAATGGTTATTTTGATGTTTTTCTTCTTCTGTATGATAGCTGTAACTTATGATCTAGAAATTGCAAATTATGTGATAGTTAATCAGTGAACTATATTATGAAGTATAATTATTCTTGCAAGTTATTGCTGAAACCTACAATACTTTACTATGAATTTATCCCAAGATTTCAGGTATAGAATTACCAGAGGGAGGTTTGCTACAGTGCTATTCCTAACAAACCTGGGGAGAAATCTGTAAACTATGTATCCCACATGCTCTGAAGCCAGTAATTACAAGTTTCCTAAGAATGTTACATCTCACTGACATGATACCCAGTGGAAGGTGGTGACTCCAATGACAGCAGGGCTGTGTATCCACTACTGAGCTTAGTCTGAACTTTAAAGGAGCTATCCAGGGTGCTGAACCACATCCCCAAAATAGGACCGGCATCATGGATAGCTCTTTTAAAGTTCAGAATAAAATCCGGAGTGGATACACAGTCCAGCTGACATTGCAGTCACTAGCCTCACCAAATACTGCATGCTGGTCCACTGCTGGAGTCACAAGATGTTAGACCTGAGCCATCAAGTAGGAACCATTAAAGTTTATCATTCAATTAACCAAAAAAGCAAACAAAATAACCTTTTGGTTTAACATGTGGTGTTAAGGGTTTTCCATGTTCACTCAAATACCAAAATGCCAGGATATTACAGCTGTTAAGGACCACGCCCTTAACAGATACATTATTTAGGCAATATGTAATATGCATATGGTATGATATCCTGTGCTGTGGCCCATTCCAGCTTCACCACTACCTTGGAGCTGGGTGGCTGTCAGTGGCAGAGTGATGGACCGAAGTCCCAGATTTGTCTGTTTGCTGGAATAGACACATGGAGTCGATGCAACTGAAGCTACCATTCCATGTTACAAGTACCCAACTGGCAACAGTTGCATGATAGAAACAATTAAACCTCCCCTCCCCATGTGCTGTGGTCCCAACACACACACACACACACACACACACACACTGTGCATGCTTGCTATTGATATTTTAAAAAACAAACCCACTGATGTGGTTCCCAATGATGTGTTGAAAGCAGTGCTCTCCCACCTTGGGTCCCCAGATGTTTTTGGCCTACAACTCCCAGCATGCCCCAGCCAGCTATGCTGGCTGGGGCATGCTGCGAGTTGTAGGCCAAAAACATCTGGGGACCCAAGGTGGGAGAGCACTGCTTTAAAGTAACTTCTAGTTTGGGCCTAAGTGAGATAATGGGGAAATGTAATGCTAAAGCAGGGATGGGAAACTTGTGGCCTCTCAGATGTTCTTATAGTGCAACTCCCATCATCCCTCAGCCATTGGCTATACTGGCTGGGGCTGATGGGAGTTGCAGTCCAACAACATCTGGAGGGCCACACAGTCACCATGCCTGGGCTAAAGCCTCTCCTCAGATCTCTGGTGTTCCTGCCAGTGCTGCTGCTGCTGTCCCTATGAAGCTCACCGCAAGCCAAGGGGAAAGAAAAGGTCCCACTGGAAGCATTGCTGCAAAGCAACGCCGGATGCAATTGTTTCCTGGAGCAGATAGTTTCAAAAACTCTACGTTAGAGACTTGGATGGGTTTAAAACAAACAAACAAACAAACAAACAAAAAACCCCACCTCAGGCTCTGCTGGGATTGTCTGCTATATCAGCTATCCCATGTCTGCTGCGAAAGCCTGAGACTTTAAGACTGCCGCTAATACCTCCACAATCAGAGTACAACATCCAAGGAGCCTTCCCAGATCTGGTATCAGAGGGATCGTTGTCTTTGAGTTTTAAAGTGCTGTTCTGACAGCAGTGAAGGGGCTTCTAATGCAGGTACCTATTTTTGTTCATTCTTTTTAAAAGCTATGGGGCCAGGAGGGGGGGGCAGGCTTCATTCAAAAAGTTTTTCAAGGTTGAGAAAAGGTTAGAAAGAATTCACCCCAGAAAGAGACATCCTTTATGCCACAAGTCATACTGCAATGATCCTATCTTAGCGCTCTCTCTCTCTCTCTCTCTCTCCTTCCTACTTAAAAAGCCATTTTGCTGTTATTAGCACACATAGCAAATAAACATCTGTTACTCTGTATTAAGAAACGGTGCCATCGTATTGATTATAAGCCCCAGTAGAAAAAGCCTATCAAAATTTTCTCTTTCAGTCTTGGCAGATCCAAGCACAGCCATCCCCAGTGGAGACCTGTCACGGTCCCATAAAAATTAGTTTAGATCCCACAGCCTTTGTGGCAATCGCAGATTGATATCTGGGATTCCGCTTGAGTTTCTGCTTCATTAATTACAATGCTCTGCCAAGCATATCAGTCATGAATAGTTCATAGTTGATGTCGGAGATCCGCAATTGATGATGATGGTAATACAGACCTTTGTTTAAAATACTGAACTGGGGGCACCATTAAGTGCATGAAAGACACAGGTAGAGGACAACATGAAGTCTCCATATGCATCCCAATATAGCAGGAGCCAATAGGTGCAGCCATGTGAATCTGTCCCAATTCAGCTCGGACTGCAGGGCATGCATGGAACTTCTCCCACACAGAGAGACCATGCAACACTGTGCGCAGCCTAGCAACCAACCATCTTTACCTTCCATTCAGACATCCAGCAGCTCAGGTCCTTGTATACAAGCTGCTTCCATTCAGATTGTATGGAGGGTCTAGCCAGAGCAAGGCTATGGGCATGCTGGGAATAGGCCACTGGTCAATGTGGTAGAGCACATGTGTGGCATGCAGAAGGTCCCAGGTTCGATCTCCAGTATCTCCAGGTAAGGCTAGAAAAATTCCTGCCTGAAACCCTGGAGAGCCGCTGCCAGTCAGTTTTGACAATATTGGGCTAGACCAGTGGTTCTCAACCTTTTTTGCCTCATGTACCCTCTTCACCATATGTCAGAATGTCATTCCCCCCTTTCCAAGATTGTCTGACTTAATCTGTGCCATACAATAAGGTGTGATGTCCTGTAGATTATGTACAATCTGTAGAATTGTAATTTGTAGAAAGATCAGTATTCCAACAGTTTGAGTCTGTGGTCCCAATTCCCCCCCTGAAACCCTAAAATTCCCCCCTGGTTGAGAACCCCTGGGCTATATGGACCAAGGGTCTGACTAGGTATAAGGCAGCTTCCTATGTTCATATATTGTGGGCAACTCATGCCTACAGCCCTTGCTATGGATACTTTGCTGTCCCGGGAGCTAGGAAAGAGAAGGAAGGGAGGCAATAAATATTTACTTACATACCAAATCTGTATCTCACAACCTATAGTGTTAGTGCTCCCAGGGCAGCCAACAAAAGGAAATATAATGGATCAATAAAATAGCAGACAGAAGCAGAGAAAACCGGATCAACCAACACTAAATAAACAAGAGTGAGGAGAAAGAACTCACGCTGGCTTAAAAAGGTTTAGAAACTCTCTCAGATCTAAGACAACTAAAAGGTCTGAAAAGCCTAGGAAATGTTTTTAAAGAAGACTTTTCCTGGTAACAGAACAATAACAGCATGGGCACCAAGAGAACCTCACTGGGGAGGGTACTTTAAAAGTCCGGCACCACAGCTGGAAAGGATCGCTCTCCAGTCACGATCCTCCACACCTGGAAAATGTTCTCAGATTATCAGCTCAATCATTTGGCCAACTCAGTCATTTGACCAACATGACATTTTGAGCGTCTCCAAAAGAGTATGCACTTATCCTCCTGTGTTCCTTGTTGATCATGGCTGTGCAAACTACAGACAGCCTAGAGGTGTCACTAAGTAAGAAACCTGCTAAGTTTCAGAAGGGTAGGTGCAGTTGGCCATGTGGAAGGGAGTCATCAAATTTCTTTGGCAGGGGAATGATTTGCTTCCTCTTTCCTCGCTCCCCTGATTTTTAGGTAATTTGTATAAAAATGGTGCACACCCCATTGTGTCCCCAGGAAAGAAACCTGCAAAGTTTCAGATGGATAGGTGTAGGGGCTAGAGAGTCATGACCACTGGGAACCAGCTTAAGGCTTTTTTCATGGTGAAGTCTGGTAGCGTTGGAAGAGTGGCCATCTCATGCTTTCATCCTTGCCCTTTCCCAAAGCACCGTAATTGGAGCCCCTGGTAAAACATGCTTTAGAAGTTAGACCCATCAGGCACTCAACTGCATTTCTTCCCTCCCCCTCCTTGTACTCATAATCAGCATTTTGAGAAATGGAAATAAAAGACACTATTTGCAGGAGACATATAGTCTCCATGTCTCCTCCATCTCTGAAACATGAGTTGGTAATGAAGCCTCATTGGGCTCCAGCTTCAGTTCTCTTGGCTTTGGAAGGAATCCCGCTTCGCCTTGGGAAGCAACAGAACTGGATGGAAGCAGCCCGATTCTGCTCAGGCTTTGTCCTTTGTCCAAGTCTGATACACATCCCTACTTTTTCACCTCTGTCATAAGAATAGGTATTAAGCTAGTCACCTTCTGTGTTTGTGATCATGTTGTCCATCTGATACTTTAGAAGTTATCAATACCTCCAAGCTGGTCCCCCTGCCTCTTGCTGGGTCAGCAGGAAAAGACGCAACCAGTTGCACTATAGCGGTGCTGGAACATGACAGCACAATTTTGACCTGCATGTGCACTGAATTTTCGGAATGTAGGACATATTCAGACATGTCATTCCCATGTGGATGGCCAGGGATGGAGGAGGTGGAGCTGGAGTGCCAGGTGGCCAGAGAGTGCCAGGTGGCCTTCTCCCTCCACAAGATTGGCCAGTTTTGGGGAAGGGGAATAAGTATTGTTTGATCCAGCCCATCAATAGATATGAATGGATAGTAACATAAGAATATGAGAAAAGGTCTATTGGACCAGACCAAGGACCCTGTTCCTCACAGTGGCCAACCAGATGCCCAGAAGCAGGGCATTTAGGCAATAGCTCTCCTGTGTCCTTACTCCCCAGCAACTGCTATTCAGGTGCAGACAACCTCTGAAGGTGAACTCCACTTAGCTATCCTGCCCTATAGCAGTTGCAACCAAGACAAGAGTGTTTTTTAATGCTTCATCCTTGAGAAGCACAGCAATGATAACTCATCACTATCTCATTCCTCAGTAGCTGATAGGTGACCTTATAATCCACTCTCTTCTTCCTGAGGCTGAATATAAATGCACTGGAACTAGAACAAGCTCTTAAACATTTGTGAACCTCAAGGCACTTCTAAGCATATGTTATTGCTCTTGATGTTCCAGGCATTACCAATGAGTGCCATAAATATTGGGGGATGTCCATCTGCCTTAGCGTAGCAGCAAGTATATTTAAAAAGCAAAGCCGCTCTAAAATACCCACTAAAACAGCAAGTCTGGACTTTTCTTCCATCTAAGTAGAAAGCAGGATCAGCACATTCCTGCTTGTTCGTAATTTTCACTATATATCTTGAAAATGTTGGTGCCAAAACCTAAACAGATTCCAGAAGTGTTTCCTGCTTTCCAATGTGTCCATGCACCCCCCCCCCCAAAAAGGAACAGAGAATTCAGCTGGTGCAATATGGAGAACACGCATCTGGCTTCAGACTTTTCAGTATTGATTCTGGATGCTTCCCCAAGCTGGAGCCCTCCAGATGTTTTGCGCTAGAACTCCAATCTGCCCCAGGCAGTGTTCTGACCATGTTCTGACCATGTCCTCACCCTGACCATGTTACTGTCAGGGTGAGGACATGAGCAAGAAGCCTTGCAACATGGAGCACTGTACAGAAACTAACTGCACACAAGCCCCAGAAACTCCTGATAGTTACTACTACTAGTAGTAATAATAATAACATTTCTTCTTCTTTTTTAAAAAAGGTGACCTACAATAGAACTAAAACATACAAAATTTAAAACAGTGACAATGATTATCCATTAAAATACAACCACTCCATAAAACTACTGAAACATCAGTGATGACAATATAAACAACCCAACTGGTGCATTAAACAGCCCATCATACGCATCAAATCCCTGGGAATAAAGGGAAGTCTTAACCTGGTGTCAAAAAGACAACAGTGTTGGTGCCAGGTGGGTCTCGCTGGGGACAGCATACCACAATCAGAGGGGGGGGGACACCACTGAAAAGGCCTTCCTTTTGTTGCTATCCTCTGAACCTCCCTTGGGGGAGGCACTTGGACGAGGGCCTCAAATGTTGACTGCATATACATGACTGCATATACAGGAGATATACATGCCAGGAGATATACACTTTCCCTATGTCTAGTGTCCAATCCCAGCTTTTCACAGTTTAATGAATTAGGGATGAGGCAATGAACCCAGCCTGCTTGGACTCCTACAATTTTATGGTGCCCAAATGCTGCCTTATACCAGCACTGACTATTTGTCCATCTTGCCCAGTACAGTCTTCCTTGACTGGCAGTGGCTTTCCGGGATCTCGGGCAAAGCTTTTTCCTATCTCCCGCTACCTGATCTTTTTTACTGGAGATGCCAGGGATTAAACCTGCAACCTTCTGCATGCAAAGCATGTGCTCCGCTAGTGAGCTGTGGTCCCTTGTGGAAAAGCTTGCAAAGCAGCCCATTCTGACTGTTTAATTTCCTGCGTCTGAATCCTATCTGTCACACAGCAAAGAAGTTTGTGTATTCTGCCTAGTCTGCCTGTCCCTTCTGCAATTCTCTGTAATGTTAATAAGTGTTGTTACCTAGCAGATGTGTAGCTCTGATGCATGATGGCATTCATAACTTGCCAAGCTCTGACTGCCACAGGGCCCTGGAGGCATGGAGGTGCTGCTGTTACCAAACTGGGATACTTTAGGTTTAAACTTTAAACACAGGTAGGACTACTAGCCTCCAGTTTGTGCTGAATTCTCCCCATTGCCTGTGTCAAGAGGCTGGTACTGCTCCTAGTTGGAATAGATAGAAGCCAGATTGTCAGTGCTATATTGGACTTTGAAATAATAGCCTGAACAAAGGTCTTTTGGAACTTAGGTTTTGAGCCATGCCTGGTACTTCTATCCAGGCCAAGTAAGAACCAGCACACATTTATTGTCATTCTGCTTCTTCCTCCAAGAACCCCCTCTCTGTTGTCCTTCCGCCTGCAGGCAAATATGTTTTATGTGAGCAGGACTTTGGAATGTAAGGTGGTCTGTTGCTGAAGGGGTGTTTGGGTTGGTTGGGTGCTATTTATTTCTTTTATTTAGGCTGCCTTAAGGCTGCCCTTAAGGCTCCTCCAGAAGCTGGAGGTAGTGCAGAATGCAGCAGCTCTGCTGTTGTTAAGAGCTGCCCCTTTTCAGCATGCAACTCCTTTGCTGAAGGAACTGCACTGGCTGCCTATTTGCTACTGGGCCAGGTTTAAGGTTCTGGTACTCGTGTACAAAGCCCTGAACAACTTGGGACCAGGATACCTGAGAGAGCACCTCCTCCTTTATCAACCTGCCCAGTCACTGAGGTCATCGGAGGACATTCTTCTGGTGGTTCCACATGGACCTATGGTCCGACTGGAGTCCACCAAAAGAAGAGCCTTCACTGTGGTGGTTCCACTTCCAATATGGCACTCCCTGTCTCTGGAGGTCGGGCAGGCTCTGACACTGTGTTGTTTTCAGTGCCTGCTGAGGATGTCTTTGTTCCAGGAAGCCTTCCTTGCTGACCATCCAACGGTTTTAATGTTATCCTGTTTTTAATGCATTGTTTTTATTCTTTTATCTGCTTTACCTTTTTATTGTTCACTGCTCTGGAATCTGCCTAGATATGGAGCTATATACAAATACTGTAAATTAAAAAAATATATAGATTACTAGGTTACATGTTTTCTTGAAAAGGGTTCCATGCCCAGATTGGTGAGGTGAATTCTGAACATTGGCTGAGATAGACAAGGGGTTCTCTACTTCTAAATGAGTTCCTCCTCACAATTTACATTTCTTTTGGGGCCTCCAAGTGGCCCCAACAACATGGTGGTGGTAGCAAGAAATAGTCCTGGCTGGCATTTTATATTTCCTAACGGGAGGTTTTACTCCTATGAAAATACATTCAGGAGTTCAAAAGTAGTAATGAAAAGGTAGGGGGAAACATTATAGATGCAATCAAATGATTGCTTTGCAACATGCAATCTAACATCTTTCATAGATTAGATTGTCATAGATCATAGAGTTGGAAGGAACCTACAAGGCTATCGAGTCCAACCCCCTGCTCAATGCAGGAAACTAGAGGAGGGGTCTCCCATCCAAGTAATAACCAGGCCTGACCCTGCTTAGCTTTCCACACTCAGACAAGCTGAGCCAGCGTGAGCCACAGGCCTGTATCTTTGACCCATCCATGTGTGTGTTTGATTTCTATCGCACTACTTCAGCACACAACCAAACGTATGCTAATTTATATGTATAGATGAAAATTTAGACATTGTTATAATTTAAACAGGAAACAGTTCTAATGGTTCTTTATCTTTAAACCAGAATTGGACAAGACAGCCCTTCAAATAGAGGATGGTCCTCTGGCAGCCCTTCAAATAGAGGAATGCCCTCTGTAAAAGAGGAGATGTGGACAAGCCCTGAACAAAGCTAGCTGAGTTACATCTTGTCACATGAGACAGAAAATCCCACATACACCACTCCCAATCCCTGACAGTGACAAATACAATGAATTAATTAACCAACACTTTGCTGCCCTTTCATGACACCCAGAATCTGCTGCCTGAAGTGGCCACCTCACTTTGCCTTATGGTAGGGCCATCCCTGACAATCACAACAGGAAGTAAGACAAGGCAAGACAAGAGAGCTCATAAAACTATGTAGGCGCAAGGGCATCTATGGCTTTTCACAAAGATGCAGCGGCTCAGGGAACAGGGCTCCAGTCCAGTCCTGAAAAGCCAATGGCTTGAGTATGCCTGATGCTGGCTAAGCACTTTGTTTGTTTATAACAAAATGTAGAGCCCACATTTTCCTCTCCAAGCTGAGACATTCAAAGTGGTTTTTAAAAAGGATACAAAACAAAAAGCAATCCAAAGTACAATAGAAGCATTTGGGGGGGGGGGGAGTATTATCTGTATTCTTCCTCCATAGGGTATGTGCCCAATTTGATAAAAGGATTGCAGTTTCATTGTTCCAATGCTATGATAAGTATAGCTTACAAGCACACAGTTTCCAATATTTGACTAGAGAGAAGCTCTGAACATCTAACAATGCAACTTTCATGTTCAATTATGCTGCAAGATGACTCTTAACTCTGCAGCTTAGCAAGGCAAAATGTCATTTATAGCACAGTCCTATACACATCTACTCAGAAATAAGTCCCACTGAGTTCAGTGTGTCTTCCTCCCAGGTAAGTGGGTATAGGATTTAGCCTAAGTCGAAGAGCAGAGAAGATACATAAGCACTTTATTAAAACAGTGATTGCCGTGTGATGAAAATAAAGGTCTCTTCCTTGCTCTCTTAGGAAAACCACTGTGGCTACTGTCGAACAATTTATATAAGATGTGTACCATTGTGTATTGCCCTATAATTTTTAAGTTATATAAAAATTAGCTCTTTCTTTCTCACCATGACAGACTCATTTTTCCACTGAATTTCTCCACCACTTTTAAGACAATTGTCTTGACCTTTTGGATCTCAACAGTTTCTGATGAGATCTTTGCTTCCCTGTGTAAAAGCTGTAGAGTAAAAAAAAGAAAAGAAAAGAAAGTTAAGGAAATTATGACTATTGGAATAGTATTTCTAACACCAGAAACAAGAACAGTTCCAAATCAATGTGCAGGGATCAGCCGTGATCCAACCACCTGCTGTGAGTGTGGGTTCTGCGTGGTGCACACGGATCACTTCCCGCATTCATTTCTATGGAAGTAGCAGCTCTAGCTTCATATCCCTTTGTGTGCATGATACAATGTTTATAGTGAGGAGATCTCTGTGTGCAGGGGCTTTATTCACTGAGGGCAAAACGAGATAGAACGTTTGCCACAGGGGGTTGGATCCAGACTTAGTCATAGTTAGAGCAGACCCACTGAAATCAATGGAACAGTGACTAACTGAAGTCCCATTGATTACAGTGGGTCTAGAATAATAGAATAATAGAATCATAGAAAAGTAGAGTAGGAAGGGGCCTACCAGGCCATCGAGTCCAACCCCCTGCTCAGTGCAGGAATCCAGGTCAAAGCATCCCTGACAGATGGCTGTCCAGCTGCACCTTGAATACCTCCAGAGTGGGAGAGCCTCCCTAGGTAGTTGGTTCCATTGTCTTATTGCTCTGACAGTCAGGAAATTTTTCCTGATGTTTAGGTGGAATCTGGGTTCCTGTAACTTGAGTCCATTATTCCGTGTCCTGCAAACTGGGATGATCGAGAAGAGATCCTGGCCCTCCTCTTTGTGACAACCCTTCGAGTACTGGAAGAGTGCGATCCTATCTTCCCTCAGTCTCCTCTTCTGAAGGCTAAACATGCCCAGTTCTTTCAGTCTCTCCTCATAGGGCCTTTTTTCCAATCCCTTTATCATCCTTGTTGCCCTCCTCTGAACCCTCTCCAGTTTGTCTACATCCTTCTTAAAGTGTGGTGCCCAGAACTGCAGTGACTGGCAGTCCAGAATTCCAATATATTAAAAGTTAGCTCTATATCACTGCTACCTAATGACAGGAGAATCAAGCAGAAGAATTACCCTAAAGCAGTCAGAACGAGCGAGCCTTTCTATTCTCATTTGCAAAATTTTGGCTGACTAAGTCTGGTTTCAACCCCTCGTTTGGCCTTTTATGCATGATTAGAAATAAATAAATAAATAGCTGAGTGGCCCAAGTCAGATTACAGCTGCAAGGGGGAGGGAGTTTTAAGCTTTTGCCCCCACCTTTTGCAATCTTAATTGGAAGTGGGGCCTCTTGCACCTGTTATTTGCAATTGAAGGAAAGCTCCCATTCATGCCAATGGGAGTTTTCCTCCCACTGCAAATAGCAAGCATGGGGAGGCCTGACTCTGATCAGGAGGGGCGAAGAGTTAAACTCCTGCCCCATACCATGGCCACAATTGGGCTCCCCATGCCAGCTATTTGTTGATTTTTTGCATGCAACATCAAACCACATGACAAACATCATGGCTAGTTTGGCCCTGAATCGCCTAGAGGGGCTTCTGCTATAAGTCAACATGGCATTAAAACACTGAAGCAAGCTCCTGTTGGAGTTGCTTTTTCTCCTCCTAAACAAAACCCAACTAGCTCGACCACTGGAACTTCTCAGCACTTCAGGATGTGCGGAGTGCCCAGCACAGGGCCAGCCCAAGACATTTGGTGCCTGAGGCAAAGAACAAGATGGTGCTCCTGTTAGGTTTTGCATAGGCAGAACGAGATTACCACCTGACATCAGGATTATCACCTGACATGGAGGTTGTCTCTTGAGATGAAGTACACAAGGCTCCGGTCACCAGACATAGTCTCAAGGTGATATGACTCAGCAACCTTGGACAGGTTTGGAATCAACATGTTGATGAATAGGTTATACAACTGGGGTGAGTGATGTCCTATTTATAGGTGCAGGGTCTGTGGTATAAAGCTAACACACTTGTTGATAGCTTCATTCTTCTCTTCACTCCTCTCGTCTCGACTCGACATGTCTCTTGTTCTGGACTTCACTTCATCTAGCCTTACCACTGGGGTATTGGATTTGAGTCTGCAATGATGTAGTGAGTAAGAGATGCATTGCTTGCCTTAATCCCATGTAATTGGGTCTTACAAATAAACTCTTTAATCTTTATTAACTGCTGTTATCTCCTCCTTCCGCCTGCGTGACTGGGACTGAGGGTCACTGGCTAGGGAAGCTTTTGAACCCGGGTCAGTCCAGCTCTCACAGCTCCCTCCCATTCCATGTACAAAAGCTTACTGGACTGGCAGCTGAATCTTTCTTCAACACTGGAGATGGGGCAGCATCCTCCACTGCACCAAAAGGCAGCAGGCTAGTTTAGAGGGCACAGGTCAGGCTGCACGGCCAGCAGCTCTCTCCTCCAACACCTTGCTGCCACCTCCCAGCATCTGCCACCTGGGGAGACTGCTTCACTCCGCCTAATGGTAGGGCTGGCCTTCTATTGAGCTGATTTACGAGAATCTGTTTTTGAAAACTGAATAGATTGTTCCTGTTTGTACACTTCAAATTGTTCATTGCCCTCTGCTTTCCTGGAGGACGTTAAGTGTTGGCATAGGAAAGAACCACATCATTTGTACAATAATACATGTTTCTTCTTTAGAGATATTAACTTAGTGGTTTTTTACCAGACCACAGGGAAGTGACTTCCATGCATCTTCAGTAGTGTTTGAATTGGGACTCACGTTCTGATGGTCATTGCTGCCAGCCTTCAAATGGCCATCACAATACTTCTCACACAGCTGCCGATTAATCCTGGCATATAAATCTCTGTTCATCCTCCTTGCTCCTTTTTGATCTCCATATTTTACTCTTCTAAAAAATAATAACGACTTGCCTGGATGATGTTTTCAAGATCACTTTGTCCTCCTCCTTCTGGTCTGTCCTTGGCACTCAGGTATGGATTTTAATACCACACAGTCATCCACCCACGCATACTTTTAATGTGGATGTGAAGCAATGATCTCATTTTACGTGTTAACTTTTTGGGGGCTCTGCAGTACAGGGATGGTCTATGCACTGGGTGGGTTTCCAGCAGATGCTTTGGGGGCACTTCTCAATGAAAACACATGTTTTCAGCCCAGAAATGGAAGCAATAAAATAAATGTTGCAGTCAGTTTTTGGACACAGGCACTTCTCATAGCTGCACATGTGTTGCTGATTTGGGACAGTCATGGTTAGGCAAACAGGAGAAGCAGGGGAGGAGAGATGAGGAGGGAAGGAGAGAATTTTGTGACCCCACAGGATGCTCCCAATATCCTAAGTATGGTTAGAGTAGAAATGTGCTGTGCTTTTGCATTTTTGGTTTGGACACTTTCAGTTTAAAGTAGCACGAGAGTGAATATTTTGTGTGCAGTTATTGCCCTTCTGACTTAGAAATCCCTTGAACTTTGTCCTTTCATTAAGGCTTCCTAAACAATGTGGCTGGCAATTATAGGTAGGCCTTCCAAGAACTGATGTTTGCTAGATCAAACTGAAGCCCTCTGCAAAATCATGTCCTTGAGCCATGCAAACGTCTTTGCAAGGTCTAAGCGCCTTTGCATGTTGCCAAACCTTATTTTCCATATAGCTGAGACTTAATCTTAATTGTTCTGCCAGCAAGCTAAGCAAGGGAGTCCCAAACTATTAAAATTCTGTTCTACTCCATTTGTAAATTCCAAAATCAGTCAGGTCAAGTAGGGGGTTGGAGATTGTATGAGGTTACATCTAGATCCATTGTGAAAAACGGGCACTTCTTCACATGAGCATTGGTCATGAGGTTGCCATAGGAAATACACTTCGGAAGACTGTATATTGTGCCACCAAGGTGTAGCATGTCCGTTACTTGACTGGGGAAGCACCTCAGAGCTGAATCTCCGCTCACAATAAACCTACTGCAGGCCGAGGGTTGGGCCTGTGAGAACTGCTGCTGAACCTGAAAGCGTCTTCCGTTTTCCTTGGCCTGAGAGAGGCCTAGAAAGCATCTTAATGTTATAAAAGTTTGTCTAGCCTAAGCCTAGCTTGACATAAGTCCCGCCATATTATCTGCTCCTGTACTTCCGCTTGTTGCTGCTAGGCAGAACTAAGAAAGGTGAATTCCTGTTAGCTAAAACTAAGTCAACAGGATGTGGCCAAAATGTCTGTTCGCTGCTGTCTGAATTGGGTCATGTAACCACATGAAATCACAGACAACCAGTTGAAGCTAAGGTGGCTTGTTCCGCGCCACAGCTGTACTTTTCCATGTGTGCTTAATCTATTGTAAGGGGTGGAACGAAGGTCCAGCGCTGACCTATAAAAATTGTGCAGAATTGCTGCTCAGTGGCCCAATTGCAGTTGAGGCTGCCGTGCCTCGTGCTGGTCCTTATGTCTGTTTGCACCCTGTTTTCTAGTCTGCTTCGTTCTTTAGGCTCCCTCCTAGGGAATACCCAGGGCAACTTTTGCAACATTAGCATCTCTCTCTTCCCTGCATGCTCATCCCATGGGAAACTGCTTTGGTTCCCAGCATAAGAGATGGGTCAAAGAACAGACAAGCTAATGACTTCTTGGCATGCAGAGTGAGAGGAAGAGGTGTCCGCGCTTATCTGTGTGTTTATGCCCACTAGCCAGCACCAGGTGTGCTTATCACAGCCCAATAGTCTGCTGTGATGGGAACCAGTATCAGGTGTGGATACCAGGCCCCATCATGCATGCTTGTGCCCAGTGCTTTTTTTCTGGAGAAAAAGGTACCGGAACTCTTGGATTACATTTCCTCGGGAGTAGATGGCGATTAAATTGTAATGCAATTAATAGAAGAAAAATCCCCTCCTAAATTTGAACCAAATGATCCACGGGCTCTCTCTTTGCTATGTTTCTACTACATGCATCCCCCCCCCTGCAACCCAGAAGGTGTACGAGTCAAACCGGTGTCTCTGCACCTCCACCCTGCGAGGTAGGACAGGCTGCAAGACGCCCTTTTGTCTCTATTCCTCACAGGTAGCGCCACCACACCTCTCTCACATCCTTTTTTCATATCCCTTGTGCTGCCTGCAGGAGGAGACAGACTTTTACATATATATGGAGTAGGAGAAGGCCCTTGGGAGTTCCTGGCATAGCTGGGCTGATGTTGCCTCTTTGCTTTCCTCGTGAACACAAAGGAAAAGTCTCAAAGTCCACAAAGTTTTTCTATGGGGCTCAGCAGTTCCCAGGGAGGGAAATTTATTTCATAATGGGCATAGGGCTGGAGGGAGGGAGGGCTCAAGTGGGAAGGGGGGGCGCTAAATATCTGATCTTGCCTAGGGCACCAAATTGCCTTGCACCGGGCCTGCGTGCTTGTGCCAACATTACTCACCCTGCTAATTAGCTTAGTAGTAATGTTTTGCAACATGCTGTCAGCTTCAAATGCTAGTAGTCATGGAGTATAGCCTATCAAATGTAAACAACAAAAATGTATAAGAAGCTACTGTCTGCTTTGTTTCGTGTTCGGACTTTGGGTGGTGCCCGCCAGACAGCCACACCGTGGTCCATCCCAATTTGCTTGTTTGTTGAGTGCATGTGTACCTTGAAAGCTCCTCAATAAACTTGTCTCCTCTTAAGCAAACCTGGAGCTGCCTTATCCTTCCCTGGGAATCGATTGAGATCTTGACAGGCCCACAGTAGGGGTCGATGCACCGAGAGACCACCTTATTCAGGCCTTTCCAACAAAACATGCAGCCCACGTGGGGAAGGACTATTAGCTAAGTAGTAGATCACATGCTTTGCATGCAAAATGTCCCAGGTTCAATCCCTGGCATTTCCATGTGGGGCTAGAAAAAACTTCTTTCCGAAACCCTGGAGAGTTGCTGCCAATCAGTGAAATTCAGGCAAAACCAAATAGATAGACCAATGTTCTGACTTGATATAATGCAGTATCCTATGTCCCTACGATGCAAAGCAGTTTCAGGTTCTCAGGAGTTATATTTACCTTTTACTTGAGTTCTCTTAGCTGGTCTCCCAGTCATTACCTTTGTCCACCATCTTTGGAAATATTAGCTTTTGTCTGAGAGGACTGTGGCGCACTCCCATCCAGACCAAGGCCAAAACTCATGTTCAAAGGGTAATCATCAATGCAAGGGTGGCCTATGCCCACTGTGATTTTCAAAGTAATTGTGATCTACCTTGCAGTGAAGCCCTTTGTACTCCCCTTACTCTGAAACAAGGTAAATAAACTTGCTCTAACTTTATTTCTTCCTCTTTCTCCCAGCATTGCTCTAAATCTATCCATTCTCCTCCTCACATGGCCCCAGGGTGGCTATGTGCCCTCTTTTACAGAAGACAGTCCTCTAGCTGAAGGTTTGCCAGAGGACTGTTCTCTATTTTAAATGCGCCCTCTATTTGAAGGGCAGTCCAGTCCAAGTCCGGCGGTTTAAAGATTATGAACCACCAGAAGGAAGAAACTGTCCATCAACAGCACCTGGACAGCAGACTGAGCAAGGCACACAGGTCACTGTTTTCCACACTATTTATTTATTATATTTATACCCCACCTTGTTTCCTGCAAGGAACCCAAGGTGGCTTACATAATCCTCCTCCTCCTCTCCATTTGATCCTCACAACAACCCTGTGAGGTAGGTTAGGCTGAGAGTCAGTGACTGGTCCAAAGTCACCCAGTGAGTTTCATGGCCGAGCGAGGACTAGAACCCGGATCTCCCGAGTCCCAGTCCAACACTCTCACCACTACACCACACTGGCTCACACACTATGCTGAGATGTACTGTATTTCTGTTTAAATCATCGTCATGATTTCTAAATGTGCATCTGTACATAAAAATTAGCATACGTAAACTTGATGACAATTGGTGTCCTCTTTTTGGGTGATACATTTCCTCTTTTTTGGTGATTCATAAGTGGTCAGCCTACCTATGCCATTGAAACTCAAGTTATTTCTGTTGACCTTAGGCCCCCAAAGAACATCTTGCCATTTCCCTAGAGCCCTCCCCACTCTTTGCTTGTTGAATCATAATTCCCTACATCTGCTGTCTCTCGTTCCATCATTTTTATTAGGAATGTGTGCCGGAACAGTGTTAGGGGTTAGAATACTAATCAATCATTCTTCCACTCTGTAAAAAATTGTGATAAAATAAAATTCGTATTGTTCACTCTTAATCTCGGTCAGTAAGCTAATTTTCCCACTTTTCCCACAGTGTATAATCTAATCTGCAAAAGATCCCAACGTTTCTGGGTTTGTCGAGTTCACAGGCACAAGTGAGCGAGGACATTCAATGACATTTGCCAACAATCAAAAACGACATGGACCCAAGCTGCAATCTTTGTGAACCAAACATGAACCCAAGCTGCAAGATGGGTGTGCGTTGGGGAACAAGCATCCCTAGGTTTAGTGAGAATGGTAAAACCAATAACGGTTCGGTATAAACAAAAGGACAACAGACGAATTAAAATTATACAAATTAAAGATTGGTTAGAATGTTTTCATTAAAAAAAATGATACAAGGGAATACAATCTATAGCAATGTTCCCCAACCTTGGAGCTGGCTGGGGCATGCTGGGAGTTGTAGGCCAAAAACATCTGGGGACCCAAGGTTGGAGAACACTGATCTATAGGCATAAACAGCAGTATTTCTCTGAGAAAGTCTTATATGGGGACGATGAGCATCTACAGATTATGGAAGTGGTACCGATTTTTGTCAGAAGAATCAGAATCAGCAAGACTTGCCAAGGAGATGAAAACTTTTAACTAGACATCATTGACAGTGCAGTCCCATACACATCTACAGAAGCGAGCCCCGGAGAGTTCAGTGGGGCTTACTTCCAGGTACCGTAAGTGGTTACAGGATAGCACAAATCCCAGCTATATTCATGATAAAACATCTGATTAGCACTACCCAAACAGATGCCTCCGAGTCCTGAATACACTCTTAAATCCCTTTTATTTGTTGTTGCTGTAGTGCATCATGTACAACCAGACATTAACCAGGCAGAGAAGACAGCACGTGGTCACGACTGGGCAATGTGGGAATTAGATAACAGGTACCTGTCACCTAATCCAAAAATCTATTTGCTGTTTTTCTGCAAGCAGCTCCTGGGAGTCTAATATCCATACAATGTAGGTTTAAAGTGCAAGGTCAACAAACGCTTGGGAATGAATTCAGCAGGGAGCTACACTGGTAGTGTCTGATACAGGAATGCGTCTGTTTCATTATTCTGCGGTATAAAGGAGAAATCTTTCTGATGGCTTAGTGCTTTGAATTTTTAATGGAGCTTGGAGGAACTCGTTCAACATGTCGCAGTCAAATGAGTAGCCCCCAGCAACATTTTATTTTTTTAAAAATGCTGGAATACATTAGAGAAAGTTTATGGGAGACTAAGAAGAAGGAGCACCTTGATCTCTGTCTGTGCATAAAAGCCTGCTATCAAAGGGACCTTTTCCACTTTGGTGCAGCAGGACATACGGCGAAACCAATATGGGAGTTTTTATCTCTTCTTCATTGAAACAGGGTGTAAATGGCTGCCAGGCTATGCGTACGAGAGTGGAACTCTCTGAGGTTGTCATAAAATTAGCCTTGGCAATATCTCTGGAAATATAAGCAGGGTGATCATGCCTGATGGTAAGGGAGACTTATTAAAATGAGGGAAATTAGTACTTCTCCCTTTGCCTTTTCATTAGTTATTCTATTAGCTCATTTGATCTGCCTACAATAGCTTGGAACAACTGGCCTAGACAAAGACCTCCAGCCCCTTTCCAGATCGCCCACGCAGATGCACCTGAGGCCAGTAAAAAACAAGCACCATTTGGTTGAGGGTTTTTAGCCAATCTTTTAGAGCTCCTGCAGTTCAAAACAGACCTCTCCAAAGCCCGGAGGTATGAAAATCAGGGAGTATTCTGCTGTCAGCAATCCCTCTCCAGGACCATTTGCCAACAAGTTAGCCAATGCCAATATCTTAACCCTGTAATTTATGTTAGAATGTGCTGCATTAAAGATGGAATGCTGCAACAGTGGCTGTGGCTGTCTTACATCTGATGTAGACCATGTATGAACAAAAAAAATGGCACTTTTCAGTTGCATACATGGGAAATGCAAAGAGTAGCAGTGACGGTGTAGTAAATTCAATGAAATAGTTCCCAATAACCTCCCATATGTACAGTATTTCCATAGCAGTTCTGAACGTGGATCCAGATTAGTTTTTGCAATAGTCGGAAATGATGGGATTTGTAGTAGAAAACATTTGGAGGGTACTAGATTGGGAAGGCTAAGTTAAAGGATTGGGAAGGCTAAGTTAAAGGATTAGATAATTAGATATTATTAGATACTAATTGTTATTAGATATTTCTTTGAATTGCAATTTGCTTTTGTAAGATTAAATACATTATTTAATTTTTGGAAAAAACTGTTATGTCCAATCCTTGGACATAACAGGGTGGAGTGAGTATGGGATCCTACTTCCACACTGCATATAGACTCTAAACAGTTGAGGTATACGCCCATAGGAACCTGCTCAAGATCTGTGCTCAGTTTCTGTCTTGTCCCTTTGACAAAAGAAGTGCAGTTGGTGGGTATCCTGGAAGACCAGAGGCGGTGTTAGGGGGCAGCCCACTGGGGCTGGAGCAACGGATCTTTCATTTGGAGCCCCGAATCTCTGGGAGGCCCTCTGCCCCACCACCCTGCTGTCCATGGGCACTTGCTGCAATAAAGGTACAGGGGCCCTGATGATCTCTGTTGCACCTGATCCCCCTGGATTAGCTGGCTTTCTTGCCCACAGGTGCTTCCCCTCCTGCTGCCCCCCCTTGAATCTTTCTTCCTGAGCTTTTTTTCTGAAATCAAATGCCCTCCTCTCCCCTGTCCATGCATCCCTTTTTACAAATAGGGATGTCCTTAAGAGATAGGGTCCTTTAAAGACACACACACAGAGAGACATTGGAGTATATGTGAATCAGCATATGCAAATTTGTGCTTGTTGTTGTAGTTGTTGTTGTTGTCCTGTGGGCCTGAGCCCCAGATTTTTTTGGTACCTAGCACCGCCCCTGTGGAAGACTTGGAGGACACACCTGTTAGGAAGCCAGGCAAGAATTTTATTCTCTCTCCTAAACAAGAATAGAACAGACGCAGGAAATTCCTGACTCCACCTGGATACACAGCAGTGGCATCACCATTGCTGATATAGTTCTTATGGTGCCATTTTTACTGTTATTGGATTATTTTCTTGTATTATTAGGAGCGATTTTAGTTTTGTTGTGATTTTATTTATAAATTTTATTTATGAGTTTCCTTGAGTTTTATTTAATCACAGAAAGGAGTATAAATGTCAAATAATAAGCAAATATGTGTCTATCCATGAATCCCAGGAACATATTATTAAAATTTAGATTTTGTCTTTTAAAATTTCTCTGTTGTAAGTTGTCACTGAAACTATATGAGGGTATATTTCACATACATTGGCAGGTTGACTAGAAAGACAGAAGTTGCCTGGAGGCTGAGCACATTTCTTGTTTCTCTTTGGAGAGAGAGAGAGAGAGAGAGAGAGAGATCATGGCCAGAAAGGAAATGACAGCAGAAAATGGAAAAAGAAGCCTACTGGGAAATTAAAAAGCTTGAGGAAGATAAAGGTCTGAATTGTACATCTGTCCTCATAGCCTTCATTATAAATTGGCCCATCAATTAAGATTTTCTTCTGTGGCCCTTCTCTGGATGGCCCTTCCTTCCTTCGGAGGTTCTGTGAGTGACTACTGAAGAGAAGGCATTTTCTGAGATGGCCCTCAGTTGTGGAATTCCCTCCACAGGGAGATTTGCCTCGTGTTATCATGACTATCTGTTAGATGAGAGGCCAAATCCTCCCTGTTTGGCTATGCCTTTAGTAGAAATTAGTATTACCTTGCTTTAACTATTTTATTAGGTTTTACACTGCACTGCTGTCTTATTTGAATTTTTAATGTTTTTATGTTGTAAATAATTTTTAATTATTTGCTGACATTGTTTTACATTGTTTTAATTGGAGCCCTGTGAAGGACTGCTGCTTACGCCAGCCCTCCAAGGTAGGCCATGGTACCAACTTACTATGAAATCTACCCCCGGACTGTCGCCCACCGCCCCGGTTCCCTTACACCAATTTGGTGTAGCAGCCCAGCCTTACAGACCAAAAAGGAACACACACAAATCTTAAGATGGAGACTTTATTAAAACAAACATTAGAAATTAAGCAGTGCAAGGTCTCCAATGGTCCAATACATATATAAAATAATCCCATGTAAGAAAGGGCTAAAAAGAAGGTAGGGGAAAGGGGGTGAGGTAGGTTGTTGTGAGGAAAGGGGAATGGGAATAAAAAGGGACTCTAAAGGATACCTAAAACGAACCCCAAAAGTCTGCAAAGAACTGCTTGAGCCAAACCAGGCCTAGCTTCCCCAGCTATCCTGCAAATCCGGCATACCTGCCCAAGATGGAACTCCCACAGCGTCCAGGCACGAGGAAGAACCCCGACCCTTCCCGACCCAACTCCTTTATTCAAAACTGGGGCTCTTTTCCCCGCCCAGTCTCCACCAATCCCATCATCCTGCTTTCTGAAGGAGGGTGCCCCCCGCCCCCTCCCAGCTGCGGGCCCTTTCTCATGACTTCATTCCAATTAGCTCTGGCCTTGCTATACAGCTCTGCAGATAACTTGTTATCTCCCAGGTGCCACTAACTATCTCACGCTCTCCAAGGACTCCTGGCGCACTCCAAGGAAGAGCAAGAGAACAAGGGTGAAAGAATTCAAAATCATCCCAGAGGAGGGGGAAGGGGGGACTTAGCCTAACCTCCGCCATGTCCCATCTTCACAAGCTGTAAACCACGTTGAATGCTGTTTGCAGAGGAAAGGCAGGCTATCAATATTTTAAAAAAAACAAACAAACATGAACTTACAACTCAGGGCTGCTTCTGACATCACATCTTCAGAAATCTTGTAAAATTCTTGACAAAGAAAGTATCTTTGTCCAGCTCTACCTACTTGTGGCTTTTATACGTTCACATCTTGGTTGCCAAGGAATTCTCACTGGTTTTCAAGAAATTTCATCCCTAACGTCTGAGTGATTAGCCATGCTTAGACTAGCCATCAGGTGGTCTTCCTTTACACATTTTCAATCTCCCACATGCATGAGAGGGGCACAGAGTCCAATACCACATTTTGCCAGTTCTGGCTTTATCACTCCCCCTCATCTTTTGCTCCTCAGTTTTTATCAGACTTCTCTTACCATTCCCATTTCAGGACTGATGACCTGACTTACTGGTTATATCAGTGTTCACCAACCTGGGGTCCCCAGATGTTTTTGGCCTATAACTCCCAGGCTGGGGCAGGCTGGGAGTTGTAGGCCAAAAACATCTGGGGACCCCAGGTTGGAGAACACTGGGTTATATATTTGTTCCTCCTCCTTTTTCTACATTGACATTAGAACATAGCCATCCCATCTCATCAGGAGAGCCTAGGGTCAGTGTTTACTTAATCTCCCAAATGTCTTCCCCCCCTCCTCACTTTAATTTTTTTTATTAAAGATAAAAAACAAACAAAACAAACACTACAAAAACAATACAACAATTAACAAAAACTACCATCTAAAATGGACTTCCGATTTTCTCTACAACAAATATAAGTACCAATACTTTCTCTTACTCCATTATTACAAAAAGAAATCACTTTTTTCTATTGCCCCAAATTATTCTTCTTATTCATCCCACCCACAAATACACCAATCGTTTTTTCTGACTTCTACAAAAGATCTACAGTATTAGAGGTTTCCACTCAACCATCATCATAAATGTTAATTTTTCTCTAAAATAGTAACTAAAGTTTAGCCATCTCTGCAGTCCCACATCTTCACAGACCATTCTTCCACTATAAACAATATTGGGCATTTTCACTAAAATACATTAATAAAATTCCATGACTATTTTCCAACTGAATGTCCATTAGTCACAAAAGAGAAGACTCTAATTTCAATCAAAATACAATATTGCTTCTTATTATTCAGATTTCCCACAGGCACCCAAAGTGCATTTATACATTTTTGCCAATTTCCCCAGTAACATATATCAAACAATACATCATCTTATAAACATTCTCTGTAAAACTGAAGCTTAATATGAATTCAAACCTAACCAGATATTTATACATTTTAAAGCATATTAAAGCATTTAAGCCTTTCTAAAATTTATAAGTAAAAAGAAATTATTTACATATGAGACATATAACCTTGTTACATTCATTCACTTATTCTATCTCTAAAGACAACAACTCCTTCAAAACAATCATATCAGTGTCATTTTCTTAATCCCAGCAAAAAACCAATGGGAGGTTTCAATTCTACAATAAGCATATATATTGTCATTTCTTTAATTAGTTTCATAAATTTAGCCCTCTCTGTCAACTCCCCCTTCCTCAGTAACTATTCCTCTTGTTAAAATCTTTTGTTGGCTCTTCCTCTGTCAAAAACCATCTTTTTCTGTATCAGCTTTAGAATAAAGGGGGCACAGATTCTTCTCTTGCAAATGCCAGCACGCATCTCCTTCAAAACAGCCATATCCACGTCCTCCAGCTCTATTTCAGTAAAAAAAAATATTGCTGCAGAACTTGATCCATTGTTTTCTTTCCAAGATATGCAGAATTTATTCTGTAAACCTTGTCCTTTTCTATCTCCTCCCAGTCCAAAAGGTTTACCATATCAAACTCTCTATGTGACACTTCAGCTTTTTGCTTTATGATTTCAACCTTTTCATTAATCTGTTCCACCTCTCCAGATGTTTGCTTTAGAAAACTGTCCAACTTGTTATCCTCTTCCATCATTTCAACAGTTATTTTTAGATTAGCAAGCCTCTCCTCCATTCTTTTCTCAAAAAGATCCATTTTGTTTCCAAAATCTTCAAATAGTTTCTGGAGCAAATCAGTTGTAACCGTTTTTTCTGTATGTAAATCACAGACTGTACTTCACTTTATCTGTTGTTATAAAAAGTCTTCCAGGCACCAGCAGACTGATAACAGAAGCAAAAATAAATAAATAAATAAAAATTTAAAAATCCCACGATGAGCTGATCCCTTGTAACGGCTTTCTCTCATAAGCACATTCATCAACACAAAAATTATTAAAATAAACAAATTAGAAAACCTCTTTTACACTATAACTTTTAAAATTTTGTAAGATCCCCCCCCCCAGGAAGTCTTATACTCTTAAATCCATCCAGTATCTTTATTTATTTATTTATTTTCTCTCTCTTTCACTTTTCACTCATTTCAAGAAAAAAGTATTAGCTCAGCGTAAGGAATGTCAACATCATTGTAGAGAAAACCTCCCTTGTGCAAAGTAGTAATAATCCATAAATCAGTCAAGAAATGGGGATAGGAGGATTTAGTGTCCTTGTAAAAGGCTCTGAACAGCGGCTGTGAACAGGTTGTAATTTTCCAGAAGTCCCAGGTCAGCTCCCGCAAGCTGTCTGCGGAGAACTTTGGCAGGCACTTACAAGAATTAACCCTTGGGATTTACTCTCGATCTCCCTTTGATCCAGGGCTACTTTGCTGGCTGGAATGACTCCTAGCCAGCTTTACAAGCCGTGTCATATCTCCACTCCTTCGTGAAGCTTCAATCCACCATAATTCCCTACTGGAAGTCCCCAAATGTCAGACACACTTTCCACCGGACTCCACAAAGGTTTGTTGTCCATGATGTTCACTCTAGAGTCTAGACACACTCTATGTCAGTGTTGCCAGCTCAATATTTAAGGGAGATCTGGAGAAATGGCATCTGAAACAAAGGATATTGATCGTGCTCTTTGGAACAGTGACATTTGAGATGAAAGGCATCTGATAGATCCAACTATGATGGTCGACATGAAAGGCATCCAATAAATCCTTTAGAATCATGATTTCCTCCCAGACAAGAAATAGTCTTTTGAATCAAGGAACGTCTCCTCAAATAAGTGTGAGGATCTTCACTGTCTCATATTATAGCAGTTTTTATACATGCCTTAAATGCTAGTCCTAGAGAGACCTTCCAATCTATTTTCTGTCTGTCACCTTCCATTGGTATGCATCTGGTTAATGATTCTTTCCATGGCTTAGTGTTACAGGGTCTGGACTAGTATTGGAAAAGCTTATTCACAGAGAGACCTCAACGACCATTAAATGCATTGCTTTGTCTCTTTATTTTGTGTAGTTTGGTGAGGACCCACACAGATCCAGCTGGGTTCCCTTCAAATTAGTTCTAACATATAGCGCTTTTGCGCAAAGCACTATGCCAAGTAACTGTTGGAGAATATGTAATGGCAAAAATAAGCAGAGTTAACTGGGAACACAATACAACAGCTGCTATCCTCCTGTGGGCCAGTTAAAGCCCCCCAAAACAGTCTTACTCTGTCTTTGGTAAGATCAGAAAAGAAAGTTTCCTCACAAATACAGCTTACATATATAGGAACATATATAAGTTCATCTCAGGTTCAAAGAGTCCATCTTTTTGGGGCAGTATCTTAGTAAAGAGCCCCACAAGCTCACTTGCAGAACTCCATGCTGGTTCAAAAGCATGAAGAGAGAGAGCACGCAGAAGGAACTGGGAGGGGCAAAAGACAGGAAGAAGCATCACATAGTATAGAGTCCTTATTAGGTATCTGGTTTTAACCCTTCCCTCCCTGGAAGCTGGCATGAAAAGTTATACTACATCCAACAGTAACAACCAAGGAGCTTACTCAAAGTCTAGAAGTAGGGTTTAATAGCAGCAAAACAATGGTGATAACACACATGGGCTGACTCACAGTTCTTTGAAATGAAAACAAAGAAGATACTCTGTGTCCTTTTAATCCAAAGCCCTGGATTTCTCCAACCATTCAGTGATGTCCTCAGTTACTTGAGAAGGGGCAGTCAGGTTTCTACTAAGCTGGTACCTTCAGGACTGCAGCCATCTCTAGCCTAGACACCAGTGCTGCGTCCACCAGGTGGATTGGACAGGCCTTGTTTCTGCACCTCCTGTCTCAGTTCCTTTCCCCTCTGTCCACTGCCACCCCATGCTACTTAGAGAAGACCTTTTTGTCCTCTTTGGACATCGCCCTGGGTGCAGTGCTGGCTCTAGGTTTTTGAGGGTCCTCAGGTAAGACACCTTCAATGGGCCCTGCCCTCTGCGCGTCTACCTTCTTGCCACCATTGTCACTAGCTCATCCTCCCTTTCTCATCTTGACAGGCAGAGAGCCAGTGAGCAAGTAGGCAGCTCCGCCTTTTCACCAGCGCTGTTATCTGGCAGGTTGCAATGGTGACGAGAAGGAGCAACTCCAGGTGTCTCGGTCCGTGGGCCCTCAGCAGGTGCCCAACCATGCCTACCTTTGATGCCGACCCTGCTTCGGCAGCTTCCTCTCCTCTGGCCTTTGCTGACAGCTGTGGCTGTTCATTAGTGAACTCAGATGCTACCTGAGATCCCAGGAGCATCTTACACAGTCATGTTCCTCAGTGGATCAGGTAAGTGGACAGGGTTAGGGGAAAGGGGAACTGGTAACTGTGGCTTACGCTGGCTCAGCTTGTCTGAGCGTGGAAAGCTAAGCAGGGTCAGGCCTGGTTATTACTTGGATGGGAGACCCCTCCTCTAGTTTCCTGCATTGAGCAGGGGGTTGGACTCGATGGCCTTGTAGGCTCCTTCCAACTCTATGATCTATGAAAATCTATGAAACCCCCTCCTCGCTTCACTCAGCTTCCTGTCTCCATTCCTGCCATCATCCACTCATGCTTACTTGCTAATTCCTCAAAGTAGCTGCCAGTTATCTGGAATGCTAATTACTGGTAGCCACTATCTGGCCACCAGCTAATGGCAAAACACTGGATCCATCCCATTTCTACATTGCCATTTACCACGAATAAGGCAGCCTTATCCTGAAAGCTGTAGACATCCTGCCAAGCAGCTGTAACTCCCAAATAGAAGCCAAAATCTTGATCAATTGACGTTCTGGATGTTTAGCAAAAGATTAGCATCCCTCTGGAAATGATTTTGCACAAACTGTGCCTCCACGTACAACTTCCCACCCATCGCTGCCTTGATTACTTTGTACCCCTTGGCGTCGACGTAGTGATATGGGGCCAATTGCAGGCAGCGTTCCATGCTTCGGTGAAACCGTTAATCACAGGTTTTACTGCCTTCTCTAATTTCATTGCAAAATGAAATCTTCCTGCAAGTGAAAAGAATGTTCCCATAGAAACTATTTGTGGTACCAACGAACCAAAATGAAAGGGTTTTCCCCCCTTAAAATTAATGGTGCCTTCAAAATGTTTTTTTTAAAGTCCTAGTTCACAGTTCTGAATCTTCACTGTAAGCATAATTTATTATTTGTTACTTCAAAATGGCGTCCCAACCAAACTGAGAACCAACGGAATGTGCTCTTGTTATCACTGATTAAAAGCTTAAAAGGCCTCTGCAGTGTGAGCAGACCGAGGAAAAATGTTCGGAATTGTGATACCACAATCTCCCTTTATTACAGAACAGCTGTAAGAAGGTGTGTGTGCGTGTCTGGATCGCGGCTCCTAGCTGCCAGGTTCCAGTGCCTTACTATCTGCCTCAGCAGGGATGTGATCCTACCACAAGCCTTGAAGGTTGAATAGTGTTCCTCAAGGGTATCACTAAGGCTGAAATATCAAGTCCCACTTTCTGTCTTGGAACTTAATCAGCTGGCCCCAAGGACCAGGATAGCTCCACAAGACCTTGTTCATTCATTTTATATTTATATTTCCAGGTCACCTTTCTGCCAAAAAGGCCTTCAAAGTGGCTTATATGATAAATATATATATATATCCAGAAATAAAACTACATACCAAAAGTAAACAAGATGAAGTAGTACACACACACACACACTCCCAGACTCATAGCCACACAATTTAAGCAGACAGTCAGGGAAACAAAAATGTGGAAGGAAAGTATTTGTAATGCAAATGAGCACAGTCTTGGCTGTTATAAGTTACAGGGAAGCAAGCTTCCTGTTTCTAAATAGCAGTCGCAAAAGAAGCTGAGCTGTGAAGCAAAGTGCTTTACTTTAATCCAACATGCTCAGCTGTTGGGCAGTTGACTTCAAATACGGATTATATATATATATATATATATATATATATATATACACACATACACATACATACACACACACACACACCAACAACAACCCCCTGCCCCAAAGCACAGTGAACTACCGTAAGTATTAAGAATACTGACCTAGGTACATGTTTTTCCAAAATCTGGATTTCAAAGAAAGCATATTTATACTTATACACCACTCTAGCTTTAGGAAGCCCTTAATAGCTTAACTTACCCTGCGGTCCCTTATCCAGGAATTGATTATGACCTGCTCAACTTCAATAAGGGAAGCTCCCAGATGATTTGGTGGGTCATGTGGCAGCACTTATATAAATTTATGAAGTTGCAATAGGGAGATTTGAGAAACAGGCACCAGGCACTGAGGTATAGTGTATGGGAGTATATTGTTACTTTTCCCGATATTTCATGTTTGGCTTGTTTTCAGTGTTTTATTTCCTTATTCATAGACATTCATTTACATTCATGTGCTTGGTTCAATACAGATGCCTTATTTTTAAAGTTAATAAATATTATATGCTGCTCAGTGAAATACGCCTTTTTTCTTGGCATAAAATTTGCATTTGCTTGCCATGAAGAATATATACCCTCAAGTATTGGAGTAATTGTTTTCTCTCAGGCAACATAGAAAAGTTGCATGATAGTGAATTGTGTTTGTCTTGGCACAATCTTTCTTTCCAATGCTATTGCTGAATTTCATTGAATTCAAACAGGGAAAGAAATGATAGGTGATTTAATAAAAACTTACAGACATTAAACTCTTACTAACAAAGAAAGGGACCTGGACTTTAAGAACCAGGGTAGGTATTATATTAAGTGACAGCAAGAACCCGTCTTGTCTCCTGCTCCCTGCACCGACTGCGACCCCGTTTTTGTTCATTTTTTCTTCTTCTCCAGAGCCCCGTGCCACCACCAGTGACAGCTGCTCCACCGATGCCCAAGCAGCACTGTGAAGTGAACCGTCACTGGCTCCTTACCCTTTAAAAAATAATTGGAGGCAGCAAAATGTGCACAACTGAGATCGTAACATTTTTTAAATAATCGGTCTTTCGTAGGTGCGCAGGTTTTCACTTGTGGCTGCCTGAAATGTGGAGTCTCACCTGGCCAATGTCCTGGTAAGTGTCTGCTGTTAAAGTGCAGTAGGTAACATCCATGGACACTGACAAAGCGAGGCTGCATATAGGTTAATTTGTGCATACTTGACAGCTGTCGGTGAGCTGTCAAATGAAAAGCAAAGCGGCGAAGGGGGCTTTGCCCCCAAAGGGGGTGGTGCTTATATCTCCACTAGTGTGATCCACTAGTTTGTAAGTATTGCCCTGACAGTTCTCAGCACCCTCCATCTTTTCCATACTTCTCCGAGCCTCGAGGTACTCCAGAAAGGGGAGAGATATACACCCTACCCCACTTTTCACGAGCACTTACTTTTGACAACTGTCAGAAGAAATGGTTCTTTTAAAAAAAAAACAATCTGGCAAATCTGAGCATTTTTTGGGACAGGGAAATATGCAGTCATCAAATATGCAGCCATGAAGACCGATTTTTTTTTAAAAAAAGAATAAAATTATAATTTCAATTGTGCCCATTTCTGCTCCCCACAAAGGAAATAAAGGGTAATGAGCCAGTGACAGTCACTCCAAAGTGCCACTTGGGCATCGGTGGAGTGGCTGTCACTGGTGGCAGCATGGAAGAGATCACCAAGAGTGACAAGGGGGGTTTGCTGCTCTTGCTGAGCAGCTCGCTTGCTGCTTCCTACAACCCATGATGGGATCGGTCTCCCGGGTTCAGATGACACGACAACCCACTGTGGGTTCAACAACGCTTACAACAAGCCATGGGTTGTCAGAGTGGCTTGTTGCCCCAAAATAAGCCACCCTACAGGAAGCAGTCCAGGTTCACGTGACATGACAACCCACCATGGCTAGTTACTCATGATGGGTTGTCATATCGTGTGAACCCAGTCATTATTTCTCCTCCATACCTCTTTAGCTCATTTTTAACTAACAAGGCCCCCACAGGAGCCATTATATGACTAGCCACATCCTCCATGGGAGCCATTTTGTGGTAGTGCCCACAGCAGTTTCTCAAATTCCCAAATGTACCCACGGGTCCAAAAAGGTTGGGGACCCCTCCTATAGACCATCATACAGAAGTCTTCAGCCCAGCACCGCTGGCTAAAACTGTTCTTGTAATGCAGAGTATACCCTTCACTACCATTACATCTGCATATAGCAGATGCTCCAGGGCTATGAGTCTCCTGTAGCTCCTTCTGGTTAAAAGATCACCCGCAGTATAAAGGTACCTACAACCAATAATGGCTTCCAGTATTCAGAACCATGGTTCACTTTGCCAATCATCCATTGCCAAGCAAGTGTTGATTAATCCTTCCTTGGGTTGTCTAGTGAATCTATGATGAGAAGTCAACAACAGGCACATATCTGATGATAACAGAAGATGCCATAGCATCATGATTAAAGAAATCCCAGTACAACTTAGCTAATTATAGCCTGGCTTGTCTCAATTTGTTTCCTACCATCTGGGAATACTGCTTGCTCTCTTCATACTAATTTATTAGTTCAGTATTTCCTAAACATTATATGACCCAGGGTGCAGCTGCTCCTGTCTCATTTGTTTGTTTGCAGATTTCTGGTTAGCACTACTTCTCCATCATAAATAGATTCTAACGTCTGGGCCCACTAGAAGACATCTGGGTCCAGATGCTGTTGTTTGGCTTGGTTGAGGGAATGAGCCAGAAGCATGATCAGGGGGTCACATTCTCACTTTAGAATTTGGTAAGAACATCATGCTAAATCTAGTGATGCTGCCAAAATGTGAAATTAGTCAATTTATACATTAAGGGTGCAATCCTATGGCCCTCTGACCTTACTTGGGAGGCCATAGGATTGGTTGGACTCCCCACTGCTACCTCGGAAATCCCTTCTGAGGTCACACTGGGGTTTCTGAGCATGGAGTGCTCCCCATCTTGCAGCCGGCGTGGTTCTTTCCGTGCCAGCCAGGAACCGAAGACAGTCTTCGGTTCCCCGGGGGGGGGGGCATTACCAGGGATGGGGGGAGGGGGAACTTCAGGAACCAGAGCTGGAAAGGTGCAGTGTAGAAATGGGCAATACAAATGATCAAGGGGCTGGAGCAAGTCTCCTATGAGATAAAATTGCAATGTTTGGAGCTTTTTAGCGTAGGGAAAAAAGGCAAGTAAGGGAGTGAGGATGTGATAGAGGTGTACAAAACTATGCATGGTGTGGAGAAGGTGGACAGGGAGACATTTCTCTCCCTCTCTCATAATACTAGAACTCAGAGCCATCCAATGAAGCTGAATGGTTGAGGTTCAGGAAAGAGAAAAGTACGGTAAGTACTTCTTCACAAAGTGCATAGCTGAAGTACGGAATGCGCTACCACCAGATGTAGTGATGGCCACCAACTTGGATGGCTTTAAAAGGGGATTAGAGAAATTCATGGAGCATAAAGCCATCAGTGGCTACTAGTCATGATGGCTCTAATATTACCTCCAAGATCACAGGCACTATGTCTCTCAATACCAGTTGCTGGAGAACATCAGCAGAAGGGTGCTCTTGCACTTGCGTCCTGCTTGTGGGCTTCCTATGGTTGCACACGGTGGGAAGTGCTGGATTAGATGGACATTTGGTATGATCCAGCAAGGGTCTTCTTATGTTCTTAAGTTAACAGGCAAAAGATATTGCCCTGTTGCCTAGTTAACATGCCAGGCTCCTAATATTTGTACCGGGCCTGGTCAATCCAGAGACTTTACACTGCCTGCCAATCACAGACACTGATGTTGCACTCCCATTTTTGAAGGAGTTCTCAGCAAAATGTCCTCTGGTGGGCTTCTTCTGGTATCAGTGAATCCTTGGCAGACAGCCATTTAAATTTCCCACAGTGCCTCTGATGTAGTCTTGCTCTGGGGCATAGAGGGAAATTAAAATGACTGCTAATCACTGCTGCCACCAGGTGTGGGTGGCCCTGGTCAGGGTTTAGTGCTGGTGGGCCATGCCAAAGCACTGGGGCCCCAGAAGCTTCCTGAGGATTCCGGGCTTTCCCCTCTGGCCTGAAAAAGGGTTCAGAGGCCTGAGCATACACTATCAGGTAGTTTATAAGCGTAGGCCTTGTCTCTCAGACCATGAAAGAGGTAGGAAATTGGAGCCATCACAGACCACTCCATGAGCTCAGATACATTAATATATATATATATATATATATATATATGGGTTTAAAGAAGTTCACCTTTCTTTTTCCTTCACCACAATGACTCAGTGTTCCAAATTAAAAATGAATAAATAAATAGTCTTAAAATGTCCCCTTGTTGGTAGCATCAGATGAGTTGAAGGAAGGTAGAATCAGAAACAGCTGTGAGCCTTAGAGGTGGGCTGTAGCTGAGAGTGAAACACATGCCTTGAGGAGTCACTGCCAGTCAGAACAGATAACATTGGCTAACAAGCCAATGGTCTGGCTCATGGTCTGGATACATTCATGTATCCAATATAATTTTGCCTTGGGCTGCTACACCTAGATGGGTGCCATTCTTTTCTTTTAAAAATGATTATTATTCCACTATTTTTCCCTTCATCAACCTTCAGCACTAAAAATCCTCCCTGATAAAATTTTAATAAACATATGTAATAAATATTTCAACTTTTCATAAGACTAGCTCATCAGGAAAATAGGTTTTTCTGGCTCACTGTTCATAGCAGCAATTTATCTCCCTGTTATAGATACTCTGGAAATAGATTCTGTAGAATTCCAGAAGTCTGAGTGAGGGTGAGATAGAGAAAATTCTCTCTCTCTCTCAATTATGGATCTCTGGTCCAGACACCTAGGAGTAAAGTTATTGATCGGCCTGAAAATAGCAAGCAGAGCATCACCAAGAACTCCCCTGCCCCCCCAGGAAGACTGAAAAAACAGTCATATCTATATTATGCCTGCAGTTTTCAGTGGGGTCTCTAATTTAGTACTTAAGTTATTGCAACAGATCATTAACCTTTAGGAAAAATGCTAGGCACCTCTTGAAAATGCCAGGCATCTTTCCAAAAGAATTTCTCCCAAGTTATTTTCCTGGCCTACTCCAGTATTCTATAATGGTTCCTTTTATTTTGAAAAGTGCAAGCACTGTCAAAACACTAAACAACCATTTGTGCGGATGGTGATTTATTCCTAAGCCTCGCAGCCACATGTGTGTGGTGTGGGGGAGGCTGCTATTGGAAAAATTGTGGGTGGGGAGGGGAAGATTAAACCTCTCCCAATAAAAATTGAACTCCCCCAGCTGTAAAGGAATAACAACCCATGAAATAAAATACATTGCTGCTAGTTACATCTTTACCATAAAGGGTAGTTTGATCTTCAGGAAGGCATCACAGAGGAGGTAATCCTCCTTCTAGATGGTTACTCTACCTTTGTATCAGGGGTGGGCAACTTGTGGCCCTCCAGATGTTTTGGCCTACAACTCCCATCAGCCCTAGCCAGCATGGCCACTGGTTAGGGATGATAGGAGTTGTAGGCCAAAACATCTGGAGGGCCACAGGTTGCCCACCTGTGCTTTAGAGAATGGAGGTGGGTGCTCAGATAAAGGAGCTGCCATATGACCAAAATAATGCCAACCATAGAAAACTAGTCTTCGGGGTGAAGGGTTCTTGCATAGCCTTCTCCGTGACATGATGGTGTGTTTTGTTTTGTTTTGAATATGTAAGCTTCTTTCTATAACAGGAGAGCATTCCATCATGTGAGCACCCACCACCAACCTGAAGTGGTGCAAACCAGATCTAGGTTTCCCACCTCAGTGAGACTTTGGCCTACAAAATGGAGATGGGGTAGAATTCCATCAAAAGAGGGATTGGAGCATACCTCTACTGCAGGGGTAGGCAACCTGGTGTCCTCCAGATATTTTGGACTACAAAATTAGTATTAGTATTAGTATTAGTATTATTACATTTATATCTCACTTTTTCCCCCTCTTGCAAAGAACCCAAGGTGGTGTACATGGTCCTTCTTCTCTCCATTTTATCCTCACAACAACCCTGTGAAGTAGGTTAGGCTGAGAGTCAGTGACTGGCCCAAAGTCACCCAGTAGCCTTCATGGCAAAGTGGAGACTAGAACTTGGATTGCCCAACACTCTAACCACTGCACCACACTGGCTCTCAGATAAGTCCTAGCAAGCATGGCTAATGGTCAGGGATTATGGGAGTTGTAGTCCAAAGCATCTAGAAGGCACCAGGTGGCCTGCCCTTGCTCTACTGTATATCAAAACCACCATTAACTGACTGTGGGTTTACATGCAAGGACCAGTCTTTGCTGTTGTTGTTGTTGTTGTTGTTATTTATATTTATATTTATATCCCACCATTTTTTCCTGCAAGGAACCCAAGGTGGCTTACATAATCCTCTTCCTCCTCTTCTGCATTTTACCATCACAACAACCCTGAGAGAAAGGTTAGGCTGAGAGTCAGTGACTGGCCCAAAGTCACCCAGTGAGCTTCATGGCAGAGAGTGGGGACTAGAACCCAGGTTTCCTGAGTCCCAGTCCAACACTCTCACCACTATGCCATGCTGGCTCTTGACATAAATACACACATATATAGTAACATTCAGTGCTTTTTTTCTGTAGAAAAGGGTACCGGAACTCTTGGCTTACATTTCCTCGGGAGTAGATGGCAATTAAATTGTAATGCAATTAATAGAAGAAAAGGTGCTGGAACTCAGTTCCGGTGAGTTCCACCAGAAAAAAAGCCCTGGTAACATTATAGAGCAGTGGGGGCGGGGGAATGGATGTATTGACTTCAGTAAATTTGGGTCAATGGTTTTGTAATTTGCAGGAAATGGCTTGGAGTCCAGTGTGGGAGAGTGGGATGTCTTCCCATGTGAAAGGATATCTTACTCTAGCAAGGCAGGAAAGGAAACATGTTAGAGGTGGCCTTTTTGTCTTGGGAATCAGAATATTTAAGGCCATTACTTGGTGCAAACAATGCTAATATTCTTCCCTCTCATCCAATGCCTGTTTATCTTTCTAGCAGATTGCTTTATGTTCCCATTCTCATTGTAACAGTTTTTTTTGTACCCGTCTGGGATTTTTTTAACCGTCACCATCATTTTCCAGGTTCAGATCTTAACTCTGGGTAGCGTTTCCGAGTGGTTAGGTCACATGAGGGGTAATCCCCTCCCTTAGATCTTGGTCAGACACCTCAAAGCACATGCTGCAAGCCAAATTACAAACTAAACCAATTTATTAACAGTTAACAAACAAATAAGGTAAGGGAGCAAACAAAGGATACACTAAAACAACAAATAAAACTGGCAAGCTGTCCGCTTAGCTAGCTTGTGCCCCTGTCACTTGTGTGAAGACTTACAATTCCTAGGGAGGATCCCCTGCACTTTTCAACTCCTTCATGGGGTCAGCTTCCAGTCCTGGAGGGAGATGCCTCCACTCTCCGGCAGACCCACCCCTCCCCAGTCTCTAGGCATGGGCCTCAAACCCCCTTTCAAGGGATAGCTCGCAAGGCAATGAGCTATTCTGCAAGGTCCCACCCTCACACCTGTGCCTTGTTAGCAGGGCCGGCAGACAGTGATGAAGGGGGTGTCTGGCCCAAGTCCCACAAGCCAGGAAGTCCTAATAGGAGAGTGGCTAGTTTCTTGGTGATGGTGGTAAACTTTTCTTGGTGGTGGTGGTGGTGATGGTCGTGAAAGAGCTTCTCATCTGGGAGAGGCAATTAAAAGAAATGAAAGGAGTTCTGAAGATGAAGGGTCCCTCCTTGTCCTGAGCTTTGAAAAAAAACAACACCTTAAGAACATAAGAAGAGCCATGCTGGATCAGACCAAGGGTCCATCTAGAGCTTCCAAGTTCATGTCACAGCTCAAGCAGCAGGACTGGGAAACATCTTTGCCCAATACCTTTGGATAGCTGTTGCTAGTCAGAGGAGGCAGTACTGGGCTAGTTGGACCAAGGGTATGCGGTAGCATAAGGCAGCTTCGAATGTTCATATGTTTACCGAGCTCAGATAATCAAGTGTGCATTTTTGGTGTTCATTCCAATGACATTTTAATATTACCAGAGGAGGCTGGAGACTCCGATGTAGGGATTGGGCCCACTCTTCCTACAGAGGAAGATCTGGGAACAGATTCTGAGGAAGATGGGGAGGAGAAGGAGATGGAGGGGAGGGAACCTGCAGCTGGTGCCCCAAGGCCAGCAGACTGAGTCAGACCCAACAGTCAGGGAGGATCTATCGGGAAAAGCAATCTGAGCTCTCTGATCCGGAGGAGGGCGAATCAAGCAGTCTCGGACCCCTGGGTCAGGTGTCAGCTAAGGAGGATGGACCACCTGAGCAGTGTCAGGCACTCCAAGAGATTGGCCCTGAAGAATAAGGAACTGCCTTAGGGGGGGTGGGTGTGGGTAATTTGAGCCTGGAAGGGAGGAGAGGTTCCCAGTTTGGAAGCAACTGCTCAACTGGGCAATCTTCCTTAATGGCTGGTATTCTAACTAAGCTTGTCTCCTTTGTGATGGACTCTGCAATCCACTTATTTTGTACTTCTAAGCCAGTTTGCTAGCCTGGGTCTTTTCTAATCAAGCTTTTTGGTTAGAAGCCATTGTTTGGATCTTCTTGGAAGGAGGAGCGGAAGGATGGCCCCCGACATCTATGTCAGTGGGGCTCCTTATCCATTATCCACTGCAGCTTTTCTTTTGAGCTTAATAGGAGCTGTCTATGGTGCTCCACGGTGGTGAACCTATTTTGGGTGTGGAGTACAGCACCATGGATAGCTTCTATAAAGCTCAGAATAAAAGCTGCAATGGGTAAGGAGCCCCACTGACATAGGAGTCACCAGCCTTCGCTGAATATTACAAAATCAAAAATGAATGCAAGAGGATAACCATGCATCTGCAGGGTTATAAACCACTAATAGGAGTGGTAGTGAAACACACGTCCACAGCCACTACATAGAGCTGGAATATTGCACTACCAGTGCTGGATCAGGGCTATCAAATGTATTGTGTGAAGTATAAAATACCTGTCTTCCTCTCTTCCTTTTCCAAAAATGAGGATTCTGCAACCTCCCCAAGCATTTTCTTTCAATGGTTAGTTGCTCATAAAGATAGGAAATATTTCCCATTAGTTCGGCTCAAGTCTCCGTAATTTAAAGCTGATTGTTTATTGACCTGTCTTTGGTGAAGAGAAAACCCCTTTTCCTAACGGCAGCTACTTGCCCATGTGCCATATAAGTGAATGGACTGGTGAAATTAACTGGACCAAATCGGTAGCACTTCTGGTCTACTCAGTTTTTCTCCTCTCAGAAAGGAAAGCTGTGCCAATCAAGAATGAAACCAAGAGGCAAACATCCAAGGAGGTGTAGTAGAGTAAGACTACGGTAGTTTTATTTTAAGAAATGGCCTGACATTCAAGCTTTACAGCTCTTTTCCAAGGCAACTACAATACAGTATTCAACATACAGATTGTATGTGAAATAAATACTCCACTTCTATTGTAACATAATGCATTCAGCACTATACACATGACCAAAAAGGAAAGAAGAGAAAAGAAAAGTAGTTTTACTCACAAGAGTATTTTTAAACAAGAAAAAAATATATCCTGTAATTCACTGGATAGGGGGAGTGCACATCATTCGAATAAAAGTTGGTTTTGAAAGGTGAGAAAGCATTCTTTAAAAAGCCATACATCACTGTGTGAGAATGGGTAGTCATTATTTATTGTTTCCTATTTCTTTTTGAGAGGCTACATGATAAATAGTGGATATCCACATATCCTTGACCTACTAAAAAGGAAAATTTAAAGGAAATGCTAAAAATAGTTCTGAGCAGTAAGTGCAGGGTGTGTGTGTGTGTGTGTGTGTGTGTGTTATTCATCAAGAGTGCTGTTTTGTTCTTTTTAAAGAGTTTAAAGAGAATAGTGGATATATACATTGCTTTTAAAAACTGCACCAGACATAGGGGTTGAGAAAAGTGTAACTTTTTTCCATTGATGTTACAGGCATGATCCAATAGGTGCTTGTGACAGCTGTACATGTCTGTTGCAGCAGTTCTGATCATGCTGCCAGGAGGAGCTGCTTTTGTCTTTTCCCAGGTGCACTACAGGAAGGTTTGCTCATTGGTGCCCCATGAGCCACCAACATCTGCCCCTTTGAGTGTTGCCATTCAGCATTCCACTTGTCTCTAGTGCCTGTCAATGTCCACCACTCCCTCCTCAATAGACAGTGAGAGTATGGAAGAAGGTAAAAAGAGGTATCTGGTTCAGGGCAGGTTGATCTCTCGCTTTACATTGACCAGCCAGTTGGATTTGAAGTTGCTCATGACTCTTAGACATGCTGCTTTTCAAATAGCTGGTGCCACTGCCTTGGTTGTTCTGCCTACCACTGCTTAGTATTAATTTTTTTTTAAAAAACCCTCTGAGATGACACGGCACACAGTTCTCTGATTCTAGGGTGCACTCCAAGGGCAGTATCCAACTGTGCCATGCCACTAGCGCAAATGATGTTGCGCTAGTGGAAACTAGGTTCTGAACTATGTGCAAGAGCAGAATCCAACTAAAGTTACATTTGTGCAAGTGGTTGTGCATAACTCTTGTGCAACCAGTTGTGCATAACTCGTGCAACCAGTTGTGCATAACTCTTGTGCAACTGCTTGTGCAACTGCTTGTGCAACTGGTTGCACAAGTGTAATGGACAATCACTTGCACAACGGAAAGATTCACTGGAGCTCCGCTAGCATTATTTGAGTTTGCAGAATGACACTGTTGCAGACTGCCCCAAAGGGGGATGCCATGATGCCCCCTCCTAGCTGCCTTTCACCCCACTCTCCGAGAAAGGAGGGGGTGAGTGATGTAACCACCACCTTTGCTGAGAAATGGTAGGTTGGAATGGAAAAGACCTGACCCTCTACCTCTTGCTACCCCTTCAAAGTGTCCTGCAGGCAGAATTAGTTGCAAATTCTGACCAGCACTTCAGAAACCAGATACCATGCCTTGCTCAGCATGGCACCCTGCCGATGTGTTGAATGGCAGCTGTCATCATGCCCAGCCAGCATGGCCATTGAGGAAGGCTGCCATAGACAATGGGCTGGTTTGCACGATCAAATAAGCCATGGTGGGCTGCGGTGAACATAGGAAGCTGCCTTATACTGAGTCAGGCCATTGGGCCATCTAGCCCAGTACTGTCAACACTGACTGGCAGCAGCTCTCCAGCATTTCAGGCATGACATCTTCCTGTACTGCCTGGACATGCTGGGGACTGAACTTGGGACCATCCACATGCAAAGCTTGTGCTCTACGGCTGAGCCACAGCCCCGCGGTGTGTGCTGGCTCATGTGTGTGGCCATTTTGAATATTCAAGCCTCAGCTTGTTATGTCATCCAAACCCGGGCAGCCTGGGTTGTGTGAGGGTTAAACAACCCTCACATAACCCATGGCCTGCTCTAGGGTTATGCGAGGGTTGTTTAACCCTCGCACAAACCACGCCACCGCAGTTTGGATGACAAGCTGAGGCTTGAATATTCAAAAACCACCCAGCACATGCCACGGCCCATTGTAGCTTAAACAAGCCACAGTGATCATGTGAACTGGGTCAGTGGGAGCTCTATGATAACGTCCCCAACACTCTGAAAAGTGGCGCATAGCCATCTATCGTGAGCCTTCTGGGCAGGGAAAATGACATTTCCGTGTTCTGTAAAACATCGAGCATGCTGTGAGCTCTAAACAAACAATTGTAACAGTAGCAGGAATTGGACTACCAGTAATGAGAATGGCTAAAGTACAGCTGGCATTTTATGTTCCTCCTAAACTGCAGCTTAAAATTGCTTTTAAATCACTTTTAAAAGTTTAAATCGCTTTCAGTACAAGGCAGCTTACTTAATGCAGATAAATAAAATGGCTTCCTCCCTTTTGCTGATGAACAGTGACGAGGTCATTAAGCCTGGAGGAAAGAAGAAACTACCTTCCAGGAGCAGAGTCAGTTTCAATCTTCATAAAAATGCAACTGGCAAGAAGCTGCCGCTTTTACATTCTGTTCCCGATATTTTATTGATCGGTGTAGGCGTTTGAGTGGTGGCTTCCCCCTGCTAGCACGGTGGAGTTATAACCCAGGAGAGCTTTAAATATTAAATACGACCTGAAGATTTATTTCCGATGAGTAGGGAAATCCCATTGTCTCAGTGCACATAGGTAAGTTTCTTTATTGGTGGTTTTTAAAAGCTGAACTGGAAGGTAAAAATGAGCCTCTCAGAATGGAAAGGGGAAACTGTTGGCTGAGTTCATTTCACTAAAGTCAGCATCAGCCACATGTCCAAGTTCTAACTTCTAATTAATTGTTAGTTTTATACTGGACAGAAGACCCACCAGGCCATGAATAAGATTGCCATTCCCCAGTCTACTTTGGGTGCCAAAGGCCACAATCCAAAGGAAGAATATTCAGAGAACCTCATGTGAAGATGAGCTTCCTTTGAAGTTCTTTCTACTGCAGCTTCCACCCCCAAAGAGGCAGGCCACTGTTCAGTTGTAAAGCTGGCTTGCCTCTTCAGGAGTGGGAATTGCTGAGATCAGGACATGGCAGGAGTTGCCAGGGTTCAAACAAGAAGCCTTGGGATCTGTGTGCAGCAGAACTGTGGGCTGGAGCATTTGCCTAATCAAGTCCTCTTAAGCTCTGGATTGGCCCCATCCATCTAGGCTGACCATTGGACCCTCCTGGACAGGAAGGACTGTAAAAGGCTTCCTGTTTTGGTCATGCCCTTGCCGGAGCAACAAGGTTCCCCTGGCTCTGGTGTGTTCCTTGGCTTCGGGTCTGACTTCACTCACTGATCCTAACTTCTGGCTTGGCTCTTTCATTCTGACTTCAGGCCTTTTCCATTCTGCCTTGCTCTCCCAGAACTCTTGACTTCTGGCTTACTTCTCCATTCTGACTCCCACCTGTTCCTCAGCTTTGAGTTCAGCTTGTTCCTTGGATCCAGTCCCCGGTGTGCTCCTCAGGTCTGACTCCTTGGTTCAACTCCTGGTTCCTAGCTTCTGGCCCATCTCAGACCACCACCTACAGCTCAGCCCTCAGAGGTCACAGGAATTCAGGCTGCTCGAGTGGTGGCTCTGCTCACAGATAAATTGACTCCCCGAAAATCACGGCCACAGTCTGAGTATAGAAGCTTGTGCTTCAGCACTTGTGAAGGCACACTTTGCATACTGGGAGACCAGTGCAGGGATTCCTCTGAGTTCTGTCAAGAATTCAAGGAAGAGCCTCCAGCCCAGCTGTGGCCATGGGCACTTCAGGAGATGAATAACACAAGACACTGTGGGATGAGCACAGTATTGATCCTTGGGTGAATAACGGGAGAAGTCTGATCCAATTGATGGTCCTCTGTTCTGTATATGGTGACTGGGAAACAAAATCCAAAGATTAAGGGCTTCTCTACAGGAGGCATTTATTGTGCGCTCGTGATCCCTCACCCACGGAAGTTTGAGGGCCCTTTTCATGACGTTGTCATCCTACAGGGCAACTCCTGTGTGTTCCAGAGATTCTCACAGGATTTTTTTTAGACCCAGGAAAGTCAGGTGTTAAATTTCAAACCAGAACAAACCAGAATGAAAGCCTCCTGTAAAGCTGCAATTCCGCTATCCTGCAGCTATACCGCAGCACCACCTTGTGGTTGGTTAATCTATATATATAAAAGAAAGTGTCCTGACTGACTGACTCATAAACACTCAGCTCAAACCTTTTAATCTCGGAACATGAAATTTTGAAGGAACATTGCTTTTATGACGTAGAGCCCCACTAAGGAAGGATTTTTGGAAATTCTGTCCCTAAGGGGGTGAAAAAAGGGGGCAAAATCGCCCCACACTCATATCTCCTATAGGCAAAACAACAGGGCAGCAGTTATGCAAATAGGCCTCACCTCAGAATTCCTGCAGGAGCCAATAGGAGCAGTTATGCAAATAGCCCATAGGACACTTAGAATGTTCCTATGAATTCCTGCAGGGGCCAATAGGGCTGGGTATGCAAATCTCCCCTAGGCCATTTAGAATGTTCTCTGATGGGGTGAAAAGGGAGGAAAACTTTTTAAATAACTGCCTGACTGAATGACTGCTGTGTATGGGGCGTCGTCGCATAGGCTCCATCACGTTTTGACAGATCCATCCCAAACTTGGCACGCATACTCTCCATCACCCAAGGACAAAGACTGGTGGGTTCAAATCTCCGAAAAACCCTCGCTGCACCTGTATGGCCCAAAATAGATGAGAGCCAATGGCGTCACTTGGAATGTTCGCAGGGGCCATTCAGGAGCAGTTATGCAAATTGCTCCAACGACATATAGAATGTTTGTATGAACTGCCACAGGGGCCAATCAGGAGCGGATATGCAAGTCAAAACAGAATGTTCATATGAACCACAGCTGGGGCGGAGCTGGGATTTCATTGCGTAGTCCTGGGGGGGGGGGACAGGGATTTCATTGTCCAGTCCTGGGGGGGGGAGCAGGGATTTCATTGTGCAGTCCTGGAGGGGGGGGAGCAGGGATGACCTTCCTCATTCTCTCCAGTCTTGTATCTGAGGCCTTCAACACATGTTTTGAACACTCTGAATGTGCCAGGTGCCAAGTAGGACCGCATGTCCCAGACTCCTGTGGGCTTTGTCAGGAGTCTGAGAACAGGGGAAAGAGAAAAAAACCCAGAGCAAGAAAAACAGTGGAAAGACGGGGCATAGCAGGACCCCTACAGAGATTATCTAGATTCTTGTCAGTTGAGCTTTTGGCCTGGTTTTGGGACAGAAGCTGCCTTGGTTGGATGAGTTGCGTTAGGAGATGCATGGGGAGTGGGAGTGCGGCCCTGTTGATTCTCCTGGATCTCTCAGCAGCATTTGATACTATTGGCAGGAAGACAGGGAAAAGATACCTGATACCGTTGATACCATGGCTGGGAAGACAGGAAAAAGAGCAGCAAATAATTGAGAGGTAGTGCTTGTGAAAGGCTTGTGCAAGTGGCACAAATAGTACTGGTCAGAAAGATAGAGAGGTCAGAGAAAAATAAATTATTTGAGAGAGCAAGAAGATCAAGAATGCCAACTTGTTGTTGTCTTTTAGGCGCCAGGTCAAGGAACAGAGTCTGTGTCTCTATGCTGGTCTAAAATGTAAGAGTCTGCCCAATGAATGTCTCCAGTCAAAACAATTCAAGAAAGACTAATTTTGTTTTACGACTTAACTTTCTCCCTAATTAATAGCAGACTGTTATATGTATGCTGTCATCCTTGAAGTCATTATGCTATTGAAACATTTGATGATGTCCTCAGCAAAGACATAAAAGTAAATGGATTACATATTTGTCAGAAGAGTGTTTTCGTTATTGGTGTACAGTGGCCAAATATATTTTTCTTTTGTCATGGGAATTCTTTGTCCCTGAAAGGGGAAGAAAAGCTGCTTGAAGGAAAAAAAAAAAAAAGACACTGACACTAATTAAGGAACATCATTACCGGGTCAAGTTCAAAAGCTGGCTTGGGTGCAGACTGAGCTGACAGAGAAGCCATCTACACATTTTATTCCAAAGTGTACCAGGAACCTAGGCATGTTTACTCAGAAACAAGACCCACAGAGCCAGCATGGTGTAATGGGTAGAAACTAGGACTTGAGAGACCCAGGTTCAAATCCCCACTGAACTGCGAACCTCACTGGGTGATCATTATCTACCAGCCTGGCCTACCTCACAGGACTGTTGTGAGTATAAAAAGGGGGAGCACCATGTATGCTGCCTTGAGTTCCTTGGAGGCACGGTGGGTATAAATAGAATAAATGCATACATACATATATAAATAAATAAGCAAGCTCAACAGTACTTAATCTTTGTAAATGAGAGCCAGTGTGGCATAGTAGTTAGAGTGTTGGACTGGGACTTGGGAGATCCGGGTTCTAGTCCCCACTCAGCCATGAAACTCACTTGGTGACTTTGTGCCAGTCACTGACTCTCAGCCTACCTCGCAGGGTTGTTGTGATGCTAAAATAAGAAGGAGAGGCATCATGTAAGCAGCCTTGGGTTCCTTGGAGGAAAAAAGATAGAATATAAATGTAATAAATATTTATTTATTGGCATAAATAAATATGCCAATCTGGAGGCATTCAAGGTGCAGCTCGACAGCCATCTGTCAGGGATGCTTTGACCTGGATTCCTGCATTGAGCAGGGGGTTGGACACGATGGCCTTGTTGTAGGCCCCTTCCAACTCTACTTTTCTATGATTCTATGATTCTAAATAAGTGTGCTTAAGACTGCAGCCTAAAAAGCAATGAAAAGGAACTCCTTGTCTCTGTTGCCTGAAATGTCCTCCATTTCAGTGTTTAGAGCAGCCTTTCCCTACCCAGTGTCCTCCAGATGTGTTGGACTACAACTCCCATCACCCCCAGCCCGACCAACCCATCTGGAGGGCACCAAGTTGAGGAAGGCTGGTGTTAGAGAAGTTGATAGAAAAGATCCTGAAGGAAAGCTTGGCACGAGGGTGGGGCATTATCAATATGTCTGAAGAATTGCCCTTACACTAACACATCACATGAATGTTCAAACTTAGACGTCAGGTGTGTTGGGATGGTTTAGCTGTATGAACATGAAACCTTCAACACGGGAGCCTCTAGACAAGGAACTTAACCAGACAGATCCTCCCAGCTTCAAAGATATTAACTGAACCTTTGGAAGCCCTTTGCAGTTAATCTTTGTCAGAAAAGAGTCATATACTAGGAGTCTGGAGGGTGGAATTCAATTTTCTCATGCCTTTAAGGGAAGTGTCATTACACCATGTTTGAGAAACTGTTAGGTCAGAGGATTATGGCTGTTGTTTTGTTCAAATTATACCTTTAGAGCGCCATTGGGACTTCCCCTCCCCTCACAGGCTGCTAGGTGTTAAATTACGTAGCATAGCAAAGCTCAGAAGATCTTGTTATCCTCAATTAGGGCTGTTGTGAAGCTTGACTGTGGGTATCTCCTCCTGCATTCAGTTGCGCTATGTATAGAAATGCCACTGTCTAACTACCCATGACCCTTGAAGGCAGTGTCCCTCCCCACAAGCTGACAGCATGGAGGTCCTGGTCAGGACACTCCTGTCACGTGTGGGTGAGGTGTGGGGCTTCAACCCTTTCCCCTCTGCTGCAGTCCCAGTCTGGATCAGGGGCCCTGCACTGCCAATTTGCTGTGTAAAAAATTAAAATTAAAATTAAAAGTCCCATTGAAATGAATGGGACCTCTCTTTCGTGCAAGGCAAATTGCAGCGCAGGCCTCCTAGCCAGACTGGAACCATGGGGGGAGGGGCAAAGGGTTGACGCTCCCCTCCATGCCGCGTTGGAGTCCTGGAGTGCCTTCTAGGCCAGGAGTGGGGGATGACTTTAAGCTGGGGGGCCAAATTGTCCCCCTCACCAGGCCTTCAGTGCTTTCCTTTATTTTCTTCTTCTTCTTCTTCTTCTTCTTCTTCTTCTTCTTCTTCTTCTTCTTCTTCTTCTTCTTCTTCTTCTTCTTCTTCTTCTTCTTCTTCTTCTTCTTCTTCTTCTTCTTCTTCTTCTTCTTCTTCTTCTTCTTCTTCTTCTCAAATGAGTATGCATAGAAGCTCCAGGGGGAATTATTTGGATTGGGGTCATAGCACAGGGGGAAAATCCCCCATGCCAAGATCCAAATGATCCCCCTTCTGCCCCTCGCCCATAGCTGCTTTTTGAAGTAGGAACTTACACTGGGAGTTCTGGGACAGCAACTCCAAAATTACATGTAGTTTGGAAGAGAAAAGAGGGGGGGGGGAATAAATGGTTTCAAGTAAGGTGGTGCACAGATAGGTCTCATGTCCAATAGTGCCTAAACAGGAACACATCCTGTTTACAGCTACATTTCAGAAGGAAAACATGTAAAGCCAGGCCATGACACTTACAAAGCCAGCGAAGCAGGAATAACAGATCAAGGAGATTCTTGGAAATGCCAGCCTAGAAAAAAGGAAGACAAGCTACTGGGGCTCATTGCTTTGTTTTAAAAAATGCCTAACCTGCCCTTCACCCTAACAGATTCCAGGGAGGTGTACGAAAACAATGCAGCAGAACACTTTCAGCCTTTATACAACAGCAAAACTACAAGGCAACAAGCCCATAAGACTTGCCGAGCAGAACTCAGGCAATAGACCAATTAAAAATGCTCGGGCAAACAGAAATGTTTTATTTTATTTTATTTATTTACAACATTGAGAAAAAAAATTGACCGACCACAAGATGATAGCATCAGCCAAACTTCCTTAGTGCAGCTGTCTGAGAGACAGGTTGCCACAACAGAAAAGGCCCTCTCTTTTGTTCAGATATAATCTGTGTCACCAAATGACAGTACTTAGAGAAGAGCCTTATCTGAAGATCTTCATGCATGGGAAGGATGGTATGGAAAGAGGCACTCCTTCAGGTATTTGGGCCCCAAGCCATTTAGGGGTTTTAAAGGTAACCAATAGGTGGCTGGGATCCCTCCCCCCCAAAGAGGCATTAAGCACCTCCTAGACCCACCCAGTGAAGAATACTGAGTGGATCCAAACCTCTCCAGCCATAGGTGGCCACATCCTCAGGCCCCATTAACTGAAACTGATCCCATATAACCGGACTAGAGGGTGCTCTGGATACCGCCTCAGGAACTGTATCAATCACGCAGTCAAGGTCTTAAGTGGATATGAGCAACTTCATCCGGAAAGTGCTTTGCAAACTGCCACAGCAAGCCTCTGAGGGTTCCTATATGCCCTTTCCCGAGGTCTAGACTTAATAGTCCCTTCACCATCTGGAGTTCTGCTAGACAGCTACGTGAAGACAGCACCAGATTAAAGTCTTTGTAGGCTGTAGGCACTCTCATAATCATAGCCCTCCAAGATAGATCTATAGGTAATTATTTACATTGTATAGGTCCCATAATCATATATACAGGGGTGGTGTATGTGTTACCTTGGGCTAGTGGGGCGGAGCCCTGGGAAGATTCTAACCTCCAAAATATCAGGGAACCCCAGAACAATAGTCCAGAGTCCCCAGATGCTCTCCCACACTCATATATTTTGTTTTTGTATCACTTTATCACTTTTTGTATTACTTTTGTATCACACACACACACACACCTTTCCCCACTGCAATGTGTCAAGTTAAAAAGGGCGTGGGAGTCAACAGAAGTTCCATCATTATTAGATTGGTATAAATGGAATAGATATAGACAAACACTTTACTTGTTGAATTGACTTACCGTGAAAAAGTTTGATGTGTGTCATTTGGAAGGACATAATCTGAATATGAGCCAGTAATGCAATGTGGCTGCAAAGAAGGCAAATGCTATTTTGGGCTGCATTAATAGAAGTATAGCTTCCAAATCGCGTGAAGTGATAATTACCCTTTACTCAGCACTGGTTAGGCCTCATCTTGAGTACTGCATACAGTTCTGGGCACCACACTTTTAGAAGGATGTAGACAAACTGGAGATGGTTCAGAGGAGGGCAACAAGGATGATAAAGGGACTGGAAACAAGGCCCTATGAGGAGAGACTGAAATAACTGGGTATGTTTAGCCTTCAGAGGTTACAGAAGGTTGAGTTGTGCCCTCTCATGAATTTGTCTTTTATCACAGTTTGGTGATACCCACACAAACAACCTAGAAAACCCTTTTTTAATGAAGTTGGCATGGATAACATTGACTTGGGTTTAAGCGCCACTGACAAATTCCTCATACGCTCCTTCTATCCTATATTGGATAGATTTATTCAGATGGACAGACAGCAAGCAGCATATGCCACACTGAATGAAAAGTTTTATTTTCTTAGGACAACCATGGGTCAGAAATGATTGTCTTCACTTGCACTCATCTCAATTGAGAATGAGCTTAAGGTTTAATTTACATTTACTTAAGACATATTATACCTGTATATTTTTTGTTGAGTAAAGATTAAGTAAACTGCTAAATCAAACAATTATTAGCTTTAATTGAACTGATTTTGTTTTTTTCATTTTCATAGGCCCCAAACTTCCCCTGGGAGTTTTGTAGGTCCTAAACTCTGTGCCTTTTGTTCTTAATGGATAATCCAGCCCTGCTTGAAGATGCAACAGTGGTGGAGAATGGTTACTACACAACACAAACAACAATGGTGGAGAAATGAGATTGCTTTGCCGCTGTCACTGCCAAAAGGTAGGTACGATGATGTGCTCTTACTTGTGTCCAGTCATACTCACTGTGAGAATTGTGCTATCTGCGTTCAAGTCATTGTCCTAGCTGCTTCATTGCCTCCAACTCCCTGCCAAACCAAGGAGCTGGTTGGGGTTGGGAGCCCAGGAGAGGATGCTTGGGAGTGACCAGGTCAATATCTATTATCACCTGTCATGTGCCAGGACAACTTGAGGGGATGGGGCTCCCAAAAGAACTCTCCTGGCCGGGAAATATAAAACCCTGGCAGTTGCTCCAGGCCAGTGCTGGGGTAGCTCCGCTTTTAGCTTAGCTGCAGAATTGCTGGCCATGGTCCTGAAGCCAAGTCAATTTCTGGGTCAATACCTTCAGTAATGTCCAGCTGGAGTGGTGGAGGTAGTATGGTTCAGAGTGCTGATTGGCTGGCCTTTACACCTATGAGAAAGGCATCTTCCTCCCGTCTCCCTATCTAATTATGTAGAGTGCAGATTCACTGGCACTTTGGTAACCACAAAGCCACTTCTTCACACACACACACACAGACCACCTTTCCCCACTGCAATGTGTCAAGTTAAAAAGGGCGTGGGAGTCAACAGAAGTTCCATCATTATTAGATTGGTATAAATGGAATAGATATAGACAAACATTTTACTTGTTGAATTGACTTACCGTGAAAAAGAAAAAGAAGAAGAGTAGAGAAAAAGAAGGAATATAGTCAAATAAGTTTGTAGATTTTGTTTGTAAATCATTGGAACTCAAATTTCTGGATAATGTGCAACCTTCTTACCATTTTCTTTATTACAGATGCATTTAATATACTGAATCATTTATTATAGATCCATTTAATATACAGAATATACAAAGATATGCATAACTTTGTAGATTTGGATATTTATAATAGTCTTTAAAAAAATGGCCTAAAATTAATAAATGTGTAACGGTGCAATCCTACACATGATTAGACAGAAAAAAGTCCTACAACTCCCAGTATTCCTAGCCAGCCATGCTCCCTGGGGAATGCTGGGAGTTGTAGGGCTGTTTTCTGTCTAAATGTGCATAGGATTGAGCCCTAAATGGATAAACATAACAGGGACTGGACCATGCTGGACTTGGAACAGGGAGCAGGGGTCAGTACAGGAGTGAAGGCAGGGGAAAGCAGAGCTCAATCTGCAGCAGAGAATCCTGCACCCACTCCTGGAGGGAGGTATTTGTTTTTCTTCACCATAATATACTCATCTGCTCCATCTGCTTCGATAACCACAGGCTGCCACAGAATATCCTGTCATTTAGGAACTCTTAGTACTATCATCCCAGCAGCACAGGATATTTTTTTACAGAGTTAATTTAATTATTTTCAAAAATTAAAATTAACATCTTGTCCTGAAAAGATAAACAATTTTCAAACCTCATTATCTGTAGCTTTTGAGAGAGTTATCCAAAGCACTTGCTTGAAATGATCAGATTGCATTCTCTTTCCGTGAAGCATCTTACTCGTGAAATAAAATCCATTTCAATGGAGCTCGCTGGTTCCCCAGAGATAATAAGGGCACCTTTGCGAAAACATTAGCAAGGCATGTGCAGTAGACTCTAAAATTTCCATCTGAACTTTATCTCTTGAAATGGCTCACATTCCTGTTTTGTCTACTCAATAATTTCTTTGCATTATCTTTCCCCCCCATTATTATGGATCTTTGGTTATGTAGAATCTGTCAAAAAGTGATTTGGGCTAAATAAAGCAAATTATGAACATCTATGCATTTATTTATTTACAATACTTCTATACTGCTTAATATATTAAAATCCTGGGCAGCGCCATCCAATGTGGCTGTCTATAACCCTCCAAACTTGGAGGATTACGGGCATCCAGTGGTAGGTGGCTGGAGAGTGGAAGCAAGGATTGCCTCTGTGCTTCCCTCACCCTCCAAAATATTTAGATGGCCGATCCTCATATCCCAGTGGAGTGTCCCTCCCCCCTCCCCACCCCTCTCCCCACTCCTCAAATCCTGGCTCTGTAGTTGGTCCTTCCGTCTTCCGTCTTTGGAGCCACAGCCAGCCTGGTAAGAACCACGCCGGCTGCGAGGGCAGAGGGAGGGCGCGCTGAATTCGGAGCCCCACCTCTGACCTCGGAGTGCTTTCCTGAGCTTGGAGCTGGAGCTCTGAATTTCCCTATGGCCACCTGGACAGTGTCTAGCGGCCATAGGACTGCACCCTAAATTAAAATACATAACAATATGAAAACAAGATTAAAATAATTATTAAAAACGATTAAGCACATTAAAAAAAAAAAACCAATGTGACCTTCCCCTGAAATAGTTTCAATAATTTTGACACAAAGAGAAGTGTAGCAAAAGAGAGATTCCCAGATAACCTATGGCCCAGCTGAATGGGTAGAGATGGCCAATTCAGTTAAACCATTTTTGCAACAAAAGGCCTTGCACACCTCTGCCTCTCTGCTCTGTTTGCCCTTGCGGCTCAGGGCAGGCATTCTAGCCACTGCAGACCATCCTCCTTGTGATCTGGAAAGTCAGGTGATGCTGCCTTTCCAGATAAAAAGCCCAATCAGAAGCCCAATCAGAAGGTACTGGGGAATATAAAGACTAGCAGGCCTATGGACTTCCCTTACCCTGGAGGACTTGTTGCTGAGAAAAGCTGCCCTGTTTGCTCTCTGTAGCACCAGCCTCCTTTGCGCCTTCAGCTTGCTTCCAAATGACTTCTGGCCTGTTTCAACTCTTCTTCCAGCCTAGGTGTTTCCAGCATATCAGCCTTTTCTCCCTCTGAAATATTTGCTGCCCATTGTCTGAGTGCCTCACGAACCAAACTGCTCTCTTCATCACAAGAAAAGTTCTGGGAGAAGTTACTAGCGGGGGCGGGTGAGCTGTGCAGACAGGCAATTTTGCTGTACCGTAGGTAATGTTTTGAAGTCTACTCTCGTCTAACATGCCAAAATATGAAGCAGTTCCTGCCCAGATTTTTCACTTAAGGCTAAGTCTGTCTGTCTGACTCTCAATACCTCTCTCTCTCTCTCTCTCTCTCTCTCTCTCTCACACACACACACACACACACACACACACACACTCCTGGTTCACACAACACAACAATCCACCCTAGCAATAAGCCACAGTGGGTTGGTTGTTTTGTGAAGTACCCATGATGAACCTGACAGACGATCGGGCTCATGGTGGGTACTTCGCTCCCTCCCTCCCACTCCTTCCCCCTCATTCTTCCAGGTGGTATCCCAGGGGGGGACACAGCATGGAGGAATGAGTCTCCTCTCTGACAGCTCGCCATGGCTGTCAGAGAGTCCCTGCTGCACTTCCCGGCATGAGCCCTGTTTGCACTATGGGGTACAAAGAAGAATTTATTTTTATTTATTTTTTGTCCCCGTAGCAAAAACAGGGTTCAATGGGGAGGATGGGGGAGCTGATCAGGCACCCCCACCTCCTGCTCCAGAGGAAACCTCTGGAACAGGAGGTGGGTGCGCCTGATCCACTCCATGCCACTGTTCCATTCTCGGGGCAGCACCACAGAGCTGATCTCCTCCTCCCTCTTGCATGAGAGGTCTAATCTCGAGCAGGAGCCAGGGGTCCTTGGCAGAGATGTCAGCTTCTGCTTGCTGGAACTGGAACTGGAACTGGAACTGGAATTGATTGTTGATATTCAACTGGTACACAGTTTTCAGGATTAGGACTTTGCAGGAACAGGGCAGAAGACTCAAACATCAGAAATATGGCAAATTTACTCATACCATGATCCCTTTTAAAATCTGGGGCTCTTATGTCAGTTCCATTAAACACAGTGCAGTATACCTGCTTATTCCAAGTAGAAATAGAATGTTACTATGTCATTCTTTTAGTTCTTAATAAGATAATTATGTCATTGTAAGAACTAAAGAAGCTGCAAGGAAAATTACTCTTCGCTGTCAGATTCATAATATATTTAGACAAAGTACTTTTGGTCTCAAATGGGACATATAATTGTGAATTGTCCTCCCCACCTCCAATTTTATATCAGGATGCATCACTACTCTGCTTAAGGGGCGGTGCTGAGTACCAAAAAGATATGGGGCTGAGGCCCAGAGGACAAAGAGATGCACAAATTCACATATGCTAATTTACATATGCTCCAAAGTCTCTCTGTGTGTGTCTTTAAAGGACCCTGTCTCTTAAGGACACCCCTACTTATAAGAAGGGATGGATGGGCAGGGGAGAGGAGGGCATTTGATTTCAGAAAAAAAAACCTCCGGCAGAAAGAGTCAAGGGGGGGTCAGCAGGAGGTGAAGCACATGTGGGCAATAAGCCAACTCGTCCAGGGAGATCAGACACAACAGAGATCCTCAGGGCCCCTGCACCTTTATTTCAGCAAGTGCCCATGGCCAGCAGGGTGGTGGGGCAGGTGGCCTCCCAGAGATTCGGGCTCCAAATGAAAGATTCGGGGCTCCAGCCCTAGTGGGCCACCCTCTAACACCGCCTCTGGTCTGCTTAATCCTTAGACCAAGTAAGCAGCAAATGCACAGTCACATTTGCACAGTTATTCTAAAAAAGGAAAAGCTGGTTGAAGCTGCAATCCTTATACAGACTTACCTGGGAGTAAGACCCATTGAACTAAAAGGGGCTTACTGCCAAGTAGACATGTATAGGATTGCAAAAGACTCATGGCTGCAATCTGATATTTTACATTGTTTCTAAGGTTTGAAACTTGTTCTATGTTTTAATTGTAATTCTTCTTGGGGACTGTATTTGGGCTGAAAGAAGACTCACAAATATATAAATAAATATTCCTCCTTGAAAGCAAGTCCCATTGAATAACATGGGACTTACATCTGAGTAAACAAGGGTCAGGCTGAGTGCTGTGAACCAGGATGTCCCCAGTTCAAATGTCTCCTCTGCCATGAGTTAATGAGGTGGCCTTAGAAAATTTCTTAAAGCAGCCTTCCTGAACCTGGTGCCATCCAGCTGTTTTGGACTACAACTCCCAGCATTCCTCACCCTTGGACATGCAGGAATGACTTAGAATCATAGAATCATAGAAAAGTAGAGTTGGAAGGGGCCTACAAGGCCATCGAGTCCAACCCCCTGCTCAATGCAGGTCAAATCCAGGTCAAAGCATCCCTGACAGATGGCTGTTCAAGGTGCAGCTGGACAGCCATCTGTCAGGGATGCTTTGACCTGGATTCCTGCATTGAGCAGCAATATCGATGGCCTTGTAGGCCCCTTCCAACTCTACTTTTCTATGATTCTGTGATTCTAAGTCCAAAGCATCTGGAGGCTGTCAGGTTGCGGAAGGCTGCTCTGTACCTTTTGTGATAAGCACCTGCAGTATGGAGATAATAATATTGATCTACCTTTTGGGATTGTTGTAAGGATTACTGATATAATTTGTATGTGAACAGTTTGAAAATTCGAAAGTGCTATGTATATCATTATCGTTATTGAACTGTAGTGTTAGCCCCAGTCTAACACACTAACCAATACGCCACACAGTCTCCCACTGATGATGAAACTATGATGAAACCATTCATGTATGCCATTTTAGACACAGTGCAATTTGATTTGAATGTGCTCATTTATCTTGGTTTATGCGAGTTACATCATACAAACTGATCTATGATTATGTATGTCCACTAATAATATGGAGATTTACAGATTGTCCTTTACCAACTCCTGTCTAGCACTTCCTAGTGTGTGAAGCAGTCTACACGTTTTCTAGCAAAGGCCAAGCTAAACGGCATCAGACCCAAGTCACCCAACTCTTGAACGCACGCCTCTCCTATCAGGTATACAGTGACTGTTGTGGGGGCTAACTGTCCCCCCTGCCGGGGTTTACTTCTCCACACTCTGTTCTAACCTGCCCTCCCCTCTCCCCTGCACCTTTCTTCTCAGTCAGCATCTCCAGTAACGGAGCTTGGAGGAGGGAAAAGTGGGGAGGAAAAGCTGTGAACAATGTGAAGATTTAGCATCCCTCACCCATGTCCCCCTTTTGCTCATAAAATTAGCCCCTGCTTTGTACATCGAGGCAAACCCACAACTAAAGGGAAGGCCCTGCCAATGACACAACTCCTGTTTACAATTAGTACTCTCTCACACACACACACTATATATATATACAAGCGTTTTGCAAGACAAGTAAATTTTTAAATATTTATTTAAAATTTTTTTACTTGATATACAAGCGACGTCTTGCAATACAAGTACTGTAGTACGGCTTAAATTAAAAATCTCTGTACAAATTTTTGTGGGGGGAATTTCGTTTTGATATAAGAGTGTTTTGGATCACAAGCACGTTTCCGGAATGAATTATGCTCTCAATCCAAGGCATGACTATATATATATATATATATATATATTCTTTTAACCACCCCTACTAGGTACAGTCAATATTTTATTTAATAACTTTCTATGTTCACACAACACGATAAGCCATGGTGGTTTATAAGCCACCATGGTGTATCATGTTGTGTGAACCCAGTCTTTGTCTGTGTACATGTATTTTCAATTACTAATTTTAAGTGCCAAGAAAGATGCAATCTGTTCTTTAAAACCATTGCAAACAATATAATTATTAGGTGCAAGCATCGTTTCCCTTTTCCCTTGGGGTTCAGTGCGTGGGAGCACCACCCTAAGAAATCTTAACTTAATTAGCAACCTTTGGTATCATGTTTGACTATATTAATTTCTTTAAGTCAACTGCATCACATTCTGGAGGACTAATGAATAGTATTATACCATGCAAGTCCACCAGAAATAATTATAGTATAATTATAGCTATTACAAGAACTATAATCATCTTCTTGGCTCTTATTTCAGAGCATGAATTCAAAAGATATGAAACATCAGAAGATAATGTAACAGTAATGCAAATACAGTATTAATGTTAATAAATAAATGTTAATATAAAGGGAATATTGTAAAAATATACTTTGGAGGAAGCATTAAAAGGATTGATGTTTTATATTTTTGAATTAAACACTTCCTTCTGAAACCTGATCACCAGTGTAATCAAGACTACTCAGAAGTAAGTCCCATAGAGTTCAATGGGGCTTCATTACAATTGGGTAGTCTAGCACCCCTGTATATTATGCATGCTAACCCCACATTCCCCTGAGAGGCTTGGGATCTTTTGCTTGAGATGACATACATTGCCTCAAGTGTAGGTATACTACTTAGTCCTATACTAAACACAGTGACACACTTAGAAATAAAAAAAAAATACTTTTATTACATGACAGAACAGATACAGATTCCTTACTCACAATTCTTTTATGCTCAAGTTACAGTCAGATAGCAAGGTAACAACCATAAACCCATTCACATTCACACTTCCTATGTCTAAAAGAAAAGAAAGACCCTGTGCCTTGAAAGCCTATGAAGAGCAAGAGCATGAGGAAACTAGAGCCCCATTCTAACAAGGAGAAAAGAAAGCAGAACCTATAAGCCATACATTTCTTCATAGCTGCTTTGTGGTGTCATGTTGCTAGCAAGATGAGCTGTAAGAGAGAGCTTAGTTTCCATACTTGAAAACCCCACTTCTTATACTTTTGATTCCCTTGCTTCTCTTATGGAGGAAGGAGGTGCTGCTTTCCTAATCTTCCTATTGTTCTACTATTTCCCTCCTAATTAGGCATTTCTTCTTAACTAAGCATTTCCTAAACTATTTCTTAATGTAATTTTCTTCATTTATCTTCTTTCCTACACCCTGTAAATACCATTAACTCCCAGACTATTTGTTGCTTTCTCCTTCCCATGTGCATTACTTAATCCTTTCAACACAGGAATCTCTTGTTAGTTTTTAATTTAAATTCTTAACTTCATTACCACCAGTCATCCACCTTTCACAACATACCTCATGTCTCCTCTCTTTCTCAGTACCAAAGGTTACACCAGTTCATCCTTATCCACTTTCCCCATTAGGCTTAGCAACACTCCAGATCTGTACAAATGCTTGCCTCCTTTCTATGGGTCTCCTTTAGGCCAGAACCATAATAAAGAGGGATCTTTATATCACAAAAAGCATCCATCATAGCTTACTCCCAAGTAAGTGGGTAAAGGATTGCAGCCCAAATCTCTTTCTTTCAGGTCCAGCGAATGATCTGGGAGCACCTGATACTGAAGCAGTGCTAAAACTTGCATGGGAGACCCCTGGGAACAGGACTCTTATGTGGAAGTGGGCTATAGGTTTAATGATTATTTTTAATTTCTCCTGGCTTCTCCCAAAAATACCTGTATAGCAATAGTAACCAATTATATTTCTCGATAATCCAGAGATTTCTCATGGGTGAGGGAGATCCATGTATGTCCCAATGTGCATACGGAGTGCTTCTGCATATTTATTTATTTATAAGATTTATATACCACTCCATATTCCAGTATGGAGATTTTGGAGCAGTGCACAATAAAAGATAAAACAAATAAAAGAATAAAACAATGTGTTAAAAACAAAATCAATAAAACAATATCAATAAAACCGTGGCTGGTTCAATCAGGAAGGATTCCTGAACTAAAGGTGTTTTCGGGAAAGAATACGCTGTTGGCGCCTGCCTGACCTCCAGAGGCAGGGAGTTCCAGAGAAATGGAGTCACCACACTGAAGGCTCTTCTCTGGGTGGACTCCAATTGGGTCATAGGTCCATGTGGAACCACCAGGAGCATGCCATTTGATGACCTCAGTGACTGGGCAGGTTGGTAAAGGAGAAGGCGCTCTCTCAAGTATCGGTCCCAGGTTGTTTAGGGCTTTATACACTAGTACCAAAACCTTAAACCTGGCTTGGTAGCGAATAGGCAGCCAGTGCAGTTCCCTCAGCAAAGGAGTTGCATTCTGAAAAGGGCAGCTCCTAACAACGGCCAAGCTGCTGCATTCTGCAGTAGCTCCAGATTCCAGAGCAGCATTAAGGGCAGCTCTACATAGAACACATTGCAGTCATGAGCTACCTATTTTCATTTCAATGGAATGAGTAGATATGTGCACAAACAGATCTGTTCTAATACATCAGCCTGCACTCACCTTCTTTCACAAGGTTTCTAGATTAAGGTTCATGACTCTCCAACTGACGGTTTGACCGGGTTGACAGCTCTGTCTCCAAATTCTGTTCTAAATGTTGAATTTGCTGTGCAGATGGCATGTTTACTCATGATCACTTGCTATTATCATGAAATGAGACAGGAAACTAACATGGAGAGTTCAACTTTTCCTCATTGCCTAGTCCAGGGATGGTTTAAGTTGCCCTGTTTACACCAGGAGAAGGCAGACTTCAGACTTGCGGGATCTACTTTGTTTTTTACTAGTATCCCAAGGACCACCAGTTGGAGCAAGACGTACAATGGGGGCTCAGGGAGCGGCAGCAGTTACTTAGTAAACCCCATCAGCCATACACAAATAAAAGCCTGCATCTGAGTTACTACAGCTCAGGGATTCCAAGGGCCAAAAGAGACATTTCTTTAAATCCTTTATCTAGAAGCCAAATCTTTTTCATTTTTTACTCTAGAGTAGGTACAGGGGGGCTGATCTGATCTGGGGCCCTATCACAGGGATAGGGTACAAAAGAAAAGAAGAAAAGAAGACATAGCTGCTAAATACAGATTTATAGTAGGTAGAGGGTACAATTGTATAAATCTAATATAATAATAAGCCAGTGTGGCGTAGTGGTTAGAGTGTTGGACTGGGACTCGGGAGATCCGGGTTCTAGTCCCCGCTTGGCCATGAAACTCACTGAGTGACTTTGGGCCAGTCACAGACTCTCAGCCTAACCTACCTCACAGGGTTGTTGTGAGGATCAAATGGAGAGGAAGAGGATCATGTAAGCCACCTTGGGTTCCTTGCAGGAGGAAAAAAAGGTGGGGTATAAATATAATAGTAAAGTAAATAAAAATAATAAAACAAATCACCCAGAGATCTACTAGCAGATCCCAGTTTTACATTCTGTCCACCCTTGCTTTAGACCAGTGATGGCGAACCTATGGCACGGGTGCCACAGCTGGCACGCAGGGACCTCTCTGTGGGCACTTGAGCCATTGGTCACCAGATCGCGAAAAGACCATCCCCTTCTGCAAAACACTAATGATTTTATTCTTTCTCACTGTGGAACAGAATGATTTTATTCTAGAATTCCTGTTACAGAATTCTTTTCTACATTGTTATCACATTTAAAAGATTTTGAAGAATGATGCACAGAGCATGGCTTGGATGTAAAGCCCTAACAGTTGAGAAGCCCTAACAAGTGAGAAGGATCTTGGAATTGTGGTAGATCACAAACTGAATATGAGCCAGCAATGCGACGTGGCTGCAAAGAAGGCAAATGCAATTTTGGGCTGCATTAATAGAAGTATAGCTTCCAAATCGCGGGAAGTGATAATTCCCCTTTACTCGGCACTGGTTAGGCCTCATCTTGAGTACTGCGTCCAGTTCTGGGCACCTCACTTTAACAAGGACATAGACAAACTGGAGAGGGTTCAGAGGAGGGCAACAAGGATGATAAAGGGACTGGAAACAAGGCCCTATGAGGAGAGACTGAAAGAACTGGGCATGTTTAGCCTTCAGAAGAGGAGACTGAGGGGAGATATGATCGCACTCTTCCAGTATTTGAAGGGATGTCACACAGAGGAGGGCAAAGATCTCTTCTCGTTCATCCCAGTTTGCAGGACACGGAATAATGGGCTCAAGTTACAGGAACCTAGATTCCACCTAAACATCAGGAAAAATTTCCTGACTGTCAGAGCAATAAGACAATGGAATCAACTACCTAGGGAGGTGGTGGGCTCTCCCAGTCTGGAGGCATTCAAGGTGCGGCTGGACAGACATCTGTCAGAGATGCTTTGACCTGGATTCCTGCATTGAGCAGGGGGTTGGACTCGATGGCCTTGTAGGCCCCTTCCAACTCTACTTTTCTATGATTCTATGATTCTATGACCTGAGTGCTGCATGTGTTGCTCTCAAACTAACGGAGTATGAGCCAAGGTTTGACAAATTATCAGCATGCATGCAATAGCAAAAACCACATTAATTGTGCAAAAGCATGCCCAATGCAAACTTTTACCTAATGCAGTGTTTGCAGTCCAAGACATAAAGTGTTTAAAATGTGTTAAGCACGTTTAGTTTTCTTGTTTATCTTGCTCATCCTAGTACAGGTTGACTTTTACTTTTACTAATCCGACACCTGTAGAAGCAGGGAAAGGACCTGGGGTAAAGCTTGCCCCATACAATTTCAGTCTGGCATAAAATCATATTACAAGTTGAGAATCCCTTATCCAAAAATACATGTACCTAATTATTTAAAAAGTTTGTATAAATTCCCTTCAGGCTATGTGTACAATGTAGTACTATAATAATTTTTTGAGTTGATTTTTTCCAACAAAAAACTGTTTGTATTGAAAGCTCTGTTATTGTGCTTTTCTTTAAAGACAAAAGATGTTAATTAGTTCAGACAACTGTATGAGTTGTTTTTCTAAAACTAAAACCTCGGTATTCAGGTTTAATTGCAGTGTTGGCACTTTGAAATAAATAAGTTGGTTTTGTGTTGCAGTTTGGGCACTTGGGCTCAAAAAGGTTCGCCATCACTGCTTTAGACCATGGCATAGCATTAGCAATCCTCCTCCAGTTCTTGCTTCCATAACACTAAAATGTTATTAAGAGCCATGCCCGTAACTGCTGAACAAATTGATTCCAGCATGTATCTGTCCCTCAGGAATAGCTACACAAATAGATTGAGCTTGATAGGGGTCACAGGTGCTGGAATGTGAGGCCACAGATAACTCTAATCGCCTTTGCTGAGCATACACATTTAGAAACATATTTCCCCCCTTCTTTTAAGCCCTCTCCAGCCACTGGAAGCAGGTTTATTTCAGTAATTTCAACATATCCTTAAATGAAAAGCTGGCATGTTTCTAAACATCTTATCTACAGGACCAGGATGTAATGCTAACATCTCTCACAAAAGAAATTATATTAAATAGTTGTAGAAAATGAGTTTACATTTAGAGATATCGCTGGAAAGATACAGCAAAGCCCTCTCATACTGAATTCCTAGATATGGAATTATGAATTATAGAATTACAATTCTAAATGAATTATAAAAAGAAAAGCATTGTTTTTTCCCTAGTAATTTTGGTCTAGTAAATAGAAATAATAATGGCAAGCATGTGTATACTGGTTCAGTTTTAAGGGTGATAAAACCAAGCATATGCCAATCCTCAGATGTTTTACAGTGCAGAGGATACACTGGGTGTGCTTCAACCTGGCAGGGAATCAGGTTTAAAAAAGCCCAGTGCAGATCAGATGCATTGCAGCAATATCACTTTGCATTGCATATATGAAAATCCATTAAAACCAGGCTGAAACATAAATAAATGACAACTAGATGATGAACAGTAAACAGCAAATAAATAAATGATGAATAGCATCATGGAACTTGTTCTGATCATTTCCTCACTAACAGGGTGACCCACGTAGTCAGAGTTTGCATACATTACCATGGTGGCAAAGAACTGAACCATAGTGAACTGACCGCTTTTTGTTTTTGTTTTTACAACTATCACTTGCTAAACATCACCTGATACATCTCCCATGTCAGACTTCTGAATGGTCAGTTTAAAAAAAACCCCAAAAACTGAAGCTGGCAACCTTGGTAAGAGTTAAAGTAATGTAGAAGAAAAGGGAAATTATGGAATATTTTTATTTTATTTTTACATTTTATCTAACATTTAAATAATATTTTACCTCAGACTTCTTGGTACTCCACAACACCCAAGGTTACTCATCTTGAATATAAGACAGGAACTGGGACAGCGATTGTTTAGCTTTAATGATTCCAGACGTGACATCTTGGAAGAGAGAACAATCTTCCCAGAATGAAAAGTAACTTGCTATATGTCTTGAGTCAAATCATATGAGAGTCAAGGGAACTTATTACTGAGCAGTGAAATATCCAAAAGGAGGAAGATCTTCAAATAATGCAATTATGTTTAAAATAAGCTGGTAAGGCCTCAGGCTTATCTAGACATAACCCCAAAGCTTTCAAAGTGATTTTATCCCATATGCAGTACAGCACTGCTTTAAAATCAGGGAGAAAGAACTTTACAGCACAATTCTGTACATAGATTTCAGAGATTTCATTTCAGAGAGTTGGAAGGAGCCTACAAGGCTATCGAGTCCAACCCGCTGCTCAATGCAAGAAACTAGAGGAGAGGTCTCCCATCCAAATAATAATGTTTACTCAAAAGCAAGTCCTGCAGAGTTCAATAGGACTTACTCCTAGGCAGGTAGGTATAGGATTGCAGCCTTAGGGGACAATCCCATGCATGCTTAGACAGACAAAAGCCCTACATTTCTCAGCATTCCCTAGCCAGCCATGCTGGGGAGTTGTAGGACTTTTTTTTGTTTAAACGTTCATAGGATTGCACCCTTAATAAAATGTATGTTATTACTTTACTTTGTTTCCTAAACATTCTAGAAACTGATTTATAAATGGAAATACAGAGAAATATAATTTTAAGGGCACATGCAGCTTGATCCTGTTCACGTTTGCTCAGAATTAAGTCCAGTGGGACTTCAGTGTGTATGGGACTGTAGCCCAAAAGTCTTTAATATAACATAAATTGACCTGTGCAATATCTTGCAAGATTGAAATAGGCAAAAGGGACAATTAAAGGAAAATAAGTTCAAGGATATTTGGGGAGTATTTTTAGATTATGTATTAGTAAAGGAAAAGGGGAGTATGCTATGTCAAGATATGATGTATTTTTGGAATATTTAATAATAATGGATTACTGACATAGAAACCAACCTTTGGTCCCAAGGTGTTGGGTACACTGTATTAAATATCTTTTTTTCTTTTCTTTTATGTATGTTTTTTAAATTTGTATTACATATATTGTTTGAAAAATTTAAATAAAATGTTTTTTTTAAATGAAATAGGCTTAATTTGAATTCTTCCAGGTCTGTTTATGTTCCTAGGTCAGTCTTCCCTAACCTGGTACCCTCCATATATTTTGGACTACAACTCCCAGCATTCCTGACTATTGCCCATGCTATTGTGGCTGATGGGAGTTGAAGTCCAAAACATCTGGAGGACACCAGGTTGTGGAGGGCTGACCTAGATAAATCATCACTTTCATGGACTTCCTTACAAGAAATGAACTCAAATGGCTATTCCTTTTTTAATTTGGGTTTCAGATTTTTAGAATTAAATGTTGGATAGCTTCCCCCACCTTCTTTTATAATTAGGCTGATATACAAAGTGATGATTTAAAAGTCCTGCACACACACACACACACACACACACACACTCCAGCCTGACTGAAAGTGGGTGCTTTAAGAACACATCAAGAATCCTGCTGGATCAGACCAAGTGAATTGATCTAGCCCAGTATCCAGTTTCCAACAGGGCATAAAAACAGCACTCTTCCCCTTTTTCCTTTCAGTATCTGGTATGAAAACAGATATATCTCATTATATTATATTATGTTATTTAAGTATTTATATTCTGCTTTTCCAAGCAAATAGCATACATAGAATGGCTTAGAATATAACCAATATGAATCCATTTAAAAACAATATCATAAAGAATCATCATAAAAGCAATATAAAACACAAAACACATGAAATACATTCAATTTAAGACAGAAGTATTAACAGACCTCAATCGAGGCCAGCAAAGATAAAATGCAGAGCAATAACAGTTTTTTAATTCCAGACCAATAATTAAATGCAGATTAGAATAAAATTGTATTTAAGACCCATTTAATAGCAACTAAAGAGGGTGCCACCAGGGCAGGACTCTGGGACAGAGGACCAGGGCCCTACTTACCAGGAGGGGTCCCCAAACATAGCAGGGCTAGCTTACTAGATTTTGAAGTGAGTGAAGTAACACATATTACCATCTAAAACAGTTGGCAAAAAATCCCAATTTCACATATAGGCTGATGGGATCTGAGCTAGCAATGACTGACCAAGAAAGAGATCTTGGGGTTGTGGTGGACAGCTTGATGAAAATGTCGACCCAGTGTGCAACTGCTGTGGAAAAGGCAAACTCCATGTTAGGCATAATTAGGAAAGGAATTGAACATAGAACTGCCACGATCATACTCCCCTCATACAAATCTATGGTGTGACCAAATTGGAATACTGTGTACAGTTCTGGTCACCACTCCTAAAAAAGGGATATTGTAGAATAGGAAAAAAAATGCAGAAAGGGGTAACTAATATGATCAAGGGGCTGGAGAAAATCCCCTGTGGGGAAAGGTTACAGCATCTGGGATTCTTTAGCTTAGGAAAGAGGAGAGTAAGGGGAGATATGATAGAGGTGTACAAAATGATGCATGGTGTGGAGAAAGTGGATAGGGAGACATTTTTTTTCCTCCCTCATAATGCTAGTACCCAGGATTATCCCATCAAGCTGATTGGTGGGAGTCACTGGGAGATAAATGACAGAAAAAAGGAAGTACTTTGTACAGTGCATAGTTAAACTATGGAATTCACTTCCACAAGATGTAGTGATGGCCCCTAATTTGGATGGCTTTAAAAGGGGATTGGACAAATTCATGTAGGATAAGGCTATCAATAGCTAGTATTCATGATGGCTATATGCTACCTCCAGTATCAGAGGCAGTATGCCTGTGTACACCAGTTTCTGGGGAGCATGGATGGGAGGGTGCTGTTGCACTCATGTCCCGCTTGTGGGTTTCCCGTGGGCAGCTGCTTGGCCATTGTGTGAACAGAATGCTGGACTAGATGGACCTTGGTCTGATCCAGCACAGCTCTTCTTATGTTCTTATGCTCCCCATGCCCCATAAGACCACTAAGTCCAGATTCTTAAATTATTTAATTGTGCCACTGGTACCAAATGGAAGTGCCACAAAGACAGGGTCACCACTAAAAAGGCCCTGTGTCTTATGCCTGCCAATCTAATGCATTATTATATCCCATGCTTCTTTGGAAAGCTTGGAGTAGTAGCTTATATGTGGCTTCCAGCAGTCTGCTCTCCAATAAAAGATTAGGTCCACACCTACTTAGCTTTAACAGCCATACAACATCAAGTGCTATTCAGGATATTTTCCAAAAGCTAGCCTGGATATACATTGTGAACATGTGTGTGCTTCAATAAAACACCACCAGCCAGAACATAATGTTGCATTGCTGCTAATTAGTGGTGACATGAAGAGATATTTTTTTAAAAAACACCCTAGGATTTAAAGGCTGCCTCATCTGTGTGCCTCCCATCACCTATATTTTGGAATATTAAAGCATTTTATTTGGACTAGATTGCATTTTTGAAACATAGAATATGAAAAACGTCGAGCTTAGTGCAAGTTCAACCCTAGGCATAAATCAATAGAACACAAAGAAGTGTAGACTTGCATCTGGCTTCAACTTTATAATATCTACTGTTAGGAAAGAGAAGCTTCCAAAGTCACTTGTAAAATATTTATCTGATTTGGCATATTAGACTCAGAGATCCTGTACAAAAACAAAACAAAGCAAAATTACCATTTTCATATTGCTCATACGCAGTCTGCCCTCTAGTGGTTGCAGTACTAAATTATAATGTGTATGTGTGGAGGAAGATTGCGTTCTTAGATGTAGGGTTGGGTGAAATGGTCCATTTTGCTTTCTTCCATGCTTGATTTTTTAAAATCTCAAGCTCTTTCTCTCTCAGATATGAAGAGCTTTGCACATTTTGGTAAATCCTTATTAAAATGAACTGCAGCGAAATTCTCACCTATCTGCACCAGCCAAATGCAAGAGGTACAGCTTTTCCCAGCATGGAAAGGAACATGATGTACCTGCTTGCCATATAGCTGTGAAAGATGAGGAGTCTATCAGAAAAAAGGGGTGGCCACTGGCAACCCTAATTCAGCACTAACATGGTTGGATACACAGGGATTCAAATCCAGTCTTTTAAGAGCTAGCCTGTGGCTTATGCTGGCTCAGCTTGTCTGAGTGTGGAAAGCTAAGCAGGGTCAGGCCTGGTTGTTACTTGGATGGGAGACCCCTCCTCTAGTTTCCTGCATTGAGCAGGGGGCTGGACTCGATGGCCTTGTAGGCCCCTTCCAACTCTATGATCTATAAGCACTGAAAGGCCTGAGCCTGGGTGGATGCATCTATCAGTTACAGTTTCTCCCACAATTAGATTTTTTATATATATGTGTGTGTGTGTGTGTTGTTTTCCATGCCAAGGAAGTGTGTCAGCCCCTGTGCATGAATAGCATATACGTTTCTGTGCATATACATTCATCCCCACCCCCACCCCCAAGATCACAACTATTTTCTAAATGCTGAAATCACTGCAGGGATTGCCCATTGCAGGATGGTGATTTCATGGGCACCAATCAATAGATTCCCACCATAGCCAGCCTTCCTTTGTTTCAGTCTCCTTCCATTTTGGCTACTTTTTTTCATTTCAAGAAACTTACAGCACAGTCCTATAGATGTCTACTGAGACGTGAGCCCCATTGGGTTCAGTGGGGTTTATTGCCAGATAAGTGTGTATAGGATCGCAGCCTAAGAGACGTTATGTGGACCAGAGCGGGCTCAGAAGCCACATGGGAGATCACGCCTGAAAATTCGTCATGACGAAACCTCCATGCATGCAGAAAGCTAGCAAATCAGGGAGAAAGCTAAGCTAGAAGCTTTCTCCCATCCCTTCCTATGACAGGTATATCTTGACACCATCCAAATATGTGGCTCACGCTGGCTCAGCTTGTCTGAGCGTGGAAAGCTAAGCAGGGTCAAGCCTGGTTGTTACTTGGATGGGAGACCCCTCCTCTAGTTTCCTGCATTGAGCAGGGGGTTGGACTCGATAGCCTTGTAGGCTCCTTCCAACTCTATGATCTATGAAATCTATGACATTCTGAAATGGTATAGTAGGACCATAAGAAGACTGTTTCCACATACTTCCCTGGAAGTTTGATCCAGCCCTGGGGTTTATCTTGATACTATAATGCAAGGTAGGGTACTTAGTGTTCTATGGTAGCACAGTAGAACGGGGTATTTGAAAGTGGAACACAGGGTGCTTGCAGTGGATGGCTTCTAGCACTACCTCTTCAGGGTGTGTGTGTAGAGGGATAGCTTGCATAGTTGGACACTGATACCAAAAATAAAATATGTTGCACATTGAAAAGCAGCATGGATGTCAGAGAAAAGGTTGCCTGTATATTTCTTACTCACATGCTATTTTTCGACATTCAGGGATTACACACACACGCACACACACACACACACACACACACAATGGGGAAGCATTCAAACACGCAGCTTTCACACCTGCATCCTGAAGTGGTACAACCTAAGAATACCTTCACTGTTTGATTCAGCCGACTGCTTAAACCAGTGCTTCTCAAATAGTGGGGCGGGCCCCCCAGGGGGGGCGCGAGGCTCCGTAAAGGGGGGCTCGTTTGACCTCAGTTAAAAGTTTTTTTTAATATTGTGTTCCTTTAAATCCTGTGCTCCTTTAAATCTTTTCTGCTACAGTTAATAAAGCTATTCTTTGTTGTAAATTGATCCACATTTCTTTCTTTTTTTATTCTCTTATACGTTAATAAGGATACAGTGTTATGCAGAGGTGTACTTATAACAATTTTATAGACAAATGATACTATTTACAGTCGCGCGGGGGGCGTGAAATGTTTTCTTCTTCCTAGGGGGGGCATGACAGAAAATAATTGAGAAGCACTGGCTTAAACTGACCCTCAGGCGTTGGGTAGCGCATTACGCAATCCATTCTTGACAAATACCATAATGCTGAGCAGCACCACCCCTAACCCAAAACTGCATGTGCAGGCTAGCCTACACTTTCAGCAGGAACCCCAGTTGCCACTTCTCTGCTGCAAAAAGGTGTGGAGTGATCTGGAACCCACCCTCCCACTGGGGAATTATGAGTGGCAGGGGGAGCCCAAGTTATTTTGCTGCCTGAGGTGAAGAACAAGACAAGGCCCTCTCCCATTCCATGCGCAGAAGCTGACTGGGCTGGCAGTTGAATCTTTCTTCAACACTGACAAGGGGACAATGTCTGCCATGGCCCCTGAAGGCAGCAGGCTAGCTTTGGGGGGCAGAGCAGGCCACATGTTGTGCCGCTCTCTCCTCCAACACCTTGCTGCCACCTCCAAGCATTTGCTGCCTGAGATGAGTGCCTCACTCTGCCTAACGGTAGAGCCGTCCCTGGGGAGAAAGCAGTGAGCCACATATTTGGATGGTGTCACGGCATCTCCCTTGCAGATCACACCCAGGCTCCCTGCGGCAGAGAAGCAGAGCCAAGGATTTCCAAACTAGTGTTTGTGGCTGAAAGTGAAGCTGAGCCCCAAGTCCTGATACTGCTAGGTCAGACACACACACACACACACACACTACAAGTAAACTCTGAGCAACAGAGGCTGGTGACTCCTATTTCAGCGGGGTTCCTTTTGCATTGCAGGTTTTGCAGGCTTTATTTGGCGCTTCATAGGAGCTATTCGTGGTGCTGAACTCCACCCCCTAAAATAGGTTCCCACCATGAAGCACCATGGATAGCTCCTACGACGCTCCAAATAAAACCTGCTAAACCCATAATGGAAAAGGAGCCCTACCGAAATAGGAGTCACCAGCCTCCTCCCCTGCTCTGAAGACTGTAGAAAGTTTGGTCTCACTCCAACAACAGTGAACTGCTTTTAAGAAGTTGGGAAGATTGTGAAAGTTACACTTTGGGGTGGGGACAAGGGGTAAGGAAGTGGGAGCGACTCAGAACCATCTGTGACTTAGTGACTCTGACATTCCTTTTAAGTAGCTTAATCTAGATATTATTTTTGTCAGATCCATCTGTTCTGTGATGACACCAAGCACCACTTAAAAGGCTAAAAGGCAAGCAGAGCTCTTTACCCTTTCAATCTACACAGAATATCTTCCCCCTTCAGGACAATCAGTCTATAAACCACAGTCCATAATGACGTCAACAGGCTTGCCCCGCAACTACTTAGGAAATCTGTCAGCGGCATCTTCTTCAGTTCCCTGCTAACAAAATGCCATCACTAAAGGTTTTGATACCTACAGAGATTAAAAAGCCCTTTTGATTTGGTAGCATATGGCTCTTGACATCTCTGACTGAACAGAGGCCTGGAGCAGCATCTGGACAGCTATGATTAAAATAATAAAGTGTAAAATACAGAATACAAATAAGTCAATGTTTAAAAAACAAACAAAAAACCTCTTCAACTTTATGTGAGTGAAACAAGCTTCAGAAGTTAAGATGCTTTGAAGCAATTGTCACCATGTCTCTATCTCAGATTTGGGGACAGAAATAATATTTTTCCTTTGTTTATTCCAAACATTTTCAGTAGGTTGCTGGCACTGCATTACAAACTCCTCAGTGACAGATCAGGAGCATTTTGTGTTGTTCCTCAGGTACCTGGGAATATAAGAAATGTCTATGACAAAGGATGTACAAGAACTGATACAACAATCCATTTTCACATGAACAGTCATTGTTATAATGTCAAACTAGAATCATAGAATCATAGAATAGTAGAGTTGGAAGGGGCCATCGAGTCCAACCCCCTGCTCAATGCAGGAATCCAAGTCAAAGCATCCCTGACAGATGTCTGTCCAGCTGCACCATGAATGCCTCCAGTGTGGGAGAGCCCACTACCTCCCTAGGTAGTTGGTTCCATTGGCGTATTGCTCTAACAGTCAGGAAATTTTTCCTGATGTCCAGGCAGAATCTGGCTTCCTGTAACTTAAGCCCACGATTCCGTGTCCTGCAATCTGGGATGATCGAGAAGAGATCCTGGCCCTCCTCTGTGTGACAACCTTTCAAGTACTTGAAGGGTGCTATTATATCTCCCCTCAGTCTTCTCTTCTGAAGGCTAAACATGCCCAGTTCCTTCAGCCTCTCCTCATTGGGCATTGTTTTCAGTCCCCTGATCATCTTTGTTGCCCCCCTCTGAACCCTCTCCAGTTTGTCTACATCCTTCTTAATGTGTGGTGCCCAGAACTGGATGCAGTTCTGAACTGTTATCCAATAGTGTAATCTGGGCTGTAAGCACACATTGACTATCACTGAAACTTAGTACAGAATTTGTTGTAACTTTTTAGACACGTTATAGATTTTAGGAGTGTTTTAAACCATTAATAATGTTTTGCAATGATGTATTAGATTTACCTCAGGTATTTTTTTACAAGCAGTCTTACTAATGGGAAGTTTTTTGGTGTGTTTCTACACAGCAGCAGGTGGATGCAAAAAATTAGAATGTATATCAAACAGTAGTTTTAATATGAAAATTTCTCTTAATTGTTAGGTTTTATAAAAGTTACAAATTGTGGATTCAGTGCATAATATTAATTAGTGCAACTTTTCCTGTGTGTTAAGTCTCTTAGGAATATTTCAAAATGTTAACAGTGCTTTATAATTTAGCTTTAATTGCAGCCCCTGAGGAAGGAAATTTCTTTCTGAAACACGTTGGGCAAAGTAAAAGTTTTCTCAGATTCCTGAGAGCATTTTTTTCTTCTGTTTGAGACACGTAAGTGCCTTCCCCTCTTGCTGTTTCCCTATCACTGAAACGAAACATATGAGCTTAACCCATAAAGATATTTCATTTCTAAAGAACATAAATTGTAGGTGTAGATTCTACACCAATGTTCTCCAACCTTGGGTCCCCAGATGTGTTTGGCCTACAACTCCCAGCATGCCCAGCCAGCTATTATTTATTTATTATTAATATTTATTTATCGCCCATCTGGCTGGCAACCGGCCACCCTGGGCGATGTACACAGAATAAAAGCAATAAAATACATTTAAAACAATATAAAAATTTTAAAATCTTAACCCACCCCATATTCCCGCCTGAACAACCAGGTTTTTAATGAGCGACGGAAGCTCAGCAGAGAGGGGGCATGGCGGAGGTCACTCTGGAGAGAGTTCCACAGTACGGGGGCCGCCACAGAAAAGGCCCTCTTCCTCGTCCCCACCAGTCTAGCTGCTCTGGCTGAAGGGACAAGGAGAAGGCCGTCCGTGGCAGATCTTGTTGAGCGGCCCACTTGGTATTGCTGGAGACGCTCCTTGAGATAGACTGGACCGGAGCCATATAGGGTTTTAAAGGTCAAAACCAACACCTTGAATTCGGCTCGGCAAGCAACTGGTAGCCAGTGCAAATCCTTCAGCACTGGCGTGATGTAATCCCGCCGGCGGCTGCCTTTAACCAGGCGAGCTGTTGCGTTCTGTACCAGCTGTAGCTTCCGAACCGTCTTCAAGGGTAACCCCATGTAGAGCGCATTACAGTAGTCTAGGCGAGAGGAGACCAAGGCATGAACCACTCATGGGAGCAGGTGATTAGGAAGGTAGGGGCGCAGCTGCCATATCAGATGGGGTCGATACAGCGCCGCCCGGCTCACAGCTGCCACCTGAACCTCCAAGGACAGCTGGGAGTCTAGAATGACTCCCAAGCTGAGGACCTGGTCCTTCAGGGGTAGATGTACCCCATTCAGCACCAAGTCAACATCCCCTAACCTCCCCTTGTCCCCCACCAGCAGTATCTCGGTCTTGTCGAGGTTCAGTTTCAGCATGTTCCTTCCCATCCAGCCAGCCACTGCCTCCAGGCACTTGGACAGGGTCTCAATGGCCAACCTCGGTGAGGACTTGAAACAGAGGTAGAGCTGCGTGTCATCCGCATATTGATGACAGCGCACCCCAAACCTCCTGATGATAGCTCCCAGCGGCTTGAGGTAGATGTTGAATAACATCGGGGAGAGGATGGAACCCTGCGGCACTCCACAAGTGAGCAGCCGAGGGTCCGAAGCCTCCTCCCTGAGAACTACCCTCTGGTACCTTCCAGAGAGGAAGGACTGGAACCACTGCAATACAGTGCCTCCCAAGCCCAAGCCCTCCAGGCGGTCCAGGAGGATACCGTGGTCAACGGTATCAAAAGCCGCTGAGAGATTGAGGAGGACTAGAAAGGAGCATTCGCCCCTATCCAAAGCCCTCCTCATATCACTATACACTGATACAACAATCCATTTTCACATGAACAATCATTGTTATAATGTCAAACTAGAATCATAGAATCATAGAATAGTAGAGTTGGAAGGGGCCTATATAAGGCCATCGAGTCCAGCCCCCTGCTCAATGCAGGAATCTAGAGTAAAAGTTTTCTCAGGTTCCTGAGAGCATTTTTTTCTTCTGTTTGAAGAAGAAACAGAAGGGGTAGGCAACTTGTGGCCTTTAAGGTGTTTGGCCTATAACTCCCATCAGCTGTAGTGAGCTTAGCCAATGGTGAGGCATGATGGGAGTTGTAGGCCAAAATATCTGGAGGCACACAAGTTGCCCACTTCTGCTGTAGAAGGATGCAGGAGATTGTGCTGGGCAAAAGCATGATTTTTCTCTGGAAGAGGAGTAAAATGAAGAAAAGGCACAAAAGTCAGAAGAGTAGATAAGGGCTAAGTGGAAACAGATCACAGATGTAGTTAGCACACTGTCTCTTTCCAGTTCCAAGCCCCAAAAATGGAATCCACAGAACTTCCTGTTATTTGAATGTGTTTAAGACAGGAGCATGGCTTTCACAATATTTATTTGTTTATTAAATTGCTTATTTATAGATTTAAATGATTTATATTCAACCCTTCAGCAAAGCTTCCAGGCCAGTCTATAACCCCTCCTTTTGATCACAACAGACCCACAAAGAGGCTTCCAAGGATTAAAGTCACAACAAACCAGCTCCAAGAAATAAAGCTTAAAACCAAGGTACCCAAACCACAACGGCCAACTGATATAATCTATGTAAAATGGTGGCAGAAGGACTCAGCTCAGAGACTCTCAAATCAATTAGTTCCCAAAGATTTGATTTTAAAAAGCGCAGTTTTAACTTGGCATCTAAATGCTAACAGAGAGGAAGCAACCCAAGACTCTGCAGAGCGAGAATTCTACAGTCTCGTTGCCTAGGGAGATAAATTCTGCAGTCTCAAAGGCACTGCCAAGGAGCCCTTGCCCAATGCAACCACCCACCATACCTCAAATGGTAAAGCAGGGGTGGGTAACCTGCAGCACTGGGGCCACATGCAGCCCTCAGCCTAATTTCATGCAGCACCTCTGCATGTGATCAGCTCAGACCTCTGGCAAGACTGATCTATCCCTTTCCTAGCAGCCCAGTGGATGGGAAGGAAGAAGGAAAGAAAAGGGGGTGGCAGAGAAAGAGAAAAGGGGCAACCCACCCACGTTGGGCTGTGATTCTATCCACTGCCACCTTTGGTCTCACCCACTACCAACATGTTGTCTTCCACCATAGCAGATCACCTGTGAGGAAATACAGCCGTTGACAGAAACAATTTCCCCCACCCCTGTGGGAAAGGAGCAGGAGCACTAAGCAAGGTTTCCAAGAAGATATGTGGATAGGTTCATATGGCTGGAGATGGCCCTTATAAGAAGCAGTGTGGAGTAGTGGTTAGAATGTCAGGCTAGGGCTGGAGAAACCCAGGGTCTTCAAATCCCTGCTCAGGCATAAAACTCAAAGGGGGCTCTTGAGACCATCGCTCTAACCTACCACAGGCTTGCTGCAAGGATAAAATGGGAAGGAGAACATCAGAAGCTGCCGTATGCCAATTCAAACCCTTGGTCTATCTAGCCCTGTATTGTCGACACTGATTTGGCAGTGGCTCTCCAGGTTTTCAGGAGTTTTTCCAGCCCTACCTGGAAATGCCGGGGATGGAACCTAGGGACCTTCTGCCTGCAAAGCAGGTGCTCTCCCACTGAGTTATGGAAGAATCATGTGTGTGATGCCTTGGCTTGGTCTTGGTCTCAGAAACAGGTAAAAATGTAATCAGTAAAACAATTACAATATGCTGCAGCACTATGGAGTAGGGCAGGTTTTCATTAGGGACATTGCACCAACTTCAAATATCTCGCCATTTTAATTGGGCACGTGGTCAGGCAGACTGTTCTCAAACGCCCAGCTTTTAAGAACAGGTATCTGGGGCCCAATTAAGTGCATCTCAGCATTTCAGGCTATGGGGAGACTATGCTGACCTACATAGAGCCAGTGTGGTGCAGTGGTTAGAGTGTTGGACTGGGACTTGGGAGATCTGGCTTCTGGTCCCCACTCAGCCATCAAGCTCACTGGGTGACTTTGGGCCAGTCACGGACTCTCAGCCTAACCTACCTCACAGGGGTGTTGTGAGGATAACATGGAGAGGAAGAGGACTATGTAAGCTGCCTTGGGTTCCTTGGAGGAAAAAATATAATGAATAAATACATGCATACACACCGACGGTGTCATTCCACCATCCCCACCCAGTGCAAATGATAAACTGGGGGAAATTACAGGATTAATGCCTGAAGTGTCAAAGAGGGTTTGCATAATGGCGCATAACCTTGTGCCTCTACCTTTTGTATTTTTCATTGAATGCAAGAGAGAAAATGAGCTTTGTGGGAATCAGCCTTCTAGTCATACCCTGAGCTCTAATAAATATTCCCCCCCCCCCATGAAGCCCACTTTCTGGAATTCCGGCACATGGGCCACCAATTGCTTCCTGGCTGTTGCGGTGAGGAAATAGCTCAATCTGCTGCTAGGAAGGATAGTTTCTCTCCTTACGTAGTCAACTGAAATCTGCCCCCCGTGTTGACAAAACCCAAGGGATATCACAATGATCAATACTTGCGAAAACCATGCCACTAATCAGATATTGATCATATATTGGCTGATCAAATAGACCCCAGGTGAGTCATAATTTTAAAAATGAGATATGTCTCGCAATAATTCCAGTTGAATGTAAAACATTTTAAAAATGTATGAAGGATTATTGTTTACAATACAGGAAGGAATACAACTATATAGGGATGGTATCTGAGGTCTGTAATTTCACATTAATTCCTCCGATGGCTTGCATCACAGATACCTTGCTGCCACACACCTCTCCTCTATAGCCTCCTCCAACTCAAAGCCTTCTGGAGATATGAACGAACACCAGTAGTGAAAGATGATCATATCATTATCTTAACAACTGCATCGAGGTAATGTTGGTTTTGTGTGGTTAAATTTGAGTTTCCACCATATTGGGTCATTTAAGCTTCAAATCTAGACACATTTACCTGGGAGTAAGTTCCATTGAACTCATTGGTACTTACTTTTAAGTAGACATGCATAGGATTCCACTGTTAGATTCCCGTCCTGCCGCTCCCCGTACCATGTGCATGGAGTGTTTCATTTTTTTCACTTTAATTGGGGTAAAGCTGCCCTTGACATCATATTGATGAAACCCTAAAAATTAACACAGAGAGAGAGAGAGAGAGAGAGAGAGAGAGAGAGAGAATGGGGTCAGGGTACTGAAACACTTTAGACCAGCCTACCCCATCGTGGTACCCTCAGTATATTTTAGACTACAATTCCCATCAGCCTTAGCTAATATGTCCAATGGTCAGTTATAGTAAAAAACATATGGAGGATGCCATATTGAGAAATGATGTTTTAGAACAATTTACTTTCTTATTGTAGGATAATGTGTGGAGTATGAGTAGATTAGAGGAAAACATTTTACATATTTTTATACTGCTTTGGGATCAATTTTGTACCCATTTGGGATCAGTTGTAGGATCCTCCAAAGCACAAGAGGGTTAAAAGCAATAGATTTCCCAGCCGATGTTCCACCTTACATTAAACTGTGGAAGCAAACAGTGACGTGCAAGGCATAGAAACAATTGGCATGCAACTCTCTAAATCAGGCAATTTATGGCCCTCCAGATGTTTTGGCCTACAACTCCCACCAGCCCTAGCCAGCATAGCCAATGGTGAGGCATGATGGGAGTTGTAGGCAAAAACATCCGGAGGACCACAAGTTGCCCATCCCTGCTCTGGATGGAGGCAACTGAATTCTTCTTATCTAGCCTGGATAAGTTTCCTATACTATTATTACATTCATATCCCAACTTTCCTTCAAGAAGCTCAAGGCAACATGTATGGTACCCCCATTTCATCATCACAACAACCCTGCAAGGTGGGTTGAGCTGAGAAATAGTGACTGGTCACCTTGTGAGCTTCATGGCTGACTGGGGATTTGAACCTGGGTCTCTCCAGTCTTAGTCAGACATTCTAACCACCACACCACACCAGCTTTCCCCACTAGCATGGGTGGGAGGAAATCTTCAAGGTTAATGGAATGACCAGGCCTTCATGTAAAATACTCTTGAATTGTCAAGAAAATGGTACAGCTGGTGGAAGCCGGGCATAAATAGTATTGGTCCAATGCTGGCAGTCTGCCAGTGCTAAACACATGTGAGCAGAAATAAAGACTAGCATAATTGGGAGCTAGCACTTGCTAGCAGGATCCCAAAAGCTAGCCCAAACGAATGCTTCCAGAACAGGGAGGTCAGCGGATCTCTCTTATGGGAGCTCTGCTGACTTGCCCCATTTCAGAAGCACTAATTCTGGCCTCGTTTCTGGTTGCACTAGCTTCCATTGTGCTACTAATACTTATTCCTGCTAACCCTGCAGCAGTGTTGGATACTGCCCATTGTTCCCGAATACCCACACACATACCCAAGGTGTGCCATTGTACATTCCAGCTGATGACTTGAGTATACAGACATTTACAAGCAGCACTTTTCATTCCTGTTCCAAGCTGAATTTATATCAAGCTGACTTGGAGCCCTCAAGTTCATAATACAGACATGTTTTGGAATGCAGCGTGACAAGCAGCGAAATCTTTCTGGCTACACTTTCCACCACTTAACATACGTCCAGAATGGGTCCTTGGTGTTGGAAATGAGTGTGAAGGAGATTTGACACTTGGCTTTCAGAGGATTCTCTCCTTATTACTCTCAGATGTTTGCACGAGTTTAAAAAGGAGCTTTGCATATGAACAATTTCAAAGCAGCTTTCATAGATCTGTTTGCAAAGTAATACTAACCTTTGCAAAAGCATTGCCTGAGAATAAAACAATTAGAAATTTAAGGTCTAGATTCAATTTGGATTACTTACACAAATTTACAAATATATATGCAGGCACAATTCCAATTCTATTAAACTCAATGGATATTTTTAAAAAGCCTTTCACAAATATTGGACCCAAGCTAGTAATCCACGGCATCCTCCCTAACCCTTCCCACATATGCCATTACACATGTGGGCATATCCTTCTGCCAACCCTCTCCCTGTCATCAGACCTCCCATGAACAGAGAACAGCGGACAAGGTCATGAGATCAGGCCTCCACTGTAGCAGTAGCTAAGTCAGCCTTCCCCAGTCTGGGGTCCTCCAGTTATCATTTAATTTCTATCCTATATATTTTCATCTCTTCACAAAAATACACACTACAAAACAAGATAATAAAAACATAATATAAAATCACTAACAGACAACATTTAAAACAGCTATAACAGTTACAGCAAGATACTGGATCTGATGAAAACGACTGACATAAATGCCCCATCATGTGCCATCAAATGCCCGGGAGTAGAGGACAGTCTTAACCTGGTGCTGAAAAGATGACAGTGTTGGTGCTAGGCGGACCTCAGTGGGGAGAGCATTCAACAATCCAGGGTGGGGGATACCACTGAGAAGGACCTGTCCCTTGCTGGCACCTTCTGAGCTTCCCTCAGAAGAGGCATCCTCAAATGTTGATCGTATGTCCAGTTAGGTTTAGGTTGGGAGAAGCTGTCTTCATTTAATTTAATTTAAATTAATTTAATTCAATTCAATTCAATGTATTACATTTCTACCCAATAGCCAAAGCTCTCTGGGCAGTTTACAAAGATTAAAAACCTTAAAAATACAATATTGAACATAATATAAAAACCGTTTACATACAAACATATAGATAAATTCCAGGACCCAATTATAAACTACAACTCCCAGCATTCCTGACCATTGGCCATGTTCGCTGGGGCTGATGGGAGTTGAAGGCCAAAACACCTGGAGGGCACCAAGTTGGGGAAAGGTGAGCTAGATGGTGAAATGAAATTTCCCAGAAGGCATTTTTCTGAGAAATGTTCTCTTTTTCTCACCCCCAGCCCTGAGAAAGAAAGCCACTTTGTAAAATTTCCTTTGAATGTTCTCCACTATTTTATTTTTTTAATAGCAGCTGCCATTTTCCACAGACACAACGCCCCGGAACGACACTATGTATGACACATTGTGGAGGATGCAAAATGGTGGCCAAGCTGCCAACACAATACAGTTGCTGCTGCTGTCAGTGCCACTTGCGGTGGCAGCAAAACACAGACACACAATGCAATAAAGAAGCTGTGCTATTAGACTACTCACAAAGAAAACCTATGGCCACCAGACAGCATCTAGACGGCCATTGCATTTTTTCAGATTCCCAGCTCCAAGGTCAGAAAATCTCTCCGACCTCAGAACTGTGGAGATGCGCTCAGATCCCCCTTCCTTCACTCGCAGCTGGCTGCTTCTCTGAGGTCGCAAAAGCAACCTCGGAGAAGGGGTTTAGTGGGTGTTCTGAGGGGGAGGGCAGGAGACCGGCACTGCCAAGATACGACATATCTTGACAGTGCCTCTGCCTTTTTCCCTCCCCCTCCAAAGCGCCACACTTTGACAGTCGAGATTGGCCGAAAAGCTGCTTCGCAGAGCAATTGTTAAACATTTGGGAGTCAGAAATCCTGGCTGATCTGCTGGAAATCACCAAGACATCTACCTCTACCCACTCCTGTTGAAGACCACTAGAAACTTGAATGTGCAGGGTTTCATTTGCTCCCATTCACTTTAATTGGCATTTAACTGATTCAAATAATACTCTTCTAGTGAAACCCATTAATAGTAATAATAATAAGAACACCGTAGGAGGGAGATTGAAGTGCCTATGGGGAACTGCCCCCTTGTTGTAGGATAATAAATGGAACAGGAAATTGCAGTTTAGGAGGCACTCTTTTACATATTTTAATGCCCTTTGAGGTAGCTTATGACCCAAATGTGTAGGAAAGCTAAAGCACAACAACAGCAAAATCAAATATTTTTTCCTGTTGGGAAAAGCTATGTTGCATTATTAATTTGAATATTATCGGTATGCCTGCATATTAATCTTTCTTGCATTCCCCAAAGTTAGACCTTCAGTTAGCTGCATGAAGGCAGATGAAGGGAGAAATATTATCAGGTTAAAATTGAAGGCATTAATTTTAATCAAAGGGGGCTTGTTGGATTCTGTCTTTCCAGTGGGGAAAAGGCCTTTTTTATTCCTTCATCATATGAATTCTTAATAGGAGGTTTTATGAAACTCACTTAATTTTTCTTCAGTCATCCAGGCCTCCTGCCCCGTGTGACTGACTTTCGAGGATGTATGAGTAACTGCACAAAATGAATCCCCCAAGGTCCAACGTATTCATCTATCACTTTCAGACAAAAGACATGTAGATTGGAGTTACTTGCAAACTTCAAGATAAAAAACCCTTCACCAAAAGACACTAAGTGCTGGTTGTGATCTATTCATAACATCTCAGTGTTGCTCTGGAAAATTGGTTCTTTTCCCACAGCAATGGCGACCGACATATACTTTGATCCACAGAAATGTAATAAGAAGGAAGCATTATTTCTGGAGAGGCACAAGTGTATTTCTGCCTGGCTCACCAATTTTTGCGCAAGTGGTTTGGTGAACTAGATGAGGAAGAACCCCTTTCATCGTGAGTCATACTCCCTCACCTTCCAAACTGTTTTGAATTCAGCAGCAGTCCATTTTCATCTGCACAAGCAGGAAGGACAGAGGTGGATGGGTAGGTGGAAGAGAGGAGACTTGGAGGTTGACGGGGGGGGAGGGGGATTGACCCTGTCACACTTCTGATGACATCATCAGGGCATGACAGAGTGTGATTTGATTTGGAATTGGGCTTGGACTAAACCAAGCTATTTTCCTATGGGTTTTTTTTTGGGGGGGGCAACAGTTCTGTTTACCGAGTGTAATTCCGAGCTGGATAGGGTGCGGTTGCTCCATCAGTAATTTCTCCAACTGAGAATGATCAGCATCTTCACCAAACTACGGTACTATTCCCAAGATTTGAGAATGAGGCCTGGAGGAAAGCCACGACAGTTGACAAGTTTATAGTGTAGATACACCCCTATTATCTCTGCAGTCTGTAGGAATTTGGTACATGGAAAGCTGGAGCTTTACTGCCAATAGTTGACATTGTAGCTTCTCATGACAAACCAGCTGTCAACTTGTTACAAATATCTTGGCAAAATCTCCCCTTTAAAATTATTGTGGAGTCAGTCAGAGTAGTTTTTATAAGCAGTCCCTTCAAATACATTAATCATGTACAGACTAAAAGCACACTCCTACACTTGTCTATTCATAAGTGAGCCTCACTGAGTTCACCAAAGCTTATTTTCAGGTAAGATTATATACTGTAGCAGGGCTGGGCAACTCGCAGACCTCGGCCTGAATTCAAAAGTCTTCTGCAAGTGATCAGTTCAGATTTCTGGCAAGAGCCATCTGCTCCTCTCCCAGTAATCTGTTGGGTGGGGAAGAAGAGGAATGGAGTCATAAATTCAGACAGAGAGCGAAATGGGATGGCAGAGAGAGAGCGAGAGTGCGCAGGGGTCACCCCGTCCACATTTGGTTCTGGATTCAGCTTCAGCCGCATCCACTGCCAGCATGCAGCCACTGACACATTACCCTCAAGAGAATGCGGCCCTCGACAGAAAATGTTTCCCCAGTGGATGCTGGTGGCTCCAATGTGAATGGGGCAGTGTACCCACCCCGGATTGGATACACCACCTCACTGAATTGGAGTCACCACCAGCCTTCACTGTGTTTTCCCACCACTGGAGTATAGAATTGCAACCTAAATATCTAGCCTGGTCTTGGGAGGGAAGGCAGGCAGGCAGGCAGGCAGGCAGGCAGACAGACACACTAAATATGTTCTTCCCACCTTTGCTGCTTCAAACAGTTTCTGGGTGATACTCAACATATCATCGATAGCTATCCACTTAAGACCTTAGAACAAGAAAATGGACCCTGTTTTACATTTTAATCCCAGTAGGCTTTTTATTTATTTAATAAAATATTTTGTCCAGTATCACCAGACCAAATAGAAAAAGGAGACTGGCATTTTATTCCAGTTCCACATATTATCATATGTATGTCTGGAATGATTTCACTGTACAGAAGAGGCTTGTTAAACTTTAACGATGATTATAATATATTTCAGTCTATAGTAGGCAGAGCTGGGGAGCCATCCAATGATTTCAGACAGCGATTTCCTCAATAATCACTGCGTATTCTTTCTCTGAGAATGGAAAAAATGTTATCGTCTGGCTTCATTCTTTGCATGGATGCCTGCCATCTTAATAATTATTCACTGTGCGATTATAAACCTTAGAAAAGGAAAAGAGACAAATTGTCTTATTTTCCCTTTCTGCTTAAATTTGAAAACCATTTAAAAGCATCTCGGTAAATCAGGGGTGGGGATTTACCACCCTTCACCATTGGCCACACTGACTGGGGCTGATGGGAGTTGCAGTCCAACAACATCTGGAGGGCCACACATTCCCCACCCCTGTAGTAAATTGATGTCCATACCAGCATTGCCTTAAACCTCCAGGAAGGACTCCTGGGACACCCCCCTCCCAAGTGATTATTGTGCACAGCAGTGAGTTACCTGTGCTCTACCTGGACACAAGGACATCACTGCTGAGCAGGTAGTTGTCAGCTTCAACAATTCAGGGTACCTTTAGGGAGGACGGATGCCTGGAATGAGCCCCATCCTCACTTAGCAAACAGGTGGGCAAAACCGAAAGCATGGATCATAGGTTTGGTGATGCACTTGTGCCTCAAATCCATCCAGCAAGCACCACCATCCTGAGAGTCCCAGATGCTGAATTCATTTCCACCCACCCCTTTGCAACACCATTATCCAATGCAGCCTTCCCCAACCTGGTGTTCTCCAGAAGTTTCAGACTTCAGTTTAGCCCCAGTCACCATGGCCAAAGGTCAGGAATGCAAGAAGTTGTAGTACAGCAAAAGCTAGAGGGCACCAGGTTGGGAAATGCTGCTACACACAATTGCCGAAATATAAGTTGAACAAACAATTCTGGAGAGAGGTACAAGTAGGATCAATATGTTTCTGAATACAGCTCATGGCTTTAAACAAAAAAAAAGAAATGTTAAATACCCCAGCTGGAAATACCACTGCTGGCTTTCTCCACTGTATATGGTGGCCAAAAAAACCAAAAAAAAAAACACCCTATGCTCTTGGACCACTTCTCTCATTCTATGGGAAACTTCAATAGTGTGCCAATTAAGTTACTGAATTTTATAACACAACTCCATTTAACCTTTATCTAATCCTACCATTTTTCCTAATTTAATCTTCATCTAATCTTCCAGTTTCTAGTAATTTGCTTTGCAGCTGACTATTATAAATTCAATTCCTATTTATTGATAATCTCCCCCAGTGTATTGATAGACTTCTGCAGCATAAAGGATTTTCGGGGAATTTCAAGAAATGGATCGGCTAGACTAGAACTTGAGTTGTTGCTTGTTAAGAGGAAGCCTTTTCCATCTGTTTGATAGTTTAATCAAAATGCAGATCAACCATCACTGAGAAGAAGCCCTTATCTATTAGACAAAAAAACAAATGAACATAACAAACCTCGCTGCCAGCAAATTATCTTTGACTCATCCTTTTTAAAAAATATAAAGTTAAGGCTAATGAGTAGATGTTATTCAAATTTAATAATAAGATCTCTAGTCTGCTGCATGTTACTTTCCAAAGCATATAATATTCATTGCTAAATTTTGCTTTCATTATCCTCAGCTGCTTATTGGAATACTACCACCAACAAGAGACTGCTGGATCAGGGCTTTGGTGTTTAAGGGCAGAGACATTTTGAATCACAAAGAGGATTGTGGTTTTGCTCATGCTCACATTTTGTCATCAGAATCTGAACAATTAAACACTGAGAACTCACCCCGAAAAATCAACACTGCAAGCTGAACATTTATGTAGAAGCTAAAATTCATATTCCCAGAGCATGGTCTGAAGGCACATTGAGGCAACCACCTTGCTGAAGCTAAGCAGGTCTGTTCTGGTCAGTGCTTGGAGGAGAGACCACCTGGGAACCACATGTAGCCACCTTGAGTTCCATGTTGGAAAAAAGGTGGGATAGAATAACTGAACTCCATCCCCAAAATAGGTTCACCACCACGGAGCACCATGGATAGCTCCCATGAAGCTCCAAATAAAACCTGAAAAACCTGTAATGGAAAAGGAGTCCCACCGAAATAGGAGTCACCGGCCTCCCCTGCTCAAAACATTTATTTTCACACAAGCTTTCCCTGAACGGTATCCCAGCCTACATGTTTACTACTGCTGTTTTTAGTGTTGCTTTATCTGTCTTGTATTATATTGGATTTGTTTTGTTCACTGTGCAGATATTTCTTATGGACTGAGCAGTATATAAAAACTGCATAAAATAAGGAATAAAATAAATAATACATATTTTATGTTGTTTATCAATAGACTGCGTATGTTGTTTGTGCATGCACACATGTGATTAACATGGGGTATCCGCCCTGAGCCCTATCGGGCCGCGTGGGCTATAAATAGAATAAATACTATTTTATATTGAACAGTACGGCAGTTGGAATTCAGTATTAATTAACATTTGACCAAACCACGCAATATTTGACTGTTGATTTCATATCTGTCATCAATCAAACAAGAGATTTGTACAAGTCCAATACACTTTAATTTCAACAAGAAATTTCAAATCTGAATGTTTCGATTCAGATAATGTGCATTCTAAATGTAAGTGGTGAAAAAAATGGGCAAAGTCTGAATATTCATTTAAGCCTCAGTGCACAATGTTTCCTGCAAGATGAAATCCCATCTTTGGATCCTGGCCAATATTTGTAATCACATAAGCAAAACAGATGGAAAAGATCTGTTCCGCCCACGAGTTATCTAAACTAAAGATTAGCATAGACTCACTGGGGGGATAATATTAGATTATTTGAGGTCCACTGAACACTTAAATATATATTTATGTGATGTTCATCATTCTTAATCATGAGAAACAAAGGACAAGGCAGCATTTCTTCAAATCACAGGATGTGCTTCACAATTCATTCCATAATTTCTACTCAAATTCACTAGGAGGCTGATGGGACAGCAATAATTCTGTGTTATCAAAAGGAAATTTTAATTACATTCTGATGCAATAGAAGCTGTCACCAGTAAGACTTCCCCAACCTGGCACCCCAGATGTGCTGGAATACAACTCCCCATCAGTGGAAGTGATGGGAGTTGTAGTTGTGCTGGATGTGGATGATGGTATTTGTAGTCCAACACATATGGGGAGCACCAGGTTGGGGAAAGCTGCCCTAGGTGTTCATAGTTTCCACTTATTGCAACAATCCAAAACACAAAAGCAACAAGCCCTTATTTGAAAAAAAACACATTCAAATCCCACAAAATTAAGCTGCCGAAATTTACAACTACTTGGTTAGGAATATGAATTTGTCCTGCTCATAACGCTTGGGTGTATTGTGAACCAAGTGTCATTTCCTTGAGAAATTATTCTCCAGCTGGAATGTAAAACACGTGCCAATATTCTGAGCCAGGAGGAAACTCTCGGAAAACAGACACACTTTTCCTGAACTCTTGCTAAGAAAGTGAAGAAATATCAAGCCAATTCTACATCAAGCCAAAGGGAGTCTGGACATTGCCAGGCTCACAACTTCATAGTATGGCTGCTGATGTCTCTCTTTTAAAACTGGATGCTCGAGCTGTGCATCACTCTAGCCTTTTCTATAACTGTGCTTTGAACATGAGGAGGAGGAGGAGCGGGAGGAATGGTTGAAAGAACTGGGTATGTTTAGCTTGGAGAAGAGAAGAACTTTTCCCAGCAAAGAACTACAGGTAACTGAGGCCCTAAGAAGGCTGGCAGGCCCAGTAGACTTTCAGCGGGGCTGGTGGAATGGCCCTGCTTATCAGGGGTGGGGTTGCTCCAACTGGAGCAGGCCCTGATGTTTCCTATGCCTGCTCCTTTCTCCCAGATGGGGGACACCCAGGTTCAAATCTCCACTGAGTCATGAAACCCTGTGGGTGACCTTGAGCCAGACATGATCTATTAGCCTAACATTCCTTACAGGGCTGTTGTGAGAATAAAGGGGGAGGGTGCAAGAAAGAACCATGTATGCTACCCTGTGTGTCATATAAATGCAATATAAACATGCTAACACAAAATGATGAAATCTGATAGCATAGAAACAGCATAATATGAGTTTCTATGAATGCCATTTCTTGTGTGGCCTGAAACAGCTTGAGGAGGGAAGTTATGTGAGGCCTTACACTGTTTAAGCATTGTCCCAGCTGAATTCCCTATAGAACAAATTTCTGTCTCTAAGCAATCCCACCTGAGTGCTATGACGGATGAATCAGGTGAGCCAGATTTTGCAACTCACTGCTTTGAGAAATTATGGGCATACCAGAAATATAGCTTGACTGGCAAAAGATTGAGAATCTAGTTTGCCCATCACCTGCTCATCCTAAAACTAAATTGTAGGCAGTATGCTGGGGAACATGGGCAAGAGGGTGCTGTTGCAGTCATGCCCTGTTTGTGTGGGATCTCTTGGGCAGCTGGTCGGCCACTGTGTGAACAGAATGCTGCACTAGATGGACCCTTGGTCTGATCCAGCATGGCTCTTCTTAATGTTCTTATGTTAGGAATTTCAAGAGGGGAAGCCATGTTAGTCTGTACTAATCAAACATTTTAACCTCCCAGAATGCTCTGTTACTGATTTTTAAGTGGTAATTCTTGAACAAAAGGAGACTCCAGCATGAAACTGCTGAATTGCAACTAATTACAAAGTTCTATCACCTGTGGCCTGAATAGAGATAATGGGATTTTATCCTACCTCATGCGTTAATTTCCTTTCCAGTGCTGGGATGTCTTTGCTAATATCAACACTGCTTTGTGAATGGTCACTGAAATTATTTTACATACATTTTAGTTATACCTGCCAACTTTGGATAACATTTCATGCATCTGATGAAGTGGAATCATTCATTGTTTTAATTTTTTATTGACTGTTTGTAGTTCTGATAAAACATTTTTGTTTTACGACTCATAAATTTATTTATTTATTTAATGTGTACCCCCACCTTTCTACCAAAAAAAGCTTATGCCATAACAAATTTGTTAGGCTTTAAGGTACCACAAAACTCTTTGAACATAGGATCTATTATGCTATTGGTGATTGCTGAGGAAAACAATATATAATTGTCTCAAACAAACAAACAAACAAACAAAGGCCAATCCCAATGTTCCATTCCAATTCTGCAAAGTTTGATCACACTCTACAATCAGGAAGCAGAGCCGTGGTGAGCCTATGCAGCTATGAACTGACTGTGTAAAGCACACAATAATCAGGCATCAGGGACATGCAAAACCTATCCTCTACTTTCACCCTGTATTACTCAGGGGTCTGGTCCAGCCAAGGCACCTCACTTTGGATTTGAGGATACTTAGGATGAAACAAAACCACTTGTGTGAAAGATAACTTACAGTTTATTGAATGCATATAGTGATGGAATATGGATGCAAATGATCAATAAACATTCAAAAGAAAGCTTACACCCCCCTTATCTGTGGCCGTATTGGTTCCCTGAATAGGCATGGGGATGCTCCGTGGCCCTCCAAAGTTGCCTGGGCAAGCAACGCATCAATTCCTCTCCCCAAGCCAAGAACAAAGGACAAGGCCTCTTGCCATGGATTGTATACAGTTCTTGTCTCTCCCAACTCAAGGATGGAAAGCGGAATATCGGTGGTCAATATAAGAGGTTTAAAGATGTTCATAAGGCTAATCTAAAAAAATGCAATATAAGCATCGAAAACTGGGAAGCTCTGGCCCATGAACGATCTAAATGGAGGTTGGCCTCTCACAAAGGTTCCATGGACTTTGAAGAAGCCCGAGTGCAAGGCGAAAGGGAGAAACGTGCTAAGCGAAAAGCACGTCAAACGAACCCTTTACAGGACCATCTTCCATCTGGTAACCTGTGTCCTCACTGTGGGAAGCTGTGTGGATCTAGAATTGGCCTCCACAGTCACTTACGGACCCATCGCTAGAGTCTACACAATCTTCTTTAGAATTTCCTCCTTTTATCCCGGAAGACAATCTTACTCGGTCACGAGTGATCGCCTGATGATGATGTCTCTCCCTGTTTCAGAGGCTGTCAGGAAGCCACAAGCTAACCCACCTTCCTGGGAGACAAGGGAGGCGGTGAAGCTTCTTCAATAAAGCAAACGGTGGTTTTGTTTCTCACAGCAAAAGCAGCCCTTGTCTAATGAATGTAATTGTGGAGAATACCTTCAAGGCAGTCATCTCTGGTGCTCTTCCTAACAAGCTGAGGGTTATATGTAGGGCCCTGGCACGGCTCCAAGAAACTATCCTGGCTTTTGGACACTGGGAAAGTCCACTGCACTTGCCTGTTGAACCCTAATAACCTCCTCGCTATTCTTCTGACAGAGCCCATCCAATATACACCCTCACCCCGTTTCCAATTCCTTGAAAGCTTATCAAGAATTCCTTAAAGGAAAGACCAGTAACAGCAGACACACATCCCTGGAAGATGGCTTCTCCACCCCCACCCCGCATTGCTGCAGTGCACAGCCACAGGGGGTGTTGAGGGGAGTGTGGGCTTCCAGGGTGCATTCTCAGTTGATATGGAGGCCCAAGAAGAATGGCCAAGTGTCCATGTGAATGGAATGTGCATCATGGAACATATGCCAAAATGTTCTGCATTGCACAGGGGGCTACTCAGTTAGCAGAATATAACAAGGAGGAAACAGATAGCTGAAGATATTGTTGGAGCTGCACTGAGAACTGTTTGTTACTTACAGGGCAGCATAGAAGATAAATAAATAGAAAGTTTGAATTCCCTGGGCAATAGTAAAGGTGCAGTCCTATGCATGTTTATACAGAAAAAGGGCCTACAACTCCGTCCCAGCCAGCATGGCTGGCTGGGGGGCATGCTGGGAGTTGTAGGCCTTTTTCCCTGTCTAAACATGCATAGGATTGTGCCTTAAAACACTTCCTCTCTTCTCTAAACTCCATCTCTGCTGTCCTTTCCTAAAGGTCAATGCCAATCTATTAAGGAAGACCTGCAATATCATGCCCAGAAAATTGTACTATATTTGTGGTAAGGATGGGATACCTAAAGATTTCATAAACCCAAACATTAAAGTAAGCTCCTCCTTAAAAGCTTAGATGAACAAGACAAAGATTAATATCTTCAAACTGTTGTTTCTTCATAGTGTCACCACAGCCCCTCCAGTACAATTTGCAGCTCATAATCTCTAATGAAATGCAGATGTTACCATCACTCCTCGTGTTCTGCCTCATTGATGCAGGAGGCATCAGTTCTTTGTGAAAGTATTTAAAACTGAACAACTTAAAAAAAATTTTTTTTGAAGGATCAATGCTAAAACAATTTAAGAAAAATTGTTCAAATATATTCCTATATTTGTTAAACAGAAAGGATAGTCCTTATGCTGGTTTTGAACAATAATAAAAGAACAACAATACAAGAACAAGTTTGGCCCATTTAGGGCCAAACATACTGTGATGTGGAAATTTAATTAATTAATTAATTAATTTTTAAATTACGTTTATACCCCTCCTTTTTTCCTCTTGCAAGGAACCCAAGGTGGCTTACATGGTCCTCCTCCATTTTTTTTTTACCCTTACAACAACCCTGTGAAGTAGGTTAGGCTAAGTGTCAGTGACTGGCCCAAAGTCATCCAGTGAGCTCCATTGCTGAGTGGGGACTAGAACCCGAATCTCCCCAGTCCCAGTCCAATACTCTAACCACTACACCACACATCTTCCGACATATTTTTCTTTGGCTAAAAGCAGTCAATGAATGAATAACTTTATTGAATAAAACAGAAACAAACATTAAAACAAACAAGCATTGGGGGGGACGACTTTACATTAGAATTAAAAGCTATATATTATAATTAGGAATATCATATTAAAATTTAAAACTTTACAGTCAATGGGAGTGGGGGAAGAATTAGTTTTGGGACAAGTGCCAAGGGAGAGGATGTCTAACCCTTTCCTTTTGCATTGTGACCCTGATCCAAATCACACACACACTGACTGAAGCTGCTATTAGCTGCTCAGAGGGAAAGGTACAGGCATAATATGAATCCCTGTATTAGAAATTAGAAAAGACCCAGAAAAATGTGGAGAGGAACCAGGGGGGAAAACATCCCCCCCCTCAATTTTCCAAAAATTCATGGGAGGGACATAAGGGAAAAAAATGATTTTTTTTAAAAAAAATTCCTTAATTTTCTGGGGGTTTCCTCATTTTTTCGGAGTATTCCCCCCCCCCCCAGGCCTTCACATCTCTAGCCAGTATGCTTCCCCCTGCTTGGCTAATAGTAGTTTCAGGGCACGAGATGTAGATTGGGGCCATGACATGGAGGGAAAAGGTTACTTCCCCCTCACCCAACACCATAACTGTTTTTAGCAAAAGCAGCCATGAAGTTGTGATGTGTGGAGATGTATTCATGCACCTTTCGTGTCACTTTTAGTTTGGTCCTAAAACAACCTAAAATATAAGTTAAAGGCAGATGCTACTGGTATGCTTCATAAATACTTTGCTTAGAGATTTGCTTTCAAAAGAGGTGGGATGTTACCCTTCATCATCAGAAGAGCCCTGCTGGATCAGGCCAAGGGTCCGTCAAGTCCAGCATTCTGTTCACACAGTGGCCAACCAGCTGCCCACGAGAAACCCACAAGCAGAACATGAGTGCACCAGCACCCTCCCGTCCATGTTCCCTTGCAACTGGTGTATGTAGGCATACTGTCCTCTGGTACTGGAGGTAGCATAGAGCCATCAGGACTAGGAGCCACTGATAGCCTTCTCCTCCATGAATTTGTCCAATCCTCTTTTAAAGCCGTCCAAATTGGTGGTGGGAAGAAGAAATCACAATCACCAAAACATAACGAATTCCCAGTCCACAGTTTACATTCCAAAATCCTTAAACAGGATGGTGCAGTTCAATACCTGTGTAAATGATCAGGTTATCAGAGCTCTCTGTCTGCCTAACTAGATCATCTGCTTGGCAAATTAAGACCTCCAGCAATTACAGTCTAGTCTCTGAAGATTGCAAAAGAAATTTTCATTCCTAAGAAGCATGGAAACACTAAGTAATCTTATAAAACATTTCCTTACACAGGTCAGTTTCTTCTTGTTCTCACACCCCACTTTGCTAAATATCTGCAAGATGCTATGCCATACATATCTGCATCTATAGAGCTGAACAAAATGCCTCTCCTGGAGGTTGGGGAATTTCATCTATGATTAAATGGGAATTAGAATCATAGAATCATAGAAAAGTAGAGTTGGAAGGGGCCTACAAGGCCATCGAGTCCAACCCCCTGCTCAATGCAGGAATCCAGGTCAAAGCATCCCTGACGGATGGCTGTCCAGCTGCACCTTGAATGCCTCCAGAGTGGGAGAGCCCACCACCTCCCTAGGTAGTTGATTCCATTGTCTTATTGCTCTGACAGTCAGGAAATTTTTCCTGATGTTTAGGTGGAATCTAGGTTCCTGTAACTTGAGCCCATTATTCCGTGTCCTGCAAACTGGGATGATCGAGAAGAGATCCTGGCCCTCCTCTGTGTGACATCCCTTCAAATGCTGGAAGAGTGCGATCATATCTCCCCTCAGTCTCCTCTTCTGAAGGCTAAACATGCCCAGTTCTTTCAGTCTCTCCTCATAGGGCTTTGTTTCCAGTCCCTTTATCATCCTTGTTGCCCTCCTCTGAACCCTCTCCAGTTTGTCTATGTCCTTCTTAAAGTGAGGTGCCCAGAACTGGACGCAGTACTCAAGATGAGGCCTAACCAGTGCCGAGTAAAGGGGAATTATCACTTCCCGCGATTTGGAAGCTATAATTCTATTAATACAGCCCAAAATTGCATTTGCCTTCTTTGCAGCCACATCGCATTGCTGGCTCATATTCAGTTTGTGATCTACCACAATTCCAAGATCCTTCTCACTTGTAGTATTGTTGAGCCAAGTGTCCCCCATTCTGTAACTCTGCATTTGGTTTCCTCTCCCTAGGTGCAGCACTTGGCATTTATCCCTATTAAATTTCATTCTGTTGTTTTCGGCCCAGCGCTCCAGCCTATCGAGGTCACTTTGAATTTTGTTTCTGTCTTCCAGAGTATTAGCTGTTCCACCCAACTTTGTGTCATCTGCAAATTTGATAAGCATTCCCTGTACCTCCTGATCCAAGTCATTAATAAAAATGTTGAAGAGCACCGGGCCCAGGACCGAGCCCTGTGGTACCCCACTCGTTACCTCTCACCAGTTTGAGAAGGAACCATTGATAAGCACTCTTTGAGTCTGATTCTGTAGCCAATTGTGGATCCGCCTGATAGTTGTTCCATCTAGCCCACTCTTAGCTAGCTTACTAATCAGGATATCATGAGGCACTTTGTCAAAAGCTTTGCTGAAGTCCAGATATATAATGTCCACAGCATTCCCACAGTCCACAAGGGAGGTTACCCGATCAAAAAATGAGATCAGATTAGTCTGACAGGATTTGTTCTTGACAAATCCATGCTGGCTTCTAGTAATCACTGCATTGTTTTCAAGGTGCTTGCAGACTGACTTCTTTATAATCTGCTCAAAAATCTTCCCAGGGATTGATGTCAGACTGACTGGCCTATAGTTCCCAGGTTCCTCCTTCTTGCCCTTTTTGAAGATGGGAACAACATTTGCCCTCCTCCAGTCGTCTGGCACTTCACCTGTCCTCCATGATTTCTCAAAGATAATAGACAGTGGTTCTGAGAGTTCTTCTGCCAGTTCCTTTATTACTCTAGGATGCAGCTCATCAGGCCCTGGAGATTTAAACTCGTTCAGAGTAATCAGGTGCTCCTTGACCATTTGCCTATTAATCTCAAGCTGCAATCCTGCCCCTACAGTCTGCACTTCAGGTTTGCCAGGGGGGTCATAGACCCTCTTTTGGGAGAAGACCAAGCCAAAGTAGGAATTGAACACTTCTGCCTTTTCTTTGTCTTCTGTTATCAATTTGCCATCCTCATTGCGTAGTTGAACCACCAGTTCTTTCTTCTGTCTTTTACTGTGCATGTATCTGAAGAAAGCTTTTTTGTTGCTTTTAGCATTCCTCGCTAACCTTAGCTCATTCTCAGCTTTAGCCTTCCTGACACTATTCCTGCAGTTCTGTGCTACCTGCCTGTACTCTTCCCCTGTAGCCTGTCCTTCCTTCCACTTCCTATACGTGTCCTTTTTTGTTTTCAGGTCATCTTTGAGTTTATTGTGAAGCCACATTGGCTTCTTCTGTTGCCCTCTGCCTTTTTTCCTTGTGGGAATTGTTTGCAATTGTGCCTTTAAAATTTCCTTTTTTAAAAACTCCCACCCCTCCTGGGCTCCCTTTCTCATGAGAGTCGCTTGCCATGGGATCTTACTAATCATTGTTCTGAGTTTGTTAAAATTGGCTTTCCTAAAATCCAGGGTACGTGTTTGGCTACACTCAGCTTTTGCTCCCCTTAGAATCAAGAACTCAAGTATAACATGGTCACTTTCCCCCAGAGTTCCCGAAACTGCCACTTTATCCACTAACTCGTCTCTGTTGGTTAGAATCAGGTCAAGGATAACCGATCCTCTAGTTCCTTCCTCCACTTTCTGTAGGAGGAAGTTATCAGCAGCACAGCTCAGGAATTTCTCTGAGTACAAATTTTCAAGTTGTACTCATTCAGTTTCTAATTTTTCCTTCAGAATCGCTCCATGTATGTGTCTGTATGTATAATAATAAAAGAGGATTTCTGTCTTGTCCATCCGTCTTCACCACAGCGCCAAGACCATGAAACCTAGACACCTGAAACTTGGTATGCATACTAAGGCGACCCTTAGGGTGTGCACCTTAGGGTTATCTTGACTTTAAAACACATTCATTAATTAATTTAAACGTGTCCATGTGGTAACGTCTTCAGCCACTAAGGGCAGACTTCCCTAAGCAGCACATAGCTTTGCAGTCCATACAGTTTGAAGCCAGGGGAGATTAGTAGGCCGAGGGACACAGTTATACACTTGGCCCCTGCCCTCCTGCTGTGGGGCAGGCCCCCTTAGGGGCTTTAGGGGATGCATGATGGCAGGGGTCATGCCTAGGGGTGCCAACAGGCTGCGTAACTTTGCTTCAGGGCTTTGCTGTATCAATGTGATACAGAAAAATGTGCTTCCGGCCCCAGTCTCAGGAGAATGGAGTGGGCAGGCCACTCCCTCAGGGGGCTATAGGGGATGCACATGGCAGGGGCCACGCCTAAGGGTGCCTTCCCTCAGACAGAGGAGGCACAATGTGTCCAGTGCTGACAGCTGCGTATGTTTGCTTGAAGGCTTTGCTATCTCAAAGGGGTATTCTAACCTGTGCAAAGCCAAAACAGGGTCTAGTTATCCCAGTGTCTTTGCGTTTATTGCCCAGAACACTGGAAAGTGGAACACGCTTTATTTTTAATGAACAATTGGGTACTTCCTGCACTTCTTTCTTTATACCGCCACAGGTAAACGGGCAGAAGCTTCTTTTTTTTGTCATGAAAATCCAGGGAGAGATCAGGCAGGCATCCCAGAGCTACAGCCCTGGGAATAACTCGAACAGGCACATGACACAATGATCTCGGTAAAGTTAAGCAGGTCTGAGTCTGGCTATTGCCCAGACAGGAAACTCTCTGGGAATTGCCTTGGGCTCCAAGGAAAAGCAGGCTATAAATAAAAGATATACCGGTATATCAATCTTCTTCACTGTCCACTTCATGCTTCCCATGTAGGCTTGCATCACAATAAATCTGTTACCCTATAAGATATAACAATACCCTGTTGGTTTTACATTTTGCTGCCTGAAGTGAAGGACAAGACGGCACTACCCCCATTCCATGTACAGAAGCCAACTGGACTGGCAGTTGGATTTTGCTCAAGCACTGGCAATAGGACAGTGTCCTCCACTGCACCTGAGGGCAACAGGCTGACTTGGATGGTGCAGTGGAGACCACGTGGCACACACACAGCCCTGTCCTTCAACACCTCACCCCAGCATCTGCCATCTGATGTGTCCACCACACTCTGCCATATGGTAGGGCCGGCCCTGACTAACATGGGCAATTTGTGTTTTTATGAGTGTCCAACTTCCTTTCATGGTCTTGCAATTTACTACATGTCACTATTTTTTTCTAAGCATCTTAAAAATAATATACATACTTCTATGTCTGGAATGCTTGTCAAAAAACCTGACTTATACACCATGGTGGATACCTATGTTCAGTCACAGAGGTGCCATTAGAGCAGGGGTGGGCAATACGCAATCCCTGTCATGCCACTGAATTCAAAACTATCACCATTTAGCACTATTTATTTATTTATTATATTTATGAATCGCCCATCTGGCCAGACATCTGGCCACTCTGAGCGATGTACAATCCAATAAAATACAAGGGGGGGGGAACACACACACACACACACACACAGTATAAAACACAATTAAAAACAGTACAAAACTTAAAAATCCTAACCCACCCCATATTCCCGCCTGAAAAGCCACGTTTTTAATGCACGGTGGAAGCTAATCAAGGAAGGGGCATGGCGGAGGTCACTCGGGAGAGAGTTCCATAAATTGGAGGCTGCCACAGAAAAGGCCCTCCTTCTAGTCCCCACCAGCCTGGTTTTTCTGGCTGATGGGACAGGGAGAAGGCCGTCCGTGGCAGATCTTGTTGAGTGGCCTACTTGATGTTGCTGGAGGCGCTCCTTGAGATAAATTGGACTGGAGCCGTACAGGGTTTTAAAGGTCAACGCCAACACCTTGAATTCGGCTTGGCAAACAACTGGTAGCCAGTGCAACTCTTTGAGCACTGGAGTGATGTGGTCACACCAGCGGCAGCCTTTAACCAGGCGAGCTGCTGCATTCTGTATCAGCTGCAACTTCCTAACCATCTTCCAGGGTAACCCCACGTAGAGCGCATTACAGTAGTCTAGGCAAGAGGAGACCAAGGCATGAACCACTGATGGGAGCAGATGATTAGGAAGGTAGGGGCGCAACTGCCGCATCAGATGGAGCTGATACAGTGCACCGCCCAGTTAAATCTAACCCTTTAATGCTACAGAGTACCATGGAGCAGTTTGCAAACCACCGATTTTTCTTCTGGCACCCAGTGGAGTGCACCCTACGGGGAAGGTCCAGGGATGAAAATGGCCTCTGAACGTACCCCTGCACTAGAGACACATTGACAAAGAATGAACCCATTTGGGTGCACAGTGTTATAATGTTCTTTTTGTACTGATATCAAAACACATTTCAACATATAAATAGCTGTATTGAATGCCATTTTTTTTTAGTGAAAGCTTCAACTGTAGATAGGTCTAGGACTCTAGTGAGCAAGCAGCAAGTATGGAGAACTTCGATTGATGCTGTCCAATCCAAGATGCTAAAACATGAGAAAGTAAGAACATGAAAAAGAAAGTAAGCCGCCTTGAGTGCCAGTTTTTGGTAGAAAGGTGGGGTATAAATAAAATAAATAAAATAAAACTGAAGCCTTCACAATTTCCTCTGGTTTAAAGTAAACTCCTTTGCTCAGCAATTTTTCTTTTGCCATAGGAAATAGAAAGACAGACAACAATTTACCCTTCCCCAAAGCATTATCCTTTTAGATCATGACTGCATCAAAGTTCCGGCAGTTTTAGTGTTGACCTCTGTTTCCACCCTGTACTCCCCTGCCTGCGTCATTCTGGTTGCCCCATGCTCCCGTCTTTATCTTCACTGCAAATTATCTTTATTTTCTTTCTTTGAACTATAATGAATGTGAAGATGAAAGGATGTTTTGATGCTATTTTGCTGGAGACATAATTTCTTCTGCTTTTAAGAGGAAAATAATAAAGACATTCCTGTGTGTACACTTTTGGGACAACAGAAAGTTATGATGAGTGCTATGTTAGAGTTTTCTGTGCCAAAACAACAACAACTTAGTCTGCAATCATTTTACATTTTACAATTAGTCTGCAATCATTTTACAAGCACCTGGGAATTGGTTGATCAAAACAAAAAGTAACTGGAAACTGTGCCAAGGGAAATTTATTTGTTAAGAAAGTCATATTCATCAGTTCAGAAAGATAGTTTGTACATCCACCCATCATTCATTCAGACAGGTACTAGAGATATCTAACTGCTCCTGGGGCAAGCCAGCACCACCATATCAATTGCACCCCACTCTTTCTCCCTTACTGCTCCATATGCTTGGCACTTGTCTCCTGGAACACCTGTGTGATGCCACTTCTCTCACTTCATTCAGATCCCTCCTCCCCTGAAGCCTTTGGCACAACCCTCTAATAGTCTAATTCCCATATCCAGCTGTAATTCAGCCTGTAACTAAGCCTAAGCACATGGAACTAAAACAACTGGATATCACACACACACACACACACACACACACACCGTTTATCCCTGTCTGCTTCTCTTCACATCCTCTGTTATTTCCCATGTCAAATTTTAGATCATAGGATCTTCATGGCAGGAGCCTGCTGTCTTCTGGAGCACAACCTTTCCCAAGCCTTGGATTCCCAGATGTTATTGGACAACAATTCCCATCATCATCAACTATTGACTGTGCTGGCTGGGGATGATGGGCCCCGTAGTCCAACATCAGGGAACCCAAGGTTGGGAAAGTGTGCAGCAGAGGTACATTTTTATCCAATCAGCTAAACTCGTCATATCCAATCCAGACTTCCATATAAATCAATCTTCAACTTTATTGATAACATAACCTGAACTGCCAATAACAACTAAACACAGAGGATCAAATACTTTGATGATGATGATGATGATGATGATGATGATGATGATGATGACGACTATTATCATCATTATCCTCATCGTCGTCATCATTTCTATACCACCCAATAGCCGAAGCTCTCTGGGCGGTTCATAGCAATTAGCTGTAGAAGAAAGACGAACAGAAAGTTAAACTGGCCTGATTGAGGTAAAAAGGGATGGAATGGATGAGATGCAAAGCCAGGCCATCAGGGCTGCGATTCAAAATGGCAGAGAACAAGGCTAGAGGAAGGCTTTTCTTCTTCTGAGGAACACTGGCCTAAACTGGATAGGCAGCCTTCCTAGAAACAACCGATCAGCGCACGGTATCAGACAAACAGTAACGCCTGAACAGTTGCTGACAGATCAACAGAGGGGAAATTAAAACAGTTCTAAGTGCAAAGACTAGGGGGGCAATATAAGAAGTAACACAATACCCAGTGGGGGCAGAACACACTCTGCAAAGTGCCATATGGGATCTATAAACCTACTTGCAAATGCACACTGATGGTACTACATAACTTCACAGAAAGAAGCTTTATTCAGGTTTACCCTAACTCTTCCACTAGACTTGAAATGGGTTAATTTATTTGTGTTCGCAAGGAACTATGTATACTTGCTCAACCGAGGGAGGGTGTGCGTGCATGGGGAAACTAATAGGAAGGCGGACAATAGGCATTACAGCCAGAACCATGTACCAGGCCTCTTTTTCAATGGGGGCACAGGGGCCAACTGCCCCAGGACTCACACATGGAGGAGGCCACATCAACTTTGATAGATACACATTGCTGCATTATGGCCCACTTTTCTTTTTCAGAATCCCATCAACCTAATGGGGGAAACATCTCTCTAGCATGGGGTGGTAATGTTCTTTTACCATGAATTAAGTAAATGAAATGCAGCTTAGAAACACAAATTGTGCTTGGTGGCTAGAGGGTCACCAATAGGCTGGCCACTTTTGAACCGCCAAAAAAGAGGAAGTGTATCATCCAAAAAGAGGACACCAGTGTTAATAAAATTTGTATATGCTAATGTATATGCATAGATCCAAATTTCAAACTTGAAGGCCCAGCTCTTCCTTCTGATGGTTCTTGATTTTTATACTGGAGTTGTACTAGACAGACCTTCAAATTGAGGATACCTTCAAAATAGAGGACAGACCTCTGGCAGCCCTTCAAACAGAGGACTGGCCTTCGTAAAACAGGAGACATGGCCACCCTATGCAGCTACGCTCATACCTTGTCAACAAAAATAGCACTTTGTCCCCCGTCCCCCCCCCCACACACACACCTTTGCTGGGAAGAGTCAAATGGCCCGGATAACTTGTCTGAATGAGGTCATTCCAAATCACTGAAGCTGGACCAAGAAGTTGTGGTTTAAAGGAATGAGGTGTCTTTGAAGGTGGTTCAGAAACTTTAGTTGGTGCAGAATGCAGCCACCTGGATACTGGTGGGGGCTGCTGGGTGGCCTGATCATATGATGCCAATACTGTGCCAGCTGCGTTGGTTGTCGCTGCATTTCTGAGCCCAAATTAAGGTGCTGATTTTAACCTTTAATGCCTTAAATGGTTTTGGCCCCAGTTGCTTGTCGGACCACCTTCTCCCGTACCAGCCTGCCCACATCAAGAGAGGCCCCCTTCTCACTTGCTCACTGTCAAGGGTGGTTAGGCTGGAGAGGGCCCCATAAAATTAAGTTAACTCCCAAGGGATTTAACTTCTAGAGAACTAGATGAAAGGAGATGAAATAAGGAAAACTCCACTGCAGATGTGCACACCGGGGTAGGCAACCTTGTGGCCCTGGGCCTAATTTCAAAAGCCGTCTGCAAGAGACCAGTTCAGAACTCTGGTATGAGTGATCTGTTCCTCACCAAGCAGCCTGCAGGGCAGGGGTGGGGAGGGGCGGGTCAGAGAGAGAGAGAGAGAGAGTATGGAAGGAAGAGAAAGCAGGTAGGATAGCCCCACCCACTTATGACTCTGGCCCCACCCACCTCCATCGAGCGGCCCCCAATAGATTACCCCTTTAACTGGAAAATGGACTGGTAAATAGGGACCGTTGGAGCATATCTTGCTTAACCTCTTGCCTGAACGCTGGGGGCAGACAGTAAATATTAATTCTCTCCCGTAGGCATGGCCTTTGGTGTTCAAGATCATATTCTCTCAAGGCATTCCTGTGATTAAAGTCATAACCTTTAATGTGGTGAGAGTGTTGGACTGGACTGGGACTCAGGAAATCCAGGTTCTAGTCCCCGCTAGGCCATGAAACTCACTGGGTGACTTTGGGCCAGTCACTGACTCTCAGACTAACCTACCTCACAGGGTTGTTGTTGTGAGGTGAAAATGGAGAGGAGGAGGATAATTATGTAAGCCGCCTTGGGTTCCTTGCAAGGAAAAAAGGCGGGGTATAAATGTAATAAATAAATAAATAGATAACCTGGGAAAGAAGGAAATCACTTGCACAGCCCAGATATGTGCAAAGTGGAGTGGGCAGTGTGTGCTTGGATTCTAATAAGGCAGAAGCAAGTATAGATACAGCTCCTGTGGTATTTCCTAAACATTTTTTTTTAAATTCAACTTTAAAGTTCAATTATTCAATCACCTTTGCATGAAGATAATAATGGAAATAGCTGTATTTATCAACACTCCACCTCTCTAAACTCCCTTTAAGATTAGACTCATTCCTTGGTTATAGTAAAGTACAGCAGTGGAGGGAAGGATCTCCTGATAAAAGTTGTGTCTCCAATTTTTCAACCCCAATTCATGTCCCCCCATCCTCCTGCTGTGTGTAGATAATCCAAGGGTGGTCTTGACCTACATGGTGTAATCACGCTGCTAAATTCTTTGCGGTGCCCTCAGTTTAAGTTCAAATCCTTTACTGATTAAAAGACGGTTCTGAGAGTTATCAAGGACTTACATTTAATCTTCAAGAAGCAGGAGTTGCTGAGAGATTCAAAACCCTTCTGTTCACACTCTTCTCTCACCTAGTTCATCAGAGAACCAGCTCAAAAACAGCCACTTGTTCATTTTAGTGCCTGCTGTAGTTTTTCGGTTCATTACACAGACATCAGAAAACAGTTCAACACAGGAAGAGATTATTTATTTATTTATTTATTTAACTTTTGTTTATCACATGTATTTTAGCATTGCTCTTCAATAATGTTCCTAGGGTGGCTTACAATAAAACAAAGAAAATATAAATATCAATAAGCAGAACAGTCGGAAAGGGCAGCAAGATCACAAAATAAACATAAGATCAGTTAAAAAGCTGGTGCTAAAAAGCTGGAGAAAACATAAAGGCTTCTGTCTGGCACAAAAAATACAATGGGAGGGTCTGTACAGCACACCAGCTCACCCCGACAATAAGCCATGGTGGGTTGCTTGTTCTGCGAACAACAGCTCAACAGCTCAACAGACGATCGGACTCATCGTGGGCTGTTTGCTCCCTCCCTCCCCTCCTTCCCCCTTGGTACTCCAGGTGGTATCCCAGGGGACACCTTGGGAGGACCGAGTTGTCTCCCCTTCTCTGCCATGATTGTGAGCCGATTTTGGCTCACCGCAGCTTTTTTTGCAATTCAGTTTTTTTTTTCCATTGGAGATCGAGAAAGCCAGCTTGACAGCCGGCTTTTGTGATCCTTGTTTTGACAGCCACTGACAGCCCCTTCAAGTGCCCAAGTGACACCTTGGCGGGGCTGTCTGTGGCTGGCAGAAACTTTTTTGTTTTTTAACAAAAAAAATTGCCCATCTGGCCGGGTGACCGGCCAGATGGGCAATTTAAAAATATAATTAATAAATAAAATAAATTTACACCTTTAGCACAAAGATCCTCATCTTTCCATCCCCCTCTCAGTTAGTCCCCATCCAGGAGCACATTTTTCACTTTGTCCTGAGCCTCTAGGTGCTTGGGAAAGTGCAAATGTGCACACACCCTTTTTCTAGGGAGAAGGAGTTTTGATAGCTAGCTGTCAAAACTCTGTGTCCCTTTAAAATGGGGGGGGCTTTGACAGGGCACTGGGTGGTTTTTGACTGGTACATATGGCTGTCTACATCCCAGTAAAAAGCCCACACCATTGCCCAGTCAGAACCTGCTTTTAAAAGGACCCGGAGCTTTGACATGGCTTTTCTTATGTTTTCACATGGCCTACATGTGACAGTCTACTATTACTAATTGGTTTACTGAGTTTCCATTTCCACTTAAGGTTGCTCCTTCAGTTACCGGTAATTCCTCCCTTTCCAGAAGTATTACCCTATAAGGGAGTGTCTGTAAATTCTGTGATCACATTCACAACATCCTCCTAATTAACAGCAAAGGAACTGTCTACCAAACAGAAGTGTTTAGAATATCACAGGCACTTTTGGAGTGGACAGAGGGCAACTGCTCTAGACCTCACCCTTGGAGGTGGGCAGATCCACACTGACAAACACTACTCTCCAAGAAGAGAAGGAAGGGAGGAGGCTCAAATGAACATTCAACCTTCCTGCCTCTCACAGTCTTAAAGAACTTCTAGTGAACATAAGAACATGAGAAGAGCCCTGCTGGATCCGACCAAGGGTCCATCTAGTCCAGCATTCTGTTCACACAGTGGCCAGCCAGCTGCCCACAAGCAGGACATGAGTGCAACAGCACCCTCCCGTCTCACCCATGTCTCCCAGCAACTGGCATACATAGGCATAGTGAATTACGTATATACAAAAAACCTCAGCTGCTTGAGAAGCAAAGTTTTCCAACATTCCACCTGTGAACTTGTGATTTCTGCATTTTGACATTACCACTGCAGCATGGGATCCTCCACATGCAGGAGAAGAATACCCAGATACTTGAGACAAACAGGTAAGAGCCATTGCCTTCATGTCCTGTTCGTGGAAGACCTGGAAGCATTTGCTTGGCCTACTGTTGGAAACAAAATGCTGGGACAAAGAGACCTTTGGCTTGATCCAGCAAGGCCATGCTTATGTTCTGATGTCAAATGGAAATAGCAGAATGTGGGGACCTGAAGGTTAGTGAGAAGAGCCTTGCTGTGGAATCCTATGCATGTTCACTCAGCAAGAAGTTCCACTGTGCTTGATGGGGATTACTCCATAGTCGGGAAGAATGAGAATTCCGTTTCTATTGCAATTCTGAGCACGAACGCGAGCAGGAGTGCTTTTTTCCTCAAGAAATTTCTGCAAATTCCCGAATTTTCAATCACATTCTAAATGTAACAGTTAAACCCAGCACCTCTGCAGAGGGTACCTCAAGAAGACATGGGATTTGATTCTGACTCAGATGAAGAGTGGGAGGAGGTAGCTGTTGAGGCCTCAAGGCCACAGCAGCTGGAGTTAGGTGGAAATATCACTGACAGTCCAATAAGCCATCCTGAAACTGTGGGAACACTAAGCCAGTGAAGAGGAGAAGGAGGAGGGACTAAGTGAGGGATCCCATGGTTGGACGTCAAACGAAGAGGGAGGAGCAGCGTAGGGTGCTACGCTGGTCAAAGTGCTTCACTGCCCAAGAGAGACTCCTCAAGGAAAGGATCCGCCTTGAACACAGGACTTTGTTAGCACGTCTAGCCTGAACAGGAGAGCTGTAACCATTTCCCAATAGTGCGGTATCAACCTTCTCTAACTTGCCACCTTAGATTAACAAGCTGGCTTTCTCAGTGGCTAAAAGCTTGACTCTTTTGTAGCCATTGTTTCTAACACAACCGACAGTGTAGCCTGAAGCAAGCCTGGCTCACTTGTGCCTTTTCACATAGGATTCATAGGATCACAGGGTTGGAAGGGGCCTACAAGGCCATCGAGTCCAAACCCCTGCTCAATGCAGGAAATTAGAGGAGGGGTCTCCCATCCAAGTCATAACCTGGGCCCGACCCTGCTTAGCTTTCCGTCAGCGGGAGGCAGGGTGGCCTGGATACTAAAAATGTGGGGTGTTTTTTTTTAAAAAAATTGCACACTTTGAAATGAACATTTTTCAAAAAATACACATTTCCATGGGGGGAAAGGGCACACTTTTGAAAAATATGCAGATAAATGCTCACTTTTCCCATTTGAAATGCTCATTTTCCCCGTTCGAATAAGCCAAAACCCACCTTCCAGAAGTAGGGTGGGGCCAAAGCCAAAGGTGGGTGGAGCCAGAGTGAACAAAGGAGGAGCAGAGCCAAAGTGGGTGGAGTTTGCCAAGTGGGCAGGGTTTTGAAACTAGACCAATCCATCCATTGACTTGAGTGACGGGTTCCCTACTCCCCCGCCCTATGAGTGTATATAGGATTTGCAGCCAAGACTGCCCTGTTTTGGATTTTCAAAAACTGGTGGTCTGAAGCAATTTTTGTAGTGTAGCCTGACACAGAATGGCAGACCACCAAAATACTCTTGACCCGACATTTTCAGTCCCTGTTCTTACATGCACCTTAATGATTCAAGCAGGGGAGATTAACATCTAGATTAGCCAATGGAGTCCATTCTTCCTCCTACCCTACTTGGCTCGCTGAACTTTTGCCTCATTACAGCAATTCACCGCCAAAGGAGATCAAAGGTTTTTGGCACTGAAAAACCATTCAGGGAAATAAGTGGATCAACAAGTACATCGTGAGTCATGTTGATTTATGTTCAACGCATGTTTGTTTTTGCAGGCTATTAAGCAGAGGAAAAATGATAACGGACTGCAGTGCATTTATCACTGTATGGAACTGCACTCACTGGTAAGCACGAGATACTCAACACTATTCATCATTGCTGCTGGAGCATTCACAAAACGTGAATTAAGTTCTCCAAAGGGGTCCTCTCTTGTATCATTTCCTTTGAAAGGATGCATTTTCTTTCTTTCTTTCTTTCTTTCTTTTTTTCTTTCTTTTTTAAAAAAGGACACATTCCTACAGTGCATTTAAAGCCACGGTTCTAGATAAATGAAACCACGAGAGTTGGCTGAAGTTTATGAAATAAATCTCTCTGACCACTTCTTCCAAGCTTGTCTTTATTGTCACTCCAGTGTTATTGCCAGATTTTCACCTACTGGGTGTGACGTCTCTCCTATCATTCGGGCAGACAAGTGTGACCTGCAAGGAAATGTTGTCGTGTAGAGCAGTGTTCTCCAACCTTGGGTCCCCAGATGTTTTTGGCCTACAACTCCCAGCATGCCTGGCTGGGGCATGCTGGGAGTTGTAGGCCAAAAACATCTGGGGACCCAAGGTTGGAGAACACTGGTGTAGAGGGCTCCCCGTTCAGGATTCCAGCCACTTCATTTCATTCCCCCTAGTCCCTATTTTGCTGCTCCCTTACCTCAGGAAACTGGCCACTGAGTGAATTCAGGCCTCATTGGTCCGTTTATGAGGTCTCCCCCCCCCACACCCCACTTTAGTTTTTCTACCCTCCCCCTAAACTGAGAACAGCACTCACTGCCTGAGCAATGGAAATAGAGGGAGTGATCCCCCAAATTCTGTCAGTCTCAGGACCAAGAAACAGGTTAAGCGTAACATTTATATAATATATTGTTGCGTGCTCTCCATGTCTCCAAGTAGTGCGATGTTCCAGAGACAGCATTTACCTAGTTTAGGCTTCATTTGAGGAAGAGATTAATGGAAACTGAAGACACTTGTGCAGTTTCAAAAAAAAGTTAGGATATTTATAAACGGCCTTTCATCAAAAGATATCATAGCACTACCCTTCAGGTTTATTTCCTTATATGCAAGTTAAGCATAGGTGAAGGCCAGGGGAGGCCAGTGACTCCTATTTTGGTGGGGCTCCTAATCCATTGCAGGTTTGCTTTAGAGCTTTATAGGGGCTATCCATGGTGCTGAACTCCATCCCCAAAATAGATAACAGAAACAAGGTCATTTCTTGCAATAGAGGAATATAAACATTGGGTTCGGCCAATGATCTATATTTGGACTGGTCCTTTTCAACTTGTTCATAAATGATCTGGAGTCAGAGGTGAGCAATGAGGTGGCCAAGTTTGCTGATTACACCAAATTCATTTGAGGGGTTAAAACAAAAATGGAGTTGCAAAGATCTCCAAAAGGCTTTCTCCAAGTTGGGGGAATGGGACATTAAAATGGCAAATGAAGTTCTATATAAGCAAGTGTAAAGTGATGGACACTGTGGCAAAAAATATTAACTTTACATATAGGCTGATGGAATCTGAGCAGGTGTTGACTGACCAAGAAAGAGAACTTGAGGTTGTGGTGGACAGCTTGATGAAAATGTCAACCCAGTGTGAAAAAGGCAAGTTCCATGCTGGCCATAATAAGATACACCTAGCACCTTGCTAGTCCATGTATAATAAAACAAGGAAGTTGACTTATACCAAGTCAGTCTTTTTGTCCATCTAGCCCAGTATTATCCACTGTGACTGGCAGTAGCTCTCCAGTCTCAGACAGAGAGGAGTCTTTCACATCACTCAGAGGGGCAGTTAAGTAATGTAAGACTCTGGAGCAGTGGTTCCCAACCTTGGGTCCCCAGATGTTGCTGGCCTACAGCTCCCAGCATCCCTTGCCATTAGCCATGCTGGCTGGGTATGCTGGGAGCTGTAGGCCAGCAACATCTGGGGACCCAAGGTTGGGAACCACTGTTCTGGAGGGACCCTCTTCTTTTGATGGTGATGTTGATTACTTCACTTACTCCAAAATGTGGCAAGCCAGCCCTGCCGCATTTGGAGGCCCTCTGGCTCATTCTGCCAAGTGGGGCCCTGGACCTTGACCCTTAAGTCCTGTCCTGATGTCACCACCGACATCACCTGCTACCTGACGCTTTTAACTGGAGATGCCAGGGATCAAACCGGGAACCTGCTGCATGCAACACACGTGCTCTGCCCCTGAGCCATGGTAGACTATGGACTATTTATGCATTTATATAATATGACAGGCGCTGTAAATCTGCTCCAGCAAAGCTTACTCATGTGTGCAGTAGCAGCTTATTTGTATTTAGCTATAGGCCATCACAATAAAATCACAATAAAAGTGGAGAATAAAGTAAGGGAAACAGGTTAAGCTAAATATTTATATGATATATTGTTGCATGCTCTCCATGTCTCCAAGTAGTGAGATGTTCCAGAGGAAGCATTTACCTAGTTTTGGCTTCATTTGGGGAAGAGATCACTGGAGACTTAAGACATTTATGTAATTTAAAAATTAAAATTAAAAATAGGCTTCCAATGTGGTGGTGTCCCTAAGCCAGGTTGTTGACCTCTTTCAACCTGAGGGCAGAATTCCATTTCGGAGAATCTCCCTGATGTTTTTAATTGAACAGTGACATGTCAGGGAAGCTGCAGACTGCCAGAGATATGATTCAACAATGAAATACCCAGCACTCACACACATGCCTTGGCCATCTCATAACTAAAGTAAGCACAAGAACCCCATACCCACTCATGAGAATTCCACTCAAATGTTCTTCTCTTTTAAACATTTTATTTATTTATTTATTTATTTAATATCCCACCTTTTTTCCTGCAAGGAACCCAAGGCGGCTTTCATAATCCTCCTCCTCTCCATTTTACCCTCACAACAACCCCATGAGATAGGTTAGGATGAGAGTCAGTGACTGGCCCAAAGTCACCCAGTGAGCTTCATGGCTGAATGCAGACTAGAACCCAGATCTCCTGAGTTCCAATCTAACACTCTAACCACTATGCCATGCTGGCTCTTTTTTCTTTTCTTTTTTTAAAGCAATTTCTTTTCTATCAAATTTTAATGAGAATGGTTGAAAAAAGTGTGGAAGAAAATTTCAGTCCAGCACTAGTCCTGTTGTCAGGGGAGGCTGGTGACTCCTATTTCGGTGGGGCTCCTTTTCCATGACAAGTTTTACAGCTTTTATTTGGAGCTTCATAGGAGCTATCCATGGTGCTCCACAGTGGTGACCCTATTTGGGGGAGGGTGGAGTTCAGCACCATGGATAGCTCCTATGAAGCTCCATTGCTTGGCAGTATAGGCTCAGAAGGCAGCATTTGTGATGATTCCGGTACTTCCTTGAGGGTCGGCTTCAGAAGGTGATGTTGGGGAACATATGTTGGACTCCTTGGTTGCTGGTGGGCAGCGTCCCAGAGAGATCAATTTTATCCCGCATGTTGTTTAATATTTACATGGAACTGCTGTCTAGGGCAGGGGTCGGCAACCTGGTGCCTTCCAGATGTTTTGGACCACAACTCCCATAATATTTGACCATCGACCATGCTGTCTGGGGCTGATGGAAGTTGTAGTCCAAAACATCTGGCGGGCACTAGGATGAGAAATTCCTCTCAGCAAGGAACTCCAATGATAATGGGACATGAAACAATCTATCATCAGGAGGTTTGGGGTGCGCTGTCATCAATATGCGGATGACACGCAGCTCTACCTCTCCTTCAAGTCCTCACTAAGGTTGGCTGTTGAAACCCTGTCCAAGTGCCTGGAGGCAGTGGGTGGCTGGATGGGAAGGAACATGCTGAAACTGAACCCCGACAAGACCGAGGTACTTCTGGCAGGAGACAAGGGAAGGTTAGGGGATGTTGACCTGGTGCTGAATGGGATACATCTACCCCTGAAGGACCAGGTCCTGCAGCTTGGGAGTCATTCTAGACTCCAAGCTGTCCATGGAGGCTCAAGTGTCAGCTGTGAGCCGGGCGGCGCTGTACCAGCTCCATCTGATGTGGCAGTTGCGCCCCTACCTTCTTATTCTTATGCATCTGCACCAGCCACACTCAGAAGGTATATATTCCCAGCATGCAAGGGACCATGATGTACCTGCCCTCCATGTAGTTGTTAAAACCACCTTGACCTCCATTTTCTTGGTGGAAAGGTGGAGTATATATCAAATAACAATGCAATCCTATGAGGGTGCCCGCAACCCTCTGAAGCCAGAAGACTGCAGAAATCCAATTTCAGCCGTCTAAATGTTTCTCCCCTCCTCCCGAGGAGGAGTTGAGGCTGAGGCGCTGCCTGGATTCCTCATAAGATGGCAGGTGCCTCGCCCCTCCCCTCCCCTGAGAACACCCCCTTCAAGGGGCAACTGAGCATGGTCTTCTGTGCTCACTTCCCCCCCCCCAGCGCAGAAAGAAGTGTGCCAGCACTGTGCCCTAAAGCAGTGTTCTCCAACCTTGGGTCCCCAGATGTTTTTGGCCTACAACTCCCAGCAAGCCCCAGCCAGCATAGCTGGGAGTTGTAGGCCAAAAACATCTGGGGACCCAAGATTGGAGAACACTGCCCTAAAGGAATAAAATAAAGATGATGAGCTTGTTTTTAAAAAAGGGGGCGGCAACTCCAATTAAGCACTAACATGGTTGAATATATAGGGATTCAAACCTGGATTTTAAAGAGCAAAGCAGTCAAAGCCCTGGGCCTGGATGGACACATCTGTCCATTTTGGTTTCTCCCACATTCTCTCTCTCTCTCTCTCTCTCTCTCTCTCTCTCTCTCTCTTTTACAATCTCAAGTCATTTTGTTCTGACTATGAAGACATTTGCAAATTTTGCCATTCAAATCACTCCAGAGACTCGGTGCCATTGCTCTAGTAAGAGCCAAATTAGTCGAGAACAGTACATTTTGAATTAGGTGCTCTCTGATATTGTTTGAAATGTGGGAAGTGCATTTTGAGCAAGCTTCTAATGCCAGGTGTGGCATAACCCCACAATTCAGTTCCCTGGTGTATGTCTGCTTTAGTATATTTAGTGAGTATAGAATGTTGAACTGAGTGGGTGTGGTTTGTGATGTCTTGAAAAGGGTGGGGGAGGAGTATATAAGGAGTGTTTGAGTGATGTCAGAGTTAGTTAAGAAGTAGTAGAGTGTTGGTTGTGGTGTGTTGGGAGTGTTAGAGAGTTTGGGAGGTTAGGTGGGTTATTTGTGTCTTGTCAGGAGTTTTAAGAGGATTCAGTGATTGTATGAGGAGTGAGAGTATTTAGACTTATAGGGACTTAGGTTAATTATAAAGTGTTTGGTGTAGGCAGGTTTAAAGTTAGTTTCTGGAACTAAGATTTTGAGAATTAAAATAAACTTATTTTTATTTTGTTTGCTACCCAAATCCTACGTGTCAGCTTGGTATTATTAACCTGTATTACTTTTAAATCTACACACACACACACACACACTTGTACCCATAGTATCTTAAATCTAAGCTAGATCCTTAATAACCAGAATTAATCTTTTCCCTCATTAGTAGGGGAAAGGTTTCATTTGACCCTCCACTCAGGTTTTTAAGTGTTGATGCTTAGCCTGAGAAGGGTTTATGTGCATGGTCCTAAAGTGTAAGGGACCGTGTCGTCGCACCAGGCCTATTTGGGGGTGGGGGAGGGAAGTGAGATTTCACATTCAAATTGCATTCTTCAAATTGGAAGGCCTTCTTATTCCCCTTCTGTTTAATCTGTTTGTCAACAAGAGCCCCACAATCTACCTCTTCTTCAGTCTCAGTTATGTCACATCTTTTTACAGAGGGTGGGGAATCCAGGAGGGCCAAATCCAGCCCTCCTGGGGTCCCAATCCAGCCTTCTGGGTTTCCCCAGAGGGCCATCCCCTGCCCCTGGCACCACCCTCTTTCCCCCAACCACCGATGATTTGGTGGTTTCCTGACTTTTGTGCAGTTTTTTCCCCATTCTAAAAGGTTGAGATACCTCTCCTAAGGCTTCGTTACTGGCACTAAGCACTAAGCTACAATATGCTCGGCGTGGCCTCACCCCTTTCGCCCTTGGCCCCGTCCACCACTGGAATGTGATCTCCGAGAGCTTCTCTGAAAGGGAATTCAGCCCTTGGGTTGAAAGTGTTCCCCCTTCCCTGTCTTCTTATTCGGTGTGTCTGATATCTCTTGTTACCATTTGCTACTCAGATAGGATTGAATGTTGACAGATGATGGGATGGTCTACAGCAGGGAATAGCGAGGTAGAATTTATAGTTATCTCAAGTCAAGTTCTCTTTAGAGTTTGCCACAAGTGAACACTTGAAGGCTCAGAGATGAAGATAAAAATGGGTTATTATGGAACCGACTGCAACAAAAATAAAGATGTATTGAGTCCTCACAAGCAATTCTGGCTTTGCAAGAAGTAAAGACGGTAACTTGGTCATCCCAGGTTTAAAGACATATGCTGGGAAAATGCTTCCCCAGCTAATTTATGGGGCCAACACTTGGAAGTTTCCCAAGTTGGAGGAATTTGAAATAACTAGAAAATATTTTTAAGAGTCCTTCTAGGGCAGACTCCTGGAACCTTCCCCACCCCAAATATTACAGCAGAAGTGGGATTCGTGCCTGTTGAAATGTGAGTCTTCACGCATGTTGTTTTGCTATTTTAAATTGATAAGGATGGAAGAACAAAGGTTCCAAAAATGTCTATTGGAGCAGACCAAGAACAAACAGAATAGCTGGATAACTCATTGGGAATACAAAATCCAGTCATTTGGTCTTGATCTTTTAAATCTCAAAAAAACCAAAACAAAACAAAACTGGAGTCTGGATCAGGTGCATAAATATATTAAAAACAGGCTCTGTGAGCTTTATACCTGCCAGTATATGGAATCAATCTGGAATTCATTATTCTCACTATCCCCCCCCCCCATTTCATTAAAGTGTCTCATGAGTGAGAGAACCACTTATATGACCTGCCATATGTCTCCCTTGAAAAGGCCTTTTTTAGCTGAAGTCCAAAATGTGAGGAGGGCACCAGGTTGGGAGAGGCTGGCTTAGAGGGTGGAGCAGGGTCGTGCCTCCTGGCTTCACCCTACCATCATGCACCATGCCATCCTTGGCACAGCTGTCTTCATTAGGTCACCTACATGGGAGTAGCTCGCGGTGGAGGCTGGTGACTCCAATGTCCGTGAGATAGTGAGTCCCCTCCAGGTTGTAGTCTGAACTTTTAAGTATCCATAGTGCTGAACCTATTTGAGAGATAGGGGTAGGGTTCAGAACCATGGAGAGCTCACCTAAAGTTCAGATTAAAACCCAGCCACCAGCCTCTCAAAATGGCCACGAGCACAGGCCGCAACCCATGGTGGACTGTGGTGATCATGTGAACCCGGTCACTGTCATTTGGCACCAGAGCACATTCTTCTCTTCTCAGTTAATGATACCTTTCTCTCCTCTTGATAAATTGGAATTCCAACTGTTCTAGTTGAATGATTATCTGCGTTTGCCAGTGTGCTTTTGCAGGTGAACAATGCCCAGTCGTTGTCGTTAAAGCTGTTAAAATCGTCTCATACGTTGCCAATATGAATGATCTACAGGGCTGCTTAGTAGTACTTTCTGTGAAACATAACCTTGTTAAAATGAGAGTCCATTTCTGGAAAGTGGTCAGGAACTACTGGCCAAACAACAATGCTTCCATCTGACATGCTTTCCTTCACTTCCATGAGAATCTCTCATTCCAGTCTCCCTAGGTGTTATTTTCACCATCACAACAACATATTATTCTTACACTGGTTCGATAGCAGTATGCATAAATGATGGCAGCTCCAAAATTACCAAGCTAAACGGGCTGCTTTGAATTGCAGTGATGAAATATTTACTCATATTGGCAGTAAAATAAAATGACCTGGAAACTACAAATAAGAAAGGGGAGCTTCAGAAGGTTTACATGAATGACACAATAACCATTTTGGAAGACACCCCCGACCTTCATGCACTGAGTACGGACATTACATGTGGGCAGCAGCTCGTGTGCAGGGGCTTCACACAATTTGGGACGTCCTGTTAATCAGGGGAACAAATCGCATGGGGCCCCTGCACATGACTAGCTGCATGTGTAGGATATTCTGCTCAATGCATGGATATCAGACAATGAGGCTACCCCAGCCATGTGATGCCCGGGGTCAGGGTAGCAGCACAGCCCTTCTATGTGAGAGCGCCCTCCACCCAAGGTATGCATGAAAAAGGCTACGTATCTTGCATAGAAATGTCACAGCCCTGCTGCTACCCCACTGTTTACAAAAGCTAGTATCTCATGTTAGACCTATGTAGAATAGACCCATTGAAATGAATGGGACTTAAGCCTTAAACTGTTTGGGACCAAATTACTTGAAGGACCGCCTTCACCCATATGAGACTGCCCACACTTTGAAAATAGCAACGGAGGGCCTTCTCACTTGCCCACCTTTGAGGGCAGGTAGGTGGGCAAATTCATGAGAGAGCGAGGGCCTTTTTCCACAGTGGCTCCATACCTCTGGAATGCGTTGCCATTGGGAGTCCACCAGGCTCCATCACTGCATTAGGAAGGCCCTGAAAACCTACTTGCTTATGAGGGCTTTCCCCTGATCATATGTATGTGTTTTGTTGTTTTTTAGATGGCTGTTCTTTATGAAATTGTATTGGTCTGTGTTATTATTAGAAGCTGCATTGGAGATGCTCGTGCCCTGAAAGGTGGCCTAGAAATAGTAGTAGTAGTAGTAGTAGTAGTAGTAGTAGTAATAATAATAATAATAATAATAATAATAATAATAATAATAATAATAATAATACCAACAACAGCTTTTAACTAACATAAGTCTCAGTCATTTCAATGCGTCTGCTCTACATAGGACTAACATTGGTTACTACCCATAGGATTGGATCCAGTTATAATGATAGTTAGAGTAGACCTATTGATTTCAAAGGGTCTAATCTAAATCTGAATCCAACCCAAACTATTTTTGTTGTACCCTCCATGTATCTGCCAACTGAGGCTAACATTTGATCTATATCTGCTCCACGAAATCTTATGCCACAAATAAAGTTGTTTAATAGTGCAATAGGACTTATTTTAGGCTGGTGAACCGAAATATTTTATTTATTTATTTATTTGTTTGTTTGTTCTATTTTTGAATCGCCCACCTGGCCAGTCATCTGGCCACTCTGAGCGATGTACAGTCTAATTAAATACAAAACAAAAAACAAAAAACAGAGCGTCAGTTAGCCCTGGGGGGGGGGGGCAGTCCAACCGGAGCAGGCCCTGATGTTCCCTCTGCCTGCTCCTGCCACCTTCACTCCTTCCTCTTCCCCACAGGGCCCTTGATGTCAGTTAGCCCTGGGGGGGGGCAGTCCAACTGGAGCAGACCCTGATGTTCCCTCTGCCTGAAATATTAAACAAGATCAGAATTGCAAAGTACTTCGTACACAGAAAGATTTTATAGGAACAGTGATTTAAAAAATATTTTTTTAGCAAGACCATCAGGATGGGCAAGATAACCTTCAGCTCAAGTGAGAACTAATTGAAGGTGCAATTCTGAGCTAACTGAAGGTGCAATTCTGAGCTGCTGGATTCAATGGCTCTTTTGCAAGCTGATTTTACTGAGCGAGAAGAGGATTATAACCCATAGATTATAGCAGAGCTCCATCTAGTGCTTAGTTCCTGTGGGAAGTTTAATTAAAGTTTAGCACACTGTTGTGGATCATTTTTTATTTTATTTTATTTTATTTTTTTAAAAACCTATTCTTCTTATCCACATCACATTTGCAGCGCTTAAAATGACCTCCTTAGGCTGCAAACATCTACCTCGGAGTAAATCCTATTAACTCCATGGGAGTTGCTTCTGAAAAGGCATGAAAAGGATCGCATTGTTAGTGTATAATAATGGCCTTTAAGCTTTGGCACAGTGATTTAAAAAAAATGTTTAAAATTCAGATATCTAGTACAAGGGGAAAAAATCATATGAATGTATGTATATAATCCAGGGATGTTGAAGAGTCCTTGGTCTCGAGTCACGAGTCGAGTCATGAGTCTTTGGACCCGAGTCTTGAGTTCGAGTCCTTGGTCCAAAATGGTGACTCACGAGTCACGAGTCACTCCCAAAGCTGACTCCACGAGTCCCTATTAAAATCAATGGGGGGGGGTTTCCCAACAAAATAAGGCTACTTCAGATGTGTGGCTTAAATAAATTCTAGGCACAAGTGCGCCTTTTTATTTCAAAACTCTGCAACTGATTTTGGCAAGAACAGACCAGGCAGAAAAACCCAAAATAACCAGGCAGGCAGAGGAGGCAGGGAACCCCAAAGCAGGCAGGCAGAGGCCTTTGTCTTGGACAATTCAACTGTTGGTCAAGAAGAGACCAGGCAGGCAGAGGAGGCTGGGAACCCCAGACAAGCAGGCAGAGGCAGCCGAACCCAAAATGTCTGAAAGGTTGCATTTTAGAAACATGATTTTAAAAAATAAACTTGCTGTACTTCCTAAAACTTATCCATGTTGCATTTGAGGAACATGATTTTTTCTAAATGCTTGGCCCCCATTCTGGAACGGTGAGATCTCATCACAATTCCACCCTCACTGAACACCCGCTCCACTGGTGATGAACTTGCTGGAACCAGAAACACACTCAGAGCAGCCACACAGAGTAATCTCAGGTCCTTCTTCTGCCTCTCCCAAGTACGCAACACATCAATCAAAATAAATCTTGACACACTGTTGGGGCTGCACTCCTGGTAGCTGTCCATAGTGGCCGAGCAACGGCACATCTCGCTTCCATGCGCTCTTCACCGGCAATCACGCTCCTCTCCACTCCTTCTCGGCACAGCCCAGGGATGTTGAAGAGTCCTTAGTCTCGAGTCCCGAGTCGAGTCTCGAGTCCCATTAAAAATATTGGGACTCGAGTCCAAGTCGAGTCAGAGGGGGGACTCAGTCCGACTCACGAGTCGAGTCCTCGAGTCCGAGTCCCCATCCCTGATAATCTTTCTCCCTCCCCCACAACAACCCCATGAAGTAAGCTGGGCTGAAAGATTGTGAGTTTCCCAAGGGTAACTGGTGAGTTTTACTGCAGCAGATCTGTGAAGCTGGGAGCCACCACTCCAAGCCTAACATCCTAACCACTATACCACACTGTTATACACTGTTTGTGAATCAGCTTAATGTAGCGGTCCAGAGGTGGCCATTTAGAAGCAGTCATGCTCATATAACTGTGGAAGTCAAAACGACGACAACAAGCACCCAATCTTGTGAGTTTTAAAACTAAGCTTGATAAACATGTGTGGAGTCATTGTATGAATATCAATCCAATATGTCATGTTTTACAATGCAGTCCTATGCATGTCTACTTGGAAGTAAGTCCCACTGAGTTTCAATGTGTGTATTGGATAACAGCAGGGGCAGAACAATCCAAGCAGAGCAGGCAGGGAGAATCCGTGGAAGAGGGGACACCACATCCAAAGCCCCGTAGTGTTGGTGGGGGGCTGGCTGGAGGGAAAATAAGTACACCAGCTCTAGGGCTGGCATACTCCCCCCCCACTCCATTCTGGGGATATGCTGCATTTCCCATAGTCTTCCTTCCAGCGGTTCCAAAGCCTCCCCCAATCTGCCCCCAGTATCCCCCCTGTAACACCACTTTTTACCATCATCAGAGCAACAGTAGCAGAGCGGACAAAGTGGCGGAGTTTTCCACATCGATAATAAGGTTTTGTACTAATGGAATCGGGTCTCTGGGTTGCAACCCAGGGATTGTCTCTTTTACCTTTAAATCTACCAGTGACATCGAAGAGAAAGCAATCATGAACCTGCCTAAGTCTTTTCCTTCGCCCACTTGCTACGTGACACATCTGGAGTCTCCTCTCTGCAGTAGGGCAGCAAATGGAGGGGGAAGTCAGTGAAGGACCATGGAGAAAGTGGACAAGAGAAGCAAAAACATGCCTTGGCTCCTGCTTCGTCAGTGGATCTCAAGAGAATCTCGAGGTTGCAACCCCAATTACTAGGACAACTGTAGAAGCTATTCCCATGGGTGCATACACATGCATATATTCCATCAGAAAGATATATTTCATCCATCCACGCACCTTACTGGTATACAATCCTATGATTTGTGCAAGCCATGTGTCTTAAAACTGAGCACACTGATTTATTTAATTTAATTCATACCACCTTTCAAATAATATATCGCAGGATGGTTCACAATAAGAATGTACAGGAAAATATGATTATATAACCAAAATGGATTCGTAAGCCAAAGTGTTAGCATAATGCCGATTAAATCCATAACGCACATTACATGTGTTAGAGAGCCAGACTGAAGCTCCTCTGTAACATTACACAAGTGACCATTTCTTTTGATACCAGAATCATATTCAGAGGTGGTGTTAGGGGGGAGGCCCATTAGGGCTGGAGCCCCAAATCTTTCATTTGGAGCCACAAATCTCTGGGAGGCCACCTGCCCCACCACCCTGCTGTCCATGGGTACTTGTGGAAATAAAGGGACAGGGGCCCTGATGATCTCTGTTGCATCTGATCCCCCTGGATAAGGTGGCATTTTGCCCACATGTGCTTCACCTGCTGCTCCCCCCCCCCACCTTGAATCTTTCTGCCTGTGTTTTTTTTCTGAAATCAAATGCCCTCCTCTCCCCTGTCCATACAGAGCCAGTGTGGCGTAGTGGTGAGAGTGTCGGACTGGGACTCGGGAGATCCGGCTTCTAGTCCCCGCTCGGCCATAAAACCCACTGGGTGACTTTGGGCCAGTCACTGACTCTCAGCCTAACCTACCTCACAGGGTTGTTGTGAGGACAAAATGGAGAGGAGGATTATGTAAGCCGCCTTGGGTTCCTTGCAGGAAAAAAAGTGGGGTATAAATATAATAAAATACATACATACATACATACATACATGTCTTTTACAAAGACAGGCTCCTTTAAACACACACACACACACACACACACAAAGACTGTAGAGCATACAGTAATACCTTGGATTGCAAGTAACTTGGTTTGAGAGTGTTTTGCAAGACAAGCAAATTTTTAAATATTTATTTAAAAAAATTTGACTTGATATACAAGCAACATCTTGCAATACAAGTACTGTAGTATGGCTTAAATTAAAAATCTCTGTACAAATTTTTTTGGGGGAATTTCGTTTTGATATAAGAGTGTTTTGGATTACAAGCACGTTTCCGGAACGAATTATGCTCTCAAGGCATGACTGTATGTAGATTAGCATATGCACATTTGTGCATTTTTTTTGTCCTCTGGGCCTGAAGGCCTACTCTTTTCGGTACCTAGCACAGCCCGGATAAATTGATAACATGTGCACTGATTATTCCTCTACACTGCAGGGTAGCATCTTTTACAGGGTTGGAGGGGTGGGGTAAGATGCCAATTTATCATTGATTTGTTTATAGAATCATAGAATCATAGAAAAGTACAGTTGGAAGGGGCCTACAAGGCCATCGAGTCCAACCCCCTGCTCAGTGCAGGAATCCAGGTCAAAGCATCCCTGACAGATGTCTGTCCAGCTGCACCTTGAATGCCTCCAGAGTGGGAGAGCCCACCACCTCCCTAGGTAGTTGGTTCCATTGTCTTATTGCTCTGACAGTCAGGAAATTTTTCCTGATGTTTAGGTGGAATCTAGGTTCCTGTAACTTGAGCCCATTATTCCGTGTCCTGCAAACTGGGATGATCGAGAAGAGATCCTGCTGGCCCTCCTCTGTGTGACATCCCTTTGACACAGGCCTGGGCTGGGGGTGAGGAATTAGTGTGAAGTTACTTGCACCAAAAATGAGGTTAATCTAGAATGCGGTGTGCTTTTCCATAAAAGTCTCTTTTGTTTGCTGCATTTGAGATATTTAGACTTCCAGGCAATGCTCAGCTGTAAAGTATTTTCCTTTTGGCGACGTGCAATCTTGCTCCGAAAGCGCATGTGAAACTCATTCCAGGGCAATCTTTGAGAGAAGTGGGCCAGATGGTAGCAGTCAGATGTGACCCAATTCTTGTTTTAAGCCTGCACATTTCAAATTGGGTACCCGGGGAAGTCTTGAGCTTTTTGCTCTGCCTTTCACACACAAAAACACACCATTTAGAGGCTGGTAAAAGGCTGTGTTTTGGGTTAAGGTCACAATAAAGGAGGGGGAAAAGTTGTGCAAAACCGAACCACCATGTTATTGTATTGCCTTTGAGCTTTAAAAGTCCCACAAATAACAGCTGTACATGAAAGCCAACATGTAATCCCCAAACAGTTTCCAATTCCCTTCCTGAAAGAGAAGGATCAAGAGGAGATGGCTATCAATCATCCATCTGTGAGCTGGAAAGCAAATCCTTTCCTCGGCTTTTATTGAAAAAGGCAGCACAATTTTAGAAAAGGGTGTTGATGACTACCAGCTTGAGCTGTCATAAAAGTGGCAGAACTCTTTCCCAGCAGTACCAGGATACTCTATGGTTTATTTTGTAGGAGATTGTTTCTGGAAGAATGCCTGCTTTGCATGCATTCAGATCCTAAACAGAGTTTACAGGATATCATGGTGCATCAGGGCCATTTCAGATTCTAAGCAGAGTTTAAAGGATATGAGGAGGATTGATTTATATAGTGCTCTCTATCCATGTACACAGTGCTCTACAAAGAATGAAAGTCTAAGTCCCTGCCCCATGGGGTATACAATCCAAAAATAGACACACAAGGACAATGCAACATACACGAGACTACCTCTGAAACAGTTCAGAAGCTGAAGTTCAGAATACAGCCGCTAGCCATAGGAACATAAGAAGAGCAATGCTGAATCAGACCAAAGGCCTGTCTAATCCTGCATTCTGCATGTACACCCATGTGGACACCAAAAATATACATTAAAAAATATTTTAAAATGTTGAAATGTGGTGCCATTGTCTGCAAGCTAATCTTGACCCTTTTGGTACAGATGACATTTGGGGTGGAGCAGGGGGCCACATATGGCCCATGGGCCATGTGTTGCCAACCCCTGAGTGACAATAAAGGTGTGTGTTTTCATTTAAGTGCAGGATTGTTGAGAGCATTCAGTACAGGTGCTTATGTCAGGCAATGAAGAAACATAATTTATCGGCTTCTGCTGCTGTGCTTTTCATGGCAGCTTGATCAGTGAGTGATAATGGTGATCTTGCCCTGAAAACTTCTGTCCGCTGTCTTCTGCGGTTCACACTGCTGTAAAAGGCACAGTTGCCAGCCAGGATATATATTTTTTTTCTGGTCATTTGGCAAGCCGATAGGACTCTGTAAGCTCAAATCATAACAAATGGAGGGCAATTTTATGTTAACATGGAATCAGGCAGAGTTTCATATTTTGAAACACCAGCTGTTCTGATTAGGGAGAAATTTTAAAATTCAGAGTGCACAGATGAATAAAGAGCAAGCAATAATAGCAGAGTCTGCAGATGACATAGTACAATCATTTTGTGACAGCGGAAGCACTCGCTCTAGCAACCTGCCTAGCAGCTCCTACGGCTGCAGCAATAGGGAGGGCTTTGTCTCTTCCCTCCTCCTCCTCTCTCCATCCTCCCTCAAATGACTCCTCCAAACATTTTCAGGTGCCTGGTGAAAACTGCACTTCCCAGCATTTCAGGAGTCTGGGAAGGGGGCAGAAAAGACTGGGCGAGAGAAAAGAGAAGCGGGTGGAGGTTGGGGCGGGGAGAGAAAGAGTCACCCTGTTCTGCCTACACATCTGCCACCACCAGGGCAGCACCAGTAAACCTGAAGCCACCACCAGGTGAGAAAGTATCCTGGGGTGGTTTGGTTTTGAATGAGCATTTAGCTTTACAAAAAAACCCAAACCCTGGTCCTGGTGGAAATGAAAACTTCTTGAATTGGTTTGTTGACTTTAAGATCAAATGTTTCTCCATGGTGCTGGGAAAAGAAATTCATGGAACGTCTTGGGTATCATATCATATCATATTATATGATATCATATACAGTAATACCTTGGATTACAAGCATAATTCGTTTCGGAACCATGCTTGTAATCCAAAACACTCTTATATCAAACCGAGTCTCTGGCGGGCATGAGCAGGGCCGATTTCGGCCCGCTAGGCCTGCTCGAGGCGAGCGGTTACATCCCTACACTTGTATTGCAAGACGTCACTTGTTTATCAAGTCAACATTTATTAAAAAAAATTGCTTGTCTTGCAAAACGCTCTCAGACCAAGTTACTTGCAATCCAAGGTATTACTGTAATTATATCACACACGCACACGCGCGCACACACACACACACACACACACACACACAGAGGGGGGCGGGATCAACACAACTGCCTGAACGTTTGGATTCTCCTTGGGGCGTTGCTATGGGGAACATGGACAGGAGGGTGCCGTTGCACACTCATGTCCTGCTTGTGGGTTTCCCGCGGGCAGCTGGTCGGCCACTGTGTGAACAGAATGCTGGACAAGATGGACCCTTGGTCTGATCCAGCAGGGCTCCTCTTCTGTTCTTCTGTTCTTATGACTGTCATGATGAGTGCCTGCACTTCAGAATTTACCATGGCACGACCGGCTGCACCATCAGGGTTTTACATGCACAGAGCAGCCCTCCCTCCCCTCCCCTCCCCTCTCCCCCCACTCAGTCCTTCGCCTTCCAACCACATGGGAATGGAAATGTGACAGCAGGGCTGGAGCCAGCGACTGTGGCCCTGTTCTCCCCCTCGTGCGACGAGAGGGAGAAAAGCCAAACAGGGTGTCATTTTTCTCACACCTGCTGAGAAAAGTGGACTTCAAGCCGATCCTATGCATGTTTAGACAGAAAAAAAAGTCCAACAACTCCCAGCATTCTCCAGCCAGCCATGCTGGCTGGGGAATGCTGGGAGTTGTAGGACTTTTTTCGGTCTAAATATGCATTGGATGGTACCCTTAATCATTACAACTTGCAGGCACTCTTGCTTAAAAGGGCAGTTGGTCGCTGCCTTAAATATATTGTTCTATTGTCCACTGTTTAACAACGGGGGGGATTGGCCCTTCTTTCACTCCTATAAATCCAAAGCCCTCCCACCACCTTGGTAAAGGCAAGTAAGCAGGCTGATGAAATCTGAATTCACTAACAGTGCGGATGACCTGCTGGTGAGCAGACTCTGAAGATCTGGTTATGTTTGGGTCTCCATATGGAATCGATATGGCAAATGGAGCTCTCCCAAAGATCCCCATTTCAGGTGGGGAGTTATAGCCCTGGAGCTCAATGCAAGTTGTAGGCACAGCAGCAACAACAACAAATCAGTCCGGAGTTATGAAACGCCCACACGGAGTCGATCAAAAACCCGCAGCAATTCCACTGAGCATCTGATTTTCATTCTCACTCTTTGTTGTACATTGTAAAATATGTATTTCAGAACAAGGCCTGGCATGGGACATTTGTAATGAAAAGATGTGCACATAAAGTATGAGCACTAGAGCCAAGTCCAAGCATATCTCCTGTCCCGAATTGTGCAGGATTGCAGGGCAAAAGAAATAATAATTAAATCTCTGACCCACTTTTGTACAAGGGCTGTATGTGTCTTTCAGGATGTCATGGCAACATTATAGAGCAGTGATGGCGAACCTATGGCACGGGTGCCACAGCTGGCACGCAGGGACCTCTCTGTGGGCACTCGAGCCATTAGTCACCAGATCGCGAAAAGACCGTCCCCCCCTTCTGCAAAACACTAATGATCTTGTTCTTTCTCACAGTGTAGAACAGAATGATTTTATTCTAGAATTCCTGTCACAGAATTCTTTTCTACATCGTTACCACATTTAAAAGATTTTGAAGAATGATGCACAGAGCATGGCTTGGATGTAAAGCCCTAACAGTTGACCTGAGTGCTGTATGTGTTGCTCTCAAACTAACGGAGTATGAGCCAAGGCTTGACAAATTATCAGCATGCATGCAATAGCAAAAATCACATTAATTGTGCAAAAGCATGCCCAATGCAAACTTTTACCTAATGCAGTGTTTGCAGTCCAAGACATAAAGTGTTTAAAATGTGTTAAGCACGTTTAGTTTTCTTGTTTATCTTGCTCATTCTAGTACAGGTTGACTTTTACTAATCCGACACCTGTAGAAGCAGGGAAAGGACCCAGGGTAAAGCTTGCCCCATACAATTTCAGTCTGGCATATAATCATATTACAAGTTGAGAATCCCTTATCCAAAAATACATGTGCCTAATTATTTTAAAAGTTTGTCTAAATTCCCTTCAGGCTATGTGTACAATGTAGTACTATAATAATTTTTTGAGTTGATATTTTTTCCAACCAAAAACTGTTTGTATCATTGAAAGCTCTGTTATTGTGTTTTTCTTTAAAGACAAAAGATGTTAATTAGTTCGGACAACTGTATGAGTTGTTTTTCTAAAACTAAAACCTCGGTATTCAGGTTTAATTGCAGTGTTGGCATTTTGAAATAAATAAGTTGGTTTTGTGTTGCAGTTTGGGAACTCGGGCTCAAAAGGTTCGCCATCACTGTTATAGAGGAAGCATCCCTGCCTCTATGCCAGGGGTGCACAACCTTGTCGTGGTTAGGGGCCAGTTGGGTGTCAGTCTGGTGACCTATTGGGGGCAGCATGAGGAAAGCGGGTGTGGCCAGAGCCAAAAGGGTGTGGCCAGAGCCAAACGCGTTCGTCATCTGTACTTTCTTCATCCCTTTCTTGGGTATTGTGGCAAACGAATCAGGCATTAAGGCATAGTTTTCACAAGCTGGCTTCGGCGATCTCCGCTCTGCCTCCACCCGCCAGCCGCCACCGCAACGAGAGGCACAGATCAGCGCTGCCGGCTCATGAGCCAGCTTTAGCAATTGATGCTCCCCGCCCTCCCTGCCAGTGGGGCCAGCTCAAAAGGGCTGACAATGCCGGGAGACTGCTTCAGCTGGCTCGTGAGCCGACTGAAGTGATTCATGCTCCCCCATTCTTCCACTCCCCGCTGCAGTTGTGAGCCCTCACAGCAGCAGTGCGGTGGGAGGGAAACCTCATTCCTCCTGCAAGGTCACCCACGGGAGGACTGAAGGGGGAGGAGGGGGAGGGAGGGGCACCCTACCCATGATGCACCCGGTCACCTGTCAGGCACATTTTGGGTAGGGCGGCTTATAAGCAACACTGTGCAGCTTGCTCCGCAGTGTGGCTTATTGTGTTGTCCAAACCCTCCCATTATTTTCCTCCTTCCCACACAGTCAGTTGTCAGTTTTCCTACTCGCCTCCTGTCATTTCTTCTCCCCTTCACCTTTCGCACTTAACTTGTACCCTATCCCCAGCTGCCAGTTTTGTCCCTCCCTCCCTCCTGCTGCTTTTAAATTCTCTTCCTCTTACAACAGCTTCCCTCTCTTTCCCCCTTCCCTTTTATTCCCAGTTTTCAAAATTATGATTACTGAAAATATTAGCCTTGCTCTCTAACCAGCTCCCGCGGCTGCACCTGCTTGTGCGTGGCCATGGCAGAGGATGGTCAAGAAAAGAGGCACTGGGGCAGTCTATATAGCACTGAGACCCACCTAGATCTGGGCTAAGACCCACTGGTGGATCCCGACCCACACTTTGAGGAACACTGGCATATACATAGGAACCCACAACAAAATAATGTGCGTGCGTGCGTGCGTGCCTGCTCAGGGGTGGTGCTAGGTATGGAAAAGATCCAGGGCTCAGGCCCAGAAGACAAAACAACAACAACAACAAAGCACAAATTTGTATATGCTAATTTACATATGCTCTAAAACAGGGCTCTCCAACCTTGGGTCCCCAGATGTTGCTGGCCTAAAGCTCCCAGAATCCCTTGCCATTATTCATGCTGGCTGGGTATGCTGGAAGCTGTAGGCCAGCAACATCTGGGGACCCAAGGTTGGAGAGCCCGGCTCTAAAGTCTCTCTGTGTCAGTGTGTCTTTAAAGGACCCTGTCTCCTAAGGACAGCCCTATTTGTAAAAAAGAATGTATGGACAGGAGAGAGGAGGGCATCTGAGTTCAGGAAAAACCCCGCAGGCACAAAGATTCAGGCAGTGGGCCTGCAGGAGGTTGAAGCACATGTGGGTAAAAAGCCAGCTAATCCAGGTGGACCACATGCAACAGAGATCATCAGGGCCCCTGTCCCTTTATTTCAGCAAGTGCCCATGGAGAGCAGGGTGGTGGGGCAGATGGCCTCCCAGAGATTCGGGCTCCAAAAGAAAGATTTGGGGCTCCAGCCCTAGTGGGCCGCCCCCTGACACCTCCAGTGTGTGTGTGTGTGTGTGTGTGTGTAAGGTGTGTGTAAGTGAGTTCATGAAACTCACTGAGTGACTTTGGGCCAGTCACTGACTCTCAGCCTAACCTACCTCACAGGGTTGTTGTGAGGATAAAATGGAGAGGAGGAGGAGCTTTATGTAAGCCGCCTTGGGCTCCTTTCAGGAAAAAAGGTGGGGCATAAATATAATAAATAAAATAAAATAAAGCTCATCTTTCCCAGGAAGGAGGCTGCCCAGAGCAAGTGAACGTGTCTCTTTCCTCTCTCCTCCGTTTCCAGCCATTCCATTCCCCCTGCCACCCAGTTCTCAGTGTTTTCTTTCTTTCTCAACAGTCAGTGAGCATTCCATGGGCACAGAGCACACCCAGTCCTCACATTGGGCTATTTTGGAGGGTACTGCCCCCCTCCTTAGGGTTCCCTCTGCTAAATATTTTTTTTGGGGGGATACTTCTGCAATCCTGGGAGTTCTCCAGGGTCTGCTGATTCCTCCCTCTTGTGCATGGTTGTTGCCAAGCAATGGTACTCAGAGAAATGAATCAGAATTAGAATCTAGGCTGATAAATCATATTTAATCAATTAATAATACTTTTATACCCTAGTATATTAAAATCCCTAAGCGGTTCACATTAAAATACAACATAATATAAAACAAGACAAAAATAATAAATAATTAAAACATTAAAAACATTTTTTTTTAAAAAAAAAAAATTACACTCCCATAACAATAAAAGAGTGGTAACAAAGTCTCTCACGGGTCAGGGAAAGCCTGTGTGGATAGGTGTGTTTTCAGGAAGTGTTTAAAACTTGCCATTTCTGCCTCTCGAACCACATGTGGCGGGAGAGTGTTCTAAAGGGTGGGTGCCACCACTGAGAAAAGATGGAGTCATTTGTCTCATCATGCGTCAGCCTTTGGAAGGAGCAGCGAAGATTCAGTCTTCAGGTGTCAAGGACAGTGGTACTTCGGTGTCCATTATTTCTTTTCGTTTCCTGATGTATCCAGGAATTATGTACCTAACTGCCAAGTTGATGCTGCCTACCTATTCCCAGGCTCATGTGTTACTCAAGAGGTGTGGTTGCCTGAGAATTCAAACTGTGTAGGTCCCTACCATGGGTGCTATGCCATGTCTCCTAAGTAGTGGCCACATGGTTTGGGTGATTTCCCACCAATGCAGGCAACCCCTTCATTTTGGTGGTGGTGGTGGTGGTGGGATTCCCCCCTTTGTCTTGCAAATATAAATGGTGATAGAAGGAGTATGTTTATGAGAGGGTGTGTGTAATTTCTAGGGAACCAAGCTGTTTTGAGACACCCCTGTCTTTAGACTGCTAAAATTATTAGTAGCTGATGAAAAACTTGGCCATTTTATTTTATTATTTTTATATTCAGTGAGAGAATAGCAGGACAGAAATAGCAGATTTTTCTGGACATAAAATGCCTCTTTGAAAACTGGCATACTGAAATATTTGAAATACCGCAGCTGGAAAATCAGGAAGAAAGCCTACACAACCCACAAAATTGATATTGTTCCAACTTTATCTCAATGTTGTTGATGATCACTATTACAAAATGCAGAGAGAGAAATGAGAATGTACTAGAAATGGAATTCACCAAGTGGAATGAAAAGCTCTTAGTGTTCCTTTGTTGTCAGTCACAGCCCGGCCGTAAATAAAACCCAACTGTTCTTTATTTACAGTTTCAGAGAACTAATTCCATGGTCTAAAAGCTGAATGCTAGCCAAGATCATGTCACCTCTCTTTTTACAACATTGCAAATACATGTCCCATCCTCTCTGGTGAAAACTCTGGTTTGTGCCTTGGGCATCTCACTGCAACCGTCTTCTTCACCTCAATTCCTTGTTGTCTCACCTTTATCTAGAATTCAGATGCCATAATTTACTCCTCTGATCACTCTTACCATGATACCCTTCCTTAAATCCCTTCACTGGCTTCTTGTCTACTCCCAGATCCAGCTCAAACACCTTGTCCTTGTGCTTTCAAAAGCCTTCATGGCCTTATCCCCACTTCTCCATGCTGTTATATCTCAATGCTTCCCTGCTCCTGACCTTTGCTCCTCCTGCTCCACCACCTTCAGCCATCTGAAGGTTCCCTGCTCCCTCAAACATCTCCACACCTTTCCCCTGGCTGTCCCACATGACATGCCTAGAACTGCTTCCCAAAATACCTTAACAAGGCCACCTCCCTTCCATCCTTCAAATCCCTCTTCAGCACTCACCTTTTCCATGAACACTTGGACTCAACTAGGAATGGGGGAGAAATTTGTTCAGTTTTCATTTTAATGTGAGCTTCCCTAATTTCTCACTATTGAAGCACTATGCAAACTGAGACTCAGGCAACAATCCTATGGTCCCTAGACGGTGTCTGAGGGGGCCATAGAATAGTTTGGATTCCCCGATCCAAGGTCGGAAACAGTGCTCTGGCGTCAGAGAGTGGGGAATTGGAGAACCAATCTCCTGCCCCCTTGCAGGCAACACAGAAAAAACCACAATGGCTGCTTCTCTGAGGTTGGGAAAGCGACCTCGGAGAGGGGGAAAGGGGGCATTGCAGTGGGCAGGGAGGGGAGGAGACTGGAGAGGCCAGGATATGAGCTGTCCTGAAGCCTCTCCAGCCTTCTTCCTCCCCACTCCAAAAAACCCGCATCTAGCAAAAAATGCAGGGCGCAAGGATGGGGAGGCAAAGATCGCCTCTGCTGCTCCTCCTGCTTCGCCTGGGATGACCGTAAGCCTCCAAGTTCAGAGGCTTACAATCATTGAGGGCACAACCCATAGGATTGTTGTGTTTATCCTCAGTTATCGTTCAAAATCACACTTCTCCAAATTTTGTCATAGAGTTCTCCAACCCAAAAATGTGTATATTAGGGAAAATAACATTCAAACATTCATATTAGGGAGACTGCTTGCAAAAAATGTGTATATTAGGCAAAAATGAATTAAAAATGCATGTATTAGGAGAAGTAAGCACAAACTGCTTATGAATTTTTATGCAAATTAAAACAAAAATCTCAAAGGTTGGGACAAACCAAACTTATGACTTAGAGAAATTTTCCAAGTTTGAGATAAACCACACTTAAGACTGGACAATGAGGAAGTGAGAGAAATGAAAATTGAGATTCTTCCATCCCTAGCACTCGATCAACCGCTCTAGTCTGTAGGTCTGGAACCTATGGCCACCAGATTTTGTTGGACCATAGCTCCCATCATTCCAGACTACTGGCCATCCTGGTGGCAGGCTGATGGGAATGGGTGTCCAACATCCAGAAGGCCACACATTCTGCACCCCGCTATAACCCAGGTCAAGTATATGTTCCTGAGCTATTTCTCCACTGTGTTGAATTTTAGATCTGAGGCCCCTTGAGGGACTTGTTCTCCTGCACTCTAGAAAGCACACTGTGTGCATTGCTAGTGCTACAGAAATAGTAAGATGTTTTTTTCATAGATCAGAATGGCAGAAACTCAAAAGACGACCACAATATTGTTGCAGATTTATGGCTTAGACAAAGGACAGGCTGACATGCCAAGATGTGGTGATGAATCACTGGCTTATCACTGAAAAAGAAGACAGGCTAGACCAGGAGCTGTGAACCTTAAATCCACTACGCCTACCTAGCACTCAACAGTATTCTCAAATACATCCCCCCCCCCAGCAGTGAGTGAAAAGTTAGGATATAAAAACAGCACTCAAACCAAGGGAATTTTATTCAGATCTACATATTTATATGTTGATATGATGCACAGATCCCAGGCATGCTTTCAGTGAGTCTGTGCCTGACGGCCATCAGCCAATTCCAGAGTTCTGCCATCTGGTTCCCTCCAGATGTTTTTGAACAACATCTCCCATCAGCTCCAGCCAGCATGGCTAATGGGTAGGAATGCTGGGAGTCCAAAACATCTGGAGGGCACCGTGGGGAAGGCTGCTTAATGGGAGGTTTATTTGAACCCAAATAGCACATCCCTTCTGATGTTTTCTTTTCATTGTAAATGGATAGTGTATTGTTATTTTTTTGTTGCTTTTTGCCCCAAGTGGAGAGGGGGCTTTCCTATTGGATTACTCTTCGCTGGATGCCACTTTTTAAAAGGGCCTGGGGGGGGGGGATCCTGGGATTTTGTCCTGGGGCAAGGTGAGCAGTATACAGCACTTCTCCGCTGGCTCTCAGAAGGCATTGCAGCAAGAGGTAAGAAGGGGCTGCCTAAAATCCAAAATGACCATTTACCCCAAAAGGTTCAGAATGCCCTTCATGATTTGTAGAACACTCCCTGGAGCAGGGGACATATGGCTCTGGTTAAAAAAAACCCCAAACTGGTCTAGATCTATCAATGGGCATTGCTTTCAGTTGTGCTAGAGCTCCGTGAAACCTCCATGTTCAGTGGTAGTATACCATGAAACAGGAGATATGGAAGATAAACAAGGGAAGGCTTCATAGTGTTTGTGAGATTCTAATAAAGACATCTGGCTGGCGACTGGGGTGTTTGTGGGAATGAACAGTTCTACACAGTTGTGTAGAAGGAAGGATGGCTTAGCTATGACCTTGACCAGAGGACTAAAGAGGTTGCCTGTCAAAGGACCCTCAGGAAACTTTTTTTTTTAATGTGCAAATGCATGCCTTTCCTCCATATAAACTAGATTTAATTGTGGAAAGCATTTATTCTTCAGAATGGCATAATCCTACCGCCTGCAGTTTCTGCATTCTTTAATGATTAAAGCCTAAGTAAAACATCTGTCGCAAATAAAAATAAATAAATAAATAAAAAGATTGAAACAATGAAGTCTCTTCAATCTCTCTTGGAGTGGGGATGAGCAAACATCAATCAATTACATTCTCCTTTTCAGCTCGTGTTAACCGCTTTGATGCCAAGAGCCTTTGCAGACACAATCATACATCTAGGTACATCAATGTTTAATAGCACAGAATGGAACGGCCATGTTCAAAGGCAGTTAAAGGTCCGATTACCAAAATCCGGGGGTGGGTGGGTGGTGTGTAGGGACACCAGGCAGGAAGCAGCCATTTCCAGACAACTCTGTTGCTAGCTTTGACAAGCATCTGGCTGGCACTGCCAGACAAAATGGACCTTTGATCTAGTCCAGCATGGCTAAAAGGGTAAGATAATGTAATGGTATTGCTATTATGTTGTCCTTTGTTTGGTTCATTTATTTCTGGCTCCTGAGGAAGGAGCCTTTTGACTCCAAAATGCGTCAAGCTACATTAAAACCATCCCCCCCCCCATTCTGCACCTGAGTTGGCTCTTTTTGTCTTCTAATCCGAAGTGCTTCCCCCCCCCCCCGGCCCCTTCATTTTAACCAGCATGGCTAACAGCCATGGATAGAATTATCCCCTAGAACAGGAGCAGGGGACCCTTTTTCTATGAAGGGCCAATAACCCATGGCAAAAGTCCATGGCTACACCCAATGGTGGGCGGAGCCAGAGGGAAAAGATGTCAGAGCCACCCCCTTCTCTCTCTCAGGGTAGCAGCATGAAGAGCTCTCTCACAACTACCACTGCTTCTTGCTCGTGCTTTGGATGTTGGCTGTTGGCTTTGGTTGCTTTGGATGTTGCTTTGGGTGTTGGCTGGGTGCTTCCATGCACTCTGTTCCTATGGATGGGTCTGCAGTGCGACGAATAAGCCTTGTGAACCATTCTGTAGTGTGTGTGTGGCCCATGAGCTGCAGGTTCCCCACCACTGCTCAATAACACTATGGGTTGGATCCAGATTCAGCTATGTGTAAAGTAGATCCACAGAAATCAATGAGAAAAAATTCCTAAGTGAGTAATGATTAACTTACACCTCGTTGATTTCAGTAGGTCTAGAATCATAGAATCATAGAAAAGTAGAGTTGGAAGGGGCCTACAAGGCCATCGAGTCCAACCCCCTGCTCAATGCAGGAATCTAGGTCAAAGCATCTCTGACAGATGTCTGTCCAGCTGCACCTTGAATGCCTCCAGAGTGGGAGAGCCCACGACCTCCCTAGGTAGTTGATTCCATTGTCTTATTGCTCTGACAGTCAGGAAATTTTTCCTTATGTTTAGGTGGAATCTAGGTTCCTGTAACTTGAGCCCATTATTCCGTGTCCTGCAAACTGGGATACTTATAAGCATAAGTAAGTTGGGATCCAACCCTACGTATTTTATTTTATTTTTAAGTCATTCTAGTAGTACAAAAGATTTAACCTTTACTTTGGATTATCTTAGCTTATGTTCCATTATTATACTGGACCAATTTCATTTTTGTGAGAGATATATTCTTACGTTCTTGATTCTGAATTACTCTTAAGTACGCATGCTTTTTCAAAGAAGGGTTTTACATTCAAAACGCATTGGGCTCATTCTAATAAATTATTTCCTACCACCTTTTGAAGGTTCTTTCTGGTTTCTTTGAGAGTTACATGCTTGCTCTGTGGTGAAACCATCCTATAGATCAGTGTTCTCCAACCTTGGGTCCCCAGATGTTTTTGGCCTACAACTCCCAGCATGCATGCTGGGAGTTGTAGGCCAAAAACATCTGGGGACCCAAGGTTGGAGAACTGCTATAGATGCTTCTCCACAACCCAAAGCCTACACAGAACCATGTTCTCTATATACCAACAGCTGCTCTGGGCATTCTAAAGCAGTGTCATCAGAGGATTTATTTGCACTTCGCCTCCTGCAGCCTACGGATCTTGGGGAGGAGGAGAGAAGGGGATGCATGGCCTCTGGGTTGGTAAAAGCACTGAAATAAAAAATATATTTAAAAAAAAAAAAGCACTGGCTTATACCATTTGAAGCATCTGAACTGGGAAAGTTAACTGGATGTAATGAAGACAGGTACAAGGCCTTTAAAAGATCCACCAGAGGTAATTTAAAAGAGGAAAGTTATACCACCATTACTTTGATTCTTTTATTATTATTATTTTTAAATCTTATTTTTTTTCTGCCATGAGACAGGAATGCATGATAGACAGAAATGGCTCAAACATCTTCACATGACACTCTTAAATCATATTTCATTCACAATTTTCCCCTAGAACATCTACAGTTAACATGTAATCCCACCCATTTCCATCCATTATCACAGATTTAATTATCCATTAAACAGTAGTTGCCAGCAATCGAAAGCTGTAAGGCTTTTTTTTTTTTTTTTGCATATTAGGAAAAAAAAACACCTTTATTCTACAACATGAGAAAAAACCCCAAAACTATTAACTCTCATTTTACATGGCAACCCCAAGCTAATAGATATTTCCAAATGAAATGCATTGTTTCATGGTATTCACTGAGGATGCAAGAGAGCTCCATCTCCCATTAGTTCAGACAAACATTACTAGAAGTACTTTATCACCTTAGGGCGCAATCCTATGCATGTTTAGACAGAAAAAGTCTTACAACTCCCAGCATTTTCCAGCCAGCATGGCTGGCTGAGGAATGCTGGGAGTTGTAGGCCTTTTTCTGTCTAAACATGCATAGGATTGCACCCTTAGTGTATCCGTTTTAAATGGTGTTATCCAACTAGTGTTGCTCTACCAACAGAAGGCATTTGTCAGTGGAACAGAGAGGGGGGTGACTTGGGGCAATTTGGGGCATCTCACCTCCAATAGGCCCTTATGTGCCCCCCCAAATCTTCTTAAGGGTTGGAGGGGCCTTCTGGAGCAGATTTGGGGAGCTGTGGAGGCTAGAGGGGATGGGGAACTGCTGAAAATCTCCCCCTCCTTATAGGGCTGGTGGGCACCTTTTGTTGTTAGAGGAACACCAGCTGGATATCATCCAAAGGAATCAATTACCGGTATTATGCAACAATCTATATTGCCCAGTAACATAATTTGGAAAAGTGGCCAGTGACACCCTAGAGCTCTCCGACATCGGTCCTATTTAATGGTACAGATACAAACAAACAAACAGATGGGTTGCTTGGAATCCACAACTCTCTCCATTTGAAGAGAATTGTTTTGAGGTTTTCCGGAATGGATGTAAACGTGTGTGTGTGTGTGTGTGTGTGTGTCCTTTGGGAGTCCATTTGAGTTCTCAACATTATCAATGATGAATAGATTAGATACCTGATCTGTAGCATTTACTCCTGAGAAGATACTAGAAGGGAATGACAGTTCTGATGCACTTTGGAATGGCACAATCACGTAAACGCTTGCACACTTAAGACTTAACAAACTCATCCAAAGTTTCTAAACACAATTTCTAACTAAACTCTAAAATATCAGCACAATTAAAAAAAAAAAAGACCCTATGTAATCAAAACATAAACAGGTAGGAATTTTTTTCCAGCAAACTTTTAAACGTAGGAAATTCTAGGTACTTAAGAAAAATGTAGCTGACGGGATGGGGGTTTGGTGTAATTTTCTTTAAAAAGATATTTTTCCAAACGCATAATAAAATGCCATGAAATCCCATAACTGGCCAGGTCCAGCCATCTCAGAGCTGCATGGATTACAAAAACTGGCCAGGGGGAAAAAACACACACCACATAACACACACAAAAATATAACACACAAAAGAGAAAAAGAAATCCAAAAATATCCAACATAATCCAAGTAAATGTGACATTTACATTACAGCTATTAAAAAGGAGGCTGTAAAAAAAGCCTATTTGAAATTTTATTATTCTTATAGTTACCCCCTAAATAGTTTTTGAAAGTGATTGATTTATTACATTAATCCCAAGCACCAGATTTTATAATTTAATGATATTCTTCTAATATTTAGCCTCTTATTGAGGGAATGAGTTGTATCTGAAGGCCAAGTTTTAACTTGAGAGTTAGAACTTTTGTCATCATGCAATCAAGTCAGTTCACATCAAGGTCACAGTAGGTGTTCTTGAGTTTCAATATGGCTAGGCAAGTAGCTCCTTGAAAAGATGTCATATGGTGGTCATCCACTAAGCAAAGCTTAAGTTCGGCCTTTGAAGATCCATCATCAAGAAACAATGGGAAGTGTTCTTTTAAGTTGCTTTAAAACTAGCAGCAGCCAGGGCAGAGTATGCCTGGAGGCCAGTAGGAATTAGTAGTGTTAGAAAATTGCATAGGTGTTAATCAAGAAGGCAGTAAGTATGATGCACAATATGGCTCTGTTGTGATGTTTGTCTTCTCCTCCTCTCCTCCTGTTTTTAATATAAAAAAAGAAAGGAGAGCTCCATAAAGAGCTTGCGCCTGGTATGCATTACGCAGCAGGTATTACTCAGTGCTTCTGTTTGGTGTTAAAAGTTCTTTCACAGAAGGCTTTTCCACCTCTTCAGCCTATGGCTGAAGCTAATTCCTCCTTCTTCTCTACCCCATGTCATTTGCATCATATGCCTCTTTCTGACAGCAATTTCAGAAGTACGTTTAATCTACAGTGACATCCTACTATCCTGACCAGCTCCTGACGGGAACTCTCAAGATGGATCCATACAATAGTTCCATGCACTGAAAACAGAAGAAGAGCAGACTAAAAGCCTTCAACTGAAACCCAACAACTGGAGTGCTCCCGATTTGGAGCTGCTTCCCTTCCCCTACTTGAACCCTCTTCCCCTTTACAAAAGTATGCACACCGAAGGAAAAATGTATAAAGGTCATCTGAGTTCAAGCTGTTAAGACACTGGAGAGTTTTCTTGCTGGTCTTCCGTAACAGTGGATCCACTCTGCTCCTCACTTGTTTCGTTGGATGGTTCTACGCAGTTTGGCTCACCTGGATCTAGGCTGCTGCCATCACTTTGCTCCTCGTTCTGCTCCTCGTTGGCCTCCACAGTCTGCTCCAGATTAATCTCCAACGATGTTGGGGAACCATCTGTTATGCTTTCGTTGGCTGCTGTTTCGTCAAACAGCTGAGCGTCGGGAATGGGGGTGCTTGGCTGTACGAAGCTTTCACTGGCACTTACAGGCACTTTGGTAGTGCCCATTTCTACCGTAATGTCGTTCTGTGGCAAAGTTACTTTCTCTACAAGTCTCCACTGAATGATACTCATATCTTTGCCTCCAGTTGAAATCAAGTGACTGTCGTTATGAGTGAAGCTGACATTTGTCACATGGCTACTGTGAGCGCTGTATTTATGACTTGGAGCCTGTGGAAACAAGCCAGGAAACGAAAGTCTGTGTTAGGATCAAAATACCCATGTGAATATCTGTTTCATCTCAACATCCCAACTATGTGAATTTAGTCAGGAAAGAAAAGATGCTCTCTACACCCTTCCTAATAAAAATGTAAATTTCATCTGGCTTCATATCCTCATGAATCCTACATAAGCCTTACTGACATGACAAATGGTGTGGTCCTGTTCTATGTAAACTCTCTTAACTACTGACAGTAGTTTCACTGCTGGGATAACTGCATATATCTGATGGTAATGGATCAGTCCCATTGTTCATGAGAATACTGCTACTGTAGCTACTGGGAATCTACTGATCAGTGTAACTGGCTTGAATATCTCAACAACCCCAGTGATTTAAAAAAAATATAATTCAAGATACAGATTGCTGGCTTTCCAGCTGTGGTCATGCTGAATTTGCAATACAAGAGAGAGCAGAATCCCAGACACAATATTAAATACATCCCCAACATCTGAAGAAATACTGGCCTTGGGAGTGGGGTGAGTTAACCCTTGCACCCCTTCCACCCATGTCCCTAAACCTGTGACATGTAGACATACCTTTGCCTTGGAGCAGGGATACTGAAATAGATGGACTTTACAAAAGTCATCGGCAACTGCTATCACCTTTCTGTTGTGGGACCTGATGAGAGCATTTATATCTGTTCCATCTGATCCTTCAGGCCACACTCCTTCAGTATAGGAGAAACAAATACATTAGGTCTGTAACCCACATAAAGCAGGGGTGCAGAACCTTTGGCCCCTCCAGATGTTAGACTCCATTTCCCATCAGCCCCAGCCAGCACAGCCAATGGTCACAGATGGTGGATGTTGTAGGTCAACAACATCTGGAGGACCACAGGTTCTCCACCCCTGGTTTAAAGGAATCTTAGCCGATTAGTTGTATAAGTGAGTTGTAACAGAACAGGGGTGGGCAACTTGTGGCCCTTCAGATATTTTGCCTACAACTCCCATCACCCCTGGCCATTGGCTATTCTGGCTAGGTTTAATGGGAGTTGCAGGCTAACAACATCTGGAGGGCCACAAGCTACCAATCCCTGTAATGGATCAATCCATTAAAACTGGATTAATCTGTATATGAACAACCAGCAGTTCTGAAGAAGGTGGTACTTTGTTTTTTAAATGGTGCACCTACATGCCACAGCACACACAATCTTAAAAAAGACAGTCCCCGATGCATGAGTGAGAGAGGACAAATGCTTCTTCTAACATGGAAATGTTATGTTCAATTTTTATAAGTACTCCTATCAAAACAATTCATTGTTTTGATTGCTGAACTAATGGAGGTGGTTTTGCTGGCGATGCTGATGTCCCCCAGGCTCTTGGTCCTGGAGGATATTAACATCCATGCTGAGGGCACCTTGTCTGGTGTGGCTCAGGAATTCATGGACCCCATGACAACCATGGGACTGTCCCAACATGTCATTGGCCCAACACATGTAGCAGGGCACACTCTAGACTTGGCTTTTTCAGCCGAGCATGGAGATGGTGATCTGAAGGTGGGGGAATTTGAATCGGTCCCCTTATCATGGTCAGATCACTACCTGCTGAGATTTAGGCTAACGGCAGCTTTCCCCCTCTGCAAGGGTGGGGGACCTATTAAGATGGTCCGCCCCCGGAGGCTGATGGATCCGGATGGTTTCCAGAGGGCCCTTGGGGGGTTTCTGGTTGATATGGCTGGCGGACCTGTCAAATCCCTGGTTGATCTCTGGAATAGAGAGATGGCCCGGGCAGTTGACACGATAGCTCCTGAGCGCCCTCTCTGTAGTAGAGCTCGTATGGCTCCGTGGTATACCCCAGAGCTGAGAGTGATGAAGCAAAACAGGAGATGGCTTGAGTGCAGGTGGAGGAAAACTCCTAGTGAATGCAATCAAGCCCTGGTATGTGCCTATAGCCAGGTATACCTAGAGGCAGTGAGGGTGGCAAAGAGACAACATCTCACTGCCTCTATCCAATCATCACTTTGCCGCCCAGCGGAGCTCTTTAGGGTCGTCCGTGGCCTGTTATACGCTGGCGGGTGGTGGAGGCCAACCAGCTCCAGGTGCTCTTGGATGAGACTGATTATCTGGATCCATTTCAGTCGGGGTTCAGGCCTGGTTTGGGCACAGAAACAGCTTTGGTCGCCCTGTATGATGACCTATGTCGGGAGAGAGACAGGGGGAGTGTGACCCTGTTGATACTCCTGGATCTCTCGGCAGCTTTCGATACCTTCGACCATGTATCCTTCTGGAGCGGCTGTCTGAGTTGGGGGTGGGGGGCACTACATTGCAGTGGTTCTGCTCCTACTTGGATGGCCGGCTCCAGAAGGTGGTGCTTGGGGAATATTGCTCGGCCCCATGGACTCTCCAGTACGGTCTTATCCCCCATGCCATTTAATATCTACATGAAACCACTGAGTGGGGTCATCCGGAGTTTTGGAGTGCGTTGCCATCAGTACGCTGATGACATGCAGCTCCATTTCTCCTTTTCATCTTCAGCAGCTGAGGCTGTGGATGTGCTGAACCGGTGCCTGGCTGCGACAATGGACTGGATGAGGGCTAACAAACTGAGGCTCAATCCAGACAATACTGAGATGCTGTTAGTGGGTGGTTCCTTTGACCGGATGGAGGGTGTTCAACCTGTTCTGGATGGGGTTGCACTCCCCTTGAAGGAGAAGGTTTGTAGCTTGGGGGTGCTCCTGGAGCCATCTTTGTCACTCGAGGCTCAAGTGGCCTCAGTGGCAAGGAGTGCCTTCTACCAGCTCCGTCTGGTGGCCCAGCTACGCCCCTATCTGGACAGGGATAGCCTGGTCTCAGTAATCTATGCTCTGGTGATCTCTAAACTAGACTACTGCAATTCACTCTACGTGGGGCTGCCTTTGAAGACTGTTTGGAAGCTGCAGCTTGTGTAAAATGCGGCAGCCAGGCTTATTGCGGGGACCGGAAGGTCTGAGCACATTACACCGGTTCTGGCCCGTTTGCACTGGCTGTCAATATGCTTCTGAGCCGATTTCAAGGAGCTGGTTCTAACCTACACGGCTTAGGACCACAATACCTGATGGAACGTCTCTCCCAACCGCAATCTACCTGGATACTACGCTCAACATCTGGGGCCCTCCTCCAACTGCCACCTCCAAGAGAGGCTCGGTTGGTGGCAACAAGGAGGAGGGCCTTCTCAGTGGTAGCCCCCCAATTATGGAATAAGCTCCTCACTGAGACCCGCCTGGCACCAACCTTACTATCTTTTTGGCGCCAGGTCAAGACTTCCCTCTATGCCAAGGCATTCTACAGCTAAGAGCTCAAAATAGCACGGGGGGGGGGGAGGAATTGTCACTTGTAGGCTTAGTTTTATTAACCTTTGGGTTGTTATTTTAAACTGTGCTTTTAAATTTGGTTTTTAATCTTTTCAACTATTTTGTGTTTTTATTGTTGTTTTTATGTACAAACTGTTGTGAACCGCCCAGAGAGCTTTGGCTGTGGGGCGGTATAGAAATGAAATAAATGAAATTAAATTAAAAAACACCACACCTGCTGCCCAATGAATTGGAGGCCACTTTTTTTTAACCCATCACAAGATTTTAAGAGATTAATCTAAACAATTAACTGACTAATTAGTACGACCATTAAAAAAATACATATTTAATGCAATATAAATTTTAGTGAACATCTAAAAAAAAGTTATATGTAGCACCTCGCTCCCCATGGCTGATGATAACACTGATATAATGCCATAAAAACATATTAAAATGTTACAATATTTTAAAAATAGAAAGTGTGCCTATGGAGGAAAGAAAGGAGGACCCATCAGTGGTGCTCAGTCCCTCCCATCCCCAAAAAAGCCCTAAAAATGGAGACTTTTAAGGCGCAATCGTATGCAAGTTTAGACAGGAAAAAGGCCTACAACTCCCAGCATGCCCCAGCCAGCATAGCTGGTTGGGGCATGCTGGGTGTTGTAAGCCTTTTTCCTGTCTAAACTTCCACAGGATTGTACCTTTAGATGGTGAGAAGCTGGGGAGGCTGGTGATGCCTATGTCAGTGAGGCTCCTTATCCGTTGCAGATTTTATTTTGAGCTTTGTAGGAGCTATCCATGGTGCCCCATGGTGGTGAACCTATTTTGGGGATGGAGTACAGCACCATGGATAGCTCCTATAAAGCGCAGAATAAAAGCTGCAATGGATGAGGCGCCCCGGTGATATCCAGCCTCCCCAGTTGAGAAGGGAGAGGAAATAGAAGCATCTGGGTGGAGTTTCACATGGAGTGTGTGCCACAATAGAGACCCTGTTGCTTGCCAATTTAAGTCCCAATGGGATGTGTCTCATTGCAGGACTAATGCACTGCAAGTGCAGAAAGAGTAAAGTACCCCATCTCATCTACTACATCGCCATTCTAATCGCTCCCTTCCAAAGTGGTCCCTCTCAAAGAAAAAGAAAAGGCCATTTCATTACATGTATTTGAATATAACAGGCTATCAGGAACAGCTGGAATACTATTGACAAACCACTGTCCCAGTTAAGAAGTCAAACAACATGAAGAGGTGCTGTTGCATTCATGTCCTGCTTCTGAGATCCCACGGGCAGCTGGTTGGCCACTGTGTGAACAGAATGCTGGACTAGATGGCCCCTTGGTCTGATCCAGCATGGCTCTTCTTATGCTCTTAAATAAAGAAAAGCTACTAGTCCTCATGGTTATATGCTACCTCCAATACCGGGGCAGTATGCCTATGTACACCAGTTGGCGGGGAACATGAACAGAATGCTGGACTAGATGGCCCCTTGGTCTGATCCAGCATGGCTCTTCTGATGTTCTTATGCTGAAAAACACTTAAAATGCTGTCTAAATGACACAGTTTCCTCTCATTTTCCAGAGTATTGCTAATTTTAAAACTTAAGAACAGTCATATTACAAAGGAAGATGTTACTCACCAAATACCTGAAATCCCAGCACACAAGTGTATGTTGTCCAATCTATGTCCTTACACTCAGAACGATTCCTCATTAGTTTACAGCCAGCTGGAATGTCCCCTTCATTAATAAAAGAAAATACATAACTAGTAATGGCATTACATGGGCAAGTGGCATTTATTTTAGGGGTCTATTACAGCCTTCCCCAGCCCAGCACCTTCCAGATGTTTTGGATTTCAACTCATAGGCAATGGTCAGGAATGCTGGGCGTTGCCATTCAAAACATCTGGAGGGCACCAGCTTGGGGAAGGCTGCCCTAGAAAGTCCTCGGCTGACCACATTTCCTGATAGGTGGCTTGGGAAAAAGTGCACCCCTTATGATTCTTATTTTGCTTAATGTTTAGTTTCTACAGATCCTGCTGTACATCTGGTCCCTGCCCAGAGAGTGAAGCTTTCTCATGAATACACCTTCACTGGGTCAATTTTAGATTTAACCAGATCCTGAAGAATTCCCAATTAAATCTAAAATGTGGCTACCCAGAGGCACAATCATAAGGAAGGTTTTCCACGAAAGAAGAAACAGGGAGGCAACGTGGCACTGTATTGCCTCTTTCATTGCTTCTGAAGCCGTTAAATGGACAGAAATTATCTTCAGGCTGACAGCTTGCGACCCCAAGGAATTGGGTGACATGATCATATTTGAATTAAAAGGATGACTTCAGTAGCGTGGCATTCATAACTGACTGAGCACATGTCACTTTCCAGTGCAAACCCTACTGAGCCCTGACTGACACTTCTCAGCAGACGCATGACAGACAGACACTTCTCAGTTGACACATCATGTTGCGTGGCTAAGATGCCTATAAAAGTCTCACGCATCTGAGAATTTGGGAAACAACAGCCGTTTTGACCTACGCATTAGTTTTTAGTGCCTGGCTTCTTAACAGCCAATGATCATAGAAGTTAAAACTTACTTATACCGACTGTCAAATGAGAATAAAAGCCTAAAACCCTCTGACTTCATCCTTTATCCCTTGATCCGTTCAATGGCTTTGAATATCTTAGAGCAGCCCTCCCTAAATTGGCGCCTTCCAGATGCTTTGGACTACAACCCCCATCAGCCCTGACTATCTGCCATTCTGGCTGGGGCTGATGGGGGTTGTAGTCCAAACCATATGGACGGTGCCACATTGTGGGAGGCTGCTTTAGAGCCATTTCCTTTTATTACTATACAAGGGGAGTTCTCACTGTTGTCACAAACAGAGAAAAGGGGTGAGGATTCCCCTATAGGGCGGGGCCCCAGTGTTTACTCGCTCATCTCAATGGTGTCTGGAAGTGCAGCTTCCTATCTCCCACTCCCCCCACTGTAGGAGTGAATGGCAGCTATTCACTTATATAGGAGAGAAATGCACCACATTTTTAGCAGGGTCGCCAGTGTTTGCCATTTACTTTGTCCAACAGGAGTAATTGAGAATAAAGCCAGCCCTGTCTTCATAGCCCTTAAATCCTCATCATCTGTTAATCAGAAAGAGGGATGGCTCAAACACATTTGGCCCTTACAGTTTATATAGGAATACATGAAGCTGCCTTAAACTGAGACAGACATTTGGCCCACTACGGTCTACTTTTGACTACTAGCGGCCCTCTAGGGTACCGGGGGGAAACATTCCCAGCCATGCAACTTGAGATCCTTTTGCTAGGGGTGCCAGAAATGGAACCCAGGACCTTGTGCATGCAAAGCATGTGCTCTGCCCATTGAGGTAGGACTGGTCCCTCGTATATGGTATTTGTGCTGGATCCATCACAAGCCTGAAACCAGTGGGCAACGTGGTTCTCCAGATGTTGGGACTACAACTCCCATCAGCTCCAGTCAGAATGGCCAATGGTCAGGGACGATGGGCACTGTAGTCCAATGTGCTCTGGGGGACCTCAGTTTCTCCAGCCCTGGTTTAAGCAGGAATCTGAGCAAGAACCATCTCTCTCCCAGTGCACTGTTGATGGAAGTATACTCAGTACAAAGTAGCAGGAGGCAGGAAGCTGCATGGGAGGGCATCATGGCCAGTTAGGTAGAAAACTGGTGTGGTACACTGCTAAAAGTAGTCCAAAGTGGCACCTGCTCTCCTAGCCTTCCTTTCTGGTCCCTCCAGACTTTCATGATTGCACAATCCTGTTTCTTTTGTTTTTGCTGTGAGCGATGTCCTAAAGTTTCTAAATTGTTTTAAAGTTCTACATTGTAAGTTGCCTTGTACAGGTTATATATAATTTGCCTTGGCATTCTCATTTGTAGGCAACTGCAAGTCCACAACAACCAGCAGGCAAAAGTAACTTTATTGGAAGTAGAAGCAAGCTCTTAAAAAGATGCCAGAAATACGTTTGCCATTTGATTGTTTAAAAAGAGCTGAAACTCATCCATCCCAGATCGGTGCACCGAGACTGTACATTTTCTCACATTTTATTTTTAACACAGACTGCTAACACAGATGAAAAAGACATACAGTCTAACCAGTTTCCTGCCATTTAGATGAAGCAAAGCCCGATACATCAAAAACAAAAAGGCATGTTAATTTTATGTATTCTACATAGAAGACAAATTCTACATAGAAGACTGATACTAAGTAGCTTTTAAACAAGATCTAAAAAACCTGTAAGAATCTATGAAACCTTCTTGGAGAAGGAGTTCCGGAGTCATTACAAAAAGAAGTTCCACTCCAGGGTTCCACAGAAGATACTCGGCTCAGAGTCAGGATTCAGAGGACCACCTCCCATACTGATCATAATAGGTATAAAAGTTCATATGTGGAGAGGAGTTTACTAAAGTTCCCAGGCAGTTTAGGGCTTTTTAAGTCAAAACCAATACTCTAAATTTCACCGGGAAACTACAGTATGCATCTGAAAAACAGTACTCACACACATTACAGTAAAATCCAGACTCTTTTGCCCTAATGACCCAAAACTGAGCCAAAAAACCTGCCAGAAGAGATTGGCCTATTAAGCAGTCCAATACTGGTCCATCTATGTCAGTATTGTCTAACAGGCAGCAGCTGCCCAAGGTCTCAGCCTTGTTAAAAACGGAAAAACTAGCGAGTGAGCCAGGACTGTATGGGTCCCGCCCAATAAAAGAACTGGGGATGCTGTTCTTTATTTACTCATAAAATAATACACGGAGGACCTAATTTGTAGATCCAGGGGGGCTCTCACATGAGCTTGGCTCCTGTCAGTTCCCATGCTCTATGTGAAAATATTCATTGACGTTGACTAGAAGATTCTCATCAATTGGGAGTTGTGCATGCATGGTGGAGACCACATTTGCAGCGCCCATTGCCCTGATGGGCCAGGCTAAAAGTAGTAAAGTAACTTGATGCTGCTTAACTACTGTTCTGTTTTGTTCAGTCCTATCATTTTCATGTCCCTGGTGCCTCCAAGTGTATCTCAAGGGTAATCACAGTTGCTCAAGAGTATGAACTGAACACCCACAGTTCTCATCTCAGGTTAGCCTAAGGCAGGGCTTGAGGGCTGGATTCCATTTCGGAGAAGCTCTCAGGGCAGGGAGTGGGCAGGGCTAAAGGAAAAAGGAGTCTGGGACAAAAATACCAGCATATTTTAGGTTAAAACTCTTATTGCCAATACAGGCAGTCCTCGAGTTAAGAACGTCCGACTTACAGACAACCCGTACTTAAGAACTGACATCTGGGTTCCCTGGTGCTACGTTGTTTACGTAGAGTACATAGCGTAGTATACTACGCAATTTGCGTAATTTACGCAATTTGCGTAAATGCCGATTTTAACGTATAGAATGCTATGCTGTTCCGACTTACATACAAATTCGACTTAAAGACATTCTTAAGAACGGAACTTGTTCGTAACGTGGGGACTGCCTGTAACTAAGCCTGAGGAGAGGCTTTCAGAATGGGGGGGGGGGGGAAGCTGTACAGAAGCTGCGAAACCACCAAACGATCGGTGAAAGGGGGCATGGCCATCTGGGGAGGCCCAGATTGGAACTCATTGGCCCCTGGGCCTGACGTTCTGCACCCTTGGCCTAAGGCAAGCCACTGACTGGGTTCAGACAACATGATAAGCCACACTCAAGGGCTAAGTATGGGTTGAGTGTGGGTTGCTGTTGAAACATGGGTTATTCTGTTGTCTGAACCCAGCCGAGATAACAAAGCACAGTGAACAATCCACAGCTCACAACCCAACAACTAACCATGGGTTCTCTTCATGGGTTGTTTGTGGTTAACAAGCCATGGCCTGTTAGCGCAGTTGGGTTCAGACAACACAATAACCCACATTTCAGCAACCACCCATGGTTCAACGACAACCCACAGTCAACCCATACTCAACCCTTGAGTGGGGGTTATTGTATTGTCTGAACCCAGCTGCGCTAAATGTCCGATTACCTCTCTCTCATGTGGTCTACCTACAGGGTTACAGGTAAAATTACAGAGGTAACGTATGCCAAACCTGCAAAACCTGTCACCTGGCTAAGCTGAATGCAGCTGTCAGCCATCAACTGGGATCTCCAAATGCTCAATTCCCCTCTCCATCTTGTTTTTGGAGTCTCAGACAAACACAGGAGATTAGTCGAGCTCCTAGTGGGCAGCCCTTGGCTAGTCTGTACTTGGCCATGATGCTCTCTGGCTGACTTTGGGCCCAACACTGACTCTCAGTCTAGCCTACCTCACTGGGTGGTTGTGAGGATAAAATGGAGAGGAGGAGGAAGATTATGTAAGCCGCCTTGGGTTCCTTGCAAGAAACAACAGTCCCCGTTGTTTTAAACCCTTTACTGTATTTTAAATCTTTGTACTGCTGCTAGGTCTTACTTTGGCTTTTACTTCTATTTTATATTGTAGTTTTAAACTTTTAAATCCCTTACACTGTATTTTATGGTGTATTTTCTGGTTTTAATTGTTGTGAGCCACCCAGAGAGCTTTGGCTATTGGGCGGTATAGAAATGCAATAAATAAATATATATATATATATTTTAAAAAGGTGGGATATAAATATAATAAATAAAAAAATAACTGGGCAAATGCGCAGGCTGTTTCCAAAGCCACAAACCTGCTCCGTGACATACTGCACACCAGCACCGCTCTCCCCTGTAAATTGTTAAGCTGATTGATGCCCTTGCAGAGATGTGAGCTATATTTGGAAGCACCATTAGGTAAGAAACAGCTCTGAATACTATCAGAAGGTCAGGTTACAGAAGGTCACATCAGTATCCTCTGTCAGCAAGTGTTTTGCACCAACAGTTTGGTTTGTGTCAGATCTAACACCCCCCACCCCTCCCCCTCAGTATTTCCCATTATGATTTTTCAGGCAGTTTTTCTCGGTTGGAGATAATTACAGCTTTGTACTCACAGTATAGTATTTCATAGTCTCCCGAGTTTGACATTATGTACTTATTTTCCGGGGACCAGTCAAGGTGCGTAATATAGCTGGAATGTCCCTAAAAACACACACACACACAAACAAACAAACAAACAAACAAACAAAAAAGAGAAATAAACAAGCTATAGAAATTCCAGTTAGCAGTCAGAATTATTTCCCTCTGCTTCACTTTAATCCCCTTGTAAAAGGTCCATATAGACAAAATGACACAACTGGTTATATGAGTAATCTACCAAGTTCTGCGGCTGCAGAGTGCCCATTCATTCTGATGGGGCTAAGCGGAAGCTCATACATGGGTTTGCATGGGCACGGTGGACTGCATACCGCAGCTATGAATACTGAAGTCCTTTCTATCCTGGTTCTTATAGACAATTGGTTTTTTGCTCTGATAGAATTTCTCCCTGTTCAGAACAACAAATGTAGTAAGGCCGAATGCTAGAAGACGCACAGGAGCACAATGTCGCAAAGGACTGTTTGAAGTGAGCTAAGCCAAATTTGCACCCAGCAGATGGCAGGAGAAAGAATGGCTTCAAAAGTCAGGGTTTGATATCTTTCCTCTCTCTTTTTGCTAGTTTTATCGCAAATAATAATAAAAAGAAATACAATAAAGAGCATGATGATTCTGCAAAGTGTGCCCACACACATCGTTCCCCTAGGGCCCAAGGGTGGAAAATTTGTGGCCCTCCAGAGGTTTGACCAACAGCTCCTGTGATCCCTCACCACTGGCTAGTGCTGATAGTAGGTGAAGGCCAAAACATTTGGAGGGCCACAGGTTTCCCAACCCTGCCCCAGGCTGTGTACTAGAAGGATTGTATATACACCAGGAATACTATGCATCACAGGGCCACTGCATACCACTAAAAAGTATCCTATGTTTTTGCCTAATAATTATACCCTGAATGCAGCAAATACATGGTTGCAAACACATGCATCATTAGGGAAACAAGATTGGCTCTAGCTCTTTGTTGAGTGTATTGTCAGAGGCCAACCTTGGTTTGCCTCTTTGTAATCTGCAATGTCTCACAGTGACAGGCTTCTGGTCAATAAGCCAGCAAATCGCACGTGTTTCCGTCTTACCCATATGTCCTAAACCAGCCTTCCCCAACCTCCATAATTCCCAGCCAGCATGAGAGTTCCAGTCCAACACATCTGAGGGCAACAGGTTGGGGAAGGCTCTCCTATACCATGTGCATTGCTCAAACACACCAGGTATGCATTTCGAGGTCATCTAAACAAATATAGAAGTGATGGCAGCCACTCAGCTTGCAGCAACACTCTTTCTATGCTGAATCTCATTTTAAAAGATTGTGCCTGTTCTCCTTCGTATCCATGGGAAGCTGCAGACAGGCTTCAGCAGAAGCAAATTACGTACACAAAAGATTACGAGTGAGCCTATTTATAGTAATCATCTGCATAGGAGAAGTGATGTGTTACATCTTCATTCTGCACAAAGGCTGAGTGCTATCGACATGAACACGCGTTCCTAATGCTTTGCTGCTTTGAAGTCTCCCCTACAGCCTAAGGTGTAAATGCACGGCAGGTTCAGGTATAACATTAAACTATGATTTAGCCGTGCGCTTGTGTGCTCCCTCCATCCCTTGCACACTCCCATTCCCCTCTCACATCAGACTTAGTGGCAAATCGAAAGTTTGCCATCATATTTGAACCCAGGCAAAACAAGGTTTGGGCAACGACGTAATGGCAGACTACAATTTGCTGCCAAATCAGAAGGGAAGCAAAGGGCTCAGAGACATGAAGTGAGATTAAAAAGAAGAAGAAAAGCTCCATATAATCTCCCCTCCCCCTCCCATGCCTTATCCTGGGTCTTTATGATGCTGGAAGCTGGCAATAATATGAGGGAGGGAGGGGGAAGGACAACTATTTCCTAGATCCTGCCAGACATTTTGGCAGCTGTCAAAATTCCTGTGGCAAACAGAGAACAGAAAAAAAAAAAACAGTTGGGAAGAGGCTCTCTTGTGCGAGAACATCCCTTTGAGCATGGAATTGTGACGGGAGAGATCTGAACATCACATTGTTGCAACAGTCCAGATAACAGAGTTTTACATTCCATTTAAAAAAGAAATCTCTCTTCAGCAGCTACCTCCATGAAAGAGACATTCTACATTTTGCTTCTGATATACTGGACACACGGCGAGAATAGTCACTACTGGAATCTTATACATGGATGATATGGTAATATCTGGTTTCTGAAGAGGCTGCATGGATACAAAGACATCATGGTAGACAACACTACCATGGTACAGTTTAATACACACTGGACACACCTCCTTCTGGTGTCGGGAAATATTCTAATTATATCCTATCACAAGTAGAACACGATGTTCTAGAGTCCCCAGTCATTCTAGTAAACACCAGATAGACTGAGCTTGGGTTTGAATGCAAAATGCAGATTTTTGCCCTAAATAAGCACACCACTTTTTATTCTGATCTTTTGTGCAAACTGGGATAATAACGCACTCATTACATATTTTCTGGCCTCCTTTCAACAGTGGTGCAACTAGGTAATTTTAGACTTAATGGTCTTATGGGGGTCCCCTTTAGATGACCACGTGTGCTACTTCAGTTCACCCCAACCACCATGCCACGCTTTACAACTGCTTCTACATTCCTGATATGTTAGAACAGCAACAAAGTTGCTTGTCAATCCTGATCTAAAAGACAAACAAACTCTGCGCATGTGCAGTTTTTAATTTTAAACTTACTTAAATCATTTATTTATTACATTTCTATCCCACCTTCCTTCCATCATGGAACTCAAGGTGGCTCCATGTGGTTCCCAGGTGGTCTCCCTTCCAAGCACTGACCAGACCCAAACCTGCTTAGCTTCAACAAAGTGGCTGCCTCATGTGCCTTCAGACGATGCCCTTGGACATGGAAAATCATAGCACCATTATGACTACAGGAATAAAATGGAATTTGATTCTGCTGCCCATCACCTGCCACTCTCCGGGTGGTCATGGGGGGGGGGGTCCCTTGGCTGTGAGGCCCTGGACTTTCCATCCCTACACCGCTGCCTTTGAAATGGGTGCAGAGTTTGAGCAGAAGCTCAACTCTGAAACAGAGAGAGCTTCCAACTTCCATCTCAATGTCTCCCATTAAAGGGATATACCACACTGCATTTGTATTTTGCATTTACTTCTGCCAAAGAGCTTGGGACGTCGAGCTGAGTAGTCCAACCTGAAGAACACAATTGTGCCCTGAATGCAGATAGCAGACTCCCTTCTGCTCTCTCAGTGTGACGAGTAATCATGTTACAAAACAAACTGACAAACAAACAAAACAGAACGCTGAAGGGTTGAGTGAAACCAGGCCTCGCTACACTTGGCCAATTATATACTCGATACAATATACAAAAGCTGCACCCAAAACCATCCTTTTGGACACGGAAATAGTCAGTGAAATAATGGGAATGGATATCATGGGAACTTTCAAATACAGTCAACTGGAACTAACACTGTGTACACCTGTATGATCTAATAGGGAAATCAACAAGGACACAAATTAGAGCTTATCATAGGCATCTCAGGGTTGGGAAAGAGTCTCTACTGGGCCCACTGGCAGATCAATCTCCCAGAGCAAAACAGAGTATCTTTGTATCTAAAGCAGGCCTGGCATAACTTGGAACCAGTAAAGCTGAACATGGGCCACTAGCCAGGTGCTTGACAATCCCCTGTTTTTGTAGTTCCAGGCAGACCACAAAACATGTGGGTGGCATTAGAAAGATCAGTCTGGGAGGTATGTTTTGGCTGCAACCAGAAAAGGGCAAAAAGGCAAGGAGGTAGGCACAACAGACCAAACTGCGAAGGAATTTGAAGCAGATGATCAGCTAGGGAACGAGTTCAGAGAAGGGACAGGACCTGAGGAAGTAGTAAGAAAAGGGCCATTTAAAAAACCCCTCCACGGATAAGTTCAGCAGTAGAGACTTTTGTATGAAGGACAGCGAAGGAACTTTAGATGTGATCTGTTGGCCAGTCCAACAACATCCTTCTCCTGCTCCCTTCTACAGGAGGCTGGGACCAAGGAGAAGAAAGTAACCAAAGCAGTCTAAGCTATGCCTAACTGTGAAGTCCACAGCAAAGTCCATCCTTCACAATTTGTATTGTGGTAGCAGCCGGAGGTGCCAGCATGACCTGCTATATCAGGGCTCTCCAACCTTGGATCCCCAGATGTTGCTGGCCTACAGCTCCCAGCATGCCCAGCCAGCATGGCTAATGGCAAGGGATTCTGGGAGTTGTAGTCCAGCGACACCTGGGGACCCAAGGTTGGAGAGCCCTGCGCTATATTCTTCCATGAGCTTCTTACAGTCATCTTCTCACACCCTCCAATTCTTCTTAAATAATGGCCTTGCGATACTTCAGCGTTTGCTGATCTATTATCTGCCTACCGATTTTGACTCTTGTTATCTGGGATTGTCAGCAGTACACCTACAGCTATGCAAAACATCTTGAATGACTTAAGATGGCTAAAAACCAACCAACCAACCAACTGCCTCCTCCCCTCCAAACCCACCCACCCCCAACAAAAAACCACATACAGAGAGATCTGGAGATCTGCAATAAACATGTCTTGTAATGCTTATCAATTACAGTTTTGTGGTCTTTTGACAAATAATTATGTCAAATTGGAAATTCCCCACAAGGGGGCAATAGATACTACAGATATACAGGCCTCAAGTGCTGGAACATGGGGATAAAGATGGTGTGGTCTAGTGATAAACCTGCAGCAATACTTGGGAGTAGTCTAAGTGGAAATGTTCTATGCATTTTCTGTGCAGCTTTAAGGAAACACATGAAGTCAGGGTATCAGTAACAACGACATGGTCTGAAGGCACATGCTGCAGCGACCTTGGTAAAGTTAAGCAGGTTTGGGTCTGGATAGTCTCCCTGGATGGGAGACTATTTGGAACCATACATACACTGCCTTGAGAGGACTTTAAATGAACGCATGTGCTGCCTTGAGTTTATCATGGAAAAATGGCAGCTTAGTGTTATCTACTCTGACTGGCAGTGGCTCTCCAAGGTCTCAGGCAGAGGACTTTCTCCGCTACTACCAGAGTTCCTTGCCATTGGAGATGTCAAGGACTGAACTTGGGCCTTTTTCATGAAAAGCACCTGCTCTTCCTGGCCAAGGCCATGCAAGGGAGAAGAGAGCTGGACCTTGAAAAAAATGGGAGAGGAGATGCAGCCAAGTGGTAGAGCACATGCTTTGCATGCAGAAGGTCCCAGGTTCAATCCCTGGCATCTCCAGGTAGGGCTGGGAAAGAATCCTATCCGGTCTTACTCCGAATAAGGCAGCTTCTTCTATTTTCCTACACCTGAGTCAGAGACCTTTTCTGAACCTTAAGACTTATATGAGATCGCACATAGTGGTCAGGGCCAGCATCGAGGGTAAGCACTGTTGGGCACCTACTGAGGACCCACCCCCCAGCAGGGGCCAACTGACAGATCCCCTGGACTTGCTCCTCTTCACCACTGCAACCTGCTCGTTCACCTGCCTCTCACTCTGGGCCAGTCAACGGTGGTGGTGAGGAGGAGGGGGAGCAGTAGGTGCCATTGCCTGCTTGCTCACTGGCTCTCTGCCCATGAAGCAAGCAAGTGGTACCAATGATGAGAAAGAGGAGGAGGAGGAGGAGGAGGAGGAGGAGGAGGAGGAGGAGGAGGAGCGAAAACAGCTAGTGACCATGCTGTTGAGAAGGGAGAGTCACTGAGGGAGGGGGACTTTTGAGGGTGCCTTGCCCAAACACCCTCAAAAACCTGGACCATGCTTGTGGTCATTAACTCAGAATAATTACAATCTCCCAATAACTGACAATCATTAATGCACTTCAAAGAGCCCATTCACATGGAAAGGAAAGATCCAATCAATTGGCCCCATCGACATGGCTCCAGCTTTGTTACAGTACCAGAGTGGAGTTGGAAGTGGTGCCTACAGAATGGAGTAGGAAATAGTTTCCACACTGGAGCAATAACAAATGAAGGGGTCCAATGGATGGGATGAAACTAGTGCTTTATCTCCCTATAACAGCCTTCCCAAGCGTGGAGCCCTCCAGATTTTTTTTTTTTTACTACAACTCCCATCACCCCCAGACAGCATGGTCATATATGGAAGGCTGCCCTATAAAAACATCCCGAGTATTGAAGTGAAAGGGACCATTTGCGTCCAAGTGGTGTTCAACATACTGTTTGGAAAAGCATCCCCTTTCGCCTTCCGCCACCATTCTTCTCCCACTACTTCCAAGGATGCACCAGAGATGTATGCTATGGCCAGAATTCGATGACGACTGCTCACATGCAGCCAGCCCTGTTCCTCAAGCAGCGTCCACCGCTTGCGGAATGGAGATTTAGCGCTTCCACAAGCAACCTGAAACGAGTGAAAATGCTCGTTTCTGGAATGAGGCAGGCTGGTGGAGCTCCCATAATGGAACTCTGCCAAATTCCTGTTCCAGAAATGAGTGTTTCTGCTTGTTAGGGGGCTTGCCCCCAGAAGCACTAAATCTCCATCATGCAAGCAGTGGATGCCACTTCTGCAACAGAATCAGCAGGGCTGGCTGTGTGTGGAACTAAAGCAGCAGTGAGCCCCATGTGTAGATGGTCAGCATTGGATACTGCCCACTGGGCTTCTCAAGCAAGCCCACGAGGAAGGAAAAAAATGATCTGGACATCTTATGCCATGTGAAAACGGAGAGCAGTCATGCTTGAAAGAACATAAATGAAACATTTCCCAAAGATATGGCCCAAGAAAATGGCAGCGCAAAGTGATATTGATAGGGAAAGTCCTTAAAGCTGAAAACGTTAAGATAATATCATTTCAAGTACGACTTCATGAATTTAAGGTCTACTTAAATGTGGTCAGTGAAATATGTTTATTGATTAAAAATAAATTTAGAATTGGCATGCACTGCTAATGTAGTTCTGGGTTTGGATATGGAAACCCAACTTTTTTGACGTTTAGTAAAATTGGTTTACAAGCAATTTTCTCTCTGCCTATGAGAAGAATAAATGGGAGTACTTTTTACTGCAAAGTGATCATGAGAGAGATAACAAGATCATCACAAAAGTTAATAGCACCCACCCTCTGGAACGCTCTCCCACGTGTGGTTTGAAAGGTGGAAACTATGGTGATCTTCAAACGACCCTTGAAAACGCATTTTTCACTCAGGCTTTCCCTGACTTGTAATCAACCATGATCTGTTGCACTGCTTTTGTGGAAATGTTTTAAAGGTATTTATCATTTTATACTGTTTTTATATTGATTTTTACAATGTATTGTATGTGTTTTTATGTAAACTGCTTGGAAATCCTGGCACGTCAAGCAGCTATAGAAGCAGATTAAATGAATCAATAAAGTTTGCAGTGTCACTTCATAAAATCTCATTACTGGTACTAATTGATGTTGCATAAAAACATACCGTGCATTTTCCATATCTGCTGTACTTCCTTCCATTTTCTGTTACTGTGTAGAGGTAAATGAAGTTGTCATGGGACCCCACTGCAAGTAAGGTGCCATCTGAAATGCAAATTAGAGACGAGCTGTAAATTGTGCTATGCAAAGTTGGCTGGCACATCAAACTGCCTTCAGATTTCAACCCTCCCCACCTGTAGCACATTGAGAAGGTGACAATAAATAATGCACATTACGTCCATGATCCAGAGCCCATATGGTATTCTCATTTTGGCTATAGATGGAAAATTGATAAGCCCATAGGACAGCCTTCCCCAACCTGGTGCCCTTCATATGTTTTCGACTACAACTCCAGAATCCCTGACCGTTCGCCATGCTGGCTCAGGCTGATGGGAGTTGAAGTCCAAAACTAGTAGCCATTGGTAGCCTTATCCTCCATGAATTGGTCAAATCCCCTTTTAAAGCCATCCAACTTAGTGGCCATCACTACATCTTCTGGTAGCAAAGTTCACAGTGCAATTACGTGCTGTGTGAAGAAGTACTTCCTTTTATCTGTCTTGTATCTCCCAGCAATCAGCTTCATGGGATGACCCTGGGTTCTAGTATTATGAGAGAGGGAGAAAAATGTTTCCCTATGCACTTTCTCCACACCATGCATACTTCTGTACACCTCTGCCTTCCTTGCCTTTTTTTCTAAGCTGCACATGAGGACATGAGCATGGATGAAGTTTCGAAGATCCTGTGTGGAAAGGACTTGAAATAAATGGCCTGCCGAGGCACCACTGTTTGGCGTGGCAAAACACTGGTGCACTGGGCACAAAAGCAGCGTAGCAAGAACTCCCATTGATTCATAGAATCGTAGAAAAGTAGAGTTGGAAGGGGCCTATATAAGGCCATCGAGTCCAACCCGCTGCTAAATGCATTCCCCCTGAAACACACACACACACACACACACACACACACACACACACACACAATATTTGACAACAAACAGGGAACAGTAATGAATAAGAACAGTTGTTTTGCCACCCAGGAAAAAAAGCTAGCATGAATGATTTAAGCCACCCTTCCCCAACCTGATAACCTCCAAATGTGCTGGATCTTAAGGTTTTGTTTTGTTTTAAAAGCAGTGCCACTTAGCCTACAGATTTATTTATTTTCACGAAGGGATAGAAGCGATATTTTATGTCTGTCTATGCAGACGCTGTGGGCTTCAGGCCTGCACAGCTGTGCTTGAACAACACCTGTCAATCTCAGGATCCTAGGAGTTAACCTGGTGCTCAGGAATCCTGGAAATTGTGGTTGCAAACATCTAGAGCAGTGTTCTCCCACCTTGGGTCCCCAGATGTTTTTGGCCTACAACTCCCAGCATGCCCCAGCCAGCTCCCAAGGTGGGAGAACAGTGTGCTGGATGACAACACATAGCAGGCTGAGGGATTATGGGAGATGTAGCCCAACTTATCTGGAGGCTGGGGGAGGCTGATTTAAGCCGTCAAGCCATCATGGCAGCAGCCTAGAAATAGATGTCTGTCAAATTATAGTTTAGGGATCCCTCCCTATTCCCTTTTCCTTGAGCGTTGTGTCTTTTTAGATTGTAAGCCGGTGAGCAGGGACAGTCTTGTCTAATTGATTATATGTACAGTCATGCCTTGGATTAAGAGCATAATTCGTTCCGGAAACGTGCATGTAATCCAAAACACTCTTATATCATAAACGAAATCCCCCCAAAAAAATTTGTACAGAGATTTTTAATTTAAGCCGTACTTGTATTGCAAGACGTCGCTTGTATATCAGGTAAAAAAAAATTAAATAAATATTTAAAAATTTGCTTGTCTTGCAAAATGCTCTCAAACCAAGTTACTTGCAATCCAAGGTTATTACTGTAAGTCGCTCTGGGAGACTTTTTGGGTGAGGAGACAGCATAACAATACTTCAAATAAATGAATAATAAATGTATATCAGGGCTCTTAAAATATCAAGGGTGCAATCCTATGCATGTTTAGAGAGAAAAAAGTCCTACAATTCCTAGCATTCCCCAGCTAGCAATGCTGACTGGGGAATGTTGGAAGTTGTAGGACTTTTTTCTGTCTACACTTGCATAGGATTGCGCCCTGAGGGAATAAACATCTTGAGACACAGAGGGCCGGTTCACACGACCCAGGCTGCCGACGGGGGAGGAACCACGGGGCCGTCCGTGGGGTCCGGAGGGGCGCCGCACACGACTGGCGCCCCGCGCGGGTGGGCAGACCCCGTAGTCCCCGCACCGCAGTGCGGGCCTCCCGGCGCTAGGGGGTGGGGCCCCAGGATGCCCAGAGGGGCCATTTGCCCCTACAGGCTGGAGCGACAGCGGCTCCAGCCGCTTTGGGCTGCCGTCTCTGTGGGGACCCCGCGGGACGGCCACCCGCTGTTCCGACAGCACGGTGACCACGCAGCGGTAGGGGCTTACCCCTCTGCCGACCATGGTCACTTTGCAAGCGTCCCACGCGTGGCTGTCCCGCGGGGGCACCCCCGGTCGACGTGCACACGACACGGGAACCTGCGGGGGACTTGCAGTTTCCGTGTCGTGCGAACAAGCCCAAAGATTATTATACCACTGAGGCATGGGCCCATACAGCAGTAGTTTCAGATGACTGAGCAAGGGGAATCATAACTCTGTGAGGAATCATCCAATTTTTGTAGCCCTGCCATTGCTCATACCTGGTGAATTATGTTTTCTGTCTGAATTCACATTTTTACCTGCTTTATTCAACCTGCTCTCGGCAGACTGGCGAACAATACCATTGCATCAAGTGCAGTCAAAGTACAAGTGAATTTTTAAAAACACCTATTTTACTAATGACGTGTTTTGTTAATGCTGGAGTGATAATTTGATGTAGCGTTAAAACATGTTAAGAGTTCTACAGTCCTAGTATAAAGCACCTGTTTATGAGAAATTAAGACATGTGTTCAGAAAGAAGCATGCACTGTAAATCCAAAGCAATTCTGCCTACCTACTGTGTAGCGCATCACTGAGAGCTGCTCATTGCCATCTGTGTGTATTGAAACCAAATCTCTTGTTTCGGCGTCCAGAACAAACCACCTGTTAAGGAGAAGTAGAAGGGAAACATTCTAGCAAAAGCTACTTTCAAATTTAAAAAAGGGATTTCTGAGCAGTTTTCAGCGTGGTTCAAATGTACCCCGCACGTGACATGTGATGCTGAAAAATGTATTCTTTCCTAACAAAAATGCATAAAACAGTGTATGCATCTCTGAATATGGCCTCTATAGACTTGTGATTCTATAGACTTGAGAGCCAGTGTGGCGTAGTGGTTAGAGTGTTGGACTGGGACTCAGGAGATCCGGGTTCTAGTCCCCACTCAGCCACCAAGCTCACTGGGTGACTTTGGGCTGGTCACTGACTCTCCGCCTAACCTACCTCACAGGGTTGTTGTGAGGATAAAATGGCAGGAAGGAGGAGGAGGCTTATGTAAGCTGCCTTGGGTTCCCTGCAGGAAAAAAGGTGAGATATACATGTAATAAACAAACAAACAAACAAACAAATGGGTTACTCCTCCTAGTCTCAAAGGAGCATGTATGAAGAAGCACAACTGAGCAAACAAAACTCTCAACAGCAGCAGCTCCATGAGAACCGGTGAAGTTCAGTAGTGCGAGTTGCAGTTCAAATTCACCTCAGCTTTTAAGTCAATAGAAGGAAGCCCTTAGGCAACACCCTACTGTCTCCCTGCCCCTCCCTTTAGAAGGCTGCAATATGGGGCATAGTACTACTAATACCTACGTTAAGGATTAAGTTTTGAGAGTTGAGACCATGTCTGAGAAGCACTTTGAACACTCATAAAGCACTATAAAAATGGGAAGTCTCTAGTATTACGGAAATGCTCATGTCCACACATTGAAGCTCTGAGGAACTTTGGTTTTGGCCCTCAGAAGCAGAAGTACGTAACGCTGATGGGCTTCTGAAGTAAAGCAAAGTGCTAGTACAGCACATTATCAGCTGTGTGGTGGTAAACTGTGAAGGGCAGGCCCTCATCGTGACAGTCCCCATAGCCACGCCCCCAAGAAGAGTCCAAAAATGCAGGCAGCTGAGTTGATTCATATCAACAAACCAGTTCTAGCAGGTTTCATCTCCAACAGGAGCAGGTCTTTTGTAAAGCTAATGGGTCGTTCTTGCCCATTCAAGACCAAGCCGGCCCCAAAATACTTTGCATTTTAACAGGGAACCATACATCATGTCCTTGGGAAAATTCATCATCCCGCAGCGGAGCGCAGGGGGAACAGGCAAGTCTGAGGAGGGATTAGCATCCCTGCTAATAAAAGGGAATGTGCCAGCACTGTGTCCCTCTGGGCCTTGGCTCCACCATACTACTGTACATCATGAATACAGGTTGGCCCCACTAAAAAAAAACTACGATTAACTGAACCTCTGAATTGTGTTATTATGACAGGCCAACAGAGTACGTGATTTGCATCCAATATGGGTGCACTTTGTCTAATTGCTGTGTGTAGAAAACCACTGGATCTGTGTCCCAGCGGCTGCACATGAATAGGTTGCCACCAAGGGGACCACATTTATTATTTTTATTTATTAATTATATTTATACCCCACCTTTTTTCCTGCAAGGAACCCAAGGCAGCTTACATAATCCTCCTCCTCCTCCTCTCCATTTTATCCTCACAACAACCCTGTGAGGTAGGTTAGGCTGAGAGTCATCATGTACTGGCCCAAAGTCACCCAGTGAGTTTCATGGCCGAGCGGGGACTAGAACCCAGATCTCCGGATCCCAGTCCAACAATCTCACCACTACGCCACACTGGCTCTCTAGTGACCATCACAGGGCCACTAGCATGTGCGCACTGGGCTTTACTAAACCAGACAATCAGCTTTGGACATTGTAATTCCAGTGCTCTGATGTCTGTGAAGATGCTGCATTTCTATCAGGCCTGAAAGGAAGCTGGGGCCATTTACTGAAGTGGCCACAGTGCCGCCTATAAATCTCATATATAAAATTAAAAACACGGACAGCAAAACAAAATCAATCTTGACACTTTAAAATCCCATCACGAGCAAGACTAGTCAGGGTTAAGTTTCTCTGGGAGAAGTCGTCTCTCGTTATTTTCAACAACAACAACAAAAAAAGAGAGTCCACAGTCTTAAAACCAGATATCTGGAAAATGGCCTATATTCCAAATGGCTTAAGACCAATTTGTGGTTAAGGGACCACATGAAAGACATAAAACATGAAGCAGCTCAGCATACCACCACAGCAGCTTGCGAATATGCTGTGTGCAAGATGGATGGAACCAGTGGAAAAAATGGCTGAAATGTTTTCATTGGACAGCGACAGAAACCACTTTCAATAATATCACTGGGGGCAGAAGAAAAAATGTGGGTTTCACCTACAGCCAGTTTTATACTGCAGCTGGATGAACAATGAGTTTCAGCCTGCTGCTTTGGTATTGAATTACATTCCAAACTCCTTCCCCCCCCCCATTTAATGCCATCCAAATTACTAGAAGTGTTTTATTCTGCTATCTGAGAGCCAGTGTGGCGTAGCAGTTAGAGTGTTGGGCTGGGATTCGGGAGATCTGGGTTCTAGTCCCCGCTCGGCCATGAAACTCACTGGGTGACTTTGGGCCAGTCACTGACTCTCAGCCTAACCTACCTCACAGGGTTGTTGTGAGGATAAAATGCGGAGGAGGATGATTATGTAAGCCGCCTTGGGTTCCTTTCAGGAAAAAAGGCGGGGTATAACTATAATCAATCAATCAATCAATCAATCTGTGTTAAATCCTGACAGATCCAAAGTATGTATCGAAATTCATACGTATTGTAATATAAAAATACATTGTATTGTATTGTATTCTTTTACATATTTATATTGCATTTTATCTTTTCAACTGTGTTTTAAAATGGCATTTAATTTTTTTTACCTGGTTGTAATCCGCCCAGAGAACATTAGTTATTGGGCGGATTAGAAATGTACTAAATAAATAAATAATGCACAGTGCTAATTTTTTATTGGAGCCTACAAAAGCACTGTACAAGCATATATATACACCTTTACAAACAACAGTCATCCATTTTGGCTTTCTTATCTTTCTTGGAATAATGCAGCAAGTATTTGGAAGTGAGTTTAATGACGAATCTAGCAAAGAGTATTAGAAAGAGGAAAATGGTACCCCTATAATCCTAAAAAATTGACACTACACATTGTGACAGATGACAATAGGCCAGCACTGCAGATTGTGATGGGTTGGGAAAGAATAACGCAATCCCGACCCCACAGGGCCTTCACGATTAACTTTACAGATCTGTACACACAAAGGAATACATATACACCTCCGCATTCTACACTGAATTGAATGAGGTGACCCTTAGGAACACAGGAAGTTGCTTTACACTGAGTGCAGTCATTGGTCCATCTAGCTCAGTATTGTCAACACTGACTGGCAGCAGCAGCTCTCCAGGGTGTCTTGCAGGGTTTTTCCAACCCTACCTGGAGATGCTGGGGATTGAACCTTCTGCATGCAGAGCAGGTGCTCTTCTACTGAGCTAAGGCCACTGAGCAACCCTTACAGGCTGAGGAGTTGTGCACCTACATTAGAGTCTTTGTGCCCATGAGAGATCACCAGATTAGGGAACACATGCCTTGGTGTGTAAAGTTAATGCAGCTTTTGGTATTCTGCTCCCAGAGTATTCAACTCTGAGTCATCACTGCATCCTCTCAGCCTCAAGGGGTGAAGGCCGCCTACTGCTTTGCCATTGTCAGTGTACCCAAATGAATAAGGAACAGTGTTTGCGGCTACTACAGGAGCGGTGTTGGGGAAGGCCTCTCTTTCTCTACGCTTAGCCAGACATCCAGACATCCATTGCTCCCCGAGACAAGAGTGACTGGAACAATGCTGTTTAGGCCCATCTGTGAATTCTGAAGCAGATGGACCTCAGACGTCAACACAACGGTTACCGATTCACCATTGTATTGTAATTGAGATGGCCACCCACACCCAAAGCAATGAAGAGAAATTCAGGATGTTTCATTTGTATCTTAGTGTCAGGATGTACTCCAAAACCTATTCTAAAATGCACTTCAAGTGGAAGAAATAGGAACCAAATCAAACCATGGGTCAGTGCATCCAGCCCGGAACTGTCTACTCCAACAGGCAACACCTCTCCAAGGTTTCAGGCAGATGATCTCTGCCCTATTACTTGCGATCCTTTAACTGGAAGTGACAGCTGGAACCTGGGTATTGATCTCTGGAGTGGAAAGCTGTTCCTGCTGCCTTTCCATTTTGCATTTTAAAATTATTGTTGCTGGGCAGAGAGGATGTGGAATGGGTTGAGTGACATCCTCACAACCTTCGTATAACTGCTACATGATGTTCAGTGCCTTCCAAGCATGAGTAATGTGGGAGCGTTATCAGGATCAACTTTGTAACTGTTGGGGGGAGAGGGGTGATGGACTTGCTAGGGACTCTATGGGAGTGGCCATTGTCATTGGTATTTTGCTAGCTCACTTTTCCCCCTGCTATTATTGTGTGCTTTTGATGTTGCTGCTGGGAGAGCATAGGATATTAACTAGCTTCACTGGTGTAAGTTCTGGCTTAGCAGCAGCCATCTTACCTGGACTGTAACACTGCCTAGTAATTTATGTTAATCAGACAGTAACAGAAAGGCAGGGGCAGCCCAAGATATTTTACTACCTGAGGTGGAGCAGCAAATGGTGCCACCCACCCCAGTCAATTACCCAAGGTAATTTTGGCACCCGAGGCTGAAAATCCCACAAGCACCTTTTCCCCTGTCTGGCAGCAAAAATGCATTGAGTGGGTTCAGACAACACAATAAGTCACACTCCAGGGTTGAGTGTGGGTTGTCGGTGAAATATGAGTTAACATGTTGTCTGAATCCAGCTGCGCTAACAAGCCATGGCTTGTTAATCATGAACAACCTAGGAAGAGAACCCATGGTTTGTTGTTGGGTTGAGAACTGTGGGTTGTTCACCATGGTTTGTTATCTTGTCTGGGTTCAGATAACACGATAACCCACGTTTCAACAACAACCCATGGTTGAACAACAACCCACTCAACCCATACTCAACCCTTGAGTGTGCGTTACTGTGTTGTCTGAACCTAGTTAATGACAATAAATTAAATAACTAACAATTTGTTGCTTTTTCATAAAAACCCATAATCAGCTGCCTGAGGCAGCCACCTTACTCTGCCTGATGGTACGGATGGCTCTACAGAAGTGGCTACGTTCCCCTAGAATAATCAAGCAGACACACAATCTTGACATTAAGAGGAGATTACACTTGAGGCATTATTGTTTGCAACCTATTTTAATGAATGGTTTGTGCATTGCTATGAATCTTCTTTAAAAACTGGGTGAGATAAAACTATGACAAATTAACACCAGCAGATTATTACTTTATTTACAAAGAAATCCAGCAATCATTTAGGGACCTGGCAAGTCCTATTATCACTTACAAAGCTCCAGCTGTGAGTTTGGTGCTGTCCACATTTTGAGATAATATATACTCGAGAGTCCTATTCCTAAAGAAGACTGGAGCTCTTTCTTTCACTTAATACATTCATGGAAGGCGAGTGCTAATAAGGGAGCACGTCTCCACGAAACGAATTTCCTGTAACTAAATTCAGCAGTTCAAATGCAAGCTCCACTGGAGTTTTTATTACTACAGCTGGGTTTCACTTTGGGGGGAAACATACATTCCTTGAGGATCTCTCATTTTCAAGTGAAAAAGGACGCAGAGAGCAGATGGTAAGCTAGCCCAATAAAGTTGAGGCAGGCCGTGAAATGCTGGGCTTTGCTGCAAACTGAACATTAATACTTTAGACTGGTAGAAGAAAATGAAGAGGAAAACAAATCGCAATTCCCCTAGCAATAAAGAAATAACAGGCCTTGTGGGGTTTGCTGCTTTTCACTTGGTCCTCTAGGTTTGATGACTCAATTGTTAAGCAGTTGAAGGATGTTTGGCAATTTGAATGCAGAGCAAGCCCGATAAATGCCTGGCAGCAGGAGCTAGGTAGCAGACATCATGTAAGTTTAATCAGCTCATTCTGCTTGCTGCCCACAAAACCTCAATAGGATTGCATTGCAATCTGTCTGTGGGTTCTTCCTCGCTGTGCTGCTCCCCCAACATGCACTCCTCGTGTTCCGTTCCTCCACCCTATGGAGGGACAAACTGACCGGGTTCACACAACACGATAAGCCATGGTGGCTTATAAGCCAATGTTTGTTTCAGAGTGGCTTGTCATGTTGTCTGAACCCAGCAGCATGGTTTGTTAACCACGCACAAGCCACCCTGGCTGGGTTCAGACAACATGACAGGCCACTCTGAAACGAACATGGCTTATAAGCCACCATGGCTTATCGTGTTGTGTGAACCCACTGACTGAGTCCTCTGGATTTTCAGAAAACTGAGTATGGAGAACGGTCTCCTCCTTACCGGGGAGAACATCTGATCAAGAGTGTCTTCCTTATCATTCTAAAAACATGGTTGGTTTTATTTTACTATCAGAAGAAAGCGGGGGGGAAGGGATGAAAATATGGGTGGGCAAGATTTCTATCTGGAGCACATTGGCCTAGTTTTGCTCACCTATTGATATATTCCATTGACATTTTAGAAGTATAAACCCGTTCATGCGGTATATTTTTATGTTCTTTCCCCTGAACATGTCTTCCTTTTCCCGTCTTGCATTAGGTTACTTATATTACATATAGGGAAAGGAAGGAACATGGATTGAGAGCCTATGATTTGTGTGGCGTAGTGGTGAGAGTGTCGGACTGGGGCTCGGGAGATCTGGGTTCTAGTCCCCGCTCGGCCATGAAACTCACTGGGTGACTTTGGGCCAGTCACTGACTCTCAGCCTAACCTACCTCACAGGGTTGTTGTGAGGATAAAATGGAGAGGAGGAGGAGGAGGAGGAGGATTATGTAAGCCGCCTTGGGTTTCCTTGCAGGAAAAAAGGCAGGGGTATAAATATAATAAATAAAATAAATGATGCAGCTGCCATGCTGAAGCTAAGCTGGTTTGGGCGTGGTCAATGCCTAATGGGAGACCGCCTGAGAACCCCAAGTATGCCACCTTGAGTTTCATGATGGGAGAATGGTGGGATATAAATGTACTCCATCAGTAAATAAATCACCATCATACAGAGATGAACAGTTTCAAGAGGGATGATATTCATCTGAAGAACAGAAGCGTAAAAATAAAATAAAATAAAAATTACCTTCCTGAGTGTGTTCCTATTGCTACCACCGTTCCACTTGGATGGAAGTCAGCACAATGTCCTGGTTCCTGAAATACACATTTTGGTCTTGGGATTTACGTTGAAAGCCAGTAACATTCACATAGATCTGCCTCAACCAGACCGAAAGAAGAAAAATGGTGTAAACTCCACAGTTCCAATTTATAAAGCAACATGCTCTGGTTTTTTTTGGCATAATGCATGATGGAACTCCTTTTTTTAACAGGGGTGGGGAACCTCTTGCCTGCAGGCCAAATCTGGCCCTTTCCAGGTTCTCAATTTGGCCCTCTGGGGATCCCCAAATGACCATGCTTCTTTCCTAGCCAAACCCCTTTCCACTGATCATTTGGTGGTGTTTCAGCTTTTACGTGTTTTCCCCCTCATTTCTGAAAGGGTGCATTTGACCAAAGTGATTAGTCACCTCGGCCAAATCAGTACTGCGATCGCCAACATTTAAATGGCCACAACAAATGGTTGAACTTGCCATTTCAGAAATCCCACAATACTATCGTTTATTCTTTTGCCTCCCCGGTGCCCCTGCCTTAGTTTCCAGGGAGACTATGCAAGGGTGCCTGCACAGTTCCAGATCTCTACAGCACACGGTACCTGTGCAGCGTGAGGAGCATAGCAAGTTAGCCAGCTTCACTGAAGTGGGACAGCAGTAAATATACGTTGAAGGAGAAACTTGGGCTCAGTGCAAAGACCATTTTAATGCCATGCTTTCCTGTTGATCTTATTAATACAAAAATGTGCTTTACCAAAACATTTCCAATCCTTCCCCCACCCTAATCAGCTATAATCAGGTTCAATGGTGAAATTAGGCGTAAGCCTATTTATTTATCTATCTACCGTATCTATCTATCTATCTATCTATCTGTACTATTTCTATACCGCTAAATATTTTTAAAATCCCTAAGCGTTTTCTATTTAAATATTAAAATCACAATTAAAATCATATTTAAAATACAATTGTAAAAATGATACAATTGTTCTTCACTGCAAGACCCATGGGCCACTGGCAGCTCCCAGTCACTTCAAGCGTGGCTCTCCATCTCTCTCTCTCTCTCTCTCTCTCTCTCATTCACTCCCTCCCTCCTTTTTGCAGTAGCTGCTTACTCACAGAAGGAGCACTCTAACTTTGCCTTGTTGTTTGCTTTAGTGGTGGGCTGCCTGCTTGACCTGGGCTACCAGAAGAGGCTTTGGGGGTGGGGAGTCAGGAGACCTGCTACTTGTCAGCTGAAAGGTGGCAGCGGAGAGGGGGAGAGGAGAATGCAGGAACAATCAGCCAATTAGCTGTTGTTGGGGAGGTACCCAAGAGGCAAAGAGCAATGTGACTGGGTAGCTGTGGTGCTGCATGCGCAGGTCCCCAAGTAGCTTCGGTGGTGGTGCCTGGAGCCAAAGTGGCTCCTGCTTGAAAATGGTGAAGATCACTGGCCTACCAGCTCAATTTATCCATCTAGACCAGTATAGTCTACTCTGACTGGCAGTGGCTGGGTTCAGACAACATGATAACCCACAGTCAAGGGTTGAGTGTGGGTTGTCATTGAACCATGGGTTGTTATCGCAGCTGGGTTCAGACAACACAATAACCCACATTTCAACAACCCATGGTTGTTGTGGGTTGTTCAATGACAACCCACACTCAGCCCACACTCTACCCTTGAGTGTGGGTTATTGTGTTGTCTGAACCCAGTCAGTGTCTCAGGTGCATGTCTTTCCTATTACCTCTTTTCTGCCTTTTTAAACTGGAGATGCCAGGGACTGAATCTGGGATCTTATGCCTGTAAGGCATGTGCTCTCCAGCTGAGCGTTGGCCCTTCTCCGCAAAGCCTAGGGTTGCCATTGCTTGTTATGGCAGACAGAAGTGCAATTAACTATTCTTCTAGACAGCAGGTAGCAGAGAAGTTCTACTCAAGTATGGAAAGAAGCATCCCATGATTATGAATGACATCTTCACAAAAAGAAGGTCACGTACATCTAGCAGCCTGGTCCATTCAAGCGTGTGATCCACCGAGTTCCACATACAAACTTGCCGATCTTGAGCACATGTTAAGAACAGATCTTTGAAGGGATGCGTTCCTAGGCCCCAGAGTTCATCTGTGTGACCCTAAAAAAATCAAGCAAAATAAGCCTGAAATATTGGACCAATGCCTATTGCTGTGTAACAAATGAAAGCAATTAAATCTCTGCAGCTCAGGTCAAGGAGGGAAAAGGAACGCACCTGTACTTCCACTTGGAAACCATCATTAAAAGTTCCTCGTAAAATAAAATTCCGTGAAGTGCCAAGTATAAATTGATCTGCTTTGCCTTCTGCCACAGCTCTGATTGTCCCATATTGTTCAGGAACCTAAGAAAATCAGATTCCCTTTAACTCCATACAGTAGATCTCATAGCATAATAATATTCATTCGTATTAAAAGCTACTGTCATCTTTGCTTATAACCCCTATGCAAACAATTCTCAACCACTTCCAATGGGATGTCAATGGAAATTTACTTGTTTTATTTTACCTTGTTATTTTCACATTTGTATCCTCCCCTTCCTTCTTTCAGAGAGCTCAGTATTTTATGTTACCAACCATGTGAGGTAAGGTTAGGCTGACGTATGTTGTCATGCCCAAGATTGCGCATTTGTGTCGTGGCTGAGTGGGAATTTGGACCTAGGTCGAAATCTCCACTGAGCTATTTCAAATTTAGCACTCTTTTGACTACCCTACACTGACTGTCAAGAACACACTAAATAAAGTGGAATAAGAATTGCTATCAACTGTGTGCCATGTGTAGGCTAATTAGTAGGGATGATCCTCCAAAGTAACGATTGCTGAGCAAAAAAACATAGGCATTTTCAGGCATGCATGTTGGATCACATTAAAAACATCAGAGGGCCTTTGAGTGATTGATATGCATTTAAAAATATGGATTTTGGGCCCTGTTGCCCCTTTTTCCTGTCACCTCCTTTGGCTTTCCCTGAGCCAAAGAACCTCATCTTGCAGGAAGAGGGGACAGCAGCATAGAGCTCCCTCAATACTCCCTTTCCGTGCAGGACAACTGACATACATAATCTCTTTCTCCACCAGCAAGCATGGGGTCTGACAACAAGTTCCATGACTCCGGGCAGGAAATAATGCTCCATGAATCATTGCTCACCTTGCGTTGGGGCTGGTCAAATAAAACTGCTCTATCCCTACTAATCAACAGGAGCTACAGTTTTGGATCACAGATCCATCTGGAACATTTTCCCCTGAAGACAACAATGGCAACACTATGAGCAGTATCGAATGCTTGCCTGTGCAGTAGTGGGAACTATCGCTAAGCGCAACAGGGAGCTAGTAGTTCTGAAAGCAACCAGAAATGAGCGGAAATGCTCATTTCCGGAATGGGGGCAGGTCTGGAAATGAGTGTTTCTGCATGTTTCCGGGGTTGCTTTAGGCAGCGCTAACTCCCCATTGTGCTAGTGGTGGGACCTGTTGGCATAACGGAATGAGCGGAAGCACAGTGTCAATATTGGATACTGCCCTGTGTGTGCAATTTTGGATCAGTTACACTGGCGTAATCCCTCTGACTTCTATAGCTGGTGGTGGGTGGGGATGATTCCTAGAACACACATTGGCTCATGCTGGCTCAGCTTGTCTGAGCGTGGAAAGCTAAGCAGGGTCAGGCCTGGTTATTACTTGGATGGGAGACCCCCGCCTCTAGTTTCCTGCATTGAGCAGCGGGTTGGACTCGATAGCCTTGTAGGCTCCTTTCAGCTCTATGATCTATGAAATCTATAAGTATCTTATTGAATGTCACTTTATAATGCTACTTAATTTCAAAGAAGCAATCAGTCAAAGATACTTCTAAGTTGATAATTCAAGAAGTGTTTTCCATCTGCTATGCTGCATTCTTTGGTGTATGTCACCTTCGGATAGTCCCAACAGAGTTACAGAATTTAGGGCTTCACATGCAAGAATGTCACAAGCATTCCTCAATGCCTGAGGAGCAAGCTTTGGTAGGAAAAAGTGTAGTCTCTGCAAACTGCTTCCTTACATTATTACCTTTGAAATGTTTTGATCAGTTGACTGCCCAATGTCAAGTAGCAGTGCAAGAAGAATTAAAAAACAACATGAGCAAACAGGTCCTTGAGTGATATTGTACCAATTCCTGTGCTAATGTTTCCGTTTTCTGAAATGTGTCTTTTATATGAGCCACCTGAGCAGCTGCCAGATAAATAAATCAAATTATTATTTTATTTCAAGTACTGTATTTTCTTCAAAGAACTGGCAAGATTTTTCGGCATCGAATAATGACTATGTACAGACAACATGGCACGTTAACAAAGAGAATGGGGGAGATAACGATCTACACCATTCAAGTTAATGTTTACAAAGTAAAATGGTGATTTATATCCAGCAGGCATCTATTTAATTTTATTAATTATCTTTTTAAAAGAACTGTTTTGAAGCTATTTCCCCCAGCTAACAGCTATGTTTAACTTCTCCAGAATTTATCAATGCAATAAGGTAACTCTGTATATTTGCTAAACTCCTTGCCAAAGGAGGCTAGGTTGGCTCCCCCTCTGTTGTCCTTCTGCCAGCAGGAAAATACATTTTTATTCAGGCAGGCCTTTGGCACTTAAGTTGCTCTACTGCTGAAGGGAAGCTTACTGTGTTTGGCCCTCTTCATTTCTTATTGCTGTGTTTTTTAAGTATGCTTTTAACTAATTTCTTTTTTTTTAATGCTATGTTTTAATTATGTTTTATGCTTTGTTTTAATCTTGGTTTTATTATTACAAGCTGTCTTGAGTGCCTTTTTTTTGGTGGAAAGGCAGGATAAATCAAATTCACGAACAAACGAAGAAATAAATACAGATTAAAATGTCCATTATTTTTCTAGAAGACCGAGAGTTGTCATGGTCAGGGAGGGGATTGCCACAGCGGGATTGAACAAATTTGGGTTTGCGTCCTTGCTCAACTGTGAATTTAAAGGCCAGCCTTGATTTGTCAGTCTTACGTGTCCCCTCTTGTACAATGGGAGTGACATTGGACTTGCTTCACAGGCAAAACCAATAAGGCACCTTAAAGACTGGATAAGGCAGGATCAATTAGGAACATCATCTGCACGACAGGCACTGAAATAATGAGGCGTTGCGCAAGAACACAGTAGGATTTTATGCCACCAAAGTTCATTTCAGTGGGGCTTGTGCAGGAGAACGTCCCAACAGAGGGGGCCCTAGCGAACATGCCAGATGTGTGAAGTGGGCCAGAAGGTAGTAGTGAAAGCTATATGGTACAACACAAGGAAAACCAGTGAATGTGAGGAAGAGGATAGAATGCTCAGCCTCGATTGGAGGTGGGGGGTTACTTGAGTTCAATCCCCACCCAGCCATGAAGCTCGTTGGGGGACCATGGGCCTGACTCTCAGCACTAATCTACCTCACCAGGTGATCGAGAAGATAAAATGGGGATGAATCCTGTGTGCTGTTCTTAGCTCCTTAAAGAACGGGCAGGGTAAAAATGTAATAACTAAATAAATGGGAAAGGCAGGGGGATGAGTCAACGGAACAGTGCATTTGAAATCTGCTACTGCCCCCCCTCCTCCCGCCACATCTGCAGATGGCGTTCCTTCAGTGACAGTCATTGTTTTGCACACCTCAATTTCCCTTTCAGGGTTCAAGTCATGATCCCACAAAATGATCTTCCTGTCCTTTCCGCCTCCAGTTAGCAGCATCCCATTTCTCATTTGGCAGAGGGTGAACACGCTGCCGTCGTGAGCCTTGATTTGCTTGCTGATCTGATACACACCTGCAGTCAGGGCAGAAACAGGACAAAGGCATTACGGGTTGTTTTTTTTTACTGAGTCTATATCGAACCATTATACAGAAGAACAGGATCAAATGCTATACATTAAATTATGGACAGGCTGGGGTGGGGTGGGCGTACTTTTCCCATCTAGATCATTGTTTGCCAACCTTGGGTCCCCAGATGTTTTTGGCCTACAACTCCCAGCATGCCCCAGCCAGCGTAGCTTGGCTACGCGTAGCTTGGCAAAAAGGTAGGGGCTTGCTGCCTCAATTCTGCACTCACAAAGGCTCTCTGAACATTCTCAAAAATGCATTGAGCCAGTTTGGACAATCGTAGCTTGGCTTATTAATCCAAAAACCTTTTGCGCACGTGCTTCATCCTCTGGGCTTAGCTGCAGTCCTCATAGTAGGTGGGCCGGGGGATGAATTATCCCAGCAACAACATATTGGGAAGACTTGCTCTCAAATGGGCAATAAAGACCCATTAGCTTTGCAAAAGGCCAGCTCCTAGCAGAAGAAAACTGCTAGAACATGTTTGCTGACATGGATCAGCACCGCTGCCTGCATTTTTGGACTCTCCTTGGGGGTGTGGCTATGGGGGTCTGTCATGATGAGCACCTGCACTTCAAAATGTGCTGCTACACCGCTGGTTGCACCTATTGCTTGCACAACAGGGTGTTAGTGCTTTGTAAAGGAACCCCTGGAAACGCTTGTTTCCACATTAGGACAGGTCAGTGGAGCTCCCTTTTACAAGCTCTGTTCCAGACATGAGTGTTTCTGCACATTTCAGGTTGCTTTGACAGCCTTTAGCTCCCTGTCACTGTAGCAGTGGGTCTTGCTATTGCGTGGGCAGCATAGGATAACGCCTAAGGTCTTTAAAAACAAGGCTACTGTCTGAATCTCTTAGATGTTGTTTTGCTTTTCTTTTTTTATGCCTAGGCTTCAGGAAAAGTTGGAAATGTGAAGCCTTGCTAATTCTCTACAGAAACATTGCAAGGTGAACTGAGAAACAGATGGAAAAGCTACCATTTCCAAACTTGGATTCCTTCAAGCGATGCACTTGAGGATGAAAGGCACTCAGATTGTCTAGAAGCTGCAAAATGCATGCAGCCTCTACAGAACCCTTCAAGAGATTTGTGAAGACAATCCAAGGCCCCAGACGTCAGGCACAGTTTCGATTTACCAGACAGTGCATCAATCAGCATCAAGAACAAGCACTCATTCTCTTGCTTCAGGACCTAGAAATGATCCTAAGTTATCCCAATCTTTAGATATTAGTTTTTGTTCTCCTTTTTTTAAACACTATTGGAAATTGACTGAAACAAATCCTAGCCCTGAAAAATGCCCCAAAGAGTCAGCATAAAATGATATAGTAATTGTTTTAATGTATTTAGGTTTTCTTTTAAAAAAAGAAATCCTCATGCAATAACACTGTATTACATTAAAAAAACCTTTATAAGACCCATAGTAAGTGCAGTTTAGGTATGAATTGGATTACTGGTATAAGGGCTTTGCACATAACAATGTGCTAAAATATTTAAATTAGAAAACCTTACAGAATAACATTAGTTCAGTTGGCTGCTACTGCAAATATTTTTTGTTAATCTTCAAGATTAATATCTAAAGGGTAGATGTCCATTAGGTGCAAACTGCCATCTGTTCTAGGGTCCAAAATATAACGCAAATGTGTGCCTAGCTTCAAAGCTCCCCATAAAACCCAAATAAAGTACAAGATGCCAAGTTTACTTAACAGGCAGTCCCTAGAGAGCAGTTTACTTTATTTCTAGATCTATGCACACAGACACACACTGACCTAAACCTTCATTAAACCTTTGATAAATTCAACATCAACTGTAAAAGGCATAACTCAACAAAAATCCTGGACCTATTTAAATAATTAAAACATTCAACTTTTCATTATGAAATATTTGCTATGACCACTACAGCAAAGAGCCATTTGCTTCAGATAGGTTATTATAATATTAAATGTATGATCCATCTTATAATTAAATTTTTATTTTATTCTTTTCCTTAGAAAGAAAATTTGCTGCAAATATATATTTGCAGTTAAAACATCCTGATCTGACACTCTGTTTTTTCTGGCATGCCTATTTAAGCCCCAGTATTTTAATTAGCTGCCAAAGAAAATAATTATCCTTGGATTTAAGAGCTACCTTAGGGCTCGGCAGTGCCAGGTCAGCATATGCCTCGTTGCAAATAATAATTCTCTTTTAAGATTTTTAAACTGAAACAAAATGCTTGCCTATAAAGCATATTTAACTCAAAAGCCAGAAAATTAAAATTAAAGCAAATTGTAATGCCAGAACCTGATGCTTGAACAGATTAAGAACTGCTAACATTCGGCATGATATGTTCCTTTCATGTGTGTGTCTACATGGAGATCCAATAATATTATCTTGAACAGTATTATATTAAGACTTCTTCTCCAGTGTTACACATAAAAGTCAGACCTTTCACATTGCTCATGCACCTTTCTCAGTATGACTTATCCTAAGCACTGACCAGTTGCAGCAGCAAGTCATGCATTCTGCCTATAGCACCGTGTGGACAACCAAATACATCTTTCTCATCAGTTCCTATGTGAAGAGAAGCAACTGTATAGCATGGGTGAGTACAAGGCTGATAATTAAAAAGAGCCCTGCTGGATGAGACCTATGATCCATGTAGTGGAGGACTCTCCTTCCCATAGCTTCTCAGAAGTTCCCAAGCAGGCCATGAAAGCAATGGCTCTCTCCCTTTGTTTGTTTCCCAGTGGGGAAGGGTTGTAGCTCAGTGACAGAGCACCTGCTTTGCATGCAGAAGGTACCAGGTTCGATCCCCGTCATCCCCAGGTAGGGAGGGAAGAACTGCTGCGTGAAACTCTGGAGAGCTGCTGCCAGTTAGTGTCGACAATGCCAGGCTAGATGGATCAATGGTCTCATTCACTGGGATGGTTCACACGTCACGATAAGCCACCCTGAAAATAAGCTACAGTGGGTTGGTTGTTTGCTCGCTAATCCACGTTACTCCCGAAAGATGATCGGGTGCTCTGCGGTTTGCCGTGGCTTGTCTCCCCCTTAGTTAGTGGTGAGAGTGTTGGACTGGGTCTCGGGAGATCCGGGTTCTAGTCCCCGTTCGGCCATGAAACTCACTGGATGACTTTGGGCCAGTCACTGACTCTCAGCCTAACACAGGGTTGTTGTGAGGATAAAATGGAGAGGAGGTGGAAGATTATGTAAGCTACCTTGGGTTCCTTGCAGGAAAAAAGGCTTGGTATAAATATAATAAATCAATAAATAATAAATAAATAAATAGTCCTCTGCGCTGTAGTCGATTTGTGCAAACCTCCCCGAAAGTTTTTTAAAACGGTTAAATTTGAGCAAATTATCCCAAAGGTTAAAAAAAAAAAAAAAAGTTAAATATGCACAAATCTCCCCAAAAGAGAAAAAAATAATAATGATAAATTTGCGCAAATTATCATTAGCAAGATCGTGAGGAGCAACCGGGTTTTTCACCACTTTTGCCAGGCGGCATTGCAGCCTTTTCTGACAAAACATGCACAAGCCACAGTGCCAGGTTTGGACATCATGGCTAGGGATGTGTGAGGATTTTGTTCAGGGGGCGGAAGTCCAGCGAACTCGCCGGGCTCAACCCGCCAAACTCCGTCCATACCTACCTGCTTCCCCGTCTCAACTCGCGTTCTCCCGAGTCAAGCCAGGGAAGCAACTTCCGGGTTCCTGGCAGAGTGGGTTTTTTTTTTGTTTTACATAGAAAATGGCGTACGATACGTTAAAAACGGGCGCAATTTGCACTAGTTACGCAAATTGAGGCCGCGTTTAACTGTATCTTACGCTGTTTTCTCCATAAAAAGTGCTCTGCTGGGAACCCGGAAGTCCACCGAGCCGGCTCGGCTGGCGTTTGCTTTTTGGCCCTGGCTTGGCAGGCGCAGTGGCAGCACTCGCCGAGCATCTAGCGAGTCGGGCAGAGGGCAGATCGCCCACCACTAAGACAAGCCACCCTGAAAACAAGCCACCTTGAACAACCCAATAACAACCCACGGGCTTTCAGGGTTGCTTGGGTATGGTTAACAAACCACACTGAGGAAACCACGCCAGGTTTGGGCATCACAACAAGCCGCCCTGAAACAAGGCTGACAACCCATCGTGGGTTGTCATGTGGTGTGAAGCAGTGTGCGTAGCGGTTAGAGCGTTGGACTGGGACTCAGGAGATCTGGGTTCTAGTCCCCGCTCGGCCACGAAACTCACTGGGTGACTTTGGGCCAGTCACTGACTCTCAGCCTAACCTACCTCACAGGGTTGTTGTTGTGAGGATAAAATGGAGAGGAGGAGGAGGAGGAGGAGGAGGAGGAGGAGGAGGATTATGTAAGCCGCCTTGGGTTTCTTGCAGGAAAAAAGGCGGGGTAGAAATATAATAAATAAATAAATAAATAAATAGTATACAGACATTGTGTTCGTGCCTAGTAGCTATAGGTAGACCCATCCTCAATGATCTGTCCAATCCCCTTGTAAGCTAGTGGCCATCTATACTAGCAGGCATTGCCACATTATGTGGCAGCAAATTCCATGAACTAATTACGGGCTGTGCAAAGTAGTACGTTCCCTTTTATCTGGATCTGTCCTGAGTTATGCTTGTAATTTGTTTTAAAATGGATTGCCGAGGAACTTGAAGAGGAAAGGAAGAGCTTGCTGATTTTAGAGGAGCTTACAGCTTGGGAGAAAGTGAGTATATGCCATTAACCCATAATGTTAGTCCGAGTTTTAAAAATCATTTTGGTGACTTCCCCAATATGACAAAAAGGGTGACAGGCTGGCATCCTGTTGGGAGGAAAGCATGCAGGAAGGAGTACAATCCACCAAGATTCGTCTGAGAAGCTGAAAGCATATACCGCTTTCATACTCATGAAATCATTTTGAGTACCCTCCTGTTGTTTCATGCATTTTCTGAAATTTTAAACGCATTCCCATAATGCATACAAGTCAATTTGATCATTGTGGTACCTTTTGATCCTTTCCCTGGTGTGGCTTCTACAGTAGTTTTGCTCCATATAAGCATTATCCCACCTGAGTCACCAGTGAGAACTTCTCCATTTCCTAAAAATGCTAAGCACTGGACAAATTTGGGTTTTTCATATTTCTGAAAAGCAACAAGAGAATGCATTTAAAGGACAAATGGGTCACATGCAGGCGGGTGTACAAAATCCCAAAGCATGCAAAACAGGCACAGTTGAGAGCATCCCATTCCCAAGATCTTTCCGTTAATCTATGGGGTGCTCCAAACGTGCAACAGGTCCCCCCTGCCCCACAAGCAACTGCTTTGAAAATGTCAGGGCTGCTCGCACGTATGACGCAACAGCATTTGGGATGCAAATGCTCAATACAAAGTATTTCTTACAAACTGACAGTGGGAAGTGCCTGTCTCTATGGAACTTTAGACTGCCTCTAACATATCTGCCAAGAGACATACTACACATCACGAGCACGTGCAATGAAGCCCTGGTAGTCTCTTTTTGTAAAGTCAAGCATCTTTGGAAAGTGAGATTGGGCAGAGAAACAGCAGGAGGACAAGATGCTTAGTTCTATCCCTGCTGATAGTTTTCTCTCCCAAATAATGCTTCCTAAAACTGCTTTTTTCCCCTGGGGAGTTTGCATTTTGGGGAATAATCATGTGTCTGGACCTCCACTGGGAGAGAGGGTGGGTTGGTGGAAGAGAGGAGGGGCAGAGGCATTATTTGGAACGGCCTGCAAGGACAAGGCTAAGCCACCATTCTCTGCTTCTCATCTCAAAATAGTTCTCCATTGACACTGCTTTTGTTTATAAATAGTTGCTGTTGGAACTTTGTTACATGCCTTTGTCCTGCTAGGCCTTAAGTTAATGTATACATATGTGTGTGGGATGTGTAGTTAGGTCCTATATCTAACATATGGACTGTAAAGGAGAAAAGCCGTTAATCAGGTATGGGGGAATGTGTGGCCCGCCAGATGTTGTTGGACTACAACTCCCAACATCTCTCACCATTGGCAATGCTGGCTAGGGCTGATAGGTGTTGCAGTCCGCCAATAACTGGAGAGCTACATGTTCCCCACCCATGCCTTAAATCATTGTTGAGAAGGACACAATCTCATCAATACAAACGTTTCAAATAATCTGACCGATGGCTTCAGGAAATTTGCCGTAAGTTTCTTACCCCGAATATCCCTTGCTTCCTTGTTAATGAATTGCCATTCCAAGTCCAGAAAAAGATATGAGATTTTCCAGATGTTATTATTGTGTCTTTATCAGTCGGATGGAATGCTACTGCAAGAACAACTTCATTTGTCGTCTGTTGAAACAAAAACGGGATTTGCCACTATTAAAATTCATGTTTACGCAGATAAGTGGGAGGATTTAATATTATGCACTCAGATACACAACGTACAATACATATGCAGAGCAAGGTGTCTCTTATTATCAGTTCATTCTGGTCACCCAATGATCCCCAAGCAAGTGTCCTCTGGCAGATGCCTAGCCATGACTGCATGGAGAAAGTGATCGGTGAACTGGTGGCACAGGGATACGTTTTGCAGATACTGTACTTCCAAAGTTGCAGCATAGTGGTCTTTTGGAGTCACTGAAATCATGAACATCGCTGTGATGTACATTTATGTACTTCCAGGTACACATGGCACTTTGACCATCTGCCAGAGGACAATTTGCATGGAGAAAAACAGCTGTATGTGATCAGCATCTTACTACGTTTGCCTCGACTCAGAGAACTCACTTATAGTATCACAGAATTTAAACAAAGCACTTGAGATAGTTGCAACCTGAGTAATGTAACGGTGATGCATGGGGTGTGTGTGTGTCACTTACCTGGGCAGTGCAGTTCACCTTATATACCCATAGCTGCTTCGGGAGACCCATGATAACATAGTGAACTGCTCAACAGGTGCCTTCTTCCCCTAATCCTCAATTTCAGGGTATCACTTGAATCAGCTTGACATGGTTTGCTGCAGTGTGCATTAGGGCACCTGTTAGCACACCCTCAAGTAGGACTGAATCAAGGAGATCCTGTTTAGAGCAGCTTCTCACATTACGTTTTTATACATCCTGGTCCATGTACCTTTTCATCTCAATATATATATCAGGAACTTTTTTGGTTTAGAACATAAGCACATAAGAAGAGCCATGCTGGATCAGCCCAAGGGTCCAGCTAGTCCAGTATTCTGTTCACAGTGGCCAACCAGCTGCCCACGGGAAACCCACAAGCAGGATGTGAGTGCAAAGCACCGTCCCACCCATGTTCCCCAGCTACTGGAGTACATAGGCATACTGGTTTAAAGCAGTGTCTCTTTCATCTTTTTACCTATATCATTCATATAGAACATTTTAATAAAGTTGTATTAAGCGCAAGCTATTCGGGACCCTGTTCTGAAAATGCAATAAGGCAGCAACTGAAGAACCTCCCCCCGCGAAAGCTATTAATATTTTTCATTCATTCTCTAGACAGACATGAAGAACTGTTTAAGTTCTGGATACTAAGAAGGACAACCAAGCCAATCAAAATACTCTTGGCTTAAGTTCACTCAACTCCTGAAGCTCTGCAAAACTTACTTGACCTTTTTGTCTATATATTGAGGGGAGAAGCAGTATTTAATCTGGTGCGACTGTCGTATAGGTGAAACAACAAAGCATCTTGTGACACCTTAAAGCAGTGTTCTCCAACCTTGGGTCCCCAGATGTTTTTGGCCTACAACTCCCTTCATCCACAGCCAGCATAGTTGTAGGCCAGAAACATCTGGGGACCCAAGGTTGGAGAACACTGCCTTAAAGGCTAATATTTTTTATCATGGCAGCCTTCCCCAATCAGGAGGCCTCCAGCTGTGTTAGATTATAACTCCCTTCATCCACAGCCAGCATAGAGGGCACCAGGTTGGGGAAGGCTGTATTATGGCATCAGCTTTTGTGGAGTGTCACAACTTAAAAATAAAACAGAAAGTTTGTACCACTGCAGCTGTGTGCCTATTCACCATAAACACCTTGGTTATTAATTCTGCTAATTCATCAAAGTCTAAATCAAGCCACATCATTGTCCTGGACACTGGTTAGATCCCAATCCTGTTTCAAAGTTCTAACTTACTGGGGTATATATGTTACAACTGCACAAATTTCAGGGTTGTCGTTTTAAAACCAATGCCCGCTGTTCTGGGAGGAGAAAGAGCACGTTTATGAGCAATGCAGATTACTTGTGGGTCAGCAAGGAACACACCTGATATGCAAAAGAAGTGCTCTGACATATATATATATATATATATATATATATATATATGCAAGTGAAAACCTTGGCTTGAATCCTAAGCTAAGTTAACTTAAGGAAGCTCATGGAAGAAAAGTTCCCCCACGTTATTCAATCCGCCAGAGAGACTTTTGGGAAGTTGCAGGTGGATTCAAGTGAAGGAGGTGACAGAAAACTTTCCTTCCAAATACTTCCTGAAGTTAACTTATCTTAGGATCCAGGCCCTTATTCATTTAGAAAACATCATATATGAATGTTAATAAGAGAGAAAGTAGAAGAGAGTTGTTTTTAATCAAACCTCCATCTTATTTAGTGTAGCCTTTCATTTGATTCACAGATGTAATGAAAAATGCAAATTAAACAATACTTGTGAAAATAGCATTACAATCTCAACACACTGAAAGAGTTCACACATGCACACGCGTGCACGCATGCACACAGACACACACCACTTCCTATATCAGTAACCATGTGTATTTTATCATATACTGTATTCTGAACTCTCACATGTATCTTGCTGTATTAATCTCATAACTCTTAAATATGCTTTCTATAATATCTGTTTTATGAGAATTTTCCGCTAGCTTTTCTCCATATCAAAAAGCAAAGGAACAGTCAGCTCAGATAGCACCAATTCTTGACCTTGGTGCTACAGTTTATGGTATGTGTCATAGTGTGTCTACAGAACGTCATACATATGTCAAAGATACAGGATAAATTTGCTGTGAACCAAGATGAATTCTACTATTTACCTTTATCTCTGCTATTTTTGATTTCTTCTGCCAGTCCCAGACAGTCAGCATGTGCTCGTTGGAATCGTCAATCACACACAAATGCGTACCCGAATCCTTACAGAAGAAAGGAACAAAGTAAGTTCATATCATCTTTCTACATAGCTAGAAGTCAGACAACACACAAATAAAAGTCACACAAATATTTTCCCTATTCTGGTTCTAGCCTTGGATACCAACAAATATCTAATGTTCAGTATTTACAACTATGTTTTACTTATATTAAAGGTCCAGTTAACACACAAGCCAGGCACAGAAGGAGGTCTTTGCCCAGGTGTTCTCCCTCACCACACACGCCCGATTTAAACATGACTTTGGATGTGGATGGAAAACTTCCACAAGTGGTATTTCAGACTTGTCTTTATTATTATTTATTTATTTATTTATTATTTATTATTTATTTATTATTTACATTTATTAATCGCCCATCTGGCCGGCAACCAGCCACCCTGGGCGATGTACACAGAATAAAAACAATAAAATACATTTAAAACAATATAAAAAATTTAAAATCTTAACCCACCCCATATTCCCGCCTGAACAACCAGGTTTTTAACGAGCGACTGAAGTTCTCAGCAGAGAGGGGGCATGGCGGAGGTCACTCGGGAGAGAGTTCCACAGTACGGGGGCCGCCACAGAAAAGGCTTTAAACTAGCTTTATCTTTAAACTAGGCTTTCAGTTACTATGTGTGCAATCTTAGCACACCAGTGTGGCTGCTGTTTGGGCCATGGATCCTTGGCATATCAATGCTGCAAGCACAAGTGAGGCAACAGTTGAAATAAAGCAATACCACATGGGCACACCTTTTGTGCATGCTCAGCATCACATTTATTGCTACTCCAGGCATTACTTAGAATCATAGAATCATAGAAAAGTAGAGTTGGCAGGGGCCTACAAGGCCATCGAGTCCAACCCCCTGCTCAATGCAGGAATCTAGGTCAAAGCATCTCTGACAGATGTCTGTCCAGCTGCACCTTGAATGCCTCCAGAGTGGGAGAGCCCACCACCTCCCTAGGTAGTTGGTTCCATTGTCTTATTGCTCTGACGGTCAGGAAATTTTTCCTGATGTTTAGGTGGAATCTAGGTTCCTGTAACTTGAGCCCATTATTCCGTGTCCTCCAAACTGGGATGATCGAGAAGAGATCCTTGCCCTCCTCTGTGTGACATCCCTTCAAATACTGGAAGAGTGCGATCATATCTCCCCTCAGTCTCCTCTTCTGAAGGCTAAACATGCCCAGTTCTTTCAGTCTCTCCTCATAGGGCCTTGTTTCCAGTCCCTTTATCATCCTTGTTGCCCTCCTCTGAACCCTCTCCAGTTTGTCTATGTCCTTCTTAAAGTGAGGTGCCCAGAACTGGACGCAGTACTCAAGATGAGGCCTAACCAGTGCCGAGTAAAGGGGAATTATCACTTCCCGCGATTTGGAAGCTATACTTCTATTAATACAGCCCAAAATTGCATTTGCCTTCTTTGCAGCCACATCGCATTGCTGGCTCATATTCAGTTTGTGATCTACCACAATTCCAAGATCCTTCTCACTTGTAGTATTGTTGAGCCAAGTGTCCCCCATTCTGTAACTCTGCATTTGGTTTCCTCTCCCTAGGTGCAGCACTTGGCATTTATCCCTATTAAATTTCATTCTGTTGTTTTCGGCCCAGCGCTCCAGCCTATCGAGGTCACTTTGAATTTTGTTTCTGTCTTCCAGAGTATTAGCTGTTCCACCCAACTTTGTGTCATCTGCAAATTTGATAAGCATTCCCTGTACCTCCTCATCCAAGTCATTAATAAAAATGTTGAAGAGCACCGGGCCCAGGACCGAGCCCTGTGGTACCCCGCTCGTTACCTCTCCCCAGTTTGAGAAGGAACCATTGATAAGCACTCTTTGAGTCCGATTCTGTAGCCAATTGTGGATCCACCTGATAGTTGTTCCATCTAGCCCACTCTTAGCTAGCTTACTAATCAGGATATCATGAGGCACTTTGTCGAAAGCTTACTTGCAGAAGGTTGCGTGTGTAACTTTCTGTTACTCTCCCATCTGCACTGTGCAGTACAGAGTGATCTAGAGCAGAGGTGGGCAACCGGTGGCCCTCGAGATGTTATGGGACTCCCAACTCCCATAATCCCTCACCATTAGCCATGCTGCCTGGGGATGATGGGAGTTGGAGTCCAACATCTTGAGGGCCACAGGCTGCCCACCCCTGCTCTTAGTAAATATCAACAATAATGTGCACAAGTTGACTATGAGAATGCATGTGATAGGATGGCGTTGGAAATTATTTGCTGACCAGCGCAAAATCAACTTCACGAACAGTGTCTAGGGATATATAAGAATTTCATTTCTGCTCGCAAAACATGTGAGCATTCCATGTTTGAAGCCCTGAATGCGATCGCAAGCACGCGTCCACTGAAAATGTTCGCAAATTGCCGGGCATGTGCTTGCGTTCCATTTGAGCAGCTTTCCCATTTTGATTTTGCACAAGTTTCCTAATTCATGCAAATTTCCATGGGCAGACTGAAAAGCCCCACTTTAGTCTATGGAAGAAAGTTGCACAAATTAGGAAAGTTGCGCAAATTCGCACAAATTTCACATTCGTTCACTGCTTGATTTGTGCGATTTTCCTGTTCGCGCAGAGTGGGCAGTGATCGCAAAAAAATAAATAAATAAAACACAAACAGGAATCAGGCACAAGACAAGCGGCGAGACAATGTTTGGAGGATCCTGTCAATCTCGAACATCGTTTGTTCGCCCATCCGTAAAAAGCTCTCTATACACCATATGGAAAATAATATTTAATAGTGGGAATAGAAATTCCCACTATGAGACCTAGTGTGGCGTAGTGGTTAGAGTGCTGGACTGGGACTCGGGAGATCCAGGTTCTAGTCTCTGCTTGGCCATGAAACTCACTGGGTGACCTTGGGTCAGTCACTGACTCTCAGCCGAACCTACCTCACAGGGTTGTTGTGAGGAGAAAATGGAGAGGAGGAGGATTATGTAAGCCGCCTTGGGATCCTTGCAGGAAAAAAGGTGGGATATAAATATAGGCCCTCCTATGCCATTTTGCCTGTTACTAGATGACTAGATGCAGTTTTGCAAACAGGTGAGCAGAATCCATTGTACGAACCCTCAAATCTACTTATACTTTTCCTCTCTGTTTAGTCTTCATTCAATGTCAACAGTTTGTCCCTTAACCATCAAAATGCATACAAACCTAAACGTGCTTAGTTCAGCCTTGCATACAGTAAGTTATGTAATTTTATTTAAAAAGAGAGATATGCAATTTTTCCTTACTGCTTTTGAAAAATCCAGACACCCCACTCCACGCTCGAAAGTCCCGAGGCCAATAACTTGCAGAGTCGTCAGGCTCACTGAGTCCCATACTCTTACATGGGGCTGCAAAGGCTATATGTAAAAGCAATTTGATAGAAATGGTTACTGAACAGCTAAAAAGTGACATATGCAGAATTAATCTTACATTAAACAGGTAATGACTGGGTTTACGCAAAATGAAAACCAACATTCAAGGGTTGAGTGTGAGTTGCCGTTCAACCATGGGTTGCCGTTGAAACGTGGGTTGTCATGTTCTCTGAACCTAGCCGCGTTAACAAACCATGGTTTGTTAATCAGGAACAACCCATAATTCACAACCCAACAACAAACCACAGGTTCTCTTTATGGGTTGTCTGTGGTTAACAAACCATGGCTTGTTATCGCGGCTGGGTGCAGACAACCCATGTTTCAATGAAAACCCACATTCAACCCTTGAGTGTGGGTTATCGTGTTGTGTGAATCCAGCCATTGACTTCTGTTGACGTGAACACCACCAATTATTGATCTGTACAGTAAATATTGACGGAAGTGAAGACAATGCATATTTTGCATTTCAGTTCAACTTTAAAAACATCCTGAATGGATTTATAGTGCAATCCTATACATGGCTACTCAAAAGTAAGACCCATAGAGTTCAAAGGGACACGCTCCCAGGTAAAAAGAAGCACGACTGCAACCTTAAGAACTCATTTCCAACTGTCAGCCATGTTATTTAGGGGACACACACACACACACACACACACACACACGCGCGCGCGAACTGGAACTATTTAAAGAAAAGAAGAAATGAAAAGAAGGAACAACAACAAAAGGAACAAAAACAGAAACAGAATGAAAGAAATGAAAACAAAAGAAAGCCTGACTAGCAAAAAACCAGGGCATCTGGTAAAAGAGTACTTTGCTAGTAAGCAATCACTGGGATCCAGACCTGTGCGAACTAAAGTCCACTCACACTACAGGGCTTTCCTGTCACCTCTTTCCCACTGTAGCTCCTCTTTAAAAAAAAAACATCTCCTGAGAGTGTAGCATCTGTTAAATAAAGCTTAGGGATACCAAACATGAATAGCTGGCAATTCATGAAATCGGCAAAGCTGACTAAACCTTTTCACTGAATATTATAGCAACTATAAGGTGAAGTAAGTTCGTTTCTTGGAGTGCATTAGATAAAATGTGACCCTCGCACACAGTGATCAGGGTCAGACGACACGCCGCAGGTGCCAGGTTGCATAGGCAAACCCTGCTCGGGGGTTGTTGTGTCGTGCAAACCTGGTGAGCATGGCTTAACCCTCGCTTAACCCACGCTTGTCGGGTTTGCATGATACGATATTCAAAATGGCGTCCGCAAGCACCCCTCAGACTCAGCATGGGTTAAATAACCCACAATGGGCTGTCGTGTCGTGCGAACAGCCCCAGTGTCTCTACTCCAAGTTACTACACTTGCAGGTACAACTTGGTGATTTATTTTTCATGTATTACATATCTATACCACCCAATGGCCAAAGTTCTCTCAGCGGTTCACAACATTTACATGTCTATCGTAGCTCAGTTTTAACAACTACACATAAGCTTGTTTAGAAGCACCCTCCCTTCACTGGGTGACCCTGCAGGCTTTAGGCCAGTGATGGCGAACCTTTTTGAGCCCGAGTGCCCAAACTGCAACACAAAACCAACTTATTTATTTCAAAGTGCCAACACTGCAATTAAACCTGAATACCAAGGTTTTAGTACAAAAGACTGCTCCGCCTGCAGCGACACGCCCTCCGCCCCACCACTCGGACTGGCTACAGCCACACCGGTGCCCAGTACCTCAAGGGAGGCTCGGGCTCCAGAAACCAGGCCAAGCCAAGCCAACCTGCAACAGCACCCCCTCCCCCTCTCCCCCTCCCATGAGGAAGGAAGTCTACAGATTTTCCCCAGCGAGTAACGCCGCAGCCACCTGGACCTTCAGCCCCGCTCTTCAAAGTCTCAGCCCGCCCCTTCCCTCAGTTCCTGCAGGTGAATAATAGCACGCTGACCCCGCCTGTGGGGATGAAGTGATAAAGGACCTTCTTGGCCCTTCCCCAGCAGAGGCGGTGGCCTGTGGGATGCCGGGCAACGCGCGGCGGGCAGGAGCAGCCACTCCGCCCACCTCTGTCCTTCGGTGGCTTCGCCCCCCTGCTCTCAAGCTCTGTGCGAGGGCTGGCGACCTATGGCTCGCGTGCCCACAGAGAGGTCCCTGCGTGCCAGCTGTGGCACGCGTGCCATAGGTTCACCATCACTGCTTTAGGCCTTCCTTGGGCTAGACCATGCGGTCGGGTTTCATTTTCATTGAGGCAGTAAGAGCACATGGACGACTGTTCCAGTAAGAGCCACTTTTTCCTTGTGGGGCGGGGAGGGGATTAGAGTAAGGGGATGGAGGAGACCCCTGGCTGAAATAAACTTTTCAAAAGCCCCATGGCCCTCTGCAGACTTTTGTGGGGAATACACAATGCTGTAGTGCAAGATTAGAATGCTGTGCACGAACACATGCTCTTTGAATGAGACACCAGAGGTGAGCAATAATAAAAAGGAAACAAACAAACAAACAAACTCTGCAGGGTCTTCCCGATTTCCAGAAACACAAGCCAACTACTGAGATAGCATTTCTGAAACTTACTCTTCCATCTTTATCCACGCCAGCTAGCTGTCCAGTTGCAATCCTGATTTTGTCTGGATGAACAGCGAGGCTAAAATAAAATAATGCAAACATGGAAGTCACTGTGGTTAGGGGGACGACGTTTGTACTTTTACGGATGCCCGTGAAATACCAATCTGGAAGTGGGAAGAGGAGTGCTGTAGGCAGTACTCTGTGTGTGTTTTAGTGCAACGGCAGCACATCTCTCATGAGCCTCTCACCACCCACGCAGAGCCGAGAGTGCAGTACATCTGTTATGAAGCAAAGCAAGGGAACTGTGTGCTCTTGCATTGTTGCCGAGCTCCAGAATGACTGAATAGGCATTCCCAAAACTTAAAAAAACATTTCTAAGGACAAGATTTTGCTGCCTGTAGACATTTTAGCTGAAGTATACACTGTCAGTGCTTGCCCTCATTAGCACATTCAGACTTTCAAGTACCTGAATGTATTTATGTTCAGCATAGCAGGATTTTTTTGAAGTGGCGCACTACGAGCAGCGATTTCCCAAGGGATGGGGGAGAGGAGACATGGGAAACCTGGTACAGACAGACATCTTCTCTCTTGATATGTATCCATGTGGCTTTTTTTCCTTTGCTAATGCTTGCAGGTGGCGGTGGTTGTAGGGAGCATGTATGTACATCTAGCTTGGGTGAGGGAGTATCTGGAACGATTTTATGAAGATGATAACAAAGTACCAGCCCCATTGCGTGGGGAGAATCCCTATGGTAGTTTTAGAGTCCAGCATCAGAGAGAGTGAATGCTCTCTCCCCATCAGTAATTCCCCCAATGAACTACAATATTTCAATCGAGATTCATAACTGACGTCATGATTTCTGGCACATCACATGTATGCATATCTGGCAGAGGTCAGAAATGAAAAATAACATGGAGATTACCATGAAAATATTAACAACTGAATGTTCAGTACAGGCATTTCATCACAACATGAGAGCCAGTGTGGTATAGTGGTTAGTTTTGGACCCGGGTTCTAATCCCCACTCGGCCATGAAGCTCACTGGGTGACTTTGGGCCAGTCACTGGCTCTTAACCTAACCTACCTCACAGGGTTATTGTGAGGATCAAATGGAGAGAAGTATGTAAGCTGGCTTGGGTTCCTTTCAGGAAAAAAGGTGGGATATAAATATAATAAATAGATAAATAGAAAAATAGATTTTAAATCAGCCGCCTGAAGTGGCCACCTCACTCTGCCTTATGCTAGAGCTAGCCCTGCAAGCTACTTATGTTCATGTGTACCAACTCTTCATTGAGAGCCAGCGTGGCGTAGTGGTGAGAGTCCTGGACTGGGACTCAGGAGACCTGGGTTCTAGTCCCCGCTCAGCCATGAAGCTCACTGGGTGACTTTGGGCCAGTCACTGACTCTCAGCCTAACCTACCTCACAGGGTTGTTGTGAGGATAAAATGGAGAGGATTACTTAAGATGCCTTGGGTTCCTTGCAAGAAAAAAGGTGGGACCTAAATATAATAAATAAACAATTAAAAATAAACATAACTACACCTAAAACGTTAATTATGGAAAAGTACACCAACCATTTAACGCAATCCGTATGTCCCAAGTAGTGGCGCTGAGTCCGCTCTTCATAGTTAAATAGTACTACCACAGATGCTATGAAATATACTATTTCTCCAGTAGGAAGGAGGTAAACATTGGCTCGACAGTCCCTTCCACGATAACCATATCTTTTTTAAAAAAGAAAATGTCAAGGTTTCTAAAAATCAATCAGTACTACTGAAGGGAATGGAATTTGCAAAGCTCGAATGGTGAAGGTCTCTGGTGACAAGAAGGGATACCTCTTTTATATGTTGCCTCTGAACCTAGGAACCACACAGCCACAGCCACGTTTTCATTTCTGACAACGCAGATTTTTCCACTTTCCTTCTTCTTTCAGTTAACACAAGAGCCAGCTCAATCTGAAGTGCAGAGGGTGGTTATGAGAGAAGGGCCTTCTCAGTTGTGCTCCCACGTCCCTGTTATGGAATGCTCTCCCCTAGAGAGGCTCACCTGCCACCCATGTTGATGCTTTTTCAGCTGCACAGACTTCCCTGTTGTTCCAGGCCTTTTAAAGGCCTTTTAACAAAATTATGCATTAGTGTAGAGGTGGTGGATGCGGATACATTGTTCTCCCTCTCTCATAATACTGGAACCTGAGGTCATCCTATGAGAGTCGAGACAGATAAAAGGAAGTACTTCTTCACACAGTGCATAGTTAAACTATGGAATTCACTTCCACAAGATGTAGTAACAGCCACCAGTTCAGAGGGCTTTAAAAGGGGATTGGACAGATTCATGAAGACGACTATCAATGGCTACTAGTCCCGATTGGCTATATGCTTCCTCCAGTATCAGAGGCAGTATGCCTATGTTCTCCAGTTGCTGGGGAACATGGGCAAGAAGGTGCTGCTGCACTCATGTCCTGCTTGTGGGTTTCCCGTGGGCAGCTGGTTGGCCACTGTGTGAACAGAATGCTGGACTAGATGGACCCTTGGTCTGATCCAGCATGGCTCTTCTGATGTTCTTAATTCGCTACTACAAGATGTAGTGATGTCCGCCACTTGGCCAGCTTTAAAAGGGGATTGGACATGGAGGTTAAAGCTGTCAATGACTACTAACGAAGGCTGTTCATCACCTCTAGGATCAGAGGCAGTATACCTGTTGCTGGGGAACACGAGTGGGAGGGTGCTATTGCGCACATGTCCTACTTGTGGGTTTCCCACAGGCAGCTGGTTGGCTATTGTGGGGACAGAATGCTGGAGGAGATGGACCCTTGGTCTGATTCAGCATGGCTCTTCTTATGTCCTTAACATTCTTTTAACATCCTCCCATTCTGAGTTATCGTCGGATATATTTTTTGTCTCTTATCGTAGATGCATTGTTCTAAAGTATTTAGCTCTTGAGAGGGTTCTAGCTCTCCATGTGACTAGGTGTATTTTGATGGCAGCTGTTAGAAGATTTTATTATTTGTGCTGTTTTTGGATTTTACTGTGGCATTTTTATTGTATTATTTTATGTCTTTTAAAATGTGTTTTTAACTTTTCTATATCGCCCAGAGAGCCATGTTAACAGGGTGATTCATAAACGTAAGTACAAAAATAAGCACTGCAGTAAGAAAATGGGAGCATGGGAAACAAGCTTACTGCGAGTAGATATATTAATGTATATAAAGGAAGGGACATGGAGACTACACAGATGTATGAAGCATAAAACAGTGTCACTTTGTAATCTAAAATATTATGTTTTTATTAGGTAATAACAGAAGTCACTGCACTACCTTAACCTCTTTTGCAGCCACAGGATTGCATCAGAGAGCAAACCTTCCTATTGCTGCATTCCTAAGAGGAAGTGTATCCATTCCATTTGGCCTTTTAAAAGAAGTGTGTGAAAATTCCAAAAGCTCCTCGCAAGGTGGCAAGATATCACTAAGCAAATCCAAAAGATCGGAAACCTCTTCTAGGAGGTTTCTAGTAGGGGTGGAGGGGGACAGTCTCTTTGAAACTAGGCTTTGAATAAAACAACTCCTGCTCAACAGAAACATGAAAAAAGATGCCCAATAAAGACATGATGATGATTAGGTCAGGAGCTACCACATTGCTCCCTCTGCCTTTGGCACATGCAAATTCCATCCTCCACCCCGCTTTTCATTTTTGGAGCTAACCATGGTGACAGCATAAAATGGCTGCACAGGCATTTTTTACTAACCATGTTTAGTGCTGAGCCAGTCTGCATCCAAGTTTAGCTCTGAAAATGAAAGGCCCGGAAGAATTTTCAGGAGTATAAAGAAGGAGGAAAAGGTTAATGACCCTCCACAGTGTTCCCGATCTTCTAACCATGGTAACACCATGCACCAGCCAATTTTTTTTCTCTCCAGGAATTATTTTAGATCAAATCATAGTAGAGAAGTTAGGTTCCCTCCCTAAAGTCTGGCTAAGAGAAAAGATAGTGTTATGTTTGCAAGTGGGCCAGATTGGTGAAGGTGCACTACTATTATTATAACTGAAGCTCTCTGGGCAGTTTACAACAATCTATAAAAGCCAGACTGCAGAAGGATCTATAAAAGCCAGACTGTTAGCACATCTTGCTCCACTAATACAATTTTACTTGGAAACATTGCTGGAAGCAGTTTTCAAAAAGGCAAAAAATTAAAAATCCATTTTGTGTCAAATATCCAGAATATCAAACAAGAAATATAACTGGCTTCCAGACTCTACAAGCTACCCGTGTACCAAAAAGTGATACCATACCAATAGCACTGCCCTCCCTCTAAACTGGGAAGGTAAATTGATTCAAGAAATGCATGCTGGACATTCAGCATCATCAGTGTATATTTGCATAAACTGCAGTTAATACCAATTAGCTGACAGTTACAGAAGTCCAGCATACGTATTTGTACACTACAGATAATAAGCTTTTAGAGCAACGTTGTTTCATCTGCTACCTCTGTTTGGCACTTATCAGCCAGCTAGGGATGTTGGAGAATTTCGGTTTTGCTCGCAAAACATGTGAGCAAGCTCCATTCGAGGCTCCAAATGCGAGCGCAAGCATGTCTCCGCCAGAAATATCTGCAAATTGCTGGACCTGTGCTCACGTTCATCTTGTTCCCAATTCTCAGTTTGATTTGTGCAAATTTCCTCCATGGACTTCCTTTCAAAGCCTTGGGTACAAAGACATGGCACATTGGGGCTGGCTGGTTGGGGAATGCTGGGAGTGGTAGGACTTTTTTCTGCCTAAACATGAATAGGATTGCACCTTAAGTAAGTGTCAGTCTATATGTTATTTCTGTCAGATGGTGGAAGCTCGAAACAGCTTCTGTATTAAGGCTATTGGCCATGGTAACTACGGTAAACGAAACCTTCATACGCAGTGGCAAGCATACGGTGAACAGCAATTTGTTCCTGCTAGGAACAAATGGAGGAAGGTAATCAACTTCATGCCTTGCGTGTCAGCATCCCATGGGCATCTGGATAGCCTCTATTAGAAATAGGGTGATGACTAGATCAACCTTCTCCAATCTGGGATCCTCCTGATGCTTTGGACTTCAACTCCCATCAGCCCCAGCCAGCAGGGGCAATGGTGAGGAATGCTGAGAGTTGGCAGTCCAAAACAGCTGGAAAGCACCAGGTTGGGGAGGGCTGGACTAGATCATGGGTGGGAAACCAGTGGACACATGACAGAGGTGTACAGAATTATGCATGGTGTGAAGAAAGTGGATAGAGAGACCTTTTTCTCCCTCTCTCATCATACTAGAACCTGAAGTCATCCCATGAAGCTGATTGGTGGGAGCTTCAGGACAGATAAAAGGATGTACTTCTTCACACAGCAGATGAACTATGGAATTCACGACCACAAAATATAGTGATCAAAACCAATTTGGAGAGCTTTAAAAGGGGACTGGAGAAATTCATGGAGGAGAAGGCTATCAGTGGCTACTAGTCCTGATGGCTATATGCTATCTCCAGTGTCAGAGGCCTATGTATGGCTATGTACACCAGTTGCTGGGAAACATGGGCGGGAGGGTGCTATTGCACTCATTGTCCTGTTTGTGGTTTTCCTGTGGGCAGCTGGTTGGCCACTGTGCATACAGAATGCTGGGCTAGATGGACCTTCGTCTGATCCAGCAGGGCTCTCCTTATGCTCTTAGTGGCACACAGGCTGGATGCCAACCACCTCCTTGCCCCAGTCCCTGCAGCTGTTAAGGCTTGAATAAAGCCTCCCATTGGAGCCAATGGGAGGCTTTTTCAAGCCTAATTGCATCACGGGTGTGTGTGTGAAGGTGTAGAGGGAAGGGTCAACCCTCTCCTGAGCACTGCAGCCCCCCTGAAAATTAGCTCCACAGCCGTTAGGCTTGAAAGAAATGGGGTTGCCCCCATTTTTTCCCACTGGAAGAAATGGGGCACTTTTTACAGCCCTAATTGCCACATGGGACGGGGGGGGGGCAACGTGTGTGTGTGTGTGTGTGTGTGTGTGTGTGCATGTAGGTATCCAAACATGTGTGTGCATGCACATATGAAAGCGTGTGAATGGCTGAAGTGTGTGGGTGGATGCACACAGATGGGTTGGGCACGTGTCTTTGGCCCCAACCACTTCTGGCATGCAGCCCCCAAATGTTACCAATGAGGGAACATGGCCATGGGGGTGAAAAAGTTTTTCCCCCTCCGCAGAGGTCTAGATGGCCCCTTGATTTGATCCAGCAGGACAATTTTTGTGTTCTTAAACGGAAGAGTATCCCAGTGCCTAAGAGTTCAAAGAATACAAAGTATTCTTTGAGTAACTGTGGGAAAATATCTGTGCCAAGCTACGAGGCAGAAAAAGTCAGCAGGAACAGCATATGGAACCTGCAAGTGGTTACTGCAGGAAAACCTTGAGCCTATTATTTAGTGAACACTGACTTATTCCCCCCCCCCCCCAAGACGTAGGACTTGTTGTTGTTGTTGTTTTGGACTTTTATTAAATTAAGTAACCTTCACAGCCACATGAGAAAACAGGAAACTAGAAAGAAAGGGGTGGGCGGGGAGAAGTATTCAGAAAAGCAAGTATTTTTTGTGGAGCTTTGTGATAAGGATACACCCACTCCAGTTTTAATTTCTCAGGAGGCAGCTCTGTCTTGATTTCGTAATATTTGTCTATGTCCGAAGGAAGAAACATCGTGATGGGTCGTCCCCGCATGAACATCTTGATGTACTCTCCTTCTGTCAAAACAAAAATTGCAAACAGAGCGTAACAGGCTCTGTAAAGAACTGCATGTTGACAATAAGTTCCATTTTAAGACTAGGAGTGTTTTGCAGACCCAGACTTTTAGAACAAAATGCACAACTGGTATTACATACAGTTAGTGGCAAGAAACTTTGTCTCAAGACTTCCTTGCGTTGGAGCAGTATGACCCTTCTGCTAACCGGCCACCCACCCGAAAGCATAATTCCTGCCATCATATCAACCTGGAAGCCGGATAAATGCACACTTGGCTCTCTTCGACAGGGTGCTGCTGCACACCCTCAAAATCTTGCTCCTGCTTCCCAGGCTCCCATTCGCTCAGTCCTGTGTGGCTACTCTAGGGGTGGGGAACCTCTTTCAGCCCAAGGGCCAAATTCAATTTCAGGGAAGCTCTCGGGGGCCACATATGCCAGCATATTGTAACTTAACTATCTTAACTACGCCAGCGTGGTGTAGTGGTGAGAGTGTTGGACTGGGACTCGGGAGATCCCGGGTTCTAGTCCCCGCTCGGCCATGAAACTCACTGGGTGACTTTGGGCCAGTCACTGACTCTCAGCCTAACCTACCTCACAGGGTTGTTGTGAGGATAAAATGGAGAGGAGGAGGAGGAGGATTATGTAAGCCGCCTTGAGTTCCTTGCAGGAAAAAAGGCGGGGTATAAATGTAATAAATAAAATAAAAATAATAATAATAATTACTGCCAGTAACGAAGCCTTGGGAGAGGCATTGACTAGCCCGAGGTTCCCCACTCCCAGGCCACTCCTAAAATTTCTAAACACAGTGAGCCAAACAATAAAGAGAAAATAGGGGCTAGAGCCCCCCTCCCAACCAGGTTAATAAAAGCTGGAAAATGTAGATGTCAAAACGCCAGCAAGCAGTGGTCAATTTTAAAGGAAGATTAAGCATCCTACCTCTTCTTCTGGCAGACCGTCCCATTTCTTTTCAGGCGGACATAAGTGAGCCTGGTCTAGCCATCCCACTTGGGGCACTGAGTCATTTGGAACCTTACTGGTCTAGTGGTCCAGCACAGCCTTACATCATGACAAACACACTGAATGACATGCTCTGCATAACCAATTAGATCCCCGTAATGGTCCCTGCGGGTAGGTCAGCAGAGTCAAAAGGATCTGCGAACATGTGAGGTCCCATGGATTAAAAGCACAGAAAAAGTGCCTCTGATCCTTTAAGTAAGTGTGTCTGTATGGGCGCTGCTATTTGGAATGATGGATTGGGACCACACAGGACCATGGCATGTTTTAAAGCCCACCAAGGACATATTTTATTAAAATGAGAAATGTTTATCTTTGTGGTGAATATACGCACCACATCCCATTTAAAGTCCTTCACTTAAGAGGAATCTCTGTTCTCCCCTCAAATGTTTCTCTTCAAAACCCACAAAGGGGAAACATTTTCACACCACATACTTCTCTTATGCACCTCAATATTATCCTCAGATTGAGAAAATTGCAATTACTCACTTAAAACTAACTAGGGCTATCATCTGATTAAAAAAAAACAACTTACATGGTATGAGTTTTATTCTATTACAGAGTGATCCTATGGCCCCTAGATAGCATTAGAGGGCCACGGGATCATTCAGATTCCCAGCTCCGAGCTCGGAAAAAAGTTCCATTCCAGGAGCTGTGGATCCGCGCTTGGATCCCACTCCTCCCCTTCACAGCCGGCAAGGAAAGAACATACAGGCCTGTGGCTTACGCTGGCTCAGCTTGTCTGAGCGTGGAAAGCTAAGCAGGGTCAGGCCTGGTTATTACTTGGATGGGAGACCCCTCCTCTAGTTCCCTGCATTGAGCAGGGGGTTGGACTTGATAGCCTTGTAGGCTCCTTCCAACTCTATGATCTATGAAATCTATGAAATCTATGAAACCACATCAGCTGCATCTCCGGGGTTGTAAAAGCTAACTCAGAGAAGGGTAAAGGGGGTGTTCCGGGGGGAGAAGAGGAAACTGGGTCCACCAGGATACGATGTATCCTGGCAGCACTCCAGTCTCCTTCCCTCCCCATCCGAAGCAATGCTGCTAGATGGCGTTAGATGGTCTGCAGGCCAATTTTGGGTGGTCTAGGGGCGTCAGCGGGATGGCATTTGAGGCCACGAAGGGGTGCCCACCCCTGCACTAGTGGTTGTGCAAGTACTAGTAGAACAACTAGTGCAACTAGCACAAGCAGCACTTGGCACAATTAAGTCATAATGAGTTGCGAAAGGGCAATGGCTTGCCCAATGGTTTGTGCAAGTTGAATTAAAGCATTATATTTGGCACTTGCACAAGGATGAAAACATTTCCACAAGCAATAGAAGCTTTGCATCACTGAATACAACCCTCTATAGCTAAAAAGAGAGATTCAATGTTTAAAAAATAACAACATCATAAAAATAGTTTTCTGCATGCTTTTAAAAATTCTGTCTGAACCAAGACAACTACATTTCCAGGTTTCACAATTAAATGGCCATGAACTCTATTCGGTATCCCTCCAAAATATACTACATATAAATTGTACAGAGAAAATAAGGCATGTGCTAGTATTGCCTTCCAGCAGGCAACTTGTCTGCCTGCCTGCCTGCCTGCCTCTGGGAAGCAACCAGCTTTGAATATTGCCAACTTCATCTCATCCTTAGGAAAGAACAGAGAACTCCTAAGAGAACTCAGTGGCGTCATGAGAGAAACAGGAGGTTAAAGTGTGGTGCCTGTGTGGAAGTTTAGGTTATAAATAGCGCCGATAAAGATACCAAGCATCTCTTGTGTTTCCTCACCCCAAAGAAAACAACGGGAAGGAAAAAAAGAATACCAGCATTGTTTTCTTCTGGTACACAATGCAAACCTCAGAGAACTCGCCAAATCCATTTTTCAGGCATTTTGATTAAAATGTCTGTGTAAACAAATTCTGACTAACCTGACTGGGGAGGAGGGGGAAGCCTCACACACATCCTCGCTTCTCTTTTTGAAATCCAACACTATAAAATTTTCTCTTAGGTATAGAAGCCCACAGGGCAATTATAGCATTAATGCAAAACTCTTTTGAAAACTCTACAGATAATGGGCAGCATATCAACAAAAGCATTTTCAAACAGGAGGTAGTTGCCCTGGGCCAAACTCCTGTAAATACAAGCTAAGAGAAGCAGCAGTGTCACTCCCTTTTAATTTATATTAGCTTAATTACTGTGTTCCAGAACATCAAACTCAACTTTATTGGATCCCTCCCAAACTGCTTAACAGTTTTTCAGGATACGAGCAGATGAGATGTTTCATGTGTTCCTCAAGCATTCTTCCTATATCCTCTTGGCTCCTTGCCCTTTTCAATCCCATAAGAAAGCATGAGCCAGTTCTCGGAACAAATAGGAGTACCAAGAAACCAACAATGACAAAAACCATTTTTAAGAGGAAGATGGAATAAGTGTAATCCTGAACAAGAGGCAGGTGAACAAGCAAGTTGCAATGAGGAGGAGGAGCAACTCCAGGGGACTCTTGTCAGTGGGCCCCTGCTTGGGGTGAGGGCCCTCGGCAAGTGCCCAGCCATGCCTACCTTTGATGCTGACCCTGTCAGCATCATATTGTGTCAAAATGTGTCAAAATATCATCACCCACTTGGTAGGAGTCACAACTTTGATACAGGACATTCCAACTTTAAAAAAGAAAAGAAAAAAGAACCTTAGGCACAGTGTGGTTCAAGATTATATTTTTTATAGGATGCATGAAAAGAAGTGTATGCTTTTTACATACATCTCCACAGTACTCTTCTTCAGATGAAAGCAACACATTGGCCTTTTCTCTTGATCCTGCCTACGAAAAGAAGTTGATTTAACCAAAAGTTTGCTACAATGGCACAATTGGAGCAATAAAGAGAAATCATTTGCATTTTATTCATAACATACGGAAGGCCAAAAAAAGGTCTGAAAATTACCATGTTGGCTCAAACTGATGATTCAACTACCATGCAGTGACAGTTTGAAATGGCCTGTTTACAGTGGTTTAGTACAGGGTCAGCATCAAAGGTAGGCATGGCTGGGCACTTGCCGAGGGCCCTCACCCCAAGCAGGGGCCCACTGACAAGAGTCCCCTGGAGTTGCTCCTCCTCCTCATTGCAACTTGCTTGTTCACCTGCCTCTTGCTATGGCTCAGAGAATGGTAGTGGTGAGGTGGAGGAAGAGTAGATCCCAGTGCCTACTTGCTCACTGGCTCTCTGCCTGTCAAACTAGCAATGATGAGAAAGAGGATGAGGAGAATAGCAGCTGGTGACAACGGAGGAGCTAGATTCACTGAGGGAGGGGGCTCCATTGAGGGTGTCTTGCCCAAGGGCTCTGCAGATCCCAGAACTGGCACTGGTTTATAGTACTGCCAACATCGTAACATGTAGAGTCAGTTATCATATTGTACTTGGGCATCACGAGTCAGGCGTGCATTGCCACTGTCAGGAATAAGCACTCCACGCTATACAAAAGTGCATGAGTTGCTGTGGCAGTGGTGGTAAGCTATCACACAAGCAGTCTCTGTATGATTAAGGTCACGCTTAGACTAGCGTTCATTTGCCTAAGGCAGGAGGATCCCACTGTCACAATTTTGATGCACTGGCTTGCTTTTCTCAATGGAAAAACAAAAGCACTGATTTGTGACTTTATAGGAGAACTATAATATTCAGCAGCCTTCTCTCTATTAGGCTTCCCTTCTAGAGGAATTATACGTACAGCATTGGTTTCCCACAATCCTGGTAACAACAAATCAGCTGGCTGGGAATGATGGGAATTATAATCCAGCACACCAGGAGGGCGCCTGGTTGCAGAAGGCTGCCCACCTGGATGCCTAAGTTCTCATCACAGCCATTCTCCAGCTGCTTTCTACGTGTATTTTACAAACAGGACTACAGAAAGGTAACATATGAACTGGAACACAGTCTTAATTTTAGGGCTCTTTTAGAGCCATTTCACATTTTGCAGGTAAACTGCATGAAGCGCAAAACCGTGAGATGTCAGAAAAACCCTTCTTCCAATTTCTTTCATTAGTTTTAAGCATAAAATAGCCCCCCCTCCCCATGTATGCATAACTATATGTACAGTGCACAAAGCGATTCCAGAAAAATCCAGCCTTAGGGAGGGGGTGGTCCCCATCATTTCATGAATGCAAATCAGGTACTTAAACAGGTAATCCTGGATCTCATTACCACCATTACGGCTAAAGGCATCTGCATGCAGAGACCTGCTACCCCTGGCAGGAAAGCAAAAAGGCTGCATTTCACGTGCAGCCAAGTTAAAAGCAAAGTCCTTAAAATAGGTACTGGCACATAGCTGCATCCTCGATCTAGAGCCAAACATGGGAGAAAATTTATTAAACCACTAGAACAGATTCTTAAAGTCACGGCATGTTGTTGATGTTAGTTTCAAGGATTTTGTATGCTTTGGGGGGGGGGGAATGCACGTATACTGGGGCCTAGGGCTGTTGCAAGAGTTAAAATGGTTTCATAGATTTCATAGATCATAGAGTTGGAAGGAGCCTACAAGGCTATCGAGTCCAACCCCCTGCTCAATGCAGGAAACTAGAGGAGGGGTCTCCCATCCAAGTAACAACCAGGCTTGACCCTGCTTAGCTTTCCACACTCAGACAAGCTGAGCCAGCGTAAGCCAGACAGAATGAAAAGGAAGGGTGAAGGAAAGACAACCTTGGTATGCTGGACTTGGCCAAGGTGAAAATAATACAGAATATTTAAATGACCTTCTGAATTTGGGGGTGACAAATGCAAGTAGACAGCGACACCCTGGAGAACAGGGTACAGTTACCGCTTCACAATTGCCTTCATTTCATTTATGCTGTTTTAGTGTTTTTGTTTTGATTCACAGAATTTAAATTGCTAAATTGCATAATTTTAAATTGTTAATTCATTTTTTGTTTTCTTTTGTGGTTGTGGTCAGTTAACTGTAGGAATAGTCTAACTGTCAGAGTGAGAGAGAATGGAATTTCTAACCTGTTACTAGGCAACATCCAGCATTCCCTCCCCTGATTCAATCAAGTGGTTTGCTCCACTGAACCCTGAACCCTGACTTCTCAGAGAAGCTTAGTTTCTGCCTTTGACCTTTAACTAGAACTAGACTATAACAGTCTATCTTAACCCTTTACTGTGCAATCAGCTTTAAAAAAAAAAAACCCTGCAGAGTTGACATCTTCTCATTGCATATTCCAACAAATATTATTCTCAGATGGCAGATAAATATATACACACACAAATGGGTGTAGAGAAATATATATATAAACAGTGGGGTCTATGGTCATGAAATATAGAAAATTATAATACTGTATGTGATAAATCAGTGAAAGCTTAAGTGCACTAATTAGAACTTAGCAATAAGTTTGATTCTATTTGTTCAGGCTTCAATTAAGATAATGATTTCCTGTCCCACTACAGGTGCTAATTAACTTATCAATGCTAGGATGACCGTGTTTATTACCAGTTACAGCTGTTGTGATGGTCACTGTGCATTTTGCATTATGTCCAAACCAGGACAAACTGTGGCTAGTTTTATCCATGGTTTACTGAAACAAACCAACTTTGAACCTTGGTTTATGAAGCTGGCTTGTTTCAATAAACCATAGTTAACATTAAACTCAGTTTCAGGTTTGGACATAATGCTAAACTGCAGTTAATTGAGAAAGGACATGAAAGCTTCCAATCTCCTCCTCATGGAGGGAAGGAAAAGTATGTGATTCCAGAGCTCCCTGGGCTTGTTCCCATAATGATAAAATCATAGCTTATTATTTTTATATCCAAACACAAACCTGTGTAACAGTTCATGCATCTCATGAAGTGAACTCTAGTCAACAAATGCTTATGCCATAATAAATGTTAGTCTTTAAGGTGCCAGAAGCAGGCAGGTGTTCAACAGTCAGAGCTGTTTTTCAGACCTGACTGAGTGATATGTAGTTTGGTGCAAAATTGTTTGGCAACTACCGTACTAGCAAGTACAAGAAAATGCCTGACGGGCATTAAAAACTGATAAGGCTACCATAAAAAGATCTAAGAGAGAGAATAAATGCAATTTTTTTAAAAAATGCACACCCATAGCGTATTAATTTTTTTAACTAATCCTATCTTTCTGGACATTTTGCTTTTTGAAATTTATCAGTTATTATATAAAACATGCAGATAGAAACACTCCTTTCATGAGCTACTACCCAAATTTGTACCCCAACTAGCTGCAGAATATGGCTGTCACGGCAGCTAAAACCCTAATGTAATTAAAATAACATTAAACACACAGTAAGTAATAAAAGAATGAATCAGCAATAACTTCATTAGCAGCCAGTAGGACTTATTATGTATTCTCTCTACTTTGCATCTTCCGACTGTTCAGATGAGTAAGACAGTAATATTAGACCCAAAGAAAGTCATGACTTACGCAGTGTTCTCCAACCTTGGGTCCCCAGATGTTTTTGGCCTACAACTCCCAGCATGCCCCAGCTAGCTATGCTGGCTGGGACATGCTGGGAATTGTAGGCCAAAAACATCTGGGGACCCAAGGTTGGAGAACACTGACTTACAGGGTTAGAAAAATGCAGTACATTAATGTCTATAACCTGCTCCAGGGGGATCACATCACACCTACACAGAACAGAATCTACATAAATTACATAACAGTGTGCAGTATCCAATGGGGCCGCTGCACCTCCACTGGTTCTGTTGTGCTTGCAGGACCCACCGCTTGAGCAATGGGGCTTTGGAGCTTCTAAAAATAACCCAGGAAAGAAGCAGAAATGCTAGTTTCCGGATTGGGACACGTCAGCAGAGCTCCCTTCTTCAAGCTCCGATGATTTGCCTAGTTCTAGAAACAAGTGTTTCCACTTGTTTCGGGATTTTTTTTAGAAATGCCAAAGTCCCATTGCATGAGCAGTGGGTTCTGCATGTTTGCGGGCACAATAGGATACTACCCTGTGTACCACAAGAGAAGCAGGGAAATGAATAAGGGACACCATTGCAGGGCAGAACAGATAGCTACACATAAACAAGTGATCGGAACCATATAATACAGGGAAGATATCCCCAGATTTTCTCCAGCGGGTAATTGTGCAGACTACAGATTTATGAATACTATGAAGAACAGGATTTGTGTCTGTGTTCAAAAAATTGCAATAGCTATGCTATATATACCATACACTTGAGCTAACATGCTCAAGGTTTCAAGCTTCATGCTTCAGTAATATTTGCCAATGTTAGTCAGTCATTCTCAATAAGGAATAGTTTACTTAACTGACATTAAGTGTACATACATTCTGTGATAACTTGACATTATTATTATTTTTCTCTTTCAACAAACCAGCAGCAGCCAGATAGCCAGACAAAATTCACTGACACAAACAAACTTTATTCTTCTTTTAAGTGGTATCGTAAAATGTCATTTTAAAAGCCTCCATTTCTGTTGTTCAATTATATGCTGCATGATTGGTAACCCAGAATACTGAGGGCAAAAGGGATCTTTTAATTGGCATTTCAGGATATTGATAGAAGACAACTGCCTGGGTAATGCTTAACTTAGATGTGTGCATCATGTCCTTTCTCAAAAAGTGGAAAAGAAGTGCATACCAATTAACATTTGATATTTTTGGGGAAAGGTGTGTGCTTCATGCTTCTTGATGATAATAATATTGTATTATTTATGTTAAAAATATAGGAATAAATGTACATTAAAATTGAATAGGTTGATCCCATGAGCTTTGGAAGAGTAAAAAGCCAAATGATTTATTTTAATTTTAATTTTTAAAAAGCATTTAACTAGAAAGCAACCAGCTAGCATAGTTTTAATCCTTACCTTGGCTGTTCTTTTCTCGGGCTGACATTTTTGCCACTTATGGGACAGAAATAAAACAACTTACAGGTGTTTCCTGTCCTGGGTGAAGCCTACCATTCCAAGCCCAATCTAGTATTTTGAAAAAGTAAATAGGCATATGGGAAACAAATCTAGCACATCAAATAAAAATCAGAGACTCTATATATGAAAGCCATACAACATTCACCATGGACAGAATCCTGTACATGGATATCCATGCTGCTGCTGCTGGACATATTTCAGCATGCTTGGAATTTCAGCCATTGGCCCTAATCCAGAGCTCCAAATGAGTGCTTTGTGCTTTTCAGAGTGTTTGTGCATGTGAGCAGTCCCACTGGTTAAAAATGAAGCTCAGCAGATCCAAGCCCACAATGGAAGGTGCATGTGGAACTGTGTCCTCCATAGACATGAATGAGGAAGCTCACAGTTTCTCTAAGAAACTGATGCCCGTTTCTTCTTTATACATCTGAAGCCAGTGGAAATAATTCTAGCGGATGTAGTATACTGTGAAGCAAGTTCTAACTATCATATTAAAAGATATTTAACCTTTTAAGATAAATTGATTTTAGTCATATAAATTGGTTATAGAAATACATTTATTAGTCTTAATTAGCAAAACTAACACTCTAACCCTGAATAAAGGTCCACTTAAAGACAAATGTATCCAATTACCTTGGCTGACGATGACATCTTTGTGCCTAGGGAGAGAAATGCAAGATGTTATTAATATATGTAACTGTTACTTTGACAGTTTAGAACTTAAGAAAGAGATATTGATACTTTGTAACAGTAACTGGATAAAAATATGTTTTTTTAGAAATTGGATTTCCCATTTAAATCCATTTTGTAAGCTTTATATACATTTTTCTATTTTTAAAAATAACTTGGCTTAATATGAAATCTGAATGTAGTATAGAGGAAAACCTCCAGGTTTTTTTGTAGAGAGCTCCAACGCAGAGATGGCGCTTCCCCCACTGGTTAGAACTGCACCATTCGTTGAAGAGAAAGGGGCAATTCTAATGCACAGGAGCATCACTTGCGCATCAAAGCATGGATGGAGTTTTCAACTAGGGTGAAAGAGCACACAATTATATAGGGTGACATCCAACATGGTGTAAGTGGACATCTGCTTGTACAACAGGAGTTTTTCTTCCTCACCCTCCTGCACCCCCCAAATCTGTTCCTGAGGGTCCCTTTTGGAGCAGATTTAGTGGATGTGAATCCATTCTGCCAATGGTGTCCATTCCTCTGATGGACAGACACTGTTGGATTTCACCCGTAATATGCTTTAGAGAGCTTTAGTTTTAACAACTGAAGAGAACATTGCAGCACGAACTAGGAATCAAGTACTTACTTGTCTGCATTCTTCCCACTTTTGGGTATCAATTTTGATGCGGAAGTTGCCCTCATTAGTTTATTACGACTGTCTTCTGAACTTTCCCATGCACTGTGTGGTTTTTCAATGGTTGATGATCTCTTTACGCTAGGAAAAAAAGAGAACATTTTATTTCCATTGTTAAACCAGGAACTAATGAGACACCGTAAGTATTTGTACTGGAAACGCAACAGATCAAGCAGCAAGAGATGAAAGAAATGCCAGGCCAGGCCATCCTTCAAGCAAATCCAGAAGCCCCCCAGAAATAAGGATTAGAGAAAATGCTCTAATTGGATATTTGAAGACAGTCAAAAGGGCAACAATTCTTTACAACCTATTTAGTGCCATTTTTAAAAGGTTACTGTAAATCGGGGTAGTTATTAGATAGATTGGGATCCACTTTTATATCTCTGGGTGATTTGCAGTACGTCGGCAAGGGTTTCTGACTCCCACTTGTCTAACAATAGCAACAACCAAAAAGCTTCCTCTCTCACACACACACACCCAATTTAGGTTGCTGAAAAATAACACTTGGGGGAAAACCAGGAATCCATTTGTGTGTGAAAGGGCTTGTTCAAGCTTGATTCTGTGACTGATCAGAAATTCCTGGGGTGAACGTATGCTCAGATGTGCTCACATGTGAACATGTGTTCCTTAATTCTTAGCATATGTCCACCAACATGAGCGACTATTTTGCATGTGGCTCCAGTCGGTGGACCTCAGAAGTCTAGTAAAAAAAGAAGAAAGAAGTAGATATGCAAACTTCTGAGGTCCGCCCACCCTCGGTGTGGAATGCAGAGTTGAAATACGCTAATGCTTCTTGTAGAGAGGGAAAAACCCAGAACACCCAAAAATAGCTGGAAATAATCTTTACTTCAGAAAAGAATACTAGATAAGGGAGCTGGTGTAGTGAGTGACTAAGCATGCAAACTAGAAACTTCCCTGTTCAAGTCTCATCTCAGCCACGAAAGAACAAGGATGCCTACAGGCAAGTCTTCCTAAGAACATAAGAAGAACCATGCTGGATCAGAACAAAGGCCTATCTAGTTCAGTATTCCATTCCCACAGTGGGCAAATAGCTGCCTGTGGGAAATCTACAAGTAGGACGTGTTCTCCAGCAACTGGTGTACATAGGCATGCTGCCTACTAGAGGTAGCATATCGCCATCAGGACTAGTATCCACTGATAGCCTTATCCTCTGTCCTCCTGCCTCTTAGTACCCTCTGCTCCCCATCTAAAATATAGGGATAATACTACTGACCTTACCTTACAAGGCTATAATAATCTATGTGAAACAAATGCTATGTAAAGGTGTTTCTTCTTTAATTACGTGCTATGCTTTCCCATATTTTCTACCCCACACAAATACTTCGAATGGTGTACTAAATGTAACAAGCCTTTTGTTGTGGATGAGCAATTCCATCATCCCACAAACCATCTGCAATTTAAAACTCTGTCGTTTCAGACTTTTAAAAGCTTTCTTCTATTTTTGCTTGGTTTAGATGAAGTACTGCTACAAGGCTTGCTTCACATCACAATTCTGACAGTTGCCCAACAGACAGCCTTGCAATGCATCCAGTTAAAACAGTTTTTGGAAAGACGGTATGTGCAAGCGAACAACTGCAAGTTTATTTCCACAAGACCTTCAAAAGCTAGAGATGGGGGGGGGAAAGAGCGAAGTCAAACGTTAGAAAACACACGCACATTTCCTTTTGCTTAGGCAGTAGCAGATTAATATGCTAAACCCAAGAACAAATGCCTTTGTACATACAGCAAGATGCCAGACAGAACAGACCAAAGTCCACTTTAAGATAAGTTTGTGCAAGATAACAGAGAGTTTATGAGGGACTGTTAAACATGCGTTAGCGTAGGGTTGCATCAAATACTATGACGTTGCTACACAGGAAGCGCTTCCATTTAGGAGAAAAACACACAAGCTGAAAGTTATAACTTGTGACAATTACAGATTTATCTCCTTTGCTGTGTGTCCAGGTGCCGGAAAAGTATAATTGGGTGTGGCATCCCAGCAGGTGTGCACATGCAAAGAAAGAGCCGTAGGATTGTCACATGTGAAGATTTACACAAGCCAAAGGTGGACCTTCACAAGCAGAAGGCACTTCCGCACAGAGAAGATGCCCCCACATTTCTGTTCAAACCATGATGCAGCCTGCCAGGCCCTCATCTCAAGCTGTTGAGGGTTCTCAAACCTTCAAGAATGTCTTTTCAAGGAATGGAGGGGGGCTGCAGTAAGAAGGAGGGGGCAGGAAAGACCAGTTGCATGAGTGGATTTCTGCTGGCGAGTCTTAGGACCCCAGCCATGGTTTCTATGTAGGAAATTCATAATGCTCGAAGCAGCTTTTAAGCATGAATTTCTGGATTTCCTCCCCTTGGCAAGTGTAACTGACACAACCATCTGCTTGTAATTCAGTGTCCAATATGCGTTAAAATATATTGGGTTGAATCCAGGCTAAATTTGTTGCACTTGGGCCCCATTGAAACCAATGGGCTGTTCAGGCGGGAATATGGGGTGGGTTAGGTTTTTAATGAGAATTTTTTATATTGTTTTAATTATTATGTTTTATTGTGTTTTATTGTATTTTAATTGTACATCGCCCAGGGTGGCCGGGTGACCGGCCAGATGGGCGATTGATAAATATAATAAATAAATAAATAAATAAATGGGACAAGTTAGTCATGACTTAAATCCCATTTGATTTCAATGGCCGGTTTGCTCGCCCAGGGTGGCCGGTTTGCCGGCCAGATGGGCGATAAATAAATGCAAATAATAAATAATAATAATGGAACCTAGGTTTAACTTAGTCTGGAACCAACCCATAGTTTCAGTTCTCAAGAGCATCTGATGGTGACGGAATGTAATACTTCACTAAGCTGACCAGCTACACTTTACAAATAACTTTAAAAGTCATTTCGATTGATCATGAAGCCTCTTTCATAAAACAAAATGTTTTACAATAGCTGGTTTAATTAAAACACACAACTCTGCTTACAGTTGTTCTACTCTTAACTGCTAATGTAGCTGGAGAGAGCTTTTGTTTAGGCATTTGGGCCTAACCAACATTAAGAGGAGATTTTAAGGGATGATTTTTATTTGCCACTGCTCTGTGGGAGACCACATGCTTTGCATGAGGAAAGTCCAAAATGTAATCCTCAGCGTCTCTAACAGGATCAGGTAGCAAGTGATAAGAAAAACATTTGCTTGAGAGGCCTGCAACCATGCAAAGATTGAAGAAGGAGGCGATAAAAAACACCCAACACACTGAATAGCAGCCAGAGAAGCAAGGAGCCAAAATTAAGGAATATAACGCGACCAAGCAGAGTTGTGAGGTATTGGTATACTCAGTATGCATACACAGTTCAAAATATTAGATATATTTCAGAAACTATGAAATGCATTCAGAATCAAATGTAATCTCTGCAGATTTCTAATATAACAACAGATCTGGATGTTGTGATTGATTTTATTTAACGGTGTCATTCCCATGTTTACAAAGAAGCACTGCAGTACCGTGTGTGTGTGTGTGTGTGTATAGGGAAGAAAAGGTTGGATTGAGAGGTAGGTAGTCCATGCTGAACTGCCATACCACCCTCTCAGGAATGTTCCTTCCCCTTGGCTGATGCTACAGTATAATAAAGGGCCTGCCCATAATCTGCATATTTTTTATCACCGGTCCTGTTGCATGTCCCACCCCCAAGAGAGGCTACGTTGGTGGGTACATGAGACAGGGCCTTTTTGGTAGTAGCACCAGACTCTGGAACTCCCTCCCAAGGGAGGTTGCTTGCTCCATCCCTTCTGAGTTTGGAAAGGCCTTTGATAGTGATTAATATTCTTTTAGCTTGTTTTAAAGAATGTTTTGTTTCTATTTATATTAGGTTGAGATTTTTTGTGTGTATTATTGTATTTTTTTAATTGTACATTGCTTTGAGGGCCCCAGTGGGCAGAAAAAATGATTTAGAAATACTTTTAATAAATACATAAATTTCTGGAGATGGAACTTAGTGGGAGAGGCCTGGTGGGGAACTACTCTCTGGCAAAGACCATGGTAAGTTCCCCAAAGCTTGAATTTTGTCATTCCTTTGAGAAGAGGAATGGGTAGGTTTGTACTGATTATGTACATCTTTTACATAAAGGTAAGAACACATAGGCATGCTTTTAATTGGGAATAAAGCGTAGTGTTAGTATTGTTGCAACCACTTCCTAACTCTTGTACTTGGGTACTTAGGAAACCTTTTGCCTGGAGCAGAGCTCTTGACTTCTGAGGTCTGCCTGTGTGTTGGGTGAATCTGTGCAGAGGGCTGGGGAGAAGGTGACGGTGATGCTTGAATTTGTGGGCTTTGATCATGAGAATGAGAGTCCTCTTTTTTCTCTGTATGTCCTTGAAGTTTTTCCTTCTTTTTTTCTGTACCGCTGCAAAACAAGGTATAAGAAAGGTGTATATATATATATATATATATATATAAAAAAATTAAAAAGCAAACAAATTGTGGGGATAAATAACCATGAAAAAACATTTGCCCAAAGGGAAAATAATAATAATAATAATAATAATAATAATAATAATAATAATAATAATAATAATAATTGTCAGATTAACTGCTACAGAAACCAAATACTTACATAATTGTCTTCACCCAGTTTGCTTTAAGTACTTTCATTTACCTACTCAATAGCAGCCATTCCATGAGTGTACCTAATGAAGCATCTCATTGTTTTAGAGAACAGCTCTATATGATTCCTACCCTCCCACCCACTCACATATAGGTTATATGCTGTATATATAAGTTATCACATACCATATTTTTTCTGCAAAAAACAGAGTTCTTATTTTTTTAACATATTTCTAAAACATCTGATCAGGGGTGGGCAATTTGTGCCACAGATGTTTTGGCTGTGGTGGCTAGGGGTTGGCCAAAACATCTGGAGGGCCAAGAAGTTGCCCACCCCTGAAGATTGTATAGTGTTCCACCTCTCGAATATGCATATTTGGGGGCCTTGCAAATCAACCCCGAAATGTATCATACGTATTATTTTTTAAGTTGAGTTTAAATTTCTTAAAACATCAGTGCTACAGTTAACTTTCAACTTTTTCCAGGATCTTTGACAAGGCAATATAGTATGGAAAAACAAACTGTAGGAAATGTCTTACCACTAAAGAAAATAACTTTGAAGATTATTATTATGACAGCTGTATTGGCAGCACTTGCTTGCTGGTATTGTGACAGTCTTCACGTCACTTATCCTACAGTGAATCAAATATTGCCTTTCTAGCTGTGTCCTGCGTCATTACATCCTAGATCAGGACTAATGCTTTGTTTGCCATTGCACAAACGTTGATGATTTGAATAACATTTCTACTAACAAGGCACTTGATGGGCATATTATGTCATGATGCTTATGATCTGGGATCACTAACCCATATGGGAATAGTATCTTATGCCATCTTAAAAAGCATGGCTAGAGCTTTGGAATTATGATGTTTGGAAGATAAACCATTTGAGCTTTTTTTTTTTTTAATCTGCCTTTCTATGCAACCCTTTCCTGTAGGAAAAGTAGAAAACACTGAAAGGCAGACTATTTAACCTTCAAAATATAGACATGAACACAGCCACCACTGTGAAAATGGGTGCACAGAGCATATTGTTCTGGATGGTTGCACATCTGACATGCAACCAACTCACAATCTACAACACCACCACCTCAGCTTTGTGCTTTTAATAGATATTGCCATAAGGTTTGAAAGCTTCTCAGAAATAAGGAGGGGTAGTAATCTTTTTGTTTAAATCGACCAGAGCTCATCCCACACATTCTGTAGTGCTTATTACTCTACTGGAGTGGTTAAACATGCAACTTTATTATTCACATGACAATTTTTTCAATGTGGGTTGGGGGTTGCTTCCTTGTAGTCAAGAAAAAAAAGTAAACACTATCGTGTGTTTAACATAATTTTCAGAATGCATGAACATCATGGGTGAAAGGGTCCCTCGGTGTTGGATAGGAAAAGACACAAGGTTTAGGCATAATTTAATTCATTTCTGAAATATTACTATCAATGAAAGTTAATATGGGAGTTATGCCATCAGCCTGTGTGTGTATTTGCTTAAAGAATTCAACTTGAGTTCTGCCCAAATTGCTTTTCTATCAGTAAAAAAAGAAAAGAAAAAAGCCTACATATTACTAACTGTAAAAATAGAATATCCTCAAATGTTGAAACTTGTTATACGACAAGATGTGTTAATCTTAGGAGCTATGGAGAGAATTACATTCCACGGCCATGAGGAGGAGCGGGAAAAAAGAATTAGATGAATGCAATCCAGCAAGAATTTTGTTGAGTGCTTTGGCAGAACAAAAACTATAGCAGAATATGAGTTAATTATGGGGAACAATTCAAAAATACACCACCGTGCCACTCTTTTATTCCAATAGAAAAGGGGAGTGTAGATCTGGAAAAGCTCAGGCACACCTGGAGTCAGGGGACAGTATGGCCTAGCTACTGCACTACAAACTGCTAAAGCAGCCTTCTCCAACATGGTGCACTCCAGATGCTTTGGACGTCAACTCCCATCAACTCCAGTCAGCATGGCTAACGGACAGGAATCCTGGGAGTTGCAGTAAAAAAACATCCTGAGGGCACCAGGTTGAGGAAGGCTGTGCTAGAGCAACTCCAACATCCTGCGGCAGGGTATGGAGTTTGTAGCACCTTGGTGGATTGCTGTAACTGCTCATATATCTGAGCAGCATCATTGCATACGAGATGGGGCATGATGTGGGTTGCAGGCCTGAAGAGTGTTAGCACAATGAAACACAGCACAGCTGACTCGTGGATCGAGCCTTCTGCGTGCATTCATGCACCTGACTTTCCATTCACATTTTCCTCCACGTCCTCGTCCTCGTCCTCGTCCTCCTCCTCCTCCTCCTTCACCACCACCAACACCTTTGCTTCCTCTTGTAGTCTACACAGATTAACCTTCCTCACTGGGTTGCTGTGTGCATATTGGGGGAAACAAAGATTGTCTCACCCCGAGATCCTGGAGGGTAGCACATAATAAAATTGTGATCTACAAAAAATAAATAAACCCCAATGACAGGCAACAGAAAGCGCTATATAGTTTTACCCGAAGAGAAACATGACACGATAGTCAGCAGTCTCTATGGAGACAGGGAATCATTTCACAGATAATTTACCAGATGGCGAATTGCTGAGAATGCTATGCTCTTACATCTCGTCTTGGCTCGGTTCCAAAAATCCTGCTGCATAAGCAGCACTTTGGGTGGGGGGCGCTTTTTCCAGCGATGCCACCCACACTCCCGTGGAGGAGCTCACTGATCCTACGGAGCAAGCTTTTTGGAGTGCGAGGGGCTGTAGATGGTGGAAGAAAACTCCTCGGGTGACCATATGTCCTACTTTACAGAGCAGAGGCCTTAAAGATGCACATCAGCAGTGAGCCCCAGGACAGCTGACATGGCAGGCACACAGGTCACCACCTGGTCACAGTCATCCCACACCACGGTGAGCAGTACTGCATTTCTATTTAAATTATATTAACTATTCCTAAATTTGCATCTGTACAAATACATGGAAATTTCATGCAAAGCAGTGTCCTCTTTTCTGGCAATGCGTAGGCAGCCATCCTCGCGACTCCCCTGCCTTTAAGTGGAATATTATTATTAATATTATTAAGTGGAATATTAAGTGGAATATTTGGTTCCAGGTCATTATCTCTAGCAGCGAAGAGCACAACTCACTCATCTTACATATCAAAAGGTCTAGTTAAGAGAGGGAAAAGTTAAAATGAAGTATAAAAATATTTTCCTCGCTTCTGTCTTTAAATAACGTACTCAATAATGTACATTACCCAGGGTAAACATACCAATGCAATATTTTTTAAAAAACTAAGCACTTTTCAACATTTACCACAAAAAAAGCCTGCAATAAGTATTTTCTTAAAGTTGAATTATCTTTTAAATGTATGGGACTACCCACTGCACTCTCTTTTCCACCTAACATGTAAATTAAAACAAAACAATCATAAAAACAAACATTGTTCATTAAATTTTTCTACTCCGCTATTTGAATAAAAGATGCTAACCTCTGTTTTACACATTCTTTTGTGTCCCATCTTCCATATATCAAATTACAGGAGAATCCAAGAATATCCAAGTGACACAACAAAGACTATTCTCATTTTTTAAAATGAGAACGATCAAGTGAAGATAAGGGATATACAGAGTTTTTCCAGTCAAGAGTATCTCTTATGGTACACTTTTTAAAGTGTTTTAGAAATTCAGTTCAATTTGTTTTGAAAAATTAAGATATTTGAACACCACACAGGCATATTATTGTTAGCCATTTGCCAGTTCACCAAAGGTTAAGAGGAGAGGTAGTTGTTCCCATAGCTCCCCCTCCCTCTTTTGTCAACTTGGGTTTCTCATTCTACTGACTAAATGACTCCAAACCAGGGAGCAGGTAAAATGGAAGTGAAGCCTGGGAAGGGGGAGAAACGAACAACAAAGAATCTGCAAAAGGCTGTGGCAAGTCTCTGGTTGCGTTTTTATCCATCTGCACACATACTACCCTCTTATTTGTTTTCTTGTGCGTATTTATTTAAAGTGTTTAAAAAGTGGGGGGAAAGAATAACAGATACCTTTTAGCAGCAGATGAGAGAGTTTCTTTCCTGGCTATAGGTACGGAAGGACTATGGCTGGTTTTTCTGCTCCCTGCACTTCCGTTGGGAATACAGGACATGGAGATAGCTTCACGGAGGCCTGGCTGACCTATGACAAACACAACGAGAAGATCATTTGAAGCAGACTTCCAAACTTCCTTCTGACATTTAAATTGAGATGTATCACATCTGAAATTGGTTTTGATAGAACAACAATGAAGATAAAAAGGCTAAACATCTGGTATGTGCGTAGCTGCCTTGTCAGTCAACAACTGCACTTGAGCAGAATCCAAGGAAAATAGCCCTTTGAAGTATTTTTTTGAATCAATAAACCACCATTTGGAATAACAGTTATAATTTGCAATGGCTCCTTTTAATTTTGAAGGGGGAGAGTGTTTTTCCTTAACGCAAAATAAATATCACTTCTTTCACAGTTTAACTTCTGTCATATATGATAAAACCTGTGAATACTGTAGAATCAAAATAAAAAAAGAAACACCACCCGGCACACCTAATGCACCAAACAAACAAACAAGAAACCCAGAAAACAAGAATATTTGTTAATGAAACAAATAACTTGCTGATCAGATCTTAACATGCATTAGTCATTGTGTAAAATCCTGATCTGGAAAACTTAACTTTTAAGGTCTTTTAACCTTCGAAGACTATATTACAAATAGAAAGAAATCAAATAGCATTGGATGGCCAGATGTCCTTGATCATATATTATTTTATTTTAATATTATTTTAAAGAATACCCCTTACTCTAGGATCATCAGAGACCGAGAGAACAACAGATGTCTATTATGTCCATACTTGGCAGGTACACTGAAGTCTATGAACAAAACAGTCACCTTATGGATCAGACCAAGGTACATCTTGTTCAGAATTCTCTCTCCACGGAAGATAAAATACATTGTTTTTTATGGAAAAGATGTCAACTCTCTGCCTCCTAGTAAATGGGGCTGGCAGCCCATTTTGCAAAGCACTCTTAAAGTTCGAAGCTTTTGTCCACCAGATGGCTCTTATTTCACCAGCTGCAGCATACTGCTTCAATTTACGGTAATAAGCTGAGCCACCATCCATCACAATATTTTTCTGCTAAGCACCTGAACAGGATAATGCATATATGAGAATGTATTCATGAGAATGAATATATATAGGAAGGTGCATCAGGCATTGATATTTTCTCTCTGTTCAACTGTACTGAAAGTGCACCTCTTGGCTTAAGGAGATGACATGATCTAGGAAATGATAGGACAAAAGCAAGTTTAAAGGTGAGACACTGGAGAAACATTATGAAGATAATTCAATAGCGCTGGTGCGCATGCAGGCACTCTAGTTCATATGCAGCTCAACAGACACACAGACCTTCAGTGTCAAAGGAAGTTCCTTTTGCACACTGCATCCAAGGAAACTTTTGGCTAAGTGCCACTGCTGAGTACTATGAACAGATCCTTCCCACTAAGAAACTACATCTGAGATTTTTTCATTTGCCCTTGAACTGTAGCTGAACTTCCCCTCATTCTGCATTATCATAATAGATCAATACCTCAGAGGCTGCCATCGAGGCAATTATATGGAGTCATGAATGGAAGGGATGCAACAGAATCAGCTCTAAATTTCCTGTCAGACATTAAAAGCATTCCCTGGACAAGGTGCCTTCACATTTCATGTAGAAATATGTGCAGTCGGAGCCGAGATAGGCAGAAAGGCATTTATCAGAGGCCAATAAAGGAATAAAATTTGCTTTGTTATTGCTAAGTTATTTGTCTTAGTTATTTAAGTCATTTAAATTTGGTTTTTAAATGTCGGTAGTTAAATTTTATGATGCTTTTATTATTATTTGTATTATACTGTATTTTATTGTATTTTATGAATGGTTGTAAACTGCCCAGAGAGCTTTGGTTATTGGGTGGTACAGAAATAAAATAAAATAAATGAATAAATAATAATTTGACAAAGAGAAGAAGTTGGGTAGAGGGGAGAGAAATACCAACGTTTTCCTCTTCATATATACTTAGACTACAAGCACTCTCATGACCTGAAGAAAAATGCAAGCCAAAGTTCAAAGTGAAAGATTTTCCTAGACAATGCATATTTATTTTTTAATTTATTTTTATTTATTTATTTTATGAATCGCACATCTGGCCAGACATCCGGCCATCCTGAACAATGTACAGTCCAATAAAATACAAGGGGGGGGGGGGACGGACTGACACACACACACAGTATAAAACACAATTAAAAACAGTACAAAACTTAAAAATCCTAACCCACCCCATATTCCCGCCTGAAAAGCCACATTTTTAATGCACGGCGGAAGCTAATCAAGGAAGGAGCATGGCGGAGGTCACTGAGGAGAGAGTTACATAAATTGGGGGCTGCCACAGAAAAGGCCCTCCTCCTAGTCCCCACCAGCCTGTTTTCTCTGGCTGATGGGACAGGGAGAAGGCCGTCCGTGGCAGATCTTGTTGAGCAGCCTACTTGATGTTGCTGGAGGCGCTCCTTGAGATAAACTGGACCGGAACCGTACAGGGTTTTAAAGGTCAAAACCAACACCTTGAATTCGGCTCGGCAAACAACTGGTAGCCAGTGCAACTCTTTGAGCACTGGAGTGATGTGATCACGCCGGCGGCAGCCTTTAACCAGGCGAGCTGCTGCATTCTGTACCAGCTGCAACTTACAAACCGTCTTCCAGGGTAACCCCACGGAGAGCGCATTACAGTAGTCTAGGCGAGAGGAGACCGAGGCATGAACCACTGACGGGAGCAGATGATTAGGAAGGTAGGGGCGCAACTGCCGCATCAGATGGAGCTGATACAGCGCCGCCTGGCTCACAGCTGACACCTGAGCCTCCATGGACAGCTGGGAGTCTAGAAGCTGTCTAGACTCCCAAGCTGTGGACCTGGTCCTTCAGGGGTAGATGTACCCCATTAAGCACCAGGTCAACATCCCCTAACCTTCCCTTGTCTCCCACCAGAAGTACCTCGGTCTTGTCGGGGTTCAGCTTCAGCATGTTCCTTCCCATCCAGCCACCCACTGCCTCCAGGCACTTGGACAGGGTCTCAACGGCCAACCTTGGTGAGGACCTGAAGGAGAGGTAGAGCTGCGTGTCATCCGCATATTGATGACAGCGCACCCCAAACCTCCTGATGATAGCTCCCAGCGTTTTTAGGTAGATGTTAAATAACATCGGGGAGAGGATGGAACCCTGCGGCACCCCACAAGTGAGCGGTCGAGGGTCTGAAGCCTCCTCCCCAAGAACTACCCTCTGGTACCTTCCAGAGAGGAAGGACCGGAACCACTGCAATACAGTGCCTCCCATGCCCAACCCCTCCAGGCAGTCCAGGAGGATACCATGGTCAACGGTATCAAAAGCTGCTGAGAGATCGAGGAGGACTAGAAAAGAGCATTCACCCCTATCCAAAGCCCTCCTCATATCATCCACCAAGGCGACCAAGGCCGTTTCTGTCCCATGTCCAGGCCTGAAGCCCAACTGGCATGGATCTAAATAATCGGCTTCATCCAAATGTGCCTTCAACTGAGCCCCCACCACTCGCTCAATCAGCTTGCCCAGAAATGGCAAATTGGAGACTGGGTGAAAGTTGTTCAAATCTTAAGGAGGGCTTCTTTAGAAGCGGTCTTATTACTGCCTCCTTAAGGGCTGATGGCATCACTCCTCGAGGGAGGCATTCACTACCACCCTGATCTCCCCCACCCAGTTTTTCCCTGCAGCTCATAACAAGCCAGGACGGGCAAGGATCAAGCAAGTAGGTGGTCAGCTTAACAGAAGAAAGCATCTTGTCCACTTCACCAGAAGGAAGAAGCTGGAACTGATTCCACAAAACTGGACTGCCACTGGCCTCCTCCTGTTCACCCACTGTGTCCACGACGCACGGAATCCCACTCCTAATCTGATCAATTTTTATCTCCAAAGTGCTTTGCTAAAGCCTCACAGGAGGCTTTAGACTGTTCCAACGGATCCGGAGCAACTGGACCAACCAGGCTCCGGACCACTTGGAACAGCCTCCTGATATGATTTGTTTTTTATTTATTTTAAACATTTCAGCCCACTTTTCAGTCCAAAGACCCCAAAGGAGACTAGTAACAACCTCTGAATGTCATAAAGGGACAGCACAGCAGGACATCAAAAATACTGGAAAAAACCCAAAAAACCAAAACCATAACACAACAACCACAACAATAAAATATTAGAAACAAGAACAAACCAAGAACACAAATATCAGTTTACCCCCAAGCCCAAATGCCTGCTGAAAAAGCAAAGCCTTGCTTCTGCTTTTTGGAAAGGGAAACCTCTCTGGGGAGGACATTCCCCAACTTTGGTGCCACAACTGAAAATGCCATCTTGTCTACTTATCTGCCACTGTTCAGATAGTGGGGAGACGCAGAGCAAGGCTTCTCTTGATCTGAAAGCACAGGCACATTCATTTAGGACAGGGCTCTCCAACCTTGGGTCCCCAGATGTTGCTGGACTACAGCTCCCAGGATCCCTTGCCATTAACCATGCTGGCTGGGTATGCTGGGAACTGTAGGCCAGCAACATCTGGGGACCCAAGGTTGGAAAGCCCTGATTTAGAAGGATGCAGACCTTAAGGTATCCTGGTCCTAGACTGAAGAGGACCTTAAAAGCATGCTGAATTGGTCCCAGAAACAAAGGTGCTGAACTGCTACCTGGATGGGCCAATAAACTGATGGACATACTGTGGGTAGATGTTTCTTGGACTGGAGAACTGGTGTTTAACCTGTTTTGGACGAGGTTGCGCTCCTTTTGCAAGACCAGGTATTCCTAGATCCAGCTTTGTCACTAGAGGCCCAAGTGGCCTTGGTGGCATAGAGGGCTTTTCACTAGTTTCAGCTGGTTCACCAGCTGCAGCTGTTCCTTGACAGAGATAGTCTGGTCACGGCAGTCCACATTCTGCTAATCTGGTTGGATTACAGCGATGCAATGTATTTGGGGCTGCCCTTCAAAACGACTCAGAAACGTCAACTGGTACAGAATCTGGCTGCTAGAATTTTGACTGGTACGGCCAGGTTTATGAATATCAGGCCATTTTAAAAATACTCCACTGGCTGCCTACTCATTAACAGGCCCAATTCAAGGTGCATGTTCTGGTCTTTAAAGCCCATAATGGCTTGGGACTGAAATACCTGAAGGAGAGCCTCTTCCCATAATAACCTGCCCATGCTTTAAGATCTTCGGCTGAAACCCTCTTCCAGGTGCCTCATTTATCAGAGGTACATTACTCTACAACAGAGGATAGGGCCTTTTCAAGTAATGATATCCTGGCTATGGAACTCCTTTCCTAAAAGGCTCTGTCTGGTTCCAATCTTTATAGCACTAGCCAAAAACATTTTCCTTTTACCCAGGCATTTTAACTTGCTGTAAGTTTTAAGATTGTTTTCTGATTGTATCTGTTGTTTTATTAATGTTTGGACCAAGTTACAAATTGTTGTACACGGACCTGGAATTCTCAACAGAATGAAGGGTGGTACATAAACGTTTTAAATAAATAAAATCTGAAACCAGTGGAGAAGTCACAGCACCAGAATAATATGATCCAAGCAGTCCACACTAGAGAACAATCTGGCAGCTGCATTCTGAACCAACTGCAGTTTTAAAAACACATTTCAAAGGTAGCCCTATGTAGAGCATAAAACTATAGTGTAGCCTGGCTGTTAGTGAGATGTGAATCACTATGGCAAGGTAGTGACTTACAAAGAAACATTTAAAAGTGATGGACAGTATTGGTCATGAAGTGCCATTATAGCCATTGGCCGTTCTTTTTAGCAACCTAAAATGCAATCAGTGAAATCCAATTGTGTGTGTCCACTGATGGAATGGCAACCACCAGTGGAGTGGATTATCCCTCCTTCTTACAGCCCCTTGCACCCTCTAAATGTTCTTGGGCGGGTTGGGGGACCCTTCAGAGCCAATTTTAGGAAAGCAATAGGGACCAGCAGGGGGTGGGGGGAGAGAATGGGAAAGTCCTGTTGTATGCGCGGAAATCCACTCATGCAACACTGGATTTCACCCAATGTTAAGAAAAACACAGATCTCTGGCTGGGAGTTTAGTGATTGCCATCAGGATGTTGCTGGCAGAGTGCTGGAAAAGCAAGCTGCTATTACTTACACTGGAGGAATAGATAGAGATGTTTTGCCAGATTAAGCTTATGAGCAAATTGGGGCATTTAAAGTGCTTGAGGAAAGGAACAAAATGTGCTCCAAAAGAGTTTGGTGAACCATTGTTGTATTGTATTTCAGAATAATAACCAGACCAGACTAGAATTTGAGAGAAACGTTGTCAACGGTTTACACGCATCTGTAAAACAAGGTACCGGTATCACATTTACTTTACATGTAGTTTTTAATGGCATTTTCAAGCAATTTTGTTATATTTTGCTAAAAAAATTAAAATGCATTAAAAAAAAATATGACAATGTTACAGTTTTCTCAACTAGGTTCTGAATCTTCCAATAGGTTAGTAGTCCCGCCAGTGCCCACCTTCATGTCATATGGTTGAATATGATTTACTAGGAATAAATATAATAAACATCTTCACTTGATGAATCAAAACCAACTTTGAGGAGCAGGGTGACTGTCTTTGATAAAGTTTGTAGTTTTTCCTACCTCTACATTTTTTGTAGCGGGCTTAAAAATGATTTTGACGTTCCTTTGGCTGCTGAGTATTGCCTGAGCATTCAATCTGCTCTAATTGAATGTCCATTTTTATTGTCATTTTTACTGTATTTTTAGATTGTGGAAGTTCTAAAATTGATATATGTCACCCTGAGCAATGTTTTAAAATTTTAAAAAAATATTAAAAGATGTGATGCTGGCCAACATGTATCTGTGGGCATGCTTAAAAACTTTAGGCAGTATCCAGTACTGCCCCTGTGCTAGTGGGAACTACCACTAATGCAATGGGAAGCTAGTGGTTCCTGAAGCAAGCAGAAAGAAGTGGAAATGCTCATTTTCGGAATGGCAGAGGTCAGCGGGATTTGCAGAAGGGAGCACCACTGACCTCTCCCATTCTGGAAAGTAGCGTTTCCACTCGTTTCTGGGATTCTTTCAGGAAGCGCTAGTTCCTGATATGCTCAGACTGGGTCCTGCGAGCACATCAGAACCAGCAGAGGTGCAGTGCCCATACTGAATACTGGTCTTCACTGGCAACTACAAAGTGTGGTTGAAAATAAAAACAGAGGAAGAGCTATGCTGAATCAGACCAACGGTCCGTCTAGTCCAGCATTCTGTTCACACAGGAGCCACCCAGCCACCTGTAGGAAACCCACAAGCAGGACATGAGTGCAATAGCATCTAACCACCTGCCTACCCCAGCAACTGGTATACAGAGGCAGTTGTGTGCATGGAAGGGATTTCCACTTCCGCAGGGCAAACCTAAGTTTTTTAACAATTTCCCCCTTGCTTCTGCAGCCCTTCATGCCATCCAGTTTAAAAAAGTCTCCCAGCCCTAAGGAGCAGATTTTCAGGAGGCTGTAGTGAGATGGGCAGGCAGGAAAGCCCTGCTCCATGATCCCTCCCAAGTCCATCCCACGAGTGGAGAGGAAGTTAGGACCAAGCCATAGTTGGCTATAAATAGTCACATGGTGACTATTTATAAACTCTACCACATATTTATTTATTTATTTATTTATTGCATTTATACCCCGCTCTTCAGCCAGAAAAGGCTCTCAGAGCGGCTTACACAGATTAGTAATAAGACAGTCCCTGCCCTCAGGCTCACAATCTAAATATGCGACGACACGGCCCTTTCTACTTTAGTACCACGCGCATAGACCCTTCTCAGGCCAAGCATCAACACTTGAAAACCTGAGGGGAGGGTCAAATGAAACCTTTCCCCTACTAATGAGGGAAAAGATTAATGCTGGTTATTAAGGATCTATTTTTAAATTGATGATGCTGTGGGTACAAAGGTGTATGTGTAGATTTAAAAGTAAAGCAGGTAATAACGCCAAGCTGACAAGTAGGATTTGGGTAGCAAACAAAATAAAAATAAGTTTATTTTAATTCTCAAAATCTTAGTTCCAGAAAATAACTTAAAACCTGCCTACCCCAAACACTTTATAATTAACCTAACCCCCAAACTCCCAACTCTCCCCACACACTACAAACACTCTCCCATATCTAACTCCAACCACCTAAAACTCTCTAACCCACACTCCCATAACACTCAACTCACTAACTCTCCACTTAACTAAACCTAACTCACTGACATAAAACCTAACCTAATATCAGTGGCATCCACACAAGAAGTCAGCCATCTGTAATGACAGGTTATGTGGTGATGTCAACCTTATACCACCTGTGACACTCACCATTTCCATGAGTCATTACAGATGACCAGCTCCCTCTGTGCATACAGTTGCTGCAGGGGGCATTTCTAAGTAACTTGGTTATCTGAAATAACCCTACTGCGGTAACATTTTTGTGCATCCTATACAGACAATCGCCAATATTATGCTGCATATCAACTACCAACACAAACTGCCTGAACCATTTCAGCTTGAACAGCACTCAGCGTTATCTTTTGGCTCAGGACAGAAGCCAGATGTGAGCTGAATGTAAAATGAGATCCTGTGTATGGGCGATGAGGATTAGAGCCAAACTGTTGGAGATCAAAGTGGTAAAAATGCCTTCTGCAGATAATGGATTCCATCTCCATTCTGATAATTTTCATAGAATAATATCTGCCAAGTTCAAGAGAGACCTTTCATTAAAAATCTGTCAAGTATACAAGAGTGTGAATAAAAGATAACGTGGATTTAGACAAAGCCTTCTATAAACCTCTGTTTCTTTTACAGGCGCATAATCAGAGAACAGAAATGGCCTTTATTAGTAGAATTGGAAAAAGATGAAGGCAAATTTTGTCGCAAGGACACGTTAACAAAATTATTGATTAAGGCATGCTTATAAAGTATGCTGCTTTCGGAATCCCTTAAAACCCTAGAAAATAAGAGGAAAACCCCAGCATCCCAAATACGAGATGACTATAGTGGTGGAAGACTCGTGACAAATCCAGCTGAACAAAGGCTAGAGCTCATTAAAGCTATTCTATGGTGATGGTGGTGGTAATGAAATCTTACTTTTCCACCACCATTGTGTCCATTGTGGAGCTGTTCAGAGTAGTTAGAGGGCTCTTACATCTTAGCCCACAAGGTAGAAGCATTGCTCAGTAGCCCACTGTGACCAATTCACCAGGCACTTTGCAGATGAAGTTGCTTGCCTCTACGCCAATTTAGATGCTGCAGTTAGAGCAGTGCTAGTGGATGTACCTTTGCACCTGCTTGTCCAGTTAGACTGGATAGGTTTCGATTTGCACAGCCTGATGATGTAGACCAGGGCTCTCCAACCTTGTGTCCCCAGATGTTCCTGGCCTACAGTTCCCAGCATACCCAGCCAGCATGGCTAATGGCAAGGGATTCTGGGAGCTGTAGTCCAGCAACATCTGGGGACCCAAGGTTGGAGAGCCCTGATGTAGACAGAATTCTTGGGAGAGGAGGAGCCAACAACATGGGTACTTGACCCTTGCCCATCCTTAGTAATAAGAGAAGCCAGAGGAGGGCTGGTTGAGGGGGCCTGGTGGAAGTTGTAAATGTGTTGCTGTGGGAAAGTGAGGTCTCAACACGTTTTAAAACAGGCTGCAGTGAGACCTTTACTGAAAATGACTTGCCTTAACCCCACTGTACTGGAGGATTTCCAGCCAGTCTCCAATATTCCACTTTGGGGCAGAGTGTGTGGTGGCCTCTCAGCTCTAGCTTCTCCTGGATGAAACAGATTATCTAGTTCAATTTCAATCCAGCTTTAAGCCCAGTTTTGGGACTGAAATAGCCTTATTGGATGACCTGCACTGGGAGTGTATCCCTGTTGGTCTGCTGGACCTCACAGCAGAGTTCGATAGCATTTCATAGATTTCATAGATCATAGAGTTGGAAGGAGCCTACAAGGCTATCGAGTCCATTGATCATGGTATCTGGGTTGACTCACGAGGACAGGATTTGGAGGCATAAGTGTTACAATAACTCCAGTCCTTCCTGGAGGACCAGTATCAGAAAGTGGTACTATGGGACTCCTGATTGACACCTTGGCCATTAGCCCATGGTGGCTCTAACAGTTCTATCTTGTCTCCATGCTATATAGCATCCCCTCTGCTCCCTTCCAGGGAGGTTGTGGAGTTCCTAAACTGTTGCCTGGAGGTAGCAATGGACTGGATACAGGCAAGAAGAAGAAGAAGAAGAAGAAGAAGAAGAAGAAGAAGAAGAAGAAGAAGAAGAAGAAGAAGAAGAAGAAGAAGAAGAAGAAGCTTAATGCAGAAGAGTCAGACGTATTCATGGTCAATAGAGCTGATCAAGGAATGTGGGTTCAGTTAGTGTTGGATAGGGCAGCACTCCCCCTGAAAACACCAGTTTACAGTGTAGAGGTTCTGCTAGACTCAGCCTTAACCCTGGACATCCAAGTCCCTGCTGGGGCCAGATATGCCTTGTCCAGCTGAGACTTGTGCACCGCCTGTGCTCATTCCTGGGCAACACAGATCTGGCCATGGTGATGTTTGCCTTAGTTACATCACATCTAGATTACTGCAATGCCCTCTAGATAGGGCTACCTTCGAAGCATGATCAGAAACTATAGTTGATCCAGAATGCTGCAGTCAGGCTGTTAACAGGGACCGCATATAAGGAGTATGTAACTCCCTTGATGAAACATGTTGGCAGGCTGCTTGGCAGGAAAGCCCAAGAAATACTTCACCCCAATATTTTGCATGACATGGTACTTTAAGAAATTCTGCCTGGCATGGTGTAAGTTAAAGCTGGGAGAAGTTGCGGGACCAGCTGAATGGGAAATATACTCAGTAAGTGGTCATTAAGCATTTGGTCACGTACTCTGTACAGAGATTTTAGCCCACCTTGGAAAAGATTTGGAAAAGAATCCTCTGTATTGAAACTTCTGTCCACCCGCACCAAAGTTGTCTCCCCCCCCCCCATTATGAATGCTCTGTCTTAGTTCGACCCAGAGCTTCTGTCCCTTTGATTAACTCTGGGTTCCAACTCTGGGTAGTCTCTCACCCAACAGCCCAGAGTTCCCAGTTCACTCAAAATGCTGAACAACCCAGGGATGGAGTGTATCCCTGTGCTGTGTAGCCCCTCACACTTGCAGTGGGAGCAATCTGGGGGCAGGAGCCAGCATGCTTCCTCATTCTTCTCATTCACAACAACCAAGCAGAGCTGACTGGGGCATGCTGGGAGTTGCAGGCCTTTTTCTGTCTAAACTTGCATAGGATTGCGCCCTTAATTGCCTATAAAACCTTTCCTCCCTAATCTGTCTGAAATTTGTAAGATCTGAACCTTTAGAATTGTAGTAGACTGTCCAAAATGTTCATGTCAATAGGGTGGAAGGCACTGAAATGTCAAGTACCAGAAGACCACCTGGGTTTCTCACAAGAAAACAATGGGGAACAAAACAAATGGGAATAATGAAAGTAGAGCCGTTTATTGTAATACTAATGTGACTAATGGGCAGAAATGGAGTAACAAAACCATTTTTAAATTTTGCAAAGAGTTTGCAAAGAGATAAAATTATATTACCATTCTACAGTCTAAACTGAGAAATCTTCCACCCTTCAATCCAGAAGAACTGAACAGCCAAAGAAGAGCTTGCAGGCAACACACCCTTCTAGCTGGCACTGAGTGACTGGGTTCAGACAACACGATAACCCACACTCAAGGGTTGAGTATGGGTTCAGTGTGGGTTGTTGTTGAAATGTGGATTATCATGTTGTCTGAACCCAGCTGTGCTAACAAGCCATGGTTGGTTAAACACGAACAACCCATGAAGAGAACCCATTGTTTGTTGTTGAGTTGTGAACTGTGGGTAGCAACCATGGTTTGCTACCTCAGCTGGGTTCAGACACGATAACCCATGTTTCAACAGCAACCCACGGTTCAATGACAACCCACACTCAACCCATACTCAATCTTTTGAGTGTGGCTTATCACTTTGTCTGAACCCAGTCAGTGTCGTTGGAGGACGGTTGCAGCGCAGCAAAAGTAGGTGGGAGGGCCACAGGGTGTGGTGGAGAGCTGTTAAGTGAAACCTGGAAGCATGCAGCCTTCCCCAACCTGTTCCCCTGTGGATGTGTTGGGCCACAAATCCCACCATGCTTGCTGAAGATGATGCAGTAGTTGTAGTGCAGGACACCAGGTTGTGCATTAAGAGAGCAAAGTGCCACACAGTTACCAGACTGGCAGAGGCAGGAGCTGAAATACAACTGGCAGAGATTATGAGAATGGAGAGGCCACAGATAATAAGGGTGATCCCAGAAAAAAAAAGGGGGAAATAAAACTGCAAGTTCCTCGTGGCTAAAAAGAAAATATCAATTTTCATAACCTAAAACTTCCCGCTGCTTACAAAATGGCTATCCCAATCCCAACTGCCCTGACACATAACATATTTTAGAGATATATTACTGTAGCTTGACATGTATTTAGTACCAGCAGCTTCCTAGGCACTATACTAGGTGGTGGAATAGGTCTACATTCCTTAATGAACAACCGAATACCAGAAATGTCTATGAGAAATTTCGTTTTACACAAACTTGTTATTACACTATGCATTTTCCCTTAATTCATGTTTCCAAATGGATGATCGTCATGCATTGCACTTTCTCCGCAAATCAGAATTTGTAGCTGAAGAAAAGATTCAAATATCTAGCTTTACCAAAACAATGAATGCCCGTTCCAGCCAATGACTCAGAACTTCTGCTGAGCTTGAGTGGCAGGTGAATGCTGGAACAAGCACAGATTAACTAAGAATATTAACCATAAGAAACGCTCGGGCTTTTAATCTATGCACAGACAGGGCCGTGTGACTAGTCCTGCCTTCAACATGATGCATGCTGGCTTGCCTCACCTGCTGACATCCACAGATGCAGCATAAATGCCGGCAGTGAGGACACTTTTGCGAGTACAGTAATACCTTGGATTGAGAGCATAATTCGTTCTGGAACCGTGCTTGTAATCCAAAACACTCCTATATCAAAGCGAGTCTCTGGTGGGCGTGAGTGGGGCTGATTTCGGCCCGCTACACCCGCTGGAGGCGAGCGGTTACATCCCTACACGGTCTTGCAAGACCTTGCTCGTTTATCAAGTCAAAAAAAATTCAATTTTTTTTGCTTGTCTTGCAAAACGCTCTCAGACCAAGTTACTTGCAATCCAAGGTATTACTGTACAGCTGCATGTGTCAGGGCATCCATGCAATCTTAAATCCCGTATGATATACAGGCCTGTGGCTCACGCTGGCTCAGCTTGTCTGAGTGTGGAAAGCTAAGCAGGGTCAGGCCTGGTTGTTACTTGGATGGGAGACCCCTCCTCTGGTTTCCTGCATTGAGCAGGGGGTTGGACTCGATGGCCTTGTCGGCTCCTTCCAACTCTATGATCTATGAAATCTATGAAATCCATGTATGCACTAAGGCTTCCTGACTGCAGATGTTCATACTGTCCCCACATGCCAGGGGTGGGCAACTTAATTTTTGGCCTACAGCTCCCATCATCCCCCACAATTGGCTATTCCGGCTGGGGCCGATGGAAGTTGTAGGCCAAAACTTCTGGAGGGCCACAAGTTACCCACCTCTGGTGTACAGGGACAGGGCAAGCATGTGTGTGTGTGCGATGTCAGGCAAAAGGCTAGCTGGCATGACCCCACTCACGCTTTTATCCAATGCGTATTTCTTATGAACATGGCTATTGCCAGGGCAATTAGGGTCTTGGAAGCAGGTGACATACTTTATAACACTCCGTCTGCAGACACATGAATAAATGGTTGCTGAACCAGTCTATTTCTCTCAGCAAGTATCTCTCTCCCCTCAAGAATGGGCCACTAGGACAACTTGACAGTCTTCAAATATATGTTAGCCATAGCACAATTCATTTAAAACCTCCTACCAGTTCCTAATCATCGCTCAGAGCAACAATCAAAATATCTTCCACATTGTCAGAGATCCATTATTTTATTCATGGTTTATATTCTATTACCAATATAATCAGATACATCTTACACTAACATCATCAAAATTGCTTCAGAAGGGGAACAAATGTAAGCTTTAGAGAAATGGCAACGGTGGAGGAGTACAAATGAGGAGCACTTCCTCTTTTTGTACTTCCTGGGCAACGTCCAAAGCATCTGGTACCCATACATCACTCTACGGAGACGTGCAATCTCCCACTTTAGACATGAGAAACACGAAAAGAGAAGCACTTCAAGACACTTGTACTATCCCTTCTCATGCTTCCATAAATATCCCCGAAGCTACCTAAATGACTGCTGACCAGTGATGTGCAGGAACACTGAAGAATAAAACATGTTGTTTGTAATTCTGCTTCTCAAGTTCCAGAGTGGCTTTAAATAGCTTGCTAAACCAATGTAAGTACAATAGAGAAATACATTCATAAACCTTCCTTGTGCATTCTTTTTTGTAACCTTATAAAGTATTGCAGAACATTGCATTTCCCAATTAAAATTAGAGGGGGGGATGTTAATGTCAGTGCTGACGGGGTGCTTAGCAAGTAGAGAGGGAAATCAAAGACAAAAATTCCAGTCAGTGCAGAAGACATTTAGGGTCCCCTGCAAACCAGGAAGTAGAGCTTGAAAATGCCACCTGCCTCCCCCCCCCGCCCACTTCCTTTGCTGGCTTTAAGCCAATTCTGTCTTAACCAGGACTTGCAAGCCTGCTTCAAACTTGGGTTAAGATGAACACCCTTGTTAGCATCAGTGTTACTGTCTGTGCATCAATAAACCACAGTAAAAGCAGATAAGGGAAGGGAAATCATGACAGAAAATTGGGAGGCATCTTTACTTTTGCAAACCATAATTTGTGGGGAGCAAATCTGCACCGGGCTTCTAGAAAATAGGATTCTGGTTCAGGTTATCTGGCAACATATTTCCTAAATTAACATGCATAGAAAGTTCTTTTCAGCTGATATTCTAGGAAATCCTTGATATGAAAAAAAAAAGTACTATTTCCAAGTAGCTACAAAAATTGTATAGGCATCCAGTTGTATACTGAGCTCTGGCTGTACTTCTGTAAGACAATTCCATCCAGCTGTGGCACATATTTGCATCTCTAGAAATGGTGCTTATATAGGAGACAGATAAGATATAATATACTCTCCTATTCTACATTCACACAGCAAATATATCTATATCTATATCTATCTATCCATCCATCCATCCATCCATCCATCCGAGAGTCTACCTGAGCCAGTTCTCATCTTTGCCTCCATTCAGCAAAAGAGCACAATCTCTCTCTCTCTCTCTCTCTCTCTGAGCAGATGCATTACACAGGCTTTCAACCAGAAAGCAGCTTCTTCGGAGGGATTGAGGGGTGGGCAGTAGGCTTCATGTTGGCTTTCAAATGCATCTTAATCCAAGCTGTCTCTAACTAGTGCCATGTATGCTATTTACACTCTGGGCCTAAGGAGACGTAGTCTTATGTTACATATATTTTGACACCCTATGAGGTCCTAATGCAGGGGTCGGCAACCCGCGGCTCCGGAGCCGCATGCGGCTCTTTCAAGCCTTTGCCGCGGCTCCGGACAAGGCTGCCCTGCTCCGCCGCCGCCGCCTCAGGGGCAGCCCGATTTCGCTCTTCTGAGCGGCGCGGAGCGTTCTCCGCGCCGCTCTAGCTGCCGCCGCCGCCGCCACCGCCAATGCCGGAGGCTTGCGCAGCCCGATTTCGCTCTTCTGAGCGGCGCGGAGCGTTCTCCGCGCCGCTCTAGCTGCCGCCGCCGCCGCCACCAATGCCGGAGCCGCTGAAGCCGCCGCCGCCGCGTCACATCCGCCGCCGCCGCCGCGTCTCATCCAGCTGCTTCGGCGCGCTGGACCCCCCCGCGCTATGATTTTGGCGGGGGAACTTTGGCGGGGCGGGGGAACTTTGGCGCGGCAGCAGCACCCCCCCCCGGGCAGCAGGGACGCGAGCGGGTGAGCGGCAGAAGAGGAGGGCTCCTGCACGCGCCAAAGTCCCCCCCCCCAACAACATAGCGCGGGGTCCAGTGTGTCGAGGGACCAGCGTGGCCGGCTCGCCGCGGAGAGCACAAGCAGGTGAGGAGGCAGGTAGGCCTGCGTGAAAGCAGTAATGATTAGAAAACAAGGGGGAAAAGATTCATGTGCCAATTATTGGAAAACTAATAGCAAATCCTGCTGATGGATGATGAGGGGTGCTATTACCACATGGAGGGTGTTTCTGGTGGATGATGAGGGTGCTACTGCTGGATGGTGCTGATGATGGGATGCTACTGCTTGGGGGGGGATGTTGCTGGTGGCATCCCATCATCCACCAGCAACACCCTCCCCCCCCAGCAGTAGCACCCCCATCATCCACCAGCAAATCCTGCTGATGGATGATGAGGGGTGCTATTACCACATGGAGGGTGTTTCTGGTGGATGATGAGGGTGCTACTGCTGGATGGTGCTGATGATGGGATGCTACTGCTTGGGGGGGGATGTTGCTGGTGGCATCCCATCATCCACCAGCAACACCCTCCCCCCCAGCAGTAGCACCCCCATCATCCACCAGCAAATCCTGCTGATGGATGATGAGGGGTGCTATTACCACATGGAGGGTGTTTCTGGTGGATGATGAGGGTGCTACTGCTGGATGGTGCTGATGATGGGATGCTACTGCTTGGGGGGGGGATGTTGACAGCTGACTGCACGATCCTGTATATATAGCAGTAAGAAACAATATATGCAGTGTTATATTTGTTTTAAATGTCACAATGGTTTTGCGGCTCCCAGTTTTTTTCTTTTCTTCGGAAACGGGTCCAAGTGGCTCTTTTTGTCTTAAAGGTTGCAGACCCCTGTCCTAATGTATTTCCCAGGCACCAACTATGGTGCAATCTAGTTTGTTGGCAGCCACAAGGTTCCTAGATTGTCTGCTACTTTCAGGTAATTAAAAATGTTTTAAAAAATTATTTTTGCATACTATCGGCAGGATACAATATTGTGGCTGCACCTCCGTTCGTTCTGTTGCGCCCGCGGGACCCACCGCTAGCACAACAGGAATCGAGCACTCCCTAAAGCAACCTCAGAACAGAGCTGAAACATTTGCTTCAGGAATGGAACAGGTTCTGCTGACGTGCCTCATTCAAACTGTTGTGAACTGCCCAGAGAGCTTCGGCTGTGGGGCGGTATAAAATGAAATAAATGAAATGAAATGAAATGAAATGGAAATGAGCATTTCGGCTCGTGTCCAGTTGCTTCAGGGTCTGCTAGCTTCCCATAGCGCTAAAAGTGGGTCCCGCTTGTGAGCGGCCAGTGTTGGATACTCCCCCATGTGTCAACATTCTGCAGCCAAGTGAAGCAGCGTGAAATATCAATACTCCTAGATTATCAAAAAGGGAAGAATGTCCCATCGGGAACTAACAATGCTATATTTGTTCCATGCTTGCAACTAGTACAAGCCAGCCTCAACTGCTGTACCATCTTAAGCTGAGGATTAAGTGAAACAAGGCCTTTGACTTAACTCACCGCTCAACATCGTCATTTATCAGGATCTTTCTCTTGAACAATGAGCTATTGAAATGTAGTTTTCTAACTGTGTGCAAGATGTAATTCTATATTTCAAGCTCAAATACCAACTCAACACCATGGTACTTTTTAAAGTGGTAAGGAAGATACAAGACTTGAAGAATGAGGTATCCAAATGCAAGGTGATGGGTATGTTTCCCACCCCCATGCTATAAAGTGGGTGGGCAACTTCGGGCGGTCCAGGGGCCAATTTCAAGCCTCCGGACCCTGCCCCCCTGCAGGCTGCATTCCTGCTGCCAAATTTGGCGGTGAGACAGCAGCAATATAAATCGACAGAAAACTGCTACAGAGCGTTAGAAAGGTGAAAATTAGCTAGAAAACAAGTTAATTTTGGCCTAAGATTCCACATAGGTTTGCCACAAAATTTCAGTGGCAAACTGCTGGGGCTTTTTTGATGCCAGCATGCCACTGAATTTGGTGTCGGGCGCCACAGAAGATGATGAGGGCTGCATGCAGCCCACAGGACATGTATTGCCCACCCCTGCTGTAAAGTCTATGAAGTGGCTTCATCATGCTGCTAGTCCATCTCACCCCACCCACATATGCTCAGTGTCAAGAGCAATAAGACAATGGAACCAACTACCTAGGGAGGTGGTGGGCTCCCACACTCTGGAGGCATTCAAGGTGCAGCTGGACAGCCATCTGTCAGGGATGCTTTGACCTGGATTCCTGCATTGTGCAGGGGGTTGGACTCGATGGCCTTGTAGGCCCCTTCCAACTCTACTTTTCTAGGATTCTATGATTCAATGTTGGCTGCTAATGAGGGCAAGGAAATTCACTATTATTATCTACTGAGGGTTCACAAATATCACAAGGTGAGGGTAGAAACTCATCTGGGGTGCTGATCCAGTCCAGCTCAGAGTCCCAAGATCATGAGACTCCGCTCTAGAACTCAGGGCTATGCTTCATTTTGCTTCATTCAAAATAATAATAAATAAAATGTGATCAGACATGGACTAGAGAAGTTGCCTACTATATTGTAGGCTTGAGTTCTTAGTCTAACTCACTGAACAATGAGCAAACATGGCATTTTGCCTATGGGTTGCTTCATTCAATGAGTAATTGCCACATTTACCCTTTGGTAGCTACAATCTTATCACCTAAAACAGCACTGGACATTATTCTCCAGAGGTGAGTCCCTTTCGGCATAACCTTATATCTATGGCTAGGACAATAGAGGGATGCCTGGAAACTATCATGTGAAAATAATCTATTTAAGAGTGAGTGCTACATAAAAGGTTCACACAAACAAGGACAGAGTTAACATGCCTGTTAAGAGGTCACCTTCTGGTTTAATCTAATTGCAAGTTTAGAAACCTAAAGGCACATCTCAGTCACTGCCATACAAGCCACTATCTCTAGAAGCCGATACAGGGAACCAACCCATGTTTTATGGCAGAACAAAGGAGAGAGAACACATAAGAAAATGTGTAAATAAGGCAGGACCTTATTTATTGCAAGTTGCCATAAAATTCCCATCATTACTTTTATATAGCACCATCAGAGGGCCTGGAATTTTAGAAAGTAAAAGGAGAGCAGGTCCCTGTCCTGAGGAGCTTACAATCTTTAATTCAACACAGGAGAAACAGCAGAAGTAGAGGAGGGCAGTGGAGGCAGGGAAGTATTGTTTCAGTTACACATACCTGGGCTTAGTTACAGGCTGTTACAGTAGGTCATCAGAACTAGATTGAGTCAAAGGCTTCACGGAAAAAGGGGGGTGTTCCACCCTTAAAGGTGGCCTAGAAATAATTTCAGATACATAGGTGGCATCACACAGGTGTTTTCAGAGGCAGTTCCAAGCATACAGGGCAGCAAGGGAGAAGGGTGGAGTCTTTTGAGGAAGCAGGAGAACTGCAGATTGCAATGGGCAGTGGAGCCGGAGGAGAAAAGATCCCAGGCAGGGCTGTATATAAGAGCCAAGGTCATGGAGGGCTTTGAAGGTTAAGGTCAAGTAGATTTGTGTGTCAGACAGGAAGCCAGTGTGTGGATTTAAGGACGGACATCACATGATCTGAGAGATAAGAGAGGTCCATGATTTTACCAGCAGAGTTCTGGATAGCTGTGAAGGGACCAAGCAGAGGCAACATAAGACCAGAGAGAAGACGACTGCAGCAATCAAGGCAAGAGAGCATCAGAGCAGGGACCAGAGTTTTGGCCAAGAGGGCAGAGAAGGAGGACCATATTTTACCATTTTGTAAAGGGAGAAGTGCCATGACTTGGCATTGACTCAATATATGGGAAAAAGGTGTGAGAGAGAAGACAAAGACAAGGCTACATGTGTATTCAATAGGGAGGATGGTAATGTTGTCAATGGATAAGAAAATCATATGTAGGGCCTGGCAGGAAAAATTAAAAAGTTTGGCCTTGGACATACTGAGTTTGAGATGGCAATGAAGCATCCAAGCAGAAATATTGGAGAGGCAGCTGGAGAGGTGGGATTGGAGTGAGAGGGTACAGAGATAAGAGCTGGGTGTCATCTGCACGTAGGTGCTCTGAAAGTGGTAGGATTTGATGAGGTCACCCAGGGACAATGTGTGGAGAGAGAGAAGAGCAGAAGGCCAAGATCAGATTCCTGAGAAACCCCAACAGAGGGAGGGAAACCAGAGGAAGAGCATTCTCATGGAAACATTGAGAGAAGGTTTAATTCTACAGTACCTGGAAATCTGCCTTTTCTCATACAAGCCTGCCTGGGTTTGAAGATCTTTGGGAGAGGCCCTTCTCTTTCCGCTTTCAGAGCCACATTTGATCGTGACATGAGAACAGGCCTTCTCCGTGGCTGCTCCCAGGTTGTGGAACTTCCTGCCGAGGAAGGCTAGCTTGGCTCCCTCTCTGTTGTCCTTCCGCCAGCAGGCAAAGACATTTCTGTTCAAGCAGACCTTCAGCTTGTAAGCTGTCTGTTGGGCTGGGTGCTGTTTTTATTCCGTAATTCTATTTGTTTTATTCTATTGTGTTTTTAATGTATTTGTTTAGTAGCATTTTAAAGCAAGTTTTTATCTTCTTTTTAAAGGTCCTACAACTGTTAGCCACCTTGAGCACCAATTTCATGATGGAAAGGCAGGGTACAAATTGAATAAATAAATTTTAAAAACAAACAAACAAGAATGATGAGACAGGTCGGAGAAAAGCCAGCTATGGACAGAATAATGGAAAATCAATGGGTGTAAAAATTAATAACTGGGCACCCTCTGTCATAGAGACCAAAGGTGAGCCGAGAGAAGGACTGTACGTGTGTATAAACTTATCCACCAACTTTGGAGGGGTTTTCTGCATGGAGACTGGAATACATAAAGAATAGACATGAAAAATAAGATGAAAACAGTATTTATTTATTTATTTATTACATTTATACCCCACCTTTTTTCCTGCAAGGAACTCAAGGCAGCTTACATAATCTTCCTCCTCTCCATTTTATCCTCACAACAACCCTGTGAGGTAGGTTAGGCTGAGAGGCAGTGACTGGCCCAAAGTCACCCAGTGAGTTTCATGGCCGAGTGGGGACTAGAACCCGGATCTCCTGAGTCCCAGTCCAACACTCTCACCACTACGCCACACTGGTAAGTATTAATATTCTAGGCTTTTGTGCTTCAAGGTGCCAGACAAAATGTAGTATACAAACAGAGGGTGAAGACAGATGAATTAAAATTACTTCAGCACAAGAGTAACAAGACACGACAGCACCAAACACTGACAAATCATTCTTAAAACAACAGACTTTTGAGTCCTCAGCATTGGATAGAAACCAAGATCTGAAATCATCAGTGCAAATGAAGAAGTAAAACTGAGCTTAGTACTTCATCATATTTATTTGTTTGTGCCTTTTACTGTCCCAGCTGAATATGTTACAGAGCACACTAACCTCTTTTAAAGCTACTGCTGAAAATGAAGAAACAAAACAGGAAATGTAGGTTTCTGGTTTGTATATGCAGATTTGCATGCCCTCAGGAAACTGGTAGGCAGAATAAGACTATACAATTATTAGCACAGGGCAACACAGTGTGTTGACTTAGGCAAACAATAATATAGATCAAGTTTTTTTTTATTTTCAGAAATGTGCCATTTATTTGTACTTGTGAAGTTCACTGTATCACTTCTTGTACCTTCTAAATTGTCATGCTGGGCCATGGTGAGGTTTTGGTACTTGTTTAACAAAGCCCTAAACAATTCAAGACCAGAATATGCAGTGACAGCCTGATCTCCTACCAGCCTGCTTGGCTGCTGTACTAATCAGTAGATTTATTTGTGTTTTTTTGGGAGGTCCAGTATAGCATGTCTTGGAACAGGGCCTTTAGTATAATAGCACTCACTCTCTGGAACTCCCTACCACTACAAATTAGGCAGGCGCCAACCCTTCTGGACTTTCAGCAGCTGCTGCAAACATACAAACTGGGTTCAGACAACACAATAACCCACACTCAAGGGTTGAGTATGGGCTGAGTGTGAGTTGTTGAACCGTGGATTGTTGTTGGACTGTGGATTATCGTGTTGTCTGAACCCGGCTGAGATAACCAACCATGGTGAACAACCTGCAGTTCACAACCCAACAACAAACCATGGGTTCTCTTCATGGGTTGTTCATGGTTAACAAGCCATGGCTTGTTAGCACAACTGGGTTCAGACAACACAAAAACCCATATTTCAACAACCACCCACATTCAACCCATACTCAGCCCCTGAGGGTAGGTTATCGTGTTGTCTGAACCCAGTCACCTTTTTCAATAGGCATTCCCAGAAAGGTAATATTGTCCTCTTGTTTTTATATATCTCTTAGAAATTTCTTCAATGTAAGTGATTCATAAATATTGTTAAATAAATAAATAAATGGTTTGTTGACAATTTGCTCCAGGTAGTGGCAATAGGGCTTTATGGGTAAGCTTCCTGGAATATATATGAGGATAACCTTCAGCTTCAAAGCCAATCTACAGGCAGGGGACACCCTCCACTGCCTCCGCAATGTTCAATCAATGACATGCCTAGCCAATACATTCAGCCACATTGGGAGCTTGAATGGTGGCCAGACCATTAAGATGCCCCAGTCTGGCCTTGGATAACTGGCTAATCATGCATGAATCATTCCGAAATACTGCCGGCCAAAGACCAACCTAGTGATTCGCCAGACAGCTTTCTGCAATCACCCCCACCCCAAGCTTAATGTTCTATAAAAGATTTCTGCTTTCGATTTTTATAACGTATTTTCAATCCAACATTTAAACTGGTTGCAATGTTTTCAACTTATAAAGAACATATTATAACAGCTACAACCGATTCAGAATCTTCAAATAGCTTTCCTAATTACAATACTTGTGACAATTTAATTCACATACATTATTGACAAATCCGCAGCAATAACTGAAGTGATGTTCTTTGGTTTAAAATATTTTGCCAGGAAAATCTTCATTTCATTTGTGACGAATTCAGTTTTTAAATCCTGTAGTTTTCTTCAAATACAGTTAGTTTCTACATAAGACAACCCAAGCTTCACAAAGATGTTCGGTTTGTTGAAAAGGAGTTTGCTTCTAAAGTAAGTTTTGCAGCTGTGCTGCTTCTGAAGACAAATCCTTCATTTACTATGACTTTTTCAGAATTCCAATCAGAATAGCAGATGGATCCAATAGAGAATGTCAGTTCTCTCCTGGAATTCTGCTCTTCTGAAGGCTTCCTATGAGTGTTGCTGGCCATAGGAATTATATTTCTTCTAATCTGTCATATAGCATCGCTGGTTTTTAAGCAGTCTACAAACTAACCTGCGTTTTCCCTTTAGGCTCATTCCGACATCATGCCACAGCATGGCCAAGGAAGCTTAACTATGGTTGGCATGATATCTGACTTGACAAGCTGTAGATACAGCCATAGTTCTGTCTCTATGGTGCAGCTGACTCCATAGGCAGAAAAGCTGAGCAGATGGAAAACTAAAGTAGACAAGCAGCTCCAAACTCTGGTTTGTGTTGCTACTGTAAGTTATTTATTTATTTATTATATTTATACCCCGCCTTTTTTCCTCCAAGGAACCCAAGGCGGCTTACATAATCCTCCTCCTCCTCTCCATTTTATCCTCACAACAACCCTGTGAGGTAGGTTAGGCTGAGAGTCAGTGACTGGCCCAAAGTCACCCAGTGGGTTTCATGGCCGAGTGGGGACTAGAACCCGGATCTCCTGAGTCCCAGTCCAACACTCTCACCACTACGCCACACTGGTAGCCAGAGCAATGGCGCTCATGGAGGACGGTGGCCACAGAATATAGCATGACCAACACTGGTGGCTTTGCCACAAAAATATTCATGGAAATGCGATTGAAATTTAAAATAAACAACAGATTAGCTTTTGGCCTTAAGCATACAATAGATTTTTATTGAAGCCTACAATGCTTAGCAGCCTGTCCCCCGTATTTGCAGTATTACTTAACATTAGCCATATGATTCTTAAGCCCTGAAAGAGTCTGGTGTTGCTGTAACTAATGGCCAAAACATTTATTATGCTTTTGTACTTTGGAATAAGAATTTCTGTGAAGCCGCTGCCAATAATAAAAGGCATTAGAATGCTGCTAATGGCTCTTAAAACAACAAACTTGCTTTTATAAAGGCAATCTTGCTTCATGCACTTGTCACGAATCCTCTTATAATATCATCTTACTTCCTCAAATGCATTTTCCGAGTGGCATTATAATCTTCAGCCAACTCATTATTTTCATTTCTGTTTGGCCTACATTAAACAATATGCAAAGTGCTTTTGAATAACCACATGTTTGCTTTTACGTTACCCACAACAGATTAACTCCTGAACTACCAGAGATATTTGAGTTTGTTCATTAACGTTCTACTACATAATATCTGGGAATTCTTAACCCAAATGTTATATAATCTTGTAAATGCAACAGTAGCCATGCAAAGTAATACAAATGTCATGCATGTCACCGTGATAAGCTCGTTTAGCAGCAATTTTGACACTAATTGCATCAGTGTATAGATCAAAAGTTATATATTCGAGTGACGGAAATAATGCTGCATCCATCTTACATCAAGTCAAAGGTTCAGCCTTCTTGACTCAGAGGTATGTTCCACTACATTGAAGCAGAGCATTCTGTCAGGTAAGCGTGCACAGGAATGCAACCCAAGTTTACATTTGTTTCTAAGATGCACATTGAATCACTTCACTCCTATTATGTATCTTTCTTTTTGAATTTAAGTGTTTGACCTTTCCTGTTACAGCTAGGACTGTATGAGAAATAGGGATCTGTGCGGAGCTCGACTGGGGGGTGGGGGTGGAAGTCCGGCGATCTCGCCGGGCTCAACCCCCCGAGCTCCACTCACCCTACCTGCTTTCCCGGCTCGACTCGCGTTCTCGTGAGCCAGGCAGGGGAAGTGATTTCTGGGTTCCCGGCGCTATGTTGTTTACATAGAAAATGGCGTAAGATACATTAAAAACGGCTGTCATTTGCGCAAGTTATGCAAATCACGGCCATTTTTAACGTATCTTACATTTTCTACATAAACAACGTAGCGCCAGGAACCCGGAAGTCCGGCGAGTGCCTCAGCTGGCGCTCGCTTTCGGCCCGGCTCAGCTGGTGCTCACTTTCGGCCCGGCTCAGCTCGCACAGCAGCGCTCACAGAGCGTGCCACAAGTCAGGTGGTGGGCGGATCACCCACCCCTAAATTTTGTTTCAGTTTGTTTTTGACCAGAATTTACCCAGGTTGCACCTTCTGGAGCCAAACGTGGGCCCAAACACAATCTGCTGTTGAACCCTGTACATTTTTGAGCTCACAGTGCAATTCGTGGAACAACAACAACAAAAATGGTGTACACGCTTGAAAAATCAGCATGAAAAAATGAGTACTTTTGAAAAATTTGCACAAACACATTTGAATCAACGGGAGAAAAGGTGTTCATTAAAATGCACATAACTGATGTGTACATTTGGAAAAATGCATATGAAAATATGCATAATTTTTTGTGCAGAAAACAAGCCTCGCAATCTGATAAGGAGATGAGTTAGAACGAGCTTCAAGGTGGAATTCGGAGGACTGTGACGAGATTGATGTTTGCTGATTCATACATCCCTACCTACAGCCTCTGTTTTGTAGCACTGTCAAACTACACCGACGAGTAGAAAGTTACATCTCTCTATCCAGCTTCAGTCATTGCACTTTTGTATACTACCCAACGTTAGCACTGACCTCCAGCACTCTTGTGAAGCATTCCTTAAAAAGAAACAGTGTGGTTCTTTCGGGTTATCCGTGTCCATTCAAAAGAACCCAACAGGAAGACTAGATGTTCTGGTTCCTTAAAGTAACCCAGAATGCTCAAAACTGAACACTGGTGATAGGAAATGTCAAGGTAACAGGGGCAGCTATGATTTCAGGAATCAAGCAAACCGCTCACCATTTCTGCAGCCCATGAACAAGAGTTAGTCCCTGTCACACCATACAAACCAACACCATCTGTCCAGGCCACATAACCGACTAGCCATGGAGAGCGATGGTATGCCCGAGGAAAGGGATACAACCCATATTCCAGGACATTTCCCAAGCACTGCCCTTCGTGTGTGTTTAATATGGTTCTCCAGAGAGAATACACCCCCCCCCTCTACAGCCCTGGACCATACACCCCTCGGTGGGTTTTTAAATAAATGTCACAATTGCATGGTTGGGTGTGCCACATAAGAATCTCCTCCAGGAAACCAGTCAAGGCTGCTTCAAAAATATTTTTTTTAAAAATGGAAGAAAGTGGTTTTAGGTTGCCAAAATGCCACAAGTAATTAACAAATAGTTACATGTGCGGGCAAGGACACCTAGGGTTTTTTGGGTTTTTTTTTTTTTAAGTGTTTGAAGTCTAGTAATTTCTGTAGACTTATTTGCAAGGTTGGGTGAACAGGATATTCTCCCAGAGCAAAATATTTCCATAAGCTGCCTTACTGTTTGTTTATCTACCCCAGTACTGAATATTCTGATTGGCAGCAGTTCTCTAGGGTCTCAGGCTTCTTTTCCATAATCGGCTGGCTGATTTAGGGCTTTTAGGGCACAATCCGATGCATGTTTAGACAGAAAAAAAAGGCCTACAATGGCTGAGGCATGCTGGGAATGGTAGGCCTTTTTTCTGTCCAAGCATGCATCGGATTGCACCTTTCATTGGAGATGCCAGGGATTGAACCTGGGGCCTTCTGTGTGCAAAACACGTACCCTGCCGCAAGGCTACCCCTTCCTAGTAGATCGAGTGCACATAGTTCAGCAGTTATCCTGGAATGCTTGCCAGTTCTAGAAAGGAAAGGAAGTGTAGTGGGGGGGGGGGGTGAGGGTGTTTTTGGTGGTTGTTATTTTTAAGATCAGGTAAAGCCAAGCAAGCATAACCTAGAATTATCTACCTCTAATTCCTTGCAGCACTGAGATGTAAATGGATAAGCCAAACACTAAGAATGAATTTCCACGAAAGACTCATGAATTTGTTCATCCTTTAAGATACCACAAGACTTTGGTGCTTTTACTAAGAATGAAAGGAATACCTTGGATTGCAAGTAACTTGGTCTGAGAGCATTTTGCAAGACAAGCAAAAACTTTTGACTTGATAAACAAGCAAGGTCTTGCAAGACAAGTAACCGCTCGCCTCGAGCGGGTGTAGCGGGCCAAAATTGGCCCCGCTCACGCCACCAGAGACTCGCTTTGATATGAGTGTTTTGGATTACAAGCACGTTTCCGGAACGAATTATGCTCTCAATCCAAGGTATTACTGTAAGTCATGGAAACTATTTTTTAAAAAAATAAAATTAAATCAATACAATAGTGTTGATGGCAAATGTAACTCTGTGTGTGTGTGTGTGTGTGTGTACGTGCACTACATTCTACACATGTGTAACTGGCTTCTTTGAGAGATGTTACTAATTAAAAAAAAAACAATTAGGCAAGAAGGTCAAAAAGGCAAGCAAATCTTAAAAATCACACAGGACATTTTATTAAACCCCCTAGACTTTGGTGGATGACATCTCACTCCTTTTCACTGTCTATATCAGATTCTTGCCATGTCAAAGTCTTAGCCTCTTAAATATTTGCAGGCTCTTTAAATAGATAGACCGGGTTGAGTGAGAAGCCCAAAGAGTGTGCTCTTGCTCTCCTCCCCGCCCGCCCGCCCGCCCCTCTCTCTCTCTCTCTCTCTCTCTCTCTCACACACACACACACACACACTATTCTCAGTAGTGTCTCTCCTAGAAAATGCCCTTTCTGAAAAGAAAAGAAAAAAGCTCTCTTTACTGGAACTCTAGCAAGTGCTATTTCCTTTTCTGCTACCACTGCTAGCTGTCATGCTCATTTGGCTAAGCTAAAATACAGCTGCAGCGAGAAAAAAAAGGTGGTTTATTCAGAAGTACATCTTCAAAGAAAACGCACATTTTAGAGTGCCATGAAGTCAGGAGCAGCAAGCTGGTTGGTTATACAACAAAACAGATATTGCATGGATAATGGACGTGGCATGGAAATAAGTGCACTGCTGCCAAATCCATCCTCCACCTGATGTGGCGGGAAAGAGATGTATCAGGACAAGCTATCCGCGGTGGCACTGTGATGTGATATGAACTGGGCACTACGCAAGTGGCTGAATGTCTGAAGTGCCTCTAATAGCCTTAGGGTGCAATTGACAGAAGAAAGTCCTACAGCTCCCAGCATTCCCCAGCCAGCTATGCTTTCTTCTGTCAAAACAGGCATAGGATTGCACCCTTACTGTCGAATAACTGTGATCTTCTGATTAGCTTTTGTTTTTATGCTTACTGGCTGAGTTTGTGTGCTTCTTTTGGGGTATGAGTGCATTTTAAACCACCCCAATGCTTTATGGTAGGGAAAGAGAAATAGGGGAATATAAGTTAACATGTAAGAAGTATTTGTTACCCTGTGGGAAAGATCTTGGTGACTTTTTATATGCTTCCAGGTACAATTCAAAATGTTGATGATCACCTTTAAAGCCCTCATTCCAGATCAACCTGACCATTCCCTAAGATCCGAAGGAGAGGCCCTTCTCTGTGTCCCATCTAGGGTGGAAGCACATTTGAGTGGGATGAGGAAGAGGGCCTTCTTAGTGGCTGCACCAAGACTGTAGAATGTCTTACTGAATGAAGTGGCCCCCTTCCTAGCTGTTTCCCACTGGTTGCTGAAGTCTGCATTATTCTGGCAAGCTTTCTTCTTGTATGTGTCTAAGAATTCTTGATGTTTTGGTTTTAACTGCTCAACCTGCCTCCTTTGCATTATATTGTCGTTGTTACAAAACTGTAATGTTTAAATGTTGTAAGCATTTTGTACCAGAAGAATGGGATTGAAATGTTTTAATATCAATCAACAAATACATATATAATGTGAATATTGTTTATTGTGATTTTGTTAATGTATTTTTGTTTGTCATTGCCCAGAGAAGATTAGTTATTGGGTGGATGAGAAATGTAATAAATAAAATAAAAATATTTTGATGTTACTGGTAAGTCACCTCGGAAGGTTTTGTGTACCATGAAAGGCAGGATATAGGTAACTGAAATAAATGAATAAAGGTATAATCCAGATGTCAAGTAAAGGAAGATCGAATGGATAAAAATAATCTGCGCTTCATCTCCTTAAGCTAGAAGTGCAGGATTGGGGAACCATACAAATTTTGTTTTAATACTTACATTTGATTCGCACATAACGCTAAGCAATGGTTTATTTCTCCCATGGTTAACCCAGGGTTTCTTGCCCTACCCAGGGTTTGTCTGGCAGATGATTGAACACACCGTGGTTTGTTTTCTCAATCCTGGGGTTGTTTCCTTCCTCCTTTGCCCACTCTCTCACTGTATTCCAAATGCTGTAGCGGTGCTGTAGTACTGGCTTGTAGAACAGCTAGGTTTCTTGTTACCATTCTTCCCCACCGCCTCTGTTGCCCAGTGAAACAACTTGTGAACAACTCATGGTTCCGGGTTTACACATAACGACAACCCATGTTTTAAACAAGCTAGAATTGACAACCCAACAAGAAACCATGGGTTCTCTTTCTGAGTAATTCATGGTTTACAAACTCTGGTTTGTTAACTTGGCTGGGTTCGCACATGACAACCCATGGGTTAAATAAACGATGGCTTGGCATTATGTGCAAACCTGGTTTTACACTTGGCAGGAAGTAAAAAGTCCATCCCTTAATTACAGAAGATTGATCTGTGCAATTTATTGCAAATTTCCAGTTGTTTTAAAACTTTCAAATGTTTATTATTGAGCTGAATAAAAATTACTTACATCCCCCCCTTCCTTATTTATTTATTTATTACATTTTGACCATATTTTGAATAGCAATATCTGTAGGGAGCAGAGAGATTTCTACATTATCTAACAGTGTGGTTGTGGGGATGGTTTACACCTTGCCCAAATATGCATTTTGATTTCCCCCCCCCCTACAAAGTATCTCCTTAATTTCCTGATAAGAGTAGTCTGACGCATAACCCAAACAAGTGGTAAGAAGGAACAAGCAGCTCTGCTTGTGGTATACCTTTCTTGGTGCTATTAAACCCTTTCTGTGAAGAGCTATTTTCTATTTCCATAGGTGACGATCGATACACACTGTGGAATATGACCAATGACTTTTTTTCTTAGTATGTCGGCTGCACAACATTTCTTATCCATTGCTAATTTGTGGCAAAAGAAAGTTGCCTCTTTAATGTAACACTGCAAACTGCATTTTACCATTCAACTTCTCCCTCTTCCCTTCATCGCAAACATTCTCATGATGATATGGGGAGGGGAGGGGAGGGGAGGGGAGCCAGTGTGGCGTAGTGGTGAGAGTGCTGGACTGGGACTCCGGAGATCCGGGTTCTAGTCCCCGCTCGGCCATGAAACTCACTGGGTGACTTTGGGACAGTCACTGACTCTCAGCCTAACCTATCTCACAGGGTTGTTGTGAGGATAAAGTGGAGAGGAGGAGGAGGATTATGTAAGCTGCCTTGGGTTCCTTGAAGGAAAAAAGGTGGGGTATAAATATAATAAATAAATAAATAAATTATAATAAAATAGCTCAGTAGTAGAGAACTGAGTTTATGAGCTATTCTCTTGACATGGGTGCTGCTGAAGATATAGGAACATGGAAAGCTCCCATATACCTGGTCAGACTATTTGTCCATCTAACTCAGTGGGAGGGTTCACATGACATGATAAGCCACACATTTTATTTTATTTATTATACTTATACCCCACCTTTTTTCCTGCAAGGAACCCAAGGCGGCTTACATAATCCTTCTCCTCCTCCTCCTCCTCCTCCTCCATTTTATCCCCACAACAACCCTGTGAGGTAGGTTGGGCTGAGAGTCAGTGACTGGCCCAAAGTCACCCAGTGAGTATTATGCCGAGCGGGGACTAGAACCCGGATCTCCCGAGTCCCATGCTACCCCCGATGTGGGCACATCAGGGGTGGGGTAGGGTAGGGTAGGGTAGGGTGCCCCCCTCCTCCCCCCCCAGTCCACCCGCAGGAGCACCAAGGTTTCAACCACTCCCCGCCGCCATTTGTCTGCAGTCAGGAACCTTTCCCAGCCCTACCTGGAAATGCCGGGGATTAAACCTGGGACCTTCTGCATGCAAAACAAGATCTCAGACAAACTATCCCAGGGCACAATCCTATGCATGCTCAGACAGAAAAAAGTCCTACAACTCCCAGCATGCCCCAAGGACTCCCCCCCCCCATCTAAACATGCATAGGATTGCGCCCTTAGTGGTTTTCGAGCTCTCTCCCTTGAAGGAACTTCCACGTCACCTTGCCCGCCAGTAACCTGTTGGTTAGCTGCCACAGAATCTCTGTGCATTGCAGAAGAGTCACAGCCATATTCTAGGACATGTGCTTGGACTGTGAGCTCCTTGGGAGAAATACCAATCTTAACCTATGGCAGCATGCCTCCGAATACCTGTTGCTAGAGGAAACGAGCAGGAGGGTGGCCCCCTTGGAAGCTTCCCATGGGCATCTGGTTGGGCACTGTGGGAACTCTGATCCAGCAGGGCTCTTCTTCTGTCCTTAACTCTGAAAGTCGCCATGTACACTGGCAGCGCTATAATACAAACATTTAAGATCACGGACAAAAAAATTCCTAAAGCTGAGGGCCAGTTAAGCTTCACTGATGCATTTACAATAACCTTCCCCAACATGGTGCTCTCCAGTCCAGATTTCACGAATTACAACTCCTATCAGACCCAGCCAGCACAGCCGGTGGTCAGGGATGAGTGGAGCTGTAGTCAAAAACTTCTGTAGGGCACCAGCTTGGGGAAGGCTGCACTACAAGAACGGAGGATGCAAAATGTGCGCTGCGTTCACCTTTACTTGGTGCTGATTTTCTCACAGATGCAACGTGATCTTCAGAGATGGCAAGTCGCCTCAGTACATCGGCCAATGCGGCTTTCAGCACGGTGATTTCGTCTTCTTGCTGCTGCACTCTCAGCTCAAGAGCCGAAAGGCGGTCTTGGACATCAGATGTACTTGCTGCAGAAATGCTGTCATCTGTTTTCAAAAAGATAAAAATAGAGGTACGTTGAATGGTGTTTTAAAAGCCGTTCGACAAGATTTCAAAAGGAAAAAAAGAAGAAGAATTTATTTATCTGTTACATTCATACCAACCTTTCTATACAAAATACCCAAGGTGGCGGACAATGAAATCCACAACAGAAATAAAACAAATGAGAGGCCAGCAAAAATGCATTATAAAAAGCAAAGAACTTTGAAGATTTCAGGCTTACTTCAAACAGACTGGCTTTAGACCCCAGGTTGGGGAGGGCCCCGGGCTTTCCCCAACCTGGGGCCCTCCAGAAGATTTGCACCGTAACTTAGAGCATCCCTATCCAACATGGTCAATGGTCAGGAACCCTGGGGTTTGTAGTCCAAAACATCTGGAGGGCAACAGCTTGGGCAAGGTTGGGCCAGAGTCTGTGTTGTGCCCAATCTTACGTACGCAACTGGCTTAACCAAGTAAAAACTGCCACGGGGTGTTGATTTAAAGTAGCCTCCATATAGTAGCCATAACATGCTTATCTACCCATACTGGTGCTGGTGTGGAAGAGTGGGTGTCCTTGGCAATGCTTTCATTGGCTTTTTTTAAAATTCAGAACAGTATTTTTCATATTGTAAACCCACTGCATTTAATTGGCTACTTTTGTGGGGTGATAATGGAAGGCAAATGAAAGAAATCCCTATTCTTTGCACATATTTTTGTTTCTTGTGATGTTCTACCACATCACTTGTTCTGCCTGCTTCCATGCCTGCAATAAGTGAGCAGCGAGGAGGTAAAGGCCCCTTCTCCCCCCAACCCCACAACTCTGGCCATGGATAGACTGTGTCAAAACTTGAGCACCGTGCTCAGATATGTTTTATATTTTATTTTTAAAGTTTTAATCTTTGGTAAATCACCCAGAGAGCTTTGGCTATTTGGTGGTATAGAAATGTAAAAAATAAATATAAACAAATACTGGTACAATATAAATACATTTAAGCCAGAAATGAAGTACCGTAATACATTTTATTTGTTTGACCATATGCCATAAATAAAACTAAAGTACCAGAACAAAATAAAATCCAGGAACAGGATTTACAAGACCCACGATTAGATAAGCAGGTAAAAATTATCAAGATGGATAAAGTTAATCATTAAAATAATCACATACTCAGGAACAAACAAAACCCCAACAACTTTGGAGGAGAACCCTTTCCATTGTAAGGGAAAATAAAGTCAACTTTTCAGTTATAAATCTGTTCTGGGCGGCTAATAAAAAATTGATTTTTTTCTGTGTGGAGTTTACTCAAAAACACAACACTGGCAAGAAGCCACTCTAGATATCTGTCTTATTTTCTTGTGAATTGTATGACACAAGAAATAGTGGGATAAGTCCTCTAATCAATTCTCTGTGCAAATATAAAACCTTAAATTAAATGCAGCATCACTATAATGACCGTCTAAGACCTTAGTGGGCACCCAATATGAAACAGACATTCAAACCTTGGCCTTGGAATATGCTGAGGTGATCATCTGGATCAAATATACTAAGCAAGAAAATAACTACTATTGTTTCATTGCGATACAGCGATTCCCATCACTACGAACTACTGTTTTGGCTCTTGCCTACATTACCATAGCTAGCATCCTACTCCAGTTATAAGTGGCTTCTTTCATGAGTTGAGTATGTATTTTGAAAGATACTAATAAGCAACGTAGAGACATCTTTAAAACTATTCCCGGAACAATGAAATACAGACAAAAATGGCTACCAAAAGAAGAAATTACTCAGAAATCAATCTCTCAAGTAAATCTGCTACCACAAACCTAGCCAAAGTACCACTGATCTATTTTCCAAGTACTCATGTTGGTATGTTATTCATCCTCCCTACTACTGATAATTATAAGATGTTTCACTGGAAGTCTTATTTTTAAATTTGGCCATTATTAATTTACACTGTAAACGTTTTAGGCAAATATATATGCTAGATGCCCAATGCCCACATCAGCAAGTTAATAATTGTTTTGATTTGTTCAATAGTGATTTAACACCCTCGCCCCACTCCAGATTTACAAATGCAAAACTGAGGGGGGGGGGGAGAGGATTAACAGGCAATAATGTGTTTACAAGATAAGACTCTGGAGATGGAGAAGTGCTATCAATGTGTGACGGAAACATGATATTGTATGAAAAGGGCTCTTTGGGGCTTATTAACAGAACCTAACAATGTGCAAGATGTAGGAGATGATTCAATGATTAAACACACACACACACACACAAAACCCAACAACTTGCCATTTTAAGACCAGAGTTAAGGCTATCTCATGTTCTGAAGCTACACAAAGTCAGGAAATTGGAAGCTTCCGCTGACACATTAATAGATGTGCCCACTATTGGAATATGCGATGAGAAGATGTCAATTCTGCAGGGAGGGTTTTTAAGTTGACTGCCCAGAAAAGGGTTAAGATAGACTGCGTCCAGTTCTGGGCACCTCACTTTAAGAAGGACATAGACAAACTGGAGAGGGTTCAGAGGAGGGCAACAAGGATGATAAAGGGACTGGAAACAAGGCCCTATGAGGAGAGACTGAAAGAACTGGGCATGTTTAGCCTTCAGAAGAGGAGACTGAGGGGAGACATGATCGCACTCTTCCAGTATTTGAAGGGATGTCACACAGAGGAGGGCAAAGATCTCTTCTCGATCATCCCAGTTTGCAGGACACGGAATAATGGGCTCAAGTTACAGGAACCTGGATTCCACCTAAACATCAGGAAAAATTTCCTGACTGTCAGAGCAATAAGACAATGGAATCAACTACCTAGGGAGGTTGTGGGCTCTCCCACTCTGGAGGCATTCAAGGTGCAGCTGGACAGCCATCCGTCAGGGATGCTTTGACCTGGATTCCTGCATTGAGCAGGGGGTTGGACTCGATGGCCTTGTAGGCCCCTTCCAACTCTACTTTTCTATGATTCTATGACTGTTATAGTCTACTAAAGGGCAAAGGCAGAAACCAAGCTTCTCTGAGAAGTCAGGGGGAAGGCTTCAGTGGAACAAACCACGTAGTGGTATCAGGGGAGGGAATGCTGGATTTTGCCTAGCAACAGGTTAGAATTCCATTCTCCAGTCCTCTGACAGATAGACTAGTCCTACAGTTAACTAACCCTTGCTAGGGTTTAGCAAAGAGACTCGACCTGCGTTTTCCTTTCCTCACAGAACAAGTAACATTTAAGAAACTGCACTTACAAAGTATGTAACCATCACGCTTAAAGTAACTGAGTAATCTTGTTACTGATATTTACTTTGCTGCTACTATTTTGCTCTGCCATCACCCACAACGTCAGTAATGATGTTGTGCAATGTCACAAATTATGCTTGCTTACAACTTACCCTCATGCACCCATACTTTTCCTTGGTCTTTCAGGCCCAAATCCAGATGGGGAGAATGGAGTACCTGGGACCAGCAAAGATGCCCCACATTGTCCTGGTCCTGTATTGCTCTGTGAAGCATTTGAACTGTACAGTAATACCTTGGATTGCAAATAACTTGGTCTGAGAGCGTTTTGCAAGACAAGCAAATTTTTAAAATAAATGTTGACTTGAGAAACTAGCAAGGTCTTGGTAGGGATGTAACCCCTCGCCTCGAGCGGGCCAAAATCAGCCCCGCTCACGCCCGCCAGTGACTCGCCTTGATATAAGAGTGTTTTGGATTCCAAGCACGGTTCCAGAACGAATTAGGCTTGCAATCCAAGGTATTACTGTACTGTATGTTAGAGGAATCCTCCTATGAGTTGACCCATGCCTGTTTGCTGCTTGTAAGCAAGGACAATTTGTGAGGCTTATAACGGCAGAACCTTTTTTTCTTTTTCTTTTGCAACTCACCTTGTCTCAAGTGGCACAACCATGCTTCTTTAATAACTGGAATGTTTTCTTTAGTACAGTCACAGCCCTGCTGAAATATCGTGGCCTGTTTTTATTTATTTATTATATTTATACCCCGCCTTTTTTCCTTGCAAGGAACCCAAGGCTTCCTTGGGTTGGGGTCATCACACAGATATCAGCCAAAGCTGATAATGGAAAAGCATGACAGTTGGGCGGCCGAACAGACCGGTCAAGAAGTTGTGGAATCCCTAAAGGTTATTCGCAAGAGGATGAATAAGCACCTGTTATGTCTAGGGATGGTCTAGGGAATTTGCCCTTCCAATTCCGATTCTATTTCAACAAGAGCTCCAGATGCACATTTGTAGCTTTCAAATATCTTTAAGGGGAAATAAATAGCTTGCAAACACATGTAAATATCACACTGTTACGGAAATTTTAGAACTGCTTAACATTTTGCATTTCATGTGCCAACCCCCACCCTCCTGTGGCCTTGAGCAGCTGTACTCTTGGTGATAGAGATACATGCCTTTTTGTAAGCGAAAGCAAAATCTCTAACGGTTAAGATTGAAAAAGTAGCTAAATTGGTGGAACCTTTTGGAAAATGGTTTACAGTAACATCTGTTGCCCAGCCAGAATTACAGGCATTTAGCTCAGGCTTCCCCAACCTTGCACCTTCTAGTTGTGTCGAACTACAACTCCCATTACCCCCAGCCACTGGACACACTGTCTGCGGATTATGGGAGCTGTATTCCAACACAACTGGAGGGTGCCGGGTTGGAGAAGGCTGACGTAGCTCTTTGAGCCCTAAACCCAGGGTAAACTGGAATAATTTACAAGTCAATTTGAATAGACGGGGGAGGCAGGCCAAGTGTTCTCTCCCGTGAGAGCTCACTGGCAATAATTACCGCTGCACCCCCTTCCCAGTACTGAATTGGGAGGGTACTCGACAGCAGTCAAACTGGAATATGGGAAGTTGGCATCTGGGCATGCCCGTAAAAGATGCGTCTTTTAAAGAATTATTAGCCGTGCTCATTCAATGGAACATGGAGAGGGGCCACAGCTCATGCTTTGCATGCAGAAGGTCCAAGGTTCAAATACTGATATTTCCAGTCAGAAATGTCTCCGGTGGGAGGTCATGGCAAAAACCTCTGCAGGAAACCCCAAAGAGCTGCTGCAAGTCAAGTAGACTGTACTGGGCTCAACAGACCAAGGCAGCATTATAAGTTCAACATCCATGTTCACAGAAAGTTTGTTCTAAGCTAAGTATACCAAGGGCCACACTCTTGCACTACTTGCAAACTCACAGAAGCATTGGGCTAGTGATGGCTGGAGACTGGATGCTGGATTTGATGGGCCTTGTTCTGACCCAGTGAGTCAATTCTTAAGATGGATGGAGGCTATTAGCCCAATTTGGATGTTAGGTCTACTCACATTCCAAGAAAGTGTGCAAGGGGAGTGGGTGTCATGACTCTCCTGGGGGATTCCTCCTCAGAGGAAGACTTGGAACCTTCAGAACCAGATGTCCCCAGGGAACAGGCTGCCCCAGAGGACCTTGGCCGTCCCCAAGATGGTCCCAGCCCTTCAGGGCTGATGCCTTCAGATCTGCCTCCTTGAGAGGCAGAAAGCTCAGCTTCTGAGACAGAGAGGGATGCCGAGCCCCCCGAGAACATCATCACCTCAAGAGGCAGGCTACTAGGGCTCCTTTAGGAGGAAGTGCTTAGACTCCTCGGGAACAAGACCTGTAGCGTGATGCAGCAGCTGAGCCCTGGGTGGGGGCTCCGGTAGCTCTAGCTATATCGGCTCTCACTTGTAACGAGAGCTGCTGGAAACAATGCCTGAACTTCAGCTCTGCTCTCTGTATCCTGTTTTCTCCCTGACCTTGCTGTGTGTTTGGACCTCCTAACTCTGCCTCTGGGCTGTGTTCTTACTTGATTTGATTCTCCTGGCATTTGACCTTGGTTGCGCCTCAGTCATCACTTTGGAAAAGCCCCTATGTGCCTGGTAAAACTGTACTTGACCGTTTGCCTGCTAAACTGACTACTCCATTGTATATGTCCCTGTATTTGCTTAGGACTCAGTTTAGAGCAGAACAGCGGGGGACCTGCCCTCAATGTCTTAATCCCCTCCATCCCTAGACTCCCAATGGTCATTCGGTGCTTAGCTGAAAGGGCTTAGAATCTCCTTCACGATCAGCAACCCTGTGCAATCAGACCCCAAAAAAAGACACTACCTGAAAGATGTAGATTGCCATTTTGTCTTGATTCTACAGTAGGTGCAGACGGTCTGATCCAGATAGTGTGCAAGTAGGGGGCTTAACCCCCCCCCTCACCCCTCTATGGACCCAATCTGTACATACAGCAAATGGTTCATTATTCTGCAATTGAAATTCCAGGTGTGGGGAGGGGGCAATCTGGATTGGGACCATAGCAAGGGAAGAAGGGTTAAAGTCACCTTATCTCCATTGTTAGGGCCCCACTCCAGATCAGCCCCCCCCCTGCACCTACTCTAGAGTAAAAGTGGGGGGGCAGAGACATAGCTGCTAGGTACATCTTTCAAGTAATGTCTGTTTCAGCTGTCAGGATTCCTGATTGCAGGGAGGAATCTAAGTGTGTTCAACTGAACATGCTTAAATCCTAGCTTCGGACCTTTGGGCTAAACACAGTAGAGGGGACACTGGCCCTGGGGCTTTGTGTGCAGCCAGTGCCTTCTTCAGGCATTCGCAGTGTTCACTGAGCAGGAGAAGGAGCCCCAGGGGCAAAGTGTCAACGTAAACAGAAGCGAAGCACACTTGCACAAGGAGAAGGTAAGTGCTACCCATTTATTTATTTCACTTAGGTCATTGTTTAAATTCACAAATCATCAGCTGAAGCCAAAACAAGAGTACAGCAGAGAGAGCCAAATCCCAGGAGGGTAATCCTTTAGAAACTTACAGTTCAGAAGTGAAATCCCAAGCGGAAAATCCTCAGAAACCTAGAGTTCTTACAGCCCTATTCTAACACAGAAGCCTGAGTGGTTACAGAAAACGTCAACCAGATACTTAGAAACTCAAGTTTGGAATGCATACAGTAATAACGTGGATTGCAAGTAACTTGGTCTGAGAGCGTTTTGCAAGACAAGCAAATTTTTTAAATATAAATTTTGACTTGATAAACAAGCGACGTCTTGCAATACAAGTTAGGGATGTAACCGCTTGCCTCGAGCCGGCATAGTGGGCCGAAATCAGCCCCGCTCACGCCCGCCAGAGACTCGCTTTGATATAACAGTGTTTTGGATTACAAGCACGGTTCCAGAACGAATTATGCTTGCAATCCAAGGTATTACAAGGGCTACTAGCTAGGGGGGAAGTCTGCTTATAAACAAAAAAGTACAGGCTTAGGTTCAGTTCGTGCTTAGTGTAGGCTCAGCATGAGGCCTGTGTGCTAGAAAGACACTAGTGAGGTGACTTTTGCATACTGCTCTGCAAATCAAGTCTATGATTGCAAACTGCAGATGCATGCATATCTAAGCAACTGTGTCCTGCATCTGCTTAAATCTGCTTACCATTCACACATTTTACCTGCATGCACGCAGCAAGTTCCCTGTGACAGATACACTGCTATAAACAATGTGAATTCCAAGTACAGCTAGAAAAGAGTTTGATTCAAAACAGTATGGGAAGTGCTTTCACAAGCTTATTAAATATTCCTTGCTCATTCCAACAACAATCTCGGGTACATTTTTTTGTTTGTGGCGTGGCCTCTGGTACATTTCTGCCCAGAAGGAAAGTAGCGTTGTTTAAACCCATCATTTCCTGATCAATTCAGGAACATTATTTTGAAGACAAAACAGAAAAAAATATTGAAGTAATTATGCCGGATAATCTAAGACAGAGCCAGCTTGCCTCTTCATTTTTGGACTCTTGTTTATTTTATTCTGTCACTGATGTTAGTTTGCAAGTATTAGTTATCCCAACTCATTGAAACATTGAATGTGCAAGGGATAGTGCTTCAAGCTGGTTTACTTTTAAGTTCAAAGTAGCTTCTTCCCCAACACAAGGTCACATTGATCTGTGCGAAGCACATGTGCGTCTTACAGTTCCCAAATAGGATCTTTATATCTTGTGACATGTACAACAGAAAAATTACAGTTCCTTAGTGAAAAGAGCAGTGTAGTAACTTCTCAAAGAGGAGGAGGAGGAGGAGGAGGAGGAGGAGGAGGAGGAGGAGGAGGAGGAGGAGGAGGAGGAGGAGGAGGAGAAGCAGCAGCAGCAGCAGCAGCAGCAGCAGCAGCAGCAGCAGCAGCAGCAGCCGCCGCCAGAGGAGGCAATTACCCCTAAACTAAATTGCTGGTTGCAATTTTGCACTGTCACACACCTGGGTTAGAATCAACCAGAACTAACACTTCACAGCTGCAGTGAGACTGCCGTGAAGTTAAGATGCCTAGTGCTACACATGAAACTGGGGTACTACATGAATTGGCCTCAAGTCAAAACTCATCAACCTAGAGCAGCCTTCCCCAACCTGATGCTATCATAGGATAGGCCTGTGGCTCACGCTATAGGCCTGTGGCTCACGCTGGCTCAGCTTGTCTGAGTGTGGAAAGCTAAGCAGGGTCAGGCCTGGTTATTACTTGGATGGGAGACCCCTCCTCTAGTTTCCTGCATTGAGCAGGGGGTTGGACTCGATAGCCTTGTAGGCTCCTTCCAACTCTATGATCTATGAAATCTATGAAATCTATGATATCATAGGATCATAGAGTTGGAAGGGGCCTAGAAGGCCATCGAGTCCAACCCCCTGCTCAAAGCAGGAAACCAGAGGAGGGGTCTCCCATCCAAGTAATAACCAGGCCTGACACTGCTTAGCTTTCCACACTCAGACAAGCTGAGCCAGCGTGAGCCAGAGGCCTGTATCTGTCCAGGTCTTTTGGACTCAACTCCCATCATGCCCAGCTCTCGGCCATGCTGGCTGTGGTTGATGGGAGTTGTAGTCCAAAGCACCTGGAGGGTGCCAAGCTGGGGAAGGCTGAGTTAGAGGCTTGAAAATTGCACCTGAGTCCGGGCAAGGTCACAGGTATGTGGAACAATGCAACATTGCATTTCCAGGCTTCCATTTCAATGGGGCCATTTTGGAGCAAATAGGATTTTTCTTCTTTTTTTTAATATCAGTAACTGCTGCATGGGGGGTGGGGTGGATCATTGATCACAGCTGAAGAGGGAAGGATTACACATCGCTCCCTGCCTGCTGCAGGCCCTATTCAGATTGGGGGCCCACAACTTACTTTTGAGTATAAAAGAAAAACAGAAAGAATTGCGGACTACATATTTAACAGAAGGTGCAGTTTGACCCTTAACAGCTGTAACAGTTCTTTGATGGCTTGTACCCTTTCTTGTCATGATGAATATGTTTACTTTACAAATGAAAATTGAGTCATGTTTTTTAAAAAACAACAACACAAAACCAAAAAACCAAACACACTGTGAACACAGGAGGAGGAGACAAAGAAAAGGCCTGGTTATGACTTGGATGGGAGACCCCTCCTCTAGTTTCCTGCATTGATCAGGGGGTTGGACTCGATAGCCTTGTAGGCTCCTTCCAACTCTATGATCTATGAAATCTATGAATCTATGAAACATACTGCTCAAAAGTAAATTTTCAAAAGATAAAATAACAGAGAACACCCCCACCACTTCTCATCCAAGGTAGTACAGCTAGGAAATCCTGGTATAAGGACAAGTCAGCTCAAAACAAAAAGGAATCTCAATAAACTCCTTTAGTTCAACTTAAAGTTGATGTGTTCTTTAATATTTTCATTGATTAATAAACCTAGCATTGAAAGGATGCCAGGATGTTATCAACTCACTGAAATGAGCAAAACACGGGCAGGTAAGCAGTAGGCACCTTTGCTGTCCGTACTATTCTGCAAGTTTTATTCAACAATCTCTAATACACCATTCAGAGGGCATGCTTGGAATCTGCAAGCTACCAAGCTGCACTCTTAATTCTCCTATGAGATCGCTTATGTTCAGCAACTTGGGCTTTAAAAGGATGGGGGTACAATTTTTAATAACAAGGAAGAAAGAAGATCCAGTAAAAATCCCCAGTTCCAGGCAGATCAAACCTTAAAATTATACTGTCCATTATCTATTCAGCAACATTTCTAATAACCCAATCACAATCACAAGCATTCACCCAGAAGAAAGCCATGCTGGGTTCAATGGGACTTACGGTACTTTCAAGTATGCATCTAAAAGATTGCAGTCGCTCTGCAGTCACTGAAGCAAAATTAAGGTATTTCATATAGATACATGTATCCATCTCATACACCACATGTGGTGTTTTAAAGTCATCAAAAATTCCTGTTTGGTCATAGCTTCCCACAAAGTGCACCCATATAGAAATATGCATAATTTCTGTGAGTAACATGTGGCGAGGGTAAAGACAGGAGGCATTAACTCTGAAATTCTTTCTGGGGACCCCTTCTGAAAGAAGTTTCAGAAAAATCATACCACAGGAAAAAAAATATGGCTTTGTGCTTCCTAAGCGATCACCTACAGTGAGGTGTAAACTGCATCCAACTGATGACATCCAACTCTATTTCTGATTTAGATAAGATCTAGGAACAGCAGTTGGTTTCTTGAATGAGTGCCTGAGTATCATTATGGGCCAGAAGAGGGCCAATAAACAGAAACTGAATCCTGACAAGACAAGTTGCTGACAGTTTGCAGGTCCAGAAGTATTGGGTTTGAGATGCTGCCTATTGTACTCTCCCTAAAGCAGTGTTCTCCAACCTTGGGTCCCCAGATGTTTTTGGCCTACAACTCCCAGCATGACCCAGCCATGAAGAACACTGCCCTAAAGGATCAGATACATAGTCTGGGGGTCATTTTGGACCCTGTGTCCACAGGTGCTGGATTTACCGTTACTGGGAGCAGCCTACAGTGTCTTTCGCCAGGTTCGGCTGGTAAACCAGTCCCAACCGTTCTCCATATATTGGTGACCTCCACACAGCATGCTGGGCTGCTCCTGAAAATGGATTGGAAGCGTCAATGTGTGCAAAATGCAGCTGCTTGTCTAATGAATGGACTGTGAAAAAGGAGTCATATCCCTCCAGTCCTAATCTGCACTGGCTGCCTATTTGCTTCCAGTAAAACACATTATGATTTACAAAGGTTTTAACCAGATTCTGAGGAATGTGTTAGTGGGATTTCCCCAGCCCTGCCCCTCCATCGCTGTGCTTTAGTTTTGTGGTTTCATTTTTTTAGGGCAGTTTTTGTAGATTAAATGTCACCTTTCGACCAGGAAACCAAGTACCGGTAGGTTATATTACACCAAGATGGGGTGAAATATTTCAAGTCCTTACATGCGCATTCTACACAGAACTTAACATTCTTTTCAAGTTCCTGAAAACAGCTGTCCTAAGCCATTAATTACTCTCATTCATTGCAAGGATCCGCACTCCATTCAAATCTCTCCATTCTTTGGAGAAAAAGAAGGCAAGTCAAGGGATAAAATTACCAGCTTCTCACTTCTCCAGGGAGCCTTCTCCAGAACTCTCCAGGAATGCATATTGATAAAGCAAAAGCAGGGACTGCCAACTTCAAATACAATGCATTTTGGTACAGCATCATGTTCTTAGGACTTATTCACTCAAGATTCTATATGTTAAGTGAAGCAGTAGGCAGGCATGGCACATATGAGGCAGTCCACACATGTGCTCAAATCTGTAAAATATTTCTTCTCAAAAATAAAAATACGTGCATTGGTCATATGCATATTATGGTTGCATCACAATATTATTTATATTGAAGTCTATAAGCAGCTTTGCCACGGCAAAAAAAAGACCATCAAAGCGGCATGAGAAAAAAGAAAAGAGGAGAAAAACCGATAAAAAGGAAATGATAAAGCATTTGAGCAGTGGAGAAATCGTGATCAGCAAAACAACCAAACAGCAGTAAAAACTGGAAGAGCCCTAGGATGCGGGTATGTACGTGAAGTAACCAACACTGAAGCATGAAAACCAATAAAAATGAATAAGGAAGGGAGTACAGTCATGCCTTGGATTGAGAGCATAATTCGTTCCGGAAACATGCTTGTAATCCAAAACACTCTTATATCAAAACGAAATCCCCCCCAAAAAAAATTTGTACAGAGATTTTTAATTTAAGCTGTACTACAGTACTTGTATTGCAAGACGCTGCTTGTATATCAAGTTAAAAAAAATTAAATAAATATTTAAAAAATTGCTTGTCTTGCAAAACGCTCTCAAACCAAGTTACTTGTAATCCAAGGTATTACTGTATATGAATTTCTCAGGGGGAAAAGTGCTACCTGCTGCAGCTGAGAAGTCCCTGTCCTGCATTTCTACCAACTGCACCTCTGAGAACAGAGGGAAATGGAATATGGCCTCTCTTGAAAATCCCATTGAGCGGGTGTGACTGTGTTGAAGCAAGCACTCCATTAAATACCCCAGTATTGAAGCATTCCACATCCTTTTAGAGGTAAGTGTTCCCTCTCTTATATCGTGTGTACAGGTTCCCCAATTGCTGTAGGTAAAGTGGCCTTTGATATATCTCTCCCCTGTAAACTTACCTTCCATGTTGTGGATGTGATGACGGCCTATTTAATGAATTGAAAAATGATTACACAGGAGAACTAACATTCAAGCAAGAGTGAAGACTCTAGAACTCTAATGCAGGGCGGCCTTAGGAAAGGTCCTTCCACATCCAGCTACACCAACACTACCGTAACAAATGCATGCAAAAAGACAAGCCACTCTTGGACCTCCAGCTCTACAAAGCTGTGCTTTGACAATATTTTTTAAACCTTTCCGAATCTTTCAGTTCTCTACTCCACATGGTGCTAGACGTGTTTTGATACCTTTATGCTTTTTAAAGCAACAAAACAAAACCATAACAGCCACCACCTGTACAATCCTTTTGCCTGGGAAAACTGTATTCAAACCCTTTGAATACGTTTACACAAAGCAGGTTGGGGAAGGCAGACATCGAACAAAAACACAGCTGCAATTCAGTGGCCTGGACTTCAGAAAAGCCGAGGATGTCTCCTCCCATTATTCCACCCAGAGTTCTAATTTAGTCCCACATCATAGACTTGGTATGTTTAGAGATGTTCTATGTACAGGACCATTTGCACAACTGTGCTATTTATAAATGATGTTTTACACATTACCTCTGTTTTGAAATACAGGATGTCATACAAGGCTTTGTTTATGTGGACTAACTAACACCAGGTGGAAACTAACTGATACCAGGTGGAGAATAATTTCATTGGCCACGTTTACGTCAAGCCTAATATGTGTACACTCGTTAAAGTCCTCCTTTCCCAGGCCTTGCTACTGCAACGGATGACAGGGCGAATTTCCACTACAGTAATACCTTGGATTGCAAGTAACTTGGTTTGAGAGCGTTTTGCAAGACAAGCAAATTTTTAAATATTTATTATTATTATTTTTACTTGATATACAAGCGACGTCTTGCAATACAAGTACTGTAGTATGGCTTAAATTAAAAATCTCTGTACAAATTTTGGGGGGGGAATTTCGTTTTGATATAAGAGTGTTTTGGATTACAAGCATGTTTCCGGAATGAATTATGCTCTCAATCCAAGGCATGACTGTATGTGTAACCCGGCATAATATATCCAAGTTCAAAATACATGCATGCCCTGTCAGGTCTGAAGGGCACATATTTTCAAAATCAGGTGCATACCTCTTAAAACCTGGGGAAAGTTCAGGTTGCCACCTCAATTTTTTTTATTTTAAAGGGAAAGGTGCCTAATCTTATATGTATGTACCATTGACACTTGTTGCCGGGAGCATGCATTTTATATCTACCTTATAAATAACCCCCCCAAAGCTACTAGCCTGAAAAAAAATATTACTAGTCTAATGGGGGCTAGCAGAGGAGAGACTGAGAACTGCATTTCTACGCTGGGTGTGGTGAAGGAGGCTTCCTTTGTCTAACAGCCACCTTGGTTTCTATGTTGGGTGCTCTGTTCTGGATGGAGTACTCTGCCCCAGTCTGCTCACCCGTCCACATGGAATTCCATGCACTCACCTGCATGCAATACCTTGTCGCCTATGGCGACCAGGCAAATACTCAAAGGCAAATACATGGGTAAAGGTGAAAATCCATCATCAGATATCACAGACCTGCAATTCAGCCATCCCACACCACTCTCTGATTCGATGGGATATTTTGTGAAGTTGAAAAGCACTTTGCAACTGATAAATAAGGGGTGGATTTCACAATTGCAGTTACTTCCTGTACCTGATCTACGTTTATCCCGAACAAGCATTGCCTTTTTATAAAAGGAGTGGGAGGTGTTCAGGATCTGTCTTCTGGAAATAAATTAGAATAAGGAGATACAATTGACAGAGTGCAAAGTTAGGTTGGGCCAGGAGAGAGAATGTCAACTCCACCCAGGAAATGCAGTTATATAGCTACATAATCCTCCTCCTCCTCCATCTCCATTTTATCCTCACACCAACCCTGTGAGGTAGGTTAGGCTGAGAGTCAGTGACTGGCCCAAAGTCACCCAGTGAGTTTCATGGCCGAGCAGGGACTAGAACCCGGATCTCCCGAGTCCCAGTCCAACACTCTCACCACTACGCCACACTGGCTGGCATATATGGCAGCACAACCTACGACTTGACTTGATTAGTGTTTGGGTGGGTGTGGCTATCTTCAACATTCCCACAAGCTTTTTGCTGCCTTTGGATCCATGCCAAGAAACCTTTGAATCTGGGCTGCCACTCATGCCACTCATTTTGCTTCCAGTTTTCTTGCCACTAACCTAGCAGCACCAGCAGCTCTGCAAACCAATTATGATTTCCAAGTGTCCTATTTTACAGAGTACAGTTCACTATTTGAAGGGCCGCCAGAGGTCTGTCCTCTATTTTGAAGGCATCCTCCATTTGAAGTTCAGTCCAAATCCAGTTTAAAGATCAAGAACCTTCAGAAGGAAGAGCTGGGCCTTGACGTTGCCCATCAACAGCACCTGGGCAGCAGACTGAATAAGGCACACACTGGTCACCCGGTCACAGTCTTCCACAATCTGGTGAGATCATCTGTATTTCTATTTAAATTATAGTCATTATTTCTAACTGTACACCCAAACATATACATTAGCATATGCCTATTTTATGCAAATGTGTGCCCTCTTTTGTATATATATATATATATATATATATATATTACAGCTGATCTGCACCTGCAGTGTCATGGAAAAGGAAGGAAGGTGGTGCAGCTGCAGAGGAAGGCCAGAGTAAGCTGCACCATCTGATTCTGTTGCATATGTGAATCAGTGGTAAGAAAGTATTTGCATAAGGCAGCCTTCCCAACCTGATGCCTTCCAGGTGCGTTGGACTACAACTCCAGCATTCCCAGCCTGCATAGCCACTGCTGCCTGGGAATGATGGGAATTGCGGTCCCACACATCTGGAGCGTACCAGATTGGGGGACAGCTGGCATAAGGCGTTTTAGACAGGGATCACTTGTGCTTATTCAGTTTGCTGATGGTGCAATTCACACGGGCGAAGGAGTAATGTTGATATGAAAAACCATGCACAGCAATTAGGGTTTTTTTCTGGCTTAGTACTATGGTGCCAAACTGGGAACACAGGAAGTTTCCATACACTGTTGTGTCCCTAATTATACATAGGGAGTCTAGGCTAGGCACGTACTTGGCCAGCCTCTCACTAAGAACCAATTTACCACAGAATGACTCTTTCCTAAAATGAATATAAGCTTTAGTTCTCAATACATAAAAAGGTGGGGGCAGGGAGGTGATCAGCCCCCTTGCTTTCAGTTACCGGGATGAATTATTATGGTCATTAGAAAGGGGGGTAGTACAAACAGCTCATGATGGATGACTGATGTTGCCAATGTAATTATGACTGCTAGTATAAAATGTTACCTAATGCTGCCTGGTTGATCTAAAAACAAAAATTGTAGGCATTTGTAAAGTTTACCCAGAAGTTACCTGTTATATAACAAGTAGTGTGAGAGGAGAACTGTAATTCCTATGAAAGTAATCTCTTTATATTTAGCTTAATGCGAGTATTATGTTCTTTCATGAAATTACTTCCTTTATGCTCAATTTGTAGTCAAATACCATATATAGTGACCTTGGAAACAACACTAAGATAGAAAAGGCCATACACTCTCGCCAAAAGAAGAACCTCAGTATGCTACTCATTGTGTTCTCTGGTTTATGCTTCTCAACCAAACAATCACTTGTTCAGCCTTCTAGGCAGGGCTTTCCACATCATTTTGCACAGTGCTGACATAGTCTAGGTTATTCTGGGCACAGCTGGAAAAGGCAAGACGTGCTCTGCAGTATCAGTTACCTGAAAAGGGAGATGCAAATCAGAAGTGAACGACATTCTGAGAGTATGTTCAATGTAAAATTTGGGTCCTGATCCATGCAAGCCTGGAGAAAAGGTGTTCACTACACAACGCAAACCACAATTTACAAAATTATTTGCTATGGCAATGCACCTCCTCACTTATAGTGAACAAACCTGAAATCACATAGTAAATATTTGCAAATTGTTTGAAGCTACCTCTCAAGACAAATAACTGAAGGAAGATGGGGGGTGCGTGTTGGCCCCTAAGACTTCACTCTGGCCTTCCTCTAATTATGTTTTATTTGACAGGGTTATAGGTGTGGCGTAGTGGTTAGAGTATTGGACTGGGACTCGGGAGATCCGGGTTCAAATCCCCGCTCGGCCATGAAACTCACTGGGTGACTTTGGGCCAGTCACTGACTCTCAGCCTAACCTACCTCACAGGGTTGTTGTTAGGATAAAATGGAGAGGAGGAGGAGGAGGAGGAGGATTATGTAAGCCGCCTTGGGTTCCTTTCAGGAAAAAAGGTGGGGTATAAATAGAATAAATAAAATATCTTATGCTGATGTTTGTTGTTTTGTGGAACTTTTGCTGCTTTTATTATCCCATCAGGGTTTTAATTGTGAATTTTATTATATGCATTTTAATGTTGTACACAGTCATGGGAGGGCTCCTGTCCTGAAAGACAGCCTATAAATATTTTAAATAAATAAAATAAAGTTGTTGTTGTGTGTGTGTGTGTTTTTTTAAAAAGCACCCAAATTATTTACTATTCATTTTTAAAAAAATAGGCCGCCTTTAAGGGTAAAAAGGCAAAAAGCGTAAAATTTAAGGGTTAGAAAATATAACCTTCAAAGGTCCTACCCTGTCACGTGAGGTGGGGAGCATGTTGATACCCCGACCGCGGAAAGCTATCCCCAGGGTAGCTTGTCTGGCACCTACTCTGCTGTTTTTTCAGCACCAAACAAAGACCTGTTTATTTTCACAGGCCTTTTCACTCTCACTTTTATCTGTGCTGTTCTGTGCAGCTTTTCACTTGCCATTTATTGATTTCATTGTTATTTTACAATGTATTATTCTCTGACTTTTGTTGCATTATTTGTAAGCTCCCTGAAAATATGTTTCGTTGAAGGGTAGCATTTAAACCCTTAAACATGAATAAAGCAGATCCCGATGAAAGCAATAGTCTCACTGGGGTAGTGGGGGGAAAATAAGTCACTCACTCAAACCATCAGGAACAACAAGTTAGGAAGTAGCGGGCTTATTATGCAACATTGCTCCCTGCCCTCTCAGGGTCTATGCAAGTTACCACTAGCTGTATTATTTAGAATACTCAATGACATCTCCAACCATCTTGAGGTGGAGGAGGATGAAGATGAAGACGAAGAAGTTGTCCTAGGGTAAAGAAATCTTGGTTCCATATGCTCTCTGGTGCAAATACCACTCTCCTCTAATAGGGACACATAAAGGAGGGTATACACACTGCCTCATATACGATGTGGACAGTTTTGACAGTGGCTTGCACACGGTTGTTGCCATCATTAGGAAAAGCTGTCCAGTATAAGCATCTGCCCATAGTAGGCTTATAAGGGTAGACACTATTAAATTAGACGTTTGCTCTCACCAGTTTCATTCAAAAATTAAATTAAATTCAGATTGTAATGAAAATTAAAAGTTGTATTGCAAAGTTCTGTGGTCTTGCATGACTAATGTGATTCAGCCAGATTAATTGATCTTTCACAATATTGATCTGCAAATGACCTTTCGGTGTCCTGATACTATTGGGTTAACTGAAAAAAATCCATGATAGGAAATGGCCCATATGTCTTTTATGCTAACAGTGGCTGCAGGATTAAACGTATTTACTGAACCTAAACAAAACAAAATGTAGCTTTTTCCTGAATCACAACAGTTGTAGTTTCTTCTACCCGATCCAGAAAAGAACCTTAAAATAAGTTCAGATGACCAGTTTAAAGTTAAGTGTTGTTGCTTTTTAAGTGTTCCAACTACAAATGTGCAGTGATATACACTCACTGGCCGCCAACAAGCATGAATCATGAACATGTACAATTATAGCCTGGGAGCAATTTTACACATTTCGTGTGTACATTTGTGTTTGCAAGTCTGCACTGCGTCCTCTTAAAAGGACAAACAACGTTCTCTGTTTAAGGATACAACTCACTCTAAACAATTCAATATTTTTTTTTAAATGTTACAAATTTACTATTAAGCATTCCAAGTTATTTTCATTTAAAGCATCCTTCAACATATCTATTGCTAGGTTATGGCCGATAAATTAAAACCCTTAAGTTGCTTTATCTGTGAAACGAAACTGAATCAGTTATCAAACTTTTGCTGGGGTAAACAGGAATGACATAGTAAGGTGGGATATAAATATAAATAAAAAGTAAAATACACTTCAGTCACAGTGGACTCTGAACTGGAAGTAAGTTCCCCACCTACTTATAAGTGCAACTATTTACAACAAGGACTGGGCAACACCACGTGGCATGTGTTAATTGACTTCCAAACCTACTCAACTGTATTCTCTCTCTCTGTGTGTGTGTGTGTGTGTGTTTAAAATAATAATGAATGTCTTGCAAAGTTGTAGTCAATGCCTGCAAAAGGAACCCATAACTATTAGTATCAATGGGGTTTGAATTGCACCCAAAGATGGCACTTGGCGGAAATAAGAAGGTATCTCTCTCCCGACCCTCCCTTGCTGCCATGTATTCGCAAAATCCAAAAGAACAAACTTTATTCTGCAGGGCTGTATTTTATGACCAAATCAACACTCTCTAAAGCACCAGCTCTCCACCCTCAATTTCCAAGCAGCCCTCACCCAGGGTTTTCAACACCTTAGCGTTGCATTCTGTGCTATCCTACAGTTCAGTACATTGGGTTTTTGCAGCAGATAAAAGTATTGAACATTCCTTAAGGGATTTATAATAGAGCAGCTTTTTTCCTACCAATAAAAGTAAGTGTGGAAAGATAGATCTCTTCAGTGTATGAAGCAGTTTCTATTTTAACATTTTATATCTTTCTGCATAAGTCATTTCTCTTCAACTTCATGCTCTAAAGTGTCCGTCCGTCCCCCACCTCCCCTTTATGCACATGTATGCATTCATTCCAAAACTGATCTCGGCAAATCAGCAAGATGAATACATGCTCACTTATCTTTGGGTGTGTTTGAAAAATAGGACTGCATCTGGAACGCTCCCACATTTTGTTTAAGCTCTGTAATCTTAGCCGAATGTGTTTGTTTTTTTTAAAACTACCAAAAAATTCTATGATGGAGCAAGAGCTCTTTAGCCTAGTTTTCTCCTATATATGCAGAGATCAAGCCACTGATAGTGATGTATGCACACACGTACTTGTGCCGAGATGCTTCAGTAATTGCTGATTAACAATGAAAAGAAAGCCAGGAATAAACTGGTCTGGAAAATATCACATAGCTGTGCAGAAATACAAACCATGCTGTAAATGCGCGAGACTGAAGCATACATAAGTTATTGTGCATAGATGTTTTACGGTACTACTTCCTGAGGGCCCCCTGTGCAATCCAAAGCTTTCCCCTAGGGGTTCAACCTTTTACTAAAAGTTAGTCTAACTGAAGCTTCTTTCACAGAACTGCAGAAATTAGTCATGTTTATGCCCCCTGAGATATTTATATCCACAATACAACAGGTTTCCCGTTCTAAACTTGCAACAGTCTAATTTTCGTCAATGGGAACGGATTTTTCATACTGCAAGAGAAGCCATACTGAATGAGATTGTGTTTGGGCTCAACTTCACAATATGCATGATAGCCAACAATAGGTAAAAATAGACTTCCTTTAAGGTTCCACAAATCTGATCTGTGAAAAGAGCAAACTCAAAGGCTGCAGCAAGGTAATTATTTTGCTTCTAACTTGGTATGCACTCGTGGAGGGTGTTGTAGGAAGATTCAGACTAACTTTAAAAAACAGGGGAGAGAAGAGAGAAACCTTTTCCTCTTAGGGTTAGTAAGAAATTGGAGAGGTTGTATTGGCGTTACCAGCTAACAAAAAAAGGAAGCTATACTTTACCGGTGCAGAAGTTCATAAGTGCTGAGGAATTGCACACCGAAGCAAGACAAGGCAAGGCGTCTTCCATTCTTGCCACCTCCGTTACGAGAGCTGCAGGCCAGTTCTGTCTACATTTCCTGCTGCCTTCCCAGAATTTTACAGCAATCCCCAGTTCTCCAAATCAGACAACATACTTTGAATTCTGAGGAAATCTTGCCAGTCCAGATGGCCCACCACAAAAGCACTTATGCACAGCGCAAAGAAGGAGTCCTTAGAAATAAGCTTCCCTCCTTCTGAGCCCTGAAATTCTACAGAGAAGAGGAGCTTCTGCCTTTGAGCGAGTGAATGTGTGTATATATGAGGGGGGAAGTGTGTGTGTGTGGTGTGGTGAGAGAGAGAGGGGGGGCAGAAGGGGGTGGGATACATGGGGGTGGGGAAATCTGAGACTGCTATAGGGAGTGGCTAAAATCCTAGACGTCATAAATATACCAAAAGGCACTTACTAGCACAGACACTACACAGTAATCTGTCATACAGTACAAACTAGGAATTAAAGCATTTACAAAGTGCTTCAAGTTTGCTTGTTTGTGTTTAGAAGAAGAAAAAAGGAGAAGATGATACTTAAGGCATCTATAGGATTTTTTTGTTAAACTGGCACGCCAAATCTACTGGGGCGCGAACTTTTAAACATAATCCAGACCATCTTTTGTTTAAGTTAAAAGAAACTGAGATTTAACTTGGGAGCCCGGAACATTGAGCTCTCTCTTCTTCAGATCAGGCAATATTGCAGTCATAGCCACCTCCTCAGAAAGGTTTACAGTGCAAACTATAGATAAAGGAAGGGCAAAAGTAGTAGCAAATTGCTGTTCCTGTGACATCAATAAGGAGATGGGAGGATTGGTCCCTTTGTTTGTTGTGCATTCAAGGCAAAATAGGTCAGAGAGCTCATAATTTGATTTATATGATATTCTACAATAACTACAGGGAAAGGGTAGCTTAAATAATAAAAGGAGAAATAGGAAGGAAACACTAAAGATACACCAAAAGAAGCCAGCAGTGCATTCTCTGTAATGCATCCCAAAAAAAAAAAAATGTTGTCATGGCTTTTCTAAAAGAAGGAGGGAGTAAACCACAAAGCAAATGATGGATACATGCAATCCAAGCGGACTTGCTGTCATATAGAAAACAATACACAAAACTATGAAACACTGGTGGCATGAAAACACGTTGTCATGGTTTTACACCTAGGGTGGATGAGTAGAACACTGGAACCGGATGCAAGAGACCCAAGTTCAAGTTCTCGCTCAGCCATAATGAAGCACGCTCAGTAAACTTTGCCAGTCTCACTCTCTCACCCTTACCTACCTCACAGGATTGTTGTGAGGATAATATAGGAGCACTCCATGTACACTGTCCTGAGCATCTTGGAGGAAAGTCCGGAATACAAATAGGATTGAGTAAGAAGGTGATAGATCGCCTATTGCAGTGTTTTGAAGTTACAGTAATACCTTGGATTGCAAGCATAATTCGTTCCGGAAACGTGCTTGTAATCCAAAGCACTTGTATATCAAAGTGAAATTCCCCATAAGAAATTTGTACACATATTTTTAATTTAAGCTGCAATAAAGAATGATAGTGTAAAGTCATTTTTCTTGACCGTACTACAGTACTTGTATTGCAAGACGTCGCTTGTTTATCAAGTTAAATTTTACTTTAAAAATTTGCTTGTCTTGCAAAACACTTGCAGACCAAGTTACTTGCAATCCAAGGTCTTACTGTATATACTTGAAGATTAGAAAGGCACAGTATCTTCAAGGTGGTGGTGGGGGGATGCAGCTCTCTCAATATTATCATTTCATTAAGTGTATGAGAACTCATATTACAACTGCACTACAGTCCATTTAATATGATCATGCTTTTGTCTGACTTGCAAAATTGAGCAGAGCCAGAGGAAAGTTAATGAATGCAACATGTGTTCACTCTTTTTGGTAGCCGTGCCTAAAGCCAACTGGCAGAACGATCACAGCAAGATAAATGTCAAAACAAAGCAATCTTACTGTGTGGAGTGCTCCCCGCCCCCAACAACTCTTTAATATGTTAGGAGTAATTTACATCTCTCCAAGCACACAGAGGTAAAAATGCAAGGTTTTTCAAACAAAGGAGCCCAGCACAGAAGGAAGGACAATGGAACCAATCCGAGCTGACACAGCACCATTACATTTAATTTCTGTAACATTTTTACATTTTTAAATACGTCTGTATAATATAATACAGCTGATACTATTGTGCGATCATACTGCTGCAGCGCTGTTCTAGGTTCTCACTCATAAGTATACATTTTAAAAGCCTTAGGTTGTGATCACACTCCAGTGCACCCCATTTACTTCCTCCCGCAGAGTTTACTGGAAGTCATTGAATTCTAGGGAGAGAACAACAGGCTGCAATTGGGAACAGAGTTCAAGTGAGGGTGACATTTAGAACTACCTTCCAGAACAACTGCATGATGCCACCTGTAAAATGAACTCCGAAAAGAAAAAAGAAAAATTAGGAACGGGGGGGGGGGGGAATTTGTTCAGTTCGAATTTTGAATGGGAACGTACCTGATTTCGCACTTTCGAACCACTGATGCAAACCCAAAGTAAGTTATCCTTCGCAATGTGCACTTCTCCAAATTTTGCAATGGAGTTCTCCAATCAAAAATGTGTACACCAATTTTGTATATTAGGGGAAATTATGATTTAAAAATGCATTATATTAGGAAAATTGCTTGCACATGCATGTATTAGGGGAAATGTGCACAACAATGCTAATGAATTTTCATGTAAACTTAAAAAAATAATAATCTCAAAGTTCAGGGCAAACCAAACTTAAGACTGGAGAAAAATGAAACACTTAAGAGAAACCAAAGTTGACAGATTCATCCATTCCTACTCAAAACCAACGTTTTCTCATGAAGCCCTTGGCAGAACCCTTTCATTCTCATGCCCAACTGTAAGTACGTTTAAGTACATGTAACCAAAATAACACACTTTTCTCCATCATGACGGTAGCAACGTTGTAAGATGAGTGTGTGTCTGGGATTGAAGCCTGCTGGGATCAAGAAGTGCGGCAGAGCAACTTTTAAACTGATCCCTGGGGGAAGCTGGCAGGAGCTGTGGAGCATCCGGTTCAAGAAGAATCATTCCTAAGGGATGTGGGATGAAAAAGTCCTGATCCCCCAAATGACGATGGGGTAGAAATAGGACATGAGCATGGAGCAGAACAAGAGAGCCAAAGGGGCCACAGGACAAAACGGTAAGTGGCAGCACTCTGGTTCCATTTTGTTTTATGTAGAGCCTGTCCCTTTTGCACCCCTGCATACATACATCCTCTGCATGAGATATATCTGTTTATTCCCCAAGTAATGGGTCTGTTCCAAGGGACCATCTCCCTCTTCCTCAGAGTGATGCCTCGGATTTCATAGATCATAGAGTTGGAAGGAGCCTACAAGGCTATTGAGCTGTCTCCCTCTCTGTGGTGCTCATTCTCCATGTCAGCTGAGAAGCTGTCACCTTCAGAGTAGGGCACCATTATCACATCCCCGAATGTCTCATCCACCAACCTCTCTGCCTCCCCCATTTATTTCTCGAAATCCAAGCCTTCTGCAGGGGGCATTAACACATAGAAAATCCTGCACTGAACCAATGGAGACTATTTATTTATTATATTTATACCCCACCTTTTTTCCTGCAAGGAACCCAAGACAGCTTACATAATCCTCCTCCTCCTCCTCTCCATGTTATCCTCACAACAACCCTGTGAGGTAGGTTAGGCTGAGAGGCAGTGACTGGCCCAAAGTCACCCAGTGGATTTCATGGCCGAGCAGGGGACTAGAACCCGGATCTCCCAAGTCCCAGTCCAACACTCTCACCACTATGCCCCCGCACCAAACAGTGTGTGTGGGAAGGTTTAATGATCCCCCCCACCCGCGCCGAGCAGATTGCAAATAGGGGCGATGTGTGCTTACATTAGAATAAAACAAAAGACAAGCCTCAGCTACACAGTATCCGATTGACATAATGTGTAGCTCGGCTCTCAAGCTTCTCCAGGTCAGCTACCTTGGCCTCAAGGGAGGACATTTGTTCCCTGAGAGACAGGAGCTCAGCACACAAAGCACACGCCCACGACTTCAGCGGGCAGATAGCTGAAGATGTGCGACACTGTGCATTATTTATTTATTTATTATATTTATACCCCACCTTTTTTCCTGCAAGGAACCCAAGGTGGCTTACATAATCCTCCTCCTCCTCCTCCTCCTCTCCATTTTATCCCCACAACAACCCTGTGAGGTAGGTTAGGCTGAGAGTCAGTGACTGGCCCAAAGTCACCCAGTGAGTTTCATGGCCGAGCAGGGACTAGAACCTGGATCTCCCAAGTCCCAGTCCAACACTCTCACCACTACGCCAGACTGGCTCTCAATACACTACATAGGCCTCACACCCCTGCTGGCTTTCTAGCTTCTCAGCCGTTTACCTGTGGAACGCTTCCTGCGGAAGTCCTCCAAAATGCGTGTTGGGGTTGGTTGGGATTATTAAATAGTGAGACAAATATTCGCTGAAAATAGCATTACTGGACTGAGGCCCTCTCTGTAATGAAGTCCTAAAATGCGATGGGGAAGATGTTGTACGCACTGATGTTGAGAGAGGAACTGTTTTAGCTAATAGATAGGACATATTTCCCTTTAGTAAGCAAAGCATCTTACAGTTAATTTCAAACGATGGCTGGAACCTGGAAGCATGAATATGAACATAGGAAGCTGCTTTATATGAAGTCAGACCCTTGGTCCATCTAGCCCAGTATTGTCAACACTGATTGGCAGCGGCTCTCCAGGATTTCAGGCAGGAGTCCTTCCCAGCCCAACCTGGGGATGCTGGAGATTGAAGCTGAGACCTTCTGCATGCAAAGCAGGTGCTCTACCACTGAGCCAGGGTTGCAAAAAAATCATGATGGGGGGGGGGGAATAGAAAAAAATCATTTTTTAAATTTAAATCAATGATTTATTATTTACGGTATTTATTTAATCAATTCCCCCGCCTCCAAAAATTTTTTTTTTAGTAAAATTAATTTCAAAGTTTCAGGCAACCACATGTACAAATAGCCTACACTACATCATTCTGATTTAAATCATTGCAACCCTGCACTGAGCTGTGGTCCTTTCCTGTATCATGAGAAATGTTCGCAATTAAGAGAAGAAGAAAATTGTAAAATGCAATTTGCAAAGATCCTAATTATATACATACAGTACACGCACGCACGCACGCACACTCAGCAACTTTCTTTTGCAAATATAGCCACAAATTAGCAGCTGCTTCACCTGTATACTACTAGCAATGGGTAAAAATTACTGTGCTGCCTGTACAGTAAGAAAAATGCACTGGCCATATTCCACAGTAAGTATTGATTGTCACCTATGGAAGCAGAAAATGACTTTTCAATGAAAGTGTTTAATAGTACCAAGACAGCTATACCACAGGCAGAGGTGCTAGCTCCTCATTACCGCTAGTTTGGGTCATGCATCTGACTAGCAGGAAATTAAGGAAATACTTTGCAAGAAAAAATAATAATCAAATGCATATTTGGGCAAGGTGCAAACCATCACCACCACCACATTAGATACTGTTGGGGGGCGGGGGGACTGTTTAAAAACTCCAAGCAGTAAAATGGAGGTTGCTCAGTTCTGAGGAAATTTCTCAGAGGACCATCCATAAAGTGAAACTTAGAGGCTGCTGAGTGCAAAGGCCAAAGTAGCGCCCATACAGTGAACGCTTTGGTATTTCTGATAGCTACGTACAAGGCAGACAGGAACTAGTTCTGAGACAGGTCCACCAAAGACCAGAGAAAGGGATACTGGAGATACATTCAGGGTAATACAGTTCTCTGGCACCTACTTTACTATCTTTTTTAGGTATCTTTTTAAAAACATTTTTATTCTCTCAGGCATTTGAAGAATTCATATTTTAAACATAATAGAGGTGTACAAAATTATGCATGGTGTGGAGAAAGTGCACAGGGAGACATTTTTCTTCCTCTCTCATAATATTAGAACCTGGGGTCATCCCATGAAGCTGATTGGTGGGAGAATCAGGACAGATAAAAGGAAGTACTTATTCACACAGCGCATAGTTAAACTATGGAATTCCCTTCCACAAGATGTAGTGATGGCCACCAGTTTGGAGGGCTTTAAAAGGGGATTGGACAAATTTGTGGAGGAGAAGGGTATCAGTGGGTACTAGTCCTAATGGCTATATGCTACCTGCAGTATCAGAGGCGGTATGCCTACCATGTACACCAGTTGGTGGGGAACATGGGCAGGAAGGTGCTGCTGCACTCATGTCCTGCTTGTGGGATCCCGTGGGCAGCTGGCTGGCCACTGTGTGAACAGAATGCTGGATTAGATAGACCCTTGGTCTGATCCAACATGGCTCTTCTGATGTTCGTATGTTCTTAACTCATGCCGCCACAGAACACACACACACACACACACACCAGTGCGGTACAACCCTCCCTCCCTCCCTGCCACCATGCAACCTTCCCTCTCTGCCACCACCAGGCCCCAGCCCAGAGAGCCCACTGCCTTTCCTTTGCTGCTGTGTGGGGGCTCTCCAGGTTGGGGCTGGTGGCGGCAGGGAGGGAGCATTGCACAGTTATGGTGGCAGCAACCTCCAATCTCATGGCACGGGGCTCTCACAAGATATCAGCACGTGGTTGAGATATCGCAAGGTGTTGGCCATGCACCGAGATCTCATAAGAGACCCGGTGCCCTGCAGCAACAGAAGGCCGACAGCTGCTCTGAACACCTCCACCTCATTGTGGCAAATGCCATGGTGGGGAAAGGTGCTGGCGGGGCTCTCTAGAGCACCCGCTGGAGGTGGTGGTGGGCTCCCCAGGCTGGGGCTGGTCTGCGGGCGGGGGAGCAGTGCAATTCGCCGCTCTTCCAGCTCCGCTGTCTCATGTGGGTGCCTCACCATGCTTCATGGGTGAGCCAGCCCTGATCTGCACACTGATGTTCTGTTTGTGTAACACAGGGTTTCATTATTGACATAATTGCCCCTACTTTCCTTTTCTTTTATAATAAAAAGGAGGCTTCATTATAGTTCCACCACATTCAAAACCTGAGCCAAAAGAGCCACTACGAATAAAGGAATAGGGTCACATCCCGCCCCGCCCCCCCACACACACATCCAACCACCTAATTTCTATTGCAGAATATTCAGTCTAATTCCAGAATCTGTTAATTAAATGCTTGGCTCCCTTATAGACTATTCCACTAATATGTTGGAACTTCCTGCCCATCTCTCTACCTTAGTGTCAAAACAACCTATTAGAATTCCTTTAGGTGCCCAAAGGAGCTATAATTTTTTGCCAGGATGAAGCTTTGCCAGATATACCAAACACAAAGACATAAAACCGCCTGAAGAGCACTTGATCAGATCAGGTAGAAGCCATATGAAAAAGTATTCACAAAAACCTAATGGTAGTCTTCGTTCAGTTTTCAGGGGCAAGTTTAAACATTCCTTCCAAAGACTCATTAGTGAAGAGCCTGCAAAGTTCCCTTTCATAGTTACAGAACTTAACAGTGGCATTCAAAAAGGCGCACACAGAAGTGTGATTTCACACAACTGGCTATGCATTTAGAATAAAATATTCAGTGAGCAGTCAGCTGAGTACAGATTTGATGCCCTGACTTTAAAAAAGAAAGAAAAAGAAAAATTATTTACACTTTTAAAATCTAAATTCTAGCCTGCTTGTGAAAATGCAAAAACATCTGAATCAGCACGCTCAAGTATTAAGAAAAAAAAGTTTAACATTAAACCAATCTCCCCAGTTCCTTGCCATAACTTGCTTCCAAGGATGATACTTTATGAAAATTACAGTATTTTTAAAATTTTGGTTGTAGTGCTTCAGGCAGAATACATATTTATTTATTATATTTATACCCCGCCTTTTTTCCTGAATGGAACCCAAGGCGGCTTACATAATCCTCCTCCTCCTCTCCGTTTCATCCTCACAACAACCCTGTGAGGTAGGTTAGGCTGAGAGTCAGTGACTGGCCCAAAGTCACCCAGTGAGTTTCATGGCCGAGTGGGGACTAGAACCCGGATCTCCCGAGTCCCAGTCCAGCACTCTCACCACTACGCCATATAACTACATTTATCTTGAGTTAGATGTGATAGGTGGTGATGGGGTTGGGGTGGGGTGCCTCATATCTCTATAAACAGGTTGATTTAGACGTATCTAGAGGAAATAGCTAACAGAGCTATTTTGTTTAAATATCCTGCAATAAATCTTCCTGTTGCAAAACACACACACACCACAAACTGATCTACACAGAGGGTAGGGTGGAAGGGAAAAGGAAAAAAGAAGAGATGTGAATAAAGAATTAGCTACTCTAAGGATTGTTTGTTTTTAAAAGTTCTACACATGCGCACTCGCACACTCACGGAAACAAGCTGGGATAGTCACAGAACACATGTAATGTATCAACAAATACATTTGTCTTGAACAGAAGGAGGCATCAATCTTCTAATGTAGGCTGGGGAAAAGTACACGTGGGATTTCAGGAATAATGAGCTGGATTGGATTCAAACTTGTGTGAGCAGAAGGCTGCTGCTGGCACAATGCTCTTTTCTTCCATTCCTTTCTCCCTACTGCAGAAACTTGCGTCCTCCCAAACGTTGCTCCAGACTCAGGTTCCCTTCGGAGTGTGGCATGTAGCATGCAAAATGCCTCTGCCCGACTCCCAGTGACTCCCTCTCTCACCGTAGCCACCTATGCCGCAGTCACCTCTGATACAAACAATCACTAGCTGAATATCAGAGTTGCTCGAGGGGGCAACTCTGAATGCAACACAATGGCTGTCCATACTCTTCACACCTGTTTAGTTTGTTTATCACATCAGGAATGCAGAGACACACTACGGTTCCTGCACCGGCATGTCCGCCATCATCTTTCCCCCAACATCTCATTCAATGTGAAATATGCACAAGGACTCCTCAAAGAATTTGGTTCTACCCTTATGCCAGCAAGACCGCAGTCGCAATGTCAAACGTTTCGCGAAGCCAAGAATGGCTCTGTGGCCAGCAGGACACTACAGCTTTTCCTTCTGCCATTGGCTCCGACTGTAAACATCTCCAACAGAGAAGTAGGCTTGTTGCTTATAAGGCATAACTGCACCTAGAAAATGACTTCTTTTGGGTGGGGAAGGGTGAGTTCCTAATTTAGTGTTTCCAAAGCTTTCAGTGCTTGGAACATGGTAATTTTCTGGATTAAAATTGGAGGTTCAGTTCAATTCTATACAATCAGTGGTCAGATAGCATCCCTGATCTGTGAGAAACCCCAATTAATCGTACCTGCCAGCATTTATCTTCCATTTTGCCCAGTCCTTGGGACTCAAGGTTGAGGCACTTTTGATGCTGCTGGGATTCCACTCTGCCTATCAGCCACAGTGCAGGATACATAATGGAATCCTGGCGTGTTCTAACTCCCTCCCTACATATCTGGCAAAGAGATGGGGAAATGAATGCTACATGAAACCTCCCATGAGGCAAAAAGTAGGCAATGCATCCAACATGGTAGCTTAATTTTCCCAGGCACACTTCAGTCCCTCTCACAGGACGTGGTTTTAGAAGGCACTGTGTACTGTTGCTTTTTTTTTTTTAACCCACAGTTTATAAACCAAGTCAAGTGCTTATTATGGCTTGAATAATAACACAATCGTTTTAAAACACTTGGCTTAAAAACTCTTGACCGATATTTGATAGAGAAAATAATTCACTGGCAAAACTACCCAGTTCATGGATGGCACCAAACAAGTTGTTTGATCAAAATTGAGAGTTCAACTGTCAGGACCATAGAATCTCTTGCAGTGCTTTTCTATGGACCTAGCCTCCATCTCTGCACTGCACTTTAGCGAACTACCACCAACTCAGAACTCTGGTCCCTAGTACAAGACTGGATCTCTCCCCAACAATTAGGCAGAGTGAGGTGGTCACCTCAGGCGGCAGATGCTGGGGTGCGGTGGCAAAGTGCTGGAGGAGAAAGCTGTGGGCCATGCAGCCTACCCTGTGGCCCCTCGGCTAGCCTACTGCCCTCAGGTATGGTGGAGGATGCTGTCCTAAATTAATACCAATGCTGAAGAAAGATTTGTCTGCTAGTCCAATTGGCTTTTGTACATGGAATGGGAAGGGGAACCATCTTGCCCTTGGCCTCAGGCAGCAAAGTGTCTTGGGCTGGCCCTGGAGGTTGCAATCTATTGGAAGCCTCTTTTCATTGGACTGAAAGGTGGGATAGAAGTCTTTCAAATAAATAAATAAATAAATAAATAAATGTCTTTCAAATGAATGAATGAATGAATAAATAAATAAATAAGGGATCTACACATGTGCAAACCAGAGCATGGAATTTCTAGACCCTGGGGGCATCACTCCTACCCCTTCCCCCGATGAGCATGGTTGGCACCAAGCAGCCTAACTGAGGTAGAACTAGTACCTCAACCGCTCTTTCCATTCACGAAAGAGACAAATCTCACAATAAAAAGTACTCCTTTTAGCAGGGAAGGTGGGAAACAGCTTTGCCCTTGCTAAAAACGTCAGAGGAGTGATACGGTTAAAAATGTAGAGCTCCAGCTAACATCCAATGAATGACGTGCAAGCTCCCTGTCAGAGGGATTAGGAAAGAACACTTGTAAGACAATATCCTGGTTTACATGAGAGGCACCAACTACTTCAGGCAGAAACTCCAAAGTAGATCTTAACACAACTTTGTCCTTATGGGCCTTTAAAAAGGATGCATCGCATTGAAGAACACTCAATTTACTAACCTTATACACTAGGGTAGCTGTCCTTATGAATACCAATATTCAGGATAGAAGTTCAACTGGGCACATAGCCAATAGTTCAATGACTTTTTTTTTTTTTTAAACAACACAGAAAGTAGTAGAGAGGCTCTAATACTGAGGTATTAGGACATGAACAGGGGAAAATTTGTGGGTCAACCCTTTAAGAAACTGCTTTGTCAGCAGATGTGAAAAAACAGAGCAAGCAAATTCTGGAAGGCAAAACAGAGATCACGTCAAGGCAAGCTTTAATAGGGGAATGAGTTACATGTAGAAATGTAAAACTTCCAGAGATTTTGAAGCCACGGAGGGGGGGGGGAGAGACACATTTTTTTCAGGGAAAAATTGAAAACCCATGGGGGGAAATATTTTTTTCAGGGGGGAAATTGAAAATTATGCAATACTATTATTTTTTTTATCATCCTTTACAGATCTAAAGTCACTTCGTTACTTTAGGAACATAAAATGCATTAGGCATAACTTCGTTTGCTCATAAAATTATCATCTTTCGTATATTAAATTTAAAAGTATATTCAGACAATTATTGCAAAGTCACTAATTTCATTTATTTTAAAATGTTTTTATTTTCTTTTGCACTGGAGCTACAATCTGCTGAACTCTTGAGGAATCTGGCATTTATCCATTTTTTTGCCAGTTTATGAGAAGGAGGGAAAACGTTAGAACATAAGAAAGTTATTATGTATTTTGAACTTAAGTCTCCTCCACAGTGTAAAGCAGACACAGCAAGCACTCCTTTTCAGAAAAAAGAGCTGGGGGGGGGGGAGGGAGCAAAGAACCGTACCCATTTGAATACCAATTTTGCTACATGAAACTTTCTGTAATCAGTCTCATTTTCTGAGCGATCACTATCAGCAGTTGCTGCTTCTGCTGCTGACCCTTCATTCTTATCATCTTCATTGTCCTCGGTGTACAACAGCGGTGGGGAACTTCTTCTGGATGGATGGCCGAATTACCCCACCCCCATCTGGCCTTCCGCAAGCTGGATGCCGTCAGGGCCATGAGCGGCATGCTAAGTAAAGAGAATCCCCATCGTGGCATCCAGAGCACATAATGCAGGCCACATGCTGAAGCTAAGCAGGTATGAGCCGGGTCAGTGCTTGGACGGGTGACTGCCTGGGCTGGGCCACATCTGTTCTCCTGCACTGAGCAGGGGGTTGGACTCGAAGGCCTTATAGGCCCCTTCCAACTCTACTGTTCTATGATTCTGTGATCTTTGATTAATGACTGGAGATAACAGGGGAATCCTCCCTTCCTGCTTCCTCCCCATGCCCCCCAGTAGCCTTAAAGGAGGCAAGGGATTGGGGAAGGGCCCAGAGGGAGCAAAATCCTCCAGGGGCTCCATGGGAGTGAGAGGTTCTCCATCCCTGACGTACATGAATTGTAATACTCCAGTACTGTACACAGCATTGCATAGAAGTCTTCCTATTACAGTCATGCCTTGGATTGAGAGCATAATTCATTCCGGAAACGTGCTTGTAATCCAAAACACTCTTATATCAAAATGAAATCCCCCCAAAAAAAATTGTACAGAGATTTTTAATTTAAGCCGTACTACAGTACTTGTATTGCAAGACGTCGCTTGTATATCAAGTAAAAAAAAAATATTAAATAAATATTTTAAAATTTGCTTGTCTTGCAAAACACTCTCAAACCAAGTTACTTGCAATCCAAGGTATTACTGTACATAGTTCTAAGAAATCATTTTGGGGGAGTAAAGGCTGGGTAGCAATATATGAACACCTTTTCTTATCCTAAAACAAACTTATTTCATAATCCAAAATGTTTCTTTTTTTGAGAGAGAGAGAGAACAAACATAAAGGTTCTTGGGGGGAAATGGAAGTGTCCCCCCCCCCAGTTTTCCTTTCCCCCCCCCTGGGGCGTCTCATCTCATCTAGCTACATTGTTGCTTCTGAACTGCAGAAAAGGGCAAAGGTAAGCTGCATGTCACAGGAAAAAGGACCGGACAGATTCTGTGATGTATAATGAGATCATTTCTTCCAAAGATATGCAGAGTGCTTCCTAGACATAGACAGGATCTCCCAGACCTCATTGGAGAGAAGGATTGATATCATCAATGTTAGCAAGTGAGATTGCAGAAAGATGAAGAGGAACACCCTCCATTCACACAGCTGTCAGCACAATGCCAAACCCTCTCAAAACTGGGTCTTACTACAGTCAGGATAATTTTGGATCCCAGGAGCTCCTGCAAGTGCTGGCTGAGTGCGCTTCACTCCTGCTTCTCCTTCCCCCGCTCCTTTAAACGGTGGCTGTGTGCCCTTTGCTCATTCCTCCCCTTCCCTTCACAGGGAAGGCAAAGGATGACAAAGCCAGCTCCCCAGCTGAAGCACAGACTGGAATTGCTCCAGCTTCAGTCAAGGTCCTGATGTCACCAGTGGGGGCCCAGGCCCTGATATCATCCAGCCCATGGGTGAGTCTGGAGGGGGAGCGATCTGGCACCTGGAGGGAGTATGGTGCCCAACCCTTGACTTAAACAAATGGGCTTCAGACAGATACTATGCCCAGATACTACGTAGCATAGCTATGTCCAGATCAAAAGTATTCTGAACCAGACTAATCAATGTCTGTACTGGTCTGTTTTATCAAACATCCATTAACGAAGATCTCAAATTTCCAAAATAAGAAACTCTATGAAGCTACCAGAGATTGAGAGAAGTACAGGAGTGGAGATCATAGTGTCAAGTTTTAAAGAGTGTGTTTTCTTAGGAACATTAACCCTATTTCTCACAAAAGAATAGAAGGCTTGGGAACACAGAGTAGACTATGTGTTATGTAGAAGTTCTACTCCCATTGAAAATATGTCGTGTTCAAGAGCTTAAGTACCAAACCACATTGTGAACACTAAATGTCGTAATTTAACCCGTTTTCTGAAACACATATTTATCAGAAGAATTTTAAACATTTACACAGTCTGACATTAACCAAGGAGGGAATTATACTAGGTCAGCCATCTTACTATATGACAGTAATAAAACTTCAATCTCTGTTGGCTACAAGACATACTCTTTTTTCACAGACACAGCTAGCAGTCTCAAGGTTTGCAGTATAAGCCATTTGTCCATGAACCATGTGTATTCTTCAACAGAGCACTGGAACAGAGTGCTTTGAAATTCTTTGCAAACTGATCAGGTGAAGTAGAACTGCAACTGACTGCATCTAAAGGGGTATTTGTGTTTACTATGCTTTAAAATAACTGTGTGATAGAGAAAAACTGTACCTGGCAAGATTAAACATTGCTTATGAAGGGGACTTTAAAAAGTAAAAGACTAATAAACATGACCAGAAAAAAACTGGATTTTGTTTTTCATGAGACCAAAGACAATGTTACAAGGTTTTTCTTTTTGCAAGGAGGTCATTTTATACCTTCCGCTATCCAAGTCTATCAAGCCAAGTCTTTGGCCCAACTTATATTTGGCATTCCAATATGGATCTCTGGGTTTAACTCTCAGGTGGAAAGAGTTCAATCTAGATTCCTTAGGAAGATTCTGGGGCTACCTCCCTGTGTGGGGAAGGCAGCTATCTATTTGGAAGTGGGTATTCGATCAGCTGAATGCCAGGCTTGGATAAATGCCCTGAAATGGTGGCTTCGTCTGCATTTTTCTGCAACTCCTGGTAGCTATATTCGCTTGTTGCTTTCAGACCCTTTTGTCAGTCGGTGGATGAGGGAAATGGAGAAGAGGACTTCTAAGTTGGATTTTTCTCCTGAGGTTCTCGGCAATTATGGTTTAAGGAAGGCATAACTCTCTGTTATACAGAGATTAATAGATTTAGATCTGCAGTATCTGAGAACTGCAGCTGATAAATCTTGCTCCCCCTTATTTTTAAGCAATCTAAAATATGGAATTGTTAGAGCTTCATATCTGTATGGACTAACTGTTCCGGTTGCCGGCCAGATGGGCGATTAATAAATATAAATAAATAAATAAATTCCTAAATACAGGAGAGCATTTATGCTTGCTTGCTTGCTTGCTTCAACGTGTTGTCCTCTGCACTGTTAAGCGGACGACTTAACAAGATCCTGATTAATGAAAGTCTGTTTGTGTGGAACTGGAGCAACAGAGTCTGTTGTTCATGTCCTTCTATACAGTAACTTGTACAGGGACTGCAGAAAAAGGCTGATTCTCCCTCTACTTACAACTCTCCCTGGACGATCTTCTGCAGATCTGGTTCTGTTCTGTTCTGTTCTGTTCTGTTTAAGGGATGATTCATCCTATATTACTGAGAGGGTTGCAAATTTCTTTTTTATTGCAATGCAAATTAGGAGGGAAAATATGTCGGACCTTTTTAAAAACCTATTTGCTTTATCTAACTGTTTTAATTCCTGTATCTTTTTTCTTTAGTATCAAAACTCTGATTGGTCTGAGGACTTAGGACAGGGTGAGCCATAACATTTTAAAAGTAAAATCCAACAAATGGAGTTTTCTCTGACCATTCAATGCTATGTCAGATTTTAGTGAAATTAGGAACCCACTCGAATTTAATGCATAACCTTTCCACTATTAAATGCAAACGCTTTCCCTTCATTTTTTAAAATAAAACCAGTTTGCTTTTTTCAGCCTCAGAAATGGAGAGATAAGATGAGGTGAGGGTGATTTAATTGTTGTAATTAGAATTTTATTTTAAATTTTAAGTTTTCCACCCTGAGGCCTTAGGATGAAGTGAGCTATAAATTTATCCATCCTGAGGGACTTAGGATGGGGTGAGCCATAACATTTTAAAAGTAAAATCCAACAAATTGAGTTTTCTCCAACCATTCAAATGCACAGTAGGAAAGCTAAACTCAAACGTTCCACAATCAACACATTTGTGATAGGTTAAAGGTTGTTTTTATTGTTCTTACCATTTCTATTGTTAATACACCATTGTCATTACTAGAGCTCCAGGGCTGTCTCATTCACTGAAATCAAACAACTGGAATGTTTACCAATCCTAAGAACAATAAAAATAGCTTTTAACCTATCACAAATGTGTTGATTGTAAAAGGTTTGAGTTTAGCTTTTCTATTGCACATTTCAATGGTTGGAGGAAACTCATTTTGCTGGATTAATGCAGGGATATTGAAGAGTCCTTGGTCTCAAGTCACGAGTCGAGTCACGAGTCTTTGGACCCGAGTCTCGAGTCCGAGTCCAAGTCCTTGGTCGAAAATGGTGACTCACAAGTCCCGAGTCCCGAGTCACTCCCAAAGCTGACTCCACAAGTCCCTATTAAAATCAATGGGTTTTTTTCCCAACAAAATAAGGCCCTGTGTGGCTTAAATAAATTCTAGGCACAAGTGTGCCTTTTTATCTCAAAACTCTGCCACTGATTTTGACAAGAACAGACCAGGCAGACAAACCCAAAATAACCAGGCAGGGAACCCCAAAACAGGCAGGCAGAGACCTTTGTCTTGGACAATTCAAACTGTGGAACTGGTTAAGAAGAGACCAGGCAGGCAGAGGAGGCAGGGAACCCCAAACAGGCAGGCAGAGGCAGCCAAACCCAAAATGCCTGAAAGGTTACATTAGTAAAATGATTTAAAAAAATAAACTTGGATTGTTACTGCAACTAGGTACAGACAGCACCTGCAGGTGGCATCAAGCAGGGATGTTGACGAGTCCTTGGTCTCGAGTCCCGAGTCGAGTCTCGAGTCCCATTAAAAATATTGGGACTCGAGTCCGAGTCGAGTCAGAGGGGGGACTCAGTCTGACTCACGAGTCAAGTCCTCGAGTCCGAGTCCCCATTCCTGGATTAATGGTCTAGGTTTTGTAGGTGAATGTGTATATATTCACTGAGTTACCAATTTATCAAGTAAATAAAACATTATAGGTTCACTGGTAAGAGTGAATGTCTAGGCAACAATTTAAAAAATCAGTTTCTTAGAAGTGGAATGCATAGGCTTTTTATCTTTTCTTTTTTTGCATTTGCGAAAGAGCTACAGTAACTATTTTTATTCTGTAACTATTTATTCCCAAGCATATCACAAACGTTTCCTGTGTTTGCTTTTACCAAGTGCATTAAAAAGACACACACTAACTTGGATCCAAAGAACTGAGAGGATGGAGAAAATGCATTGTACTATTCCATGAACTCTTGCTCAAGGCTTTGCACAGTGCAGTACCACAGAAAATGAGCAGTTGTATCGCAGTACAAAGAATGGTGAATAAAACAGATACAGGCTATACAGCTTAAACTCGAGTGGGCCTAAAAAGGTCTTGAGAATAAGCTTATCCAAAGTCTTACGCAAACAAGGTAAACCGTTCTGAATGCGGGGGTCACTTTTCTCACGCGACTCCTCTTCTATCTCTTCCGGGGGGGGGGGAGGTGTTCCACAATCAGAACGGCACCTTTGGATCCAACCCAATATATATTGGTAAAATCTGAAAACTGGGGTTTTTCTATTTCTCCTTCAATTCAAAGTGTATACTAACAAGATTAAGGCAGTTTTACATCACACTGCAAAATGAAGTTTGCTACACATGTAATTCAAGACACTGCAAGACATTACACTCTGAAAATGGAATATTTATATGCCAAACACAGTTAAAAGTTAGAATATGATGCTGGAGTCATAGTACTGGAAAATTATATTGTTTTTTCCCACCCTTCTTCCCAGGATCTCAGAGAAATACACAATAAGGTGTGTGTGTCCCCCCTCCAATTTTGTCTTTACCTCCAGGCTGTGAGGTAGATTAAGTTGAGAAAAACAGAATGGGCCCCGAGTCACCCAGTAAGCTTCATAGCTGAGTAGAGACTTGTACCCAGGGTTTCCTGGTCTACAGCCAACCACTTTACCATAATCAGGATGACAATCGACTAGCACAGAATAGGCAAAGCAACTTATGGGACAAAATGTTTGTCTGTTGCAGCTCAGTTTTCATACCCATACTGTGGTCATTTTATGGGTGGATGGATTGAGGGGTGGGGGAGAATTTCCATTATAAATCAGGAATGTGTACTTACATCTGCAGAATGCTAACAAAAAAAATAAATGAAGAGCATAAGAAGCTAGCAAAAGGTGATTTATTGGAAAATGACAGATGACTCAAGAGTATGTCAGTGATGCTTTAGGCACAATAGATATATTTTTTATTTGCTTACAAAGCAGAATGTGTTTTGCCATTTTTGACTTCCTGTGCCAAAAACAAGGATGCCAAATTCAAGTTTAGCGGATCTTGCCACATAAAATGGACAACATGGTTGTCATGTAGAATAACCTGGAAAGGATCAAAGAGGCAAATTGCTTGTCAAGCCACAAAGGTTATATCAAAGAAAGTGTGAAAACACCACCGTGATAGAACTTTCTTTTATCTATTTTTTTTTTAAAAATTAACTTTTTAACAATACATGTTCAATCATTATATTTAAACTTTCTTTTTCTATTTTTGGAATTTTTAACATTTTTTTACAACACATATTGATTTAATATTTATATAAACTTTAAAAACTTTTCAATAATCAAACTTTACAAACTGTTCACTAATCATGCTGTAACACAGAGTATACAGCATGTATAATTATATCCAATGGTAATCACCCCCTTATCTTTCAGGGGTTTAGCATCCACCAAACTTGCTGTATTTTTATAGAGTTAATGAAAACCTTCCTTTGTTTTTTCTTTGCCTTCATGGAGTTGCTGCAGCCTTTACTCTTATTTTTTGAGATGGCCTTCAAGTGAGCCTTCCTCTCCGTTTTTTCTTTTTGAGTGGCTTAAAGCATTATTTCTCCTTGGAATGGTTTCCAGAAGCCTAATATTCTCCGTATCCTCACTTGTTTTTTTCCCCAACAAGAAACCGGTTTGGACTTCTTGTTTCGTGCAATATTTGCCTTTCTCAAGGGTTTCAAGGATAGTCACGGGCTTATATCAGTTTCATTACCCTCTATAATACAAAAACATTTGTTGTGTTGCCAAACATATTTCCAAAACACATGTATTGTTAAAAAGTTAATTTTTTAAAAAAAATAGATAAAAGAAAGTTCTATCACGGTGGTGTTTTCACACTTTCTTTGATATACTCATATTTCCGTGATTCTCCTTTGTTATCAGCAAGCCACAAAGGTTGGCATATGAAGTTCTCACCACTATGCATCTCCTACTTTTCAGCATCTCATATTCTACAGACCAGGTCTGGAAAAGCTTTCGCTACAGCACTGAACGTCCAAATTTAGAGGCTGGGAAGTAAACGGAGGAGGAATTTGCACAAATTTAAAGGCTGGGAATTAAATGGAGGGGCACTTTGTGCAAACTTAGAAGCTGGGAAGTAAATGGAGGGGAAATTTATGCAACAGCAGTAACTGCTACAAGGAGGAGTCGTGAAGGGGTGGGAGGCAATAACTCCCCTTTCTGGACTAGCTGGAGACCCGGGAAAGTGCTGAAAAGGAGGAAGACACTGACAAGCGTCAGTTCAACACTTAATAACGAGAGGATTACATTGCCAAGTGGGAGATACTGCCCCCTCCTTTGGTGCACTTGCTTCATTCAGATTTCTTTTTCTTTTTCAGTCCCTCAGAATTGCGCAAATGGGTTCCTTCGTTCTCTTACTATTATCCCCCCCCCCCGGTCCTTCGCAACTGTGCACAAATTAGCCTATATTCCTTGTAGGTTACTTACTGCACTTCCATGCTCCTGCTGACAACTGAAAGATACAAGGAAATTGACAAGGCAAAACTACACATATCTGCACTCCTGCACACTTGGGAAAAATGCAAGATCCCTCCCCCAAAATATCCAGTTTGTGGAAACTGCTGCCATAAAAAAACCCCCACGGAATCTGCATACCGGATTGACTCACTATGGATCGAGTCGACACTGGCAGGGTGAAAACAGAATGAAATCCAGAAGGGCTGAACCAGAAAAATCCATCGAGTTTTCACCCCCAAATGGAGTTCTCATACATCCCTACCAGAGAAAGGCTGTACAAATTGGTTTTTCTTGAAACAAAGTGGGGAAATCCTCAATCTCTGCATTTTCTGTACAACATTTCTCCCCTCTCCCGAGAATGGCTTCTAGATTAGGAGTGTTGCAAATATTTAGAAATGTCCATGCGTTTATTTGTTTGGTTGTTTCGTTTTTTAAGGAATGAAACGTGCACAGAAGACATCTAAAGACTTGGAATCAAGCCTACATATGTAAATCCTCTGGACTTCAGTTCCTTTTTCTTAACATAGCCAGAACACAAGAGACAGGATATAAGTTCTCTTGACCCAGTGCACATTATTTAAATGATTTTTTTTGCAGTGATGACTCAGAGAAAGAATAAACTCTGAAATGTGTTACATGAAGTTATTATGCAGGATATAGCACTTGTCCCCCAGTGTGACCCACTTCCCTTTCCTCCCAAGTCAAAAAGCTAAACATCGTAAATCAAAACCAGCTTGAGACAAATCTAACTGAACCCTGCTGGGTCTCCAGGGCTATTGCTGTCATCTTTGCAACCTGCCCCTTGAGTCGCTCTACTATTTTGCCAAAAGGTTATTATTTCTGCACAGCAAATCACTCAAACTCAGGGAGGTCATGAAATATTTTCCATAGCACTACATGTAGCAGTATGATGGATTGGTAGGCCAGGTTGTTGGGCCTGGCTAATTTGACAATTTAATTGTTTTGAAGGTTCGCATCTGCACACTGATCTACATAGAACAGTCTTGCCACTAAATGCTGCTACTAACCCTTCACATTTATATGGTGATAAATGTGTTTAAAACAGTGTGTTTAAAACACTGTGCACAGAATCATAGCATTGGAGGGCCATCTAGTCCTGGAGTCACCAACATGGTGTCCCCGCCAGGCTCCCTGCCCCTCCCTATTTTTGTTTTATTTCTTAAGATTATATATATACATACACACACAAACACACACACACACACGCACAAACTGGGAGGCTGGTATGCTACAAAGCAAATCTTTATTTGCCATCTTAATTTGGGTTCAAAAGACTGGCTTTGTATTTTGGATTCAGACCCCACCTCTGCCTTGTACTTCTTGGGCATTTACTTTTCTTTTAGTCTCACAAGTTTGCGTTTGGGGAAATGAGTGTTTTGTGACTGGCCATGTCCACTATGGCAGCCATTTTATAAATGGGCAAGCCCCCCCCCCCACATGGCAGCCATTTTGTGAGAGTGCCTATGACACTCTCACAAAATTCCAAATGTGCCCACTGGCCCAAGAAAGGTTGGGGACACTTGATCTAGCCCAACCACCTGCTTGAGGAAGGAAATCCCCAACACTAGACTGGAAGACATCTCTCCTGATATTCACCCTTAAGCACATTACATCTAGTCCTGCCCTCTGGAGATAACACACATTATTTATTCATTAATTCATTCATTTTTTAAAAAAGTGCTCAGAGGCTGCCTATAGGACAAAAGATTCATCTCAAGGCAGCTTACAAAATTCAGAAAACATCAATGATGCACAATCCAAATCCAATTAACAACTTAATAACTAATTAAAACCAAACAATATGACTAAAATCAGATACAAACATTAAAATCAATTTCCTTCAAGCAGCCCCATAAATCCCTTTAGGGCATTATCCCAGAAATCTTTACAACAGCCCTGTATGGTCAGCTGAATGTTTATTATTCCTATATTATACCGATGGGGAATAGGGAAGAGCATATACCAACACACTTGTACTGCTACAGTTGTGTACATGTCTGCAGTGATGCCCCAAAGCAAGAATTATAAGAGCCATCTGTGCACACATTCCCTTACAGGATACCAAAGCTGGTATAAGCGCCAGTAGCTATGTATACCATGCTATTCTCTTATTACTGGCATATATGAGAGCAACTTTGGTCAAAAAGATGCTTGTCCATCTACCAATATCTACATGACCATTCATTTCAGTAGCTTTAACTATAGTGTGGTACTGTATTTCCCAAATGTATTGGGAATATCTATATGCCACAAGTGCTGTAACGTGCATGCACTCTTTATGAATCTTATATGAAGCCTTTGTCACAAGTGGAAAAGACCAAGAAAGACGTGTTTCAGAGCAGTAAATACAAGCCTTGTTGAACCCATCACCGAGGAGGAAAGAAAAGCTCAAAAGTTGGAAAGGGCTCTTTCAGCACCACATTTGCTGATGGGAAAGGGCCAAAGGGGTCATGTCAAGAGAATGTGGAGAAAGAATGTCAAGAGCCATCACTGCAAGTTCCTTTGCCGATACTTCTCGTCTCTCAGCACAGGAAAATTAATCTGCTCTATTGAAACAAGCTCAGGGTTTCTCCAAAGGAAGGATAAACAAGAAATGTGCTAGTTGGACATATCAAAGGTATCTGGATTCAGTCTCTTACACGGGCCTTTAAGAAGAAGAAATATTGCTGCTACAATTAACAAGAAACCACAGCATTACATTTCAGTTTCCAAAGTAGTCAGAAGGTGACTTAAGCCTACATGGCAGCCCAACTTGTTCACAGGGAATGTGAAGCATAGACCAGGACAGCCCAGGACAGCCCAAGATTAAGCAAGCTGAGGAACACATCTTGAGAAGCTCAAAATACTCTTAATAATGGGACTGACCAATTCTACCTACAAACAGATAAATACACTATTCTCTCGGTGGGCATTTTACACCATTGGAGAAAATATAAGGACTCCATGAGAGTCATTTGGTGGCAAAAGAAAACAAGAAACAAGGCACTTTAGGGTGCAATCCTATGCATGTTTAGACAGAACAAGACCTACAAATCCCAGCATGCCCCAGCCAGCATGGCTGGCCGGGGCATGCTGGGAGTTGTAGGACTTTTTTTCTGTCTAAACATGCATATCTTCTTGTAGGCAATACAGCCTTCTTTATCCATTCACAGAGCCTGCTGAGCTCTCTGGCAGCCACAAATTGTCATAATTACATTCCAGGATTTCTGGGCTTTTATTTCCTTTTTTATTTTTTCAGTTTCCTCTCTTGCTACTTAAGATCATGAATCTTGACAGTCAGAATTACCAAACACATAGATAGAAACTTCTTGCTCACATTCATACATGGATAGAAACCTCTTCCTCGCCTTCACACCTTCACCTTCATATACAAAGATCAAAGCCAGACAATCATAGTACCATCCTTCTCCATGGATTTGCTCCATGCATGGTAAGCATAGCGCTTGAGCAGACATGCAGAACCCGCACCCTGTATGCAGCCTGGGGCTGCAGGTTGTGTACCCGCCTCCACAGTTCAGTTGATCAGCAGGAAAAGACCGCAGAAATGAGGACCTCAGAAAGACCAAAGAAAGAGATTTTCTTCAACCGTAAGCAGGGAAACCCATTCTTATCTTCAATCAGAAGCTGTGCCTTCTTCTCCCATCTCCTGGCTAGAGGCAACATATGCACAGCAGAGGGGACAAGAAGCCAAAGCTACATCCGAATGCTCAGGTTCCCAAGGGGAAGTGAAACAGGTAGGTTATGTCTGCTTTCAAAAGTCAAGCAAAAATCATAGGCATTATATGCATCCCACAGGAACGTGCTCCATTAACATCCTGTACTGGAGCCAATTGTGCTCACTCGGAATCATGCAATATGCAGAAAAGTGTCCACAACAGAATGAAGCCTCTGATATTGGACTGCTCCACCAGGTCTGAATTAGAGATTTCCTTCAGTATGCTATATTCAGGGGTGGCCAAATTGTGTTTAGGAGCAATGGTCAAGAACAGAGTATCATTCATGGGGTCACAGGAACCTTCTCACCAAAATGTGTTTGAATACTGAGCCTCAATGTCCTTTATATCCAGGCCTCAGTAACTGAATTTGAGTGGAAGTATAATAAATAAAACCAGAATTTCTGCCCTTTTCCTGGCCCTCATCCTCTTCCGTTTTTCTAAGCAGGATGCTAATTCAGGAAGGAAGGCAAACTACCAGCACAAATGAGGAAGTGAAAGTAACAATAAGCATTTATGGGAGTAGATGATAAAAGGGCCAGACTGTGAACAGGAAAAGTACAAAGGGAGACCAGAAACTAATGCCAATTGCCAAGTCCAAGGATACTTAAAGAAATGCCTTGTTATAGAAAATAATACGCGAATGAAATAAAGATAATAAGCTAATGAAAATGAAAGCAACTTATTAGGAAGAAGAAAGCGCTGAAAACTTTTAAGAGACAAAAACTAAGAGAGTAAAAGTAAGGAAGTTGTGCACATGTGTAGATTCATCGAGCACTAAAGAGTAGCAGAAAATTTTCAGGTTTTGATAGGGTTATTCAAGATGAAATATGCTCCAGTCTAGATCATCTTTATCTGCTCAAATTCTTGCATAGATCTTTTCAGCAGACAACCTTCCTGTTGATTTCGGTGCATGGAGCAGATCCAGGCTCACATAGAGTAATATACACGTAGATTCCTCAGTCGCAAGGAGTAAAGAAGCCATGCCAAGAATCTGCATGCACTGGAGCCTTTCAGCTTCAAAGCAGATCACTGGATAACATAAATATCCCCATGCCTTGGTAAAAGCATCTGCCAAATTTTAGAACAGTATAATGCAGTGTTTCTCAACCTTGGGTCCCCAAATGTTTTTGGCCTACAACTCCCAGCATGCCCCAGCATAGCTGGCTGGGGCATGCTGGGAGTTGTAGGCCAAAAGCATCTGGGGACCCAAGGTTGAGAAACACTGGTATAATGCAACCTTCCTGAATCTGGCGCCCTCCAGATGTGTTGGGGCTACAATTCACCTACTTCCAAGCCAGCATGGCCAATGGCCATACATGCTGGGAATTACAGGAGTTTTACTCCAACACATCCAGAGGGCACCACGTTGTGGGTGGCTGGTATAATGCCTTTCACACACACATCGAGATCAAGCATTTAAGATTTGCAGCATTTATTGTAAATTGTTTACAATATAATTGTAATAGTCTGCCTTTACACCAAAGCCCATTACAGGAAATAAAATTCTGCACTATCGCACAACCTTCTTAAAAATAGCAATAGTGCATGCATAAGGGCTTTTGCCCAAAGTTTCAAAGGAAAGCTGAAGGTCTTAAAAGGCTACCCCTTCATTCCAGCACATCAGTGTGTCATAAAACATAATGGGTGCTGCTTATTTTAGAAAACCACAACTCTGGCATCTAAGGAACAGATGCTTCATCTCTGTGGTGTCATCTTTGATAAGGCATATTTCCATAGCTGATTCTTAGTGGAAACCCAATCGTCCCCTGGACGGTTCTGACTCCTGACTTTTCTGAGAAGTCATAAATGGACTCTTCTTTAGGGGAAAAATATCTTCCAGGATAAATTTAGCTCTTCCATTGACATTTTATCAGATCCGTGGTGTGCTTCCTGCTGCTCTATTCTTGTTATCTGGATGCTAAACACAAGATGTTCAGTGACAGGTGGATACATCAGAGTTATTACAGCAAAAATATTGTCAGTTTTCTGCATGAAACAAACACATCATTATCTCGCAAACAATAAAGCAAGTCAAGACACTAGATGCCTGATAATATTTACACTGGGACCCATTTGGATTAATAATTTTGTTCATTTTGTCCAGGTGAAAGTTGATCCCAGTTTAAAATGTTCACACACCATTGAGAACACAAAGTGAGGAACATTTAATAGACTGGACGCATTTCTTCTACATTTTGATCAATGTATGCAAGTTTGGGAAATGCATGCATTTTTTACTCAGAATCCTCCTAGCTGTGTATTTCTTCTTCCTACATTAGCATAATGTTGTTTTTGCAACTGAGTGTAAATTGGAACAATTTAAGGTTAAATTTGATCCAAGGCTCCTTCTAAGTAATTGAACTTTAATTAGAAATTGTTTGGTATGCTAGAGAGAGATCCTTAGAATGCTACTCTACAAATGCTACTCAAATAAATAAACTGCACACCTTACAACAAGCAGTGACAACAGGGTAAGAATGCACATACACAGAAGTGGGAAAATTCTACTTCCTTTGAATACAAAAAAGCCACTTCCTAAAATTTGTTTGAGACTGGTTGAAGCTATAGATTTTTAAATACCTTTAGATCAGAGCTTTCCAAACTTTTCATGTTGGTGACACACTTTTTAGACATGCATCATTTCGCAACACAGTAATTCAGTTTTACTAGCAAGCAGGAGGTTAAACTAACCCCTTATAAGAGAGAGATACGGACACATACATAAATTGTAATAACAAAATGTATGGGGACACAACATATCTCATGAAAACCTTCCATTTATATTTTTAAAAATATATGATTTGTATGTGGTGTTTAAAAGTGTCACCCGCTCCTAGTGGGAGAAAGCAGGGATCCTGCACGGGGATCGGGGCTGGCCGCCTGGGGCGCTTCCTCGACATGCGTGTGCATGCCTCCCCTCCCTGCCTGGCCTGTGCGCCTTTCCAGCCCAGGCACCGCGCGTCGGGGACCGGTGGGCGAGCGGGCAGGAAGGTGGGTGGCTGTTGCAAATGGAAGAAAGAAGAGTGGCGTCACGGAGACAGAGTGGAGGGAGGACCCTGCTTGCTGCGATGGGAGGAGGAGGAGGAGGAGGAGGAGGAGGAGGAGGAGGAGGAGGGATGATGACGGGGGAAGTGAGGGGGAGCAACAGCGGCAGGAGGAGGAGACAGAAGAGAGGAACTGGCAGGAGGTGTGAGGGACCGGCTTGGAAGCACGGCTGCGAGGGGACAGGAGTGGTGTCAGCGGCAGCGGCAGCCACGCGACACACCTACACACTGCAGCCGACACACTAACGTGTCGCGACACACAGTTTGGAAAGCTCTGCTTTAGATATCTGCAATTTCCTAACAAAGTATCTATCAATGTCAGTTTACTTGCACAGCAGCACACCAGTTCCTCTCCTTTAGTGGCGTTTGCAAGCAGCAGCTATGGAAGCCACGGGCAGTATCCAACGATGTCCGTGTGCCTCTGCGGTTTACATTGCGCCAGCGGAACCCACAGCCACGGCAACAAGAAGACAGCCCTTCCTAGAGCAACCCCGGAAGCAAGCCAAAACACTTGTTTCTTTAATGGGACACGTCAGCTTAGCTACCTGGTGTGAGCTCCACTAACTTGTTCTATTCCAAAAATGAGGACTTCCGCTTGTTTCTGGTTGCTTTGGGAAGTGCTAGCTTCCAGTAGTGGGTCTTGCTGGCACATGGGTAGCGTTGGATACTGCCCCATGATAATAGTTATTTTAAAAATGCAAGGAGCATAGCACTTTCATGCAGCCCACTTCAAGCATTTTAAACTTAATAGCAGCGACACACACACACACACACACACACAAAAAGGTGTGAGAGCGTGGTGTATATGTGTTAATGTAGAATGGAGCAATAGGTCTTCTACAATTTCATTCAGCCATGGCCATAACAGTTGCAGCTTCTCCCAGGTATGAGGACTGGGGTGGCAGGTGATCAACAGAGTATAGAGGGGAGGAGAAGCATGAAGAAGCAGGAAAGGGCTGTAGGAAGATCAAGGACACTCTAGTCGAGATTTCTTGGCTAAAATTAGGGTGGGGTTAAGAGAAGAGGCTGCAGGCAATTAAATAAACAAAGGGTAGAAGAGTCAAGACAAGTTATCTACTCCTACCATAGCTTCTACAGGCAAAACTAAGCATTTCATCCAAACAGATCCCAGAGGGAAAGGAGAGAGAGAGCTTTCCAGTAGTTTAGGGATTAGACAAAAAGCTGCAGTTGCAGAATCATAACATTTGGCCTATACAGCTTAACCATAACATCATTAAGATGCAAGCAGGTATATCTGCGTGCCTGGACATATCCTAAAATGTAATTGTTTATAGAAAGATACAAAGGTAAACCCTGAAGGCAACTTCACAATATTAGATAGCATTGGTTTTGTTTACCTTGATCATGAGAATCTTGTATTGTAATGCCTGACATTTATGTCGTGCGGGACTGTACAAACATGGCCTTAACGCTTGTCTAGACCAGAGAGGGGTTTTGTGTTTTGCATAATCTGCTGCTGATGTTCATGTGAGAGGACACAATCTATTTTATTTATTTATCTTTATTTAATTAAAATTATTTTTAAGGGTAAAACCCTCTCAACCTGCACCATGTCCAATGAGCCACCAATATTTATGCTCCACTTCCAAGTTCTTTCATATCTTCTTGTAGCTCAGTAAAGATGTAAGGGTGCTGTACAACTGGCCTGGACCAAAATCTCACATGCTCCCTCTTCCTGGTTCAGGAGTTACCTGAAGCATTTATTTATTTTTTTAACTTGCACTACTACAGCCACAGACCCATTCATGATTGGGAAGCATTTCCAGTTTAAAGGCTCACAAAGGAAATGATGCAAAAGACCTCTGCCCGATACCCTGCCCAATACCTCTGCTGCCGATCAAAATGTACAGTACCAAGCAGACAAGAGAAAAAGTATCACCTGATGTTAGGGAGCTTTGTAAAGTTCTTATATTTTGCAAATTTCAGACATTATTACAAGCGTTTGTTCCTGGCTTATGACTCCCGATATTCGGAGAGCAGCAAGCCAGAGTTCCCGGTTCCGACGTCACACTAAACAAACCATGGATGGAGAGTCCCTGACTTGACTAGCTGCTCCCCCTAGCAGGTCAAACATGAGTGTAGTCTCAATGAAAGTAAGCCTGACTATACAATAAGTGAATTCAAAACATTGACAGAGCCACAGTTTCCAAGGGCCTTTCCTTTCATATGGAATCTGCCATGTGAACAGACTCTCCCATTCATTTCCAAGTGAAAGGAAGAGGTCAGCTTTGCATGTACAGAGGATTTGTCCATGGAGCAATCCCCTCTGGTTAATTGAATGGAGGAATCTTTTGACTCGGGAAGAATTGGGAGCCCTCCATGCTATTCGGGACTTGTGTACACAAAGAACCACGGAACTGAGGTGATCATTTTCACATGGACCTTATTAGGTCAATATTATGTCAGGTTTTTCTTAATTCAAGGAAGATGCATGACTTCACTGTTATGAAATGACTGCTCTCTCATATACATGATTTGAGACTGAGCTGAATTCCAGCGAGAAGTCAGTGCAGATCTAAATTTGATTGCCCGCAGACAATCTCGAACTGACTGGAAATAGGACTACTACCACCATCTACAAAGCACCTAAAAACTAGATGCTGAATGACCAAGTCATAGTCCATTTATTTTTACTGTTATTTATAAAGGTGTGCAAAGATATTCCAGCTTTCAGGACCCATTCAGGGTACACACTGACACCGATTCTATCCTGCAACTTTGCTGATTGAAAACAGGCATATAATTGTAGGAGATTTCCAATGCTCTGGACATAAGGCATCACAAATATGAGTCATGTGCTGTAAATATCACATTACCCTGACTTGAAGACAGGTTTCTCTCTTTACACAGAGGATATTTAAGCACCTAATTATCAACACATTTAAGTTTACATGGATCCAGCTTAAGTGAGAAAACCACAATTCATTGTGACCATTTTAAAGTACTCAGTGTATACTTCAGAACATTCCGAGTATATCAGTCATAATAACGCAGCCTACTCTTGGATTCATTACAATGCTTCCAGTTATCATGCTGCTTTCTCGTGCTGCATAGCAACATGATCCCAATTTGACAGCAGAAGTTTAAGACAACAGCAACATTAATAATAAAATAGCAAATTGTTTTTGAACATGAATATAGATTTCCAATCCACACAAGCCTGGAATGGGCCAGCAATTCCAGAGGGCTGCCACAAATGGCCAGACCAAGGTGAATTAGAAAACAAAGAGGTCTGGGAACTCCTTCTGGATATCAGTCTAGGAGCTGCATTTGGAAATCAGGTTGTGAGCCAAGTACCACTGTACAATAGATGGGTTTGTGCAACCTCAGTTACTTAAGAAACAATTCTATGCATGTTTAGACAGAAAAAAGCCCTACAATTCCCAGCATTCCCCAGCCAGCATGGCAGTTTACATAGGCACACCATGAAGGAGACTCCAAATATTCAGGCAGCTGTGTTGGTCCATATCAACACAGTTTTATCTCCACCAGGAGGAGGTCTTTTATAAGGCAAATGGGTCTTAAGTAAGAACATAAGAACACAGGAAGAGCCGTGCTGGATTAGACCAAGGGTCCATCTAGCCCAGCATTCTGTTCACACAGTGGCCAACCAGGCGCCCACAGGAAACCCGCAAGCAGGACATGAGTGCAACAGAACCTTCCTGCCCATGTTCCCCAGCAACTGGTGTACATAAGCATACTACCTCTGATATTGGAGGCAGCATATAGTCATCAGGACTAGTAGCCACTGATAACCTTAACCTCCATGAATTTGTCCAGTCCCCTTTTTAAGCCATCCAATTTGGTGGCCATCACTACATCTTGTGGAATTGAATTCCATAGTTTATTGAACCTAAAGTTCAACTATGTGTTGTGTGAAGAAGCACTTCCTTTTATCTGTCTGGAATCTCCCAACAATCAGCTTCATGGGATGAGTCCATTGGGTTTAGTATGATGAGAGGGGGAGAAAAATGTCTCCCTGTCCACTTTCTCCACACCATGCATAATTTTGAACGCCTCTCTCATGTCTCCCCTCGCTTGCCTTTTCTCTAAGCTAAACAGTCCCTGCTGCTGTAACCTTTCCACACAGTGGAGATGCTCCAGCCTCTTGATCATCTTACTTGCCCTTTTCTGCACTTTTTCCAACTCTACAATATCCTTTTTTAGGTGTGGTGACCAAAACTGTACACAGTGTTCCAAGTGTGGTTGCACCATAAATTTCTACAAGGGCAGTGTGATTTTGGCAGTTTTATTTTCGATTCTTTTCCTAATTATGGCTAATATGGAATGTGTCTTTTTCACAGCAGCCGCACACGGGGTTGACATTTTTATCAAGCTGTCCACCACAGTCTCTTCCTTGGTCAGTCACCGCTAACTCAGATCCCAGGCCTGTGGCTCACGCTGGCTCAGCTTGTCTGAGCGTGGAAAGCTAAGCAGGGTCAGGCCGGTTATTACTTGGATGGGAGACCCCTCCTCTAGTTTCCTGCATTGAGCAGGGGGTTGGACTCGATAGCCTTGTAGGCTCCTTCCAACTCTATAAATCTATGAAATCTTTGAAATATATATGAAGTTGGGATTTTTTGCTCCAGCATGCATCACTTCACATTTGCTTACACTGAACTGCATTTGCCATTTTGATGCCTATTCATCCAGTTTGGAGAGATCCTTTTGGAGCTCCTTGCAATCCATTTTTTTGTTTTAAGCAAATAATTTGGTGTCTAAGTACTATACAAAATGAAAAATGAGGCAAAAAGAAAAATTAAGGAAATCAGATATAGAAGGGGGAAAGAGGAGGAGGAGGAGGAGGAAGGAGAAGGAGAAGGAGAAGAGGAGGAGCAGAGAAATGTCCCACTGACCTCTATATTTATTTATCCTTCTTACCTGTGCACATCTTGCTAAACCATGGTTCAGCAGGCTGTGTAAACTAGTCCACTGCCTGAAGAAAAATGTTATTCGTGCACAGTACTGGAGGTATTTCAGGGTGGATAGCTGTTAAAAACTGACAAATCTACTAGTCTTTCTTCTGCAATGTTTGTGACTACCGGTATTTTGTTATTTTTATGCTGATAATTGCTTTAAAAAAACAAATACACTGCATTGTATTTGTTTTGACCACATCTGCTTCAACAAATAAGAGTACAACTTATTTCAAAACCCCTCTTTTTGTTTTTGTTATTTTTAAAAAAAACCTCTAAAAACTAATTCAATTTGTTGACCCAGCTTTGATACTTGAACGGTACTCAGCAGGATGGAGGGGTTGGAACAAATGCACCTTCCCTTGCCTGAGGCAGCATACACAACTTCTTTTGATGTTCTTCCAGGTTCTCCTAAACAAAAGGCAACGGAATGGGAGATCTGTGAATATTTTTACAGTTATCCCAGAGTTGAGACAAAACTCTTATCATCCATACAGAATAATACTGAAAGCTCACTGAATAGTCATCCAGAAATCCCTCTGTTGATCCAGAGACTCAATAGTGCAACAGAAGACTTACATTAAAGGGGGTCTCCATAACACCCTGTGAATAGCAGAATATTAAAAAATGAAATGTTCTTTACAGTTTTTACAACACATATAAAGATATCCCATCATTAATTGAAGCAAATGTTATTGTTTAGGCATGTTAGGAGAAAAGTATTAATCATGAACTTGGCAAAGAAATATTTGCCTCTGGGGTTCAAATTTTCAAAGTGTTTGAACAGGAAAAACTAAACGTTTTAATATGCAAACCATGCATTTGCTTACATATATGTGGACTGCTGCAGGCATTAGGGATATCTATTCTTTTGATATTCTGATGTGAAGTCTCACAAATTCAGTGCACATGGAATTTTTCCCTTTTCTTCTATCAAACTGTTAACATAATTAGATTAAATTGTGACTGATTACTTTTCTTTAATGTATTAATACATGCAGCATTTTATCTAATAATGAATTACTATCTGATTTTTATATAACCCCAGATAGAGACTTTAAAGGGGTGGGGTGGTAGGGATACACACCTGCATTTCTTTATCCCAACATAAGACACTGAAACTTTTTTGTTAAAGGATTTCACATTCTAGACAAGCAAACACTCTTCATTATGCAACAAAAATACATTGGAATTCTGGGTGACAGGAGACAGTTAATGTTTTCCAATAACCAGAAAACAGCAGAATATATCGCAGACATTACCTTCTAGGAATATTTTGAGCAAAGTCAAGTTTCTTTCTTTCAAAGTAGCAAAAGGCTTTTCATTATGATGGACAGGTGGGCCCTGCAATAAAATGTTGCAGTATGGTGTGCTGCTGTTCAGGATTCATAGATTCCATAGATCATAGAGCTGGAATGAGCCTACAAGGCTATGGAGTCCAACCCCCTGTTCAATGCAGGAAACTAGAGGAGGGGTCTCCCATCCAAGTAATAACCAGGCCTGACCCTGCTTAGCTTTCCACGCTCAGACAAGCGGGCCTGTTGATATCTTCCCTCTCATGTGTGGATGGCATTTGGCTACAACAAGCAACAGCCAGGACATTAGAGATGATGCTATAAGCAAAGATGGGGGAGAGAAGAGACAAGCTTCTATATTGTAGAGGCTCTCTGTCAGTGGGTCTCCTGCTTATGGTGGTGCAGGGACAGAGCTTGAGGGATTTAGCCAGGTACTGTTCCAAAGGCAAGGTCAGTAGGCAGTCTAGGGTCCAGAGAAGAGCAAGGTTAGCAGAGGAAAGACAAAACAGTAGTGTGGGAGCTGGTGCACTGGTGTTGTTCCAACACTCTGTGTTTAGAACTGAAGGCTTTTAAGGCTGAGCCTTCAGAGACCCACCCGGAGCTCAGCCGCAGGCCATCAGTGCTACCTGAGGAATGGTCTAGTAATGAGTAGAGCCCTGCTCATGGGTATACCTTTCCTCATGAGTCTGTATTCCACAAGCAGGCACTTCTGTGCCTGGTAGCCAACAGAGGCGGTGGTGCACTCCCTGGGGGGCTAGGTGGCCGATCGGCATCTGCCTCCAAATCTGAGAGGGGGCTAAGTTTGCCTTGAGGAGAAGGTATGACAGCCATCTCCCACAACGGCCATCTTCCCCCAGGGCCCAAGACCCCTCGGTACAGGCAGTTCCTCTGTGATGTTCAGATGGGAGGGTTCCAGGTCACCCGCTGAAGAAGTCCTCCAGACAGGGCATGACAGTGGGCAGCGGGAGAAAGTAAATGCATGCACTCAGGGTGAAAGGGCTAACGAAATATTTCAAGTTCAAAGCAGTTACCAAAAAATGGTGATTTTTTAAATCCCAATACACTATTAGTATTTGACCTGAAATATTTGAGGAAAGAGTTAAAGCACACTGAATGTGATTTAATGTTAAATTATGTAGAATTTTTTTTTATTGGAATATGTGGAAAATTCAAAGACAGAATATGTTCTTCCCTTATATTGTTTAAATTTAAGAAGAAAAGGTTATTGAAAACTGTTGACACACTAAGGGAACAATCTTATGCAAGTTTAGACAGAGAAAAAAAGGCCTACAACTGACAGCATGCCCCAGCCAGCTGGCTGGAGCATGCTGGGAGTTGTAGGCCTTTTTTCTGTCTAAACTTGCATAGGATTATGCCTTAATAAATTTTAGCAACCCAAAGAACTAACTGTGCATGATACTCAGTCAGCCACTCATCTGTTTCCACAGGGTTAAACAGTCTGCCACAAAGGTTGTGGGGACACCATCAGTTTCACTGCCACTGCTTAGCAGTCCCATTTTATACTGAGACATATATGTATTTCAGTGACGTGTGCATTCTCTTTCCAGCATTAAGTACAACTTTGAAACCGCCAAGCATGCCTAGTATTATATTTGCAACTGGCATCCATTCACTGGTATTAATGAATTTCTGACACTGGAGTTTTTCTACGGAAAAATAAAGCACTAGAAATTACAGCCATGAGGACGGGGGGGGCGGATTGGGATTGCAACTACAATGCATGGGGGAGTGGAAGGCAACTGTGGAGAGAAAGCCTGACAGGAGACACACACACACACACCCCCAGTCACTTGCATAATCTCTGTCCAAGGCAGAGGAGCTCAGTCTCAGGTATGCATTTGCACCTAGTCTTCGCCAAGCACACTCAGTAAGCTGTCAAGTCCGGGGCACACATTAGCATTGGCCTCAATGGTCTTCCCCCCCAGCAGTCTCAAAGAGTTGCCAAATACCCTCAAGCACCCTACAAGCACCCGTGAGGAGCCATGAGCAAAGTGGTGCCGAACCTCAGCACCCCCCCTGCTTGGTTGGACCGGTTCGTCCTGCCAACAAAGAGAGGGGACGGGGATGGGGGGCGAGCGAGCGAGCGAGAGGGTAAAACAGCAGCCCAGGCTCCGTGGAAGTTGTTGGGAACAAGGTGCGAGGCAGCATGGAGTGGGTCGTCAGCTCAGGCCAACCCGGGAACTCAACCCCCAAGCAGACCGCCTGGGTACTCTGTCGTAAGTTCGTTAGAATTACTAGTGCTAGACTAGGGTAGATTCTTCAATGTTAGATTAGAATAGTGTAGGTTCTTTTTTTGTTTATAGGTTCTGCCTGCGCCTTGCAAGCTCCATTTCCTTCATTGTGTATTGCATTCCTTGGCTTAATTGATTTATTAACTGTAACTTCCTTTATCTCCCTGACCTGATTCGCTCCATTTAACCCTCTGTAAATGAAGTCAGTTTCACTTTGACTGAGCGTAGTAGCGTTCTGACTTGGTGCTTAATCCAGTGCGTTTTGACCTGATTTAACCCAGGGAGTGCGAAAGGGAGTTCTGAGCCGTCTGATTAACTGCTTAGCTCCTGGATTCGTGGAAAAGGACCAGCGGTGGTCCTTTAAAGTAACCCTTTCCCCCTGCGCCACAGTACTGGTGAAAACTGCCCCGCCATTGTCACCAATGTCAACTTTGGGGAAACAGCAACTTCAGGTGGGAAAGATTTTTACTGGGAGCATAGCACATGGGGAAAAGGTTAAACTTCCCCTCCCTATGCACTACAGTCCCAATCCTGGTTTCTGTCCCCGCCCAACCCCGTTATTGTTTTAAAATTAAAAACGTATCACCTAATTTGGTCAACAGGAACAACTCTTTGTAATGTGTGGGAAACTTGGGGAAAGGGAATAGTTTCATGCTCAACACCTTGAGGTGGAGGGCTAGTTGCCAGAGTTACAATCTTATGGTTGCCCTCGCCACTGACTTTATGGGCCCCGTTGGAGTTGTAGACCCATGTCTGCTGCCACATGGTAAAGTGAAGTGACTCTCGGAGGTCCTTGGACTGTACAGTACAACATACAGATATTTGAAACCAAGCTGTATTAATATTTGATAATTCATTTCTGTTTTTACTTAGAAACCTTCACTCTTCAAAAAGTAGAATTTATTGGTGAGCATTTAAAGTAGGAGTAGAATTTCCTGGTGAATGTTCAAAGAAACACATTACCTATGCTGGCTCAGCTTGTCTGAGCGTGGAAAGCAAAGCAGGGTCAGGCCTGGTTATTACTTGGATGGGAGACCCCTCCTCTAGTTTCCTGCATTGAGCAGGGGGTTGGACTCGATAGCCTTGTAGGCTCCTTCTAACCCTATGATCTATGAAATTGAAATCTACTTCACCACAAAAGAGAAACCAACAAGATACATCAATGGCTAAGTTTCCTTTGACTTAACATTCATAAAGTGTATTTTTAAACAAAAACAATCCACTTTTGCTCAACATAAATAGGAAAGAGGCACAATATTCCAAAAAATGCTAACCTGTGTTTTAATTCAAGAAACATAGCTTGACATGACTCGAAGCAATAATAGTTACAACACAATCAAGAAAAACAATTGACAAGCAGTCAAATTTAGTGTATGCGCAGGGCAAGTAATCAAGCAGCAGAACTTGTTAAAGCATGTGGAAGATCCTTTAAGAGATAAAGCAAACTAAGAGATAAACAAATTACAGAGTCTCATAAAAGTAGAATTGTGCCTCTGAGAGCAGCTACTAGAGTTTAGGCTAACTATTCATTTCCTGTCTCGATTGAAACGTGCTGATATTAATTTTTAAAGCCCTGAATAAAGTCCCCAGTTTGAATCTCACCTCTGCCATGAACTCACTAGGTGTGCTTCTTTTTAATCTAATGGCATCTATCCAAGCGAACAAGGATGCACAGTGACCAAGAAGTGTTATGGAATATCTGAGAAGAAAAGTTCCAAGAATGTCTTGGGTGTGATATGAAAGACGGAATTTGCTTGCCATATTAAGCGCATGCCTTATCACCATATTTGCCATCAAGAAGGAATCGGTCAGCCACAATAAGGCTGGTTCACATACACATGGCTTTTAACCTAATGTGTGGACTCATTCACTGAAACGCACTGTGCTTGAGGTATGATGGATGATATGGAACTTTGGTCTGTGGCTTCTGATTTCTGATGGTTCATTCGCACACATAACAAAAGAGAGGAAGTTCTCAGGTGTCTGAAGAAAATATTTATTCTGCCCAACATGCTTTTTGATCCTTGATGTGCCAATCTCTAGGCGATAAGCATGCATGCGGCTTATGCTGGCTCAGCTTGTCTGAGTGTGGAAAGCTAAGCAGGGTCAGGCCTGGTTATTACTTGGATGGGAGACCCCTCCTCTAGTTTCCTGCATTGAGTAGGGGGTTGGACTCGATGGCCTTGTAGGCTCCTTCCAACTCTATCAGATCTATGAAATCTATGAAACCATAGCTCATGATGTTGCCCATAAAAAGGAGTTTATGATCACCCATTCCAGAGAGTGGTATGAACACTGTTCCTATATTGAGACACATCTTCAAATCAATTACACAAATATGCCAAGCTGTTCACCACTCAGCTCTTGAGAGATGTTTTTCCGACAACATTTTGAGCCAACAGAATCAAATTTATTTGAGCAAGAGAGAAAAATGACAAGAACATTAAATAAGAGCACTGGAAGAGCTTTCTATAAACTTAAAGGGTTGGGTAATATTTGCAGAGAGGGAGATAATAAAAGGATTTTTCTTTTTCTTTTTTACTGTAACAGGATATTGATGGTGGTGAATATTGTGGAACAATCAGCCGTTAGGAGGGATTAGCCCACTGGAACAAAAAGTAAATAAGGTCTTGGCATAGACAGATCCATTGGCAAATGTGTATGAAGTGGGGGGAAATTGCAGTCTAGAAAATAGTACTGGAAGCCAATGACATGCAAATAGAAACAGACATTATATTTAGATAGATCTCATTTTACTCTCCTAGGAGTAACTATTTAGGGTATTATCAGGGTCTGCCTGAAGAATATAGACATTATTACTTCTAGGCAATAGGAATATAAAAATGCACATTAACTTTGCCAGAGATCAACTCGTTTCTATCTGGAAATATTTGGGATGGAAAGGGCAAGAGAAAAGGGAAAAAATGTTTTTCTACCCATGTGTTGGTTTTTTTCTATGAAAAGTCTCCTTTCTCCACTTTTTAAATAAGCGTTTGTGCTCTTAAGACAAATATTGCCATTTTATTTATAAGTTAGGAAGTGAATGTGATATAAGAATATGGAAATATCCTGTGTTGGAGACAAGGCAACAAATAAATGAAAGGATCGGACCAGGAAGAATTTCGTGGCTGAATTTAATCCAATTAGTTCAATGGGCAAAGAAATGGAAGAGGAGACATGATTATGAAAGAGAATTCACTGCATTTGAGCAGTTAGTTATGTCTAGAGAACTTATAGAAGGGAATGCATCAGCTAGAGGCATTACAAAGATGATATATAAAATGATTCAGAAATCGGAAGAGCAAGAGGAAAATCTTAAGACAGTTTGGGATACAGATTTTGAGAAAATAGCAAAAGAAGAGTGGAACAAGATATGGGATAGGTGTAGGGATAGGTGTATATTGAAAAAATATGTCAATAAGGATAAAAGAGAATTGCTATAAATTAATTTGGAGATGGTACCTCCAGTGAGATTAAATAAAATAGATAATAATTGTTCTCCAACGTGTTGGAGAGGTTGTCAGGAGTTGGGTACGCATGCTCATATGTGGTGGAGTTGTAAAAGCGTACTGGATTTTTGGAAAATGATTTTTGAAGAAATATCGGAAATTATTGGTATTGATTTAGAGGTTTGTCCTAAATTAGCATTGTTATCAATAACCAAAAAGGTGGCTGGTCCTCAAAATGTTAAAGAATTAATTGTAAATTTGTTAACGGCAGGCAAATTAATGATAGCAAGAAAATGGAAAGTTCATCAAGTTTTCTCTATTACTGACTGATATAAGGAAGTGTGCAATATGGCTTTAAATGATATGTTAACTTGTAATATCAAATGTAAAGGGGGACAATTAAAGAAAAACAATTTTAAGGATATATGGGGATTATTTTTAGATTATGTTTTAATTGAAGGAAAGGGGACTACACCATGTCAAGATCTGATGTATTTTTGGAATGTAGGATTAATGGTATAGATAAGTAGTAGTTGTTTATCATATTGGTCCCAAGGTGATGGGAGCACGTGTTTGATTGTATTTGATTTGTTTCTGATCAATTTAAAAAAAATTATATATAAAAAAAGGAAATACCCTGTATGTTAAATTTAAAGCCCTCACTTGGGCTTTAAATTTAAACCACACACTCTAATCCATACTGGTTATCCCTCTATCAAACCATATTTCATATTAACTTACTTAGGGAGCAATCCTATGGCCCCTAGACAGCATCTGAGAGGCCATAGGATATTTAGGATTCCCAGATCTGACAGTGCTCCAACCTCAGAGCTGAAAATCAGAGCTAGTAAATAACCATGACGGATGCTCTCCGAGGTTGGAAAAGTGACTTTGGAGAGGGGGGAAGGGGGCATTTCAGTGGGTGGGGAGTGGAGGAGACTGGAAAGGCCAGAACACAAACTATCTGGAAGCCTCTCCAGCCTCCTTCCCTCCCCCTCCAAAATGCTCCATCTAAGTTGGCAAAAAAGCCAAGCCAGCGAAATATGCAGGGCAGGAGGACGGGGCTTATGAGCATCGCAACAGGATTGGGCCCTTAGGAATATCCACAGTGCAACTGCTCAGTCTTCCAGGTTGTGGGAAGCATCCCAAGAACTGAAGCTGTCTTCTAGTGTATCAAGGGTCCCAGGGCATGAACTGAAGCCACACCATACAGCAACCTTACTGAAGCTAAGAAGCTCTGGGTTTTGCCACAACTTTCACATAAGAAGATATAGATATAGATATAGATCAGACCACTTGTCCATCTAGCACAATATAGTCTACTCTGGCATCTGTGCTCCAGGATATTAGATGGAGGTCTTCTCCAACCCCTCTGCCAGAGTCACATGGGGTGTACTTAGAACTTTATACATGCAAAGTATGTTTAGCCAACCATGGAACCTCTTCTCTGCACACTCTAAGGGCCAAACGAAACGTTCATGGTGGAGCCATGTGTTCTAATTTTCTTTATTGTTGGAGTCAATGCAATGTTTGTTGTTGTTTTTAACCCCCTGTGGGTGGGGTGGGGTAAATTTCATGGGGGGAAATGGGTGAGGAGAAAGTTTTAAATCACCCCCCTCTCAGAGTGCCGCAGTCCTGATCTGAATTGAATTCTGCTAGACAGAATGTTCAGTTTGGTCCGAATTCTGTGGGTGAAGGGAAGGGAGAAACCTATGCAAAGAACTTCGCCTGCAATGGTCTCAGTTGAATGTGTCAACCATCAGCAGGACCAAGAAGCCCTAAATCAGGATGTACAAACTTCAAAGTCAAGGCCATCTGGATGCACCATTAGCCTGTACGTGACTGTATAAATTACTTTCGCTCCTCCAGGTTGGGGCAGGTGATTTATTCTACCCAAACAGAAGTAGAGCAAGACCCAACTCAAACTAGCAACAAGATAGCCACTTGGAAAGTGCAAGTGGCACAAAAGCTGATCTATGAAACAAGCCACAGTCCAGTGATTGTTACCAACAGATTAGAAATTACAACAGAGAAAAAAGCTGGTATGATAGCATAGTGAAATATTGCTGCAACAACCTGATGAGCTCCTTTATGTATGAACAGCTTGCTGCAACGAGACTCCATTCAGTTGACTTTGCTATCAGCAGCTACACCGCTAACAACATGTGTTAAACACTTCTCAGTCACCTGATAAAATATGGATAGAAAACCTTTCCGTTCCACAGTGTTAGGTCTGAGTTATTCAATGATAGCATACAATACTACTCCAAGCCACTGCACGCAGAATTCAGATGCTCCATTCATAAGGTAACACAATCCCTTAGTTTAAACATCTCATTTCAGAACATACCAATTTAATGGACCAAACTGGGATGTTCTCCATTAGATAACAATTCAATTGAAAATGCCAGGTCTGTGCAACATACTTTGTTACTCAAACTTATCAGCCTATGCTAAAATGTACACACAGCCCCACCATTTCTGTATTTTGTGGGATCGTATACATCATCCCATTCAGATCTCAGCACCTGCTAGGGATGACACTCATTCCTGCACCCCAATCAAATAAAGTTGTGCTTTCCAGCGTTCCTCCTATTCTCGCAGTTGGACAATGAATTATTAAACTGCACAACCATCTGCTCTCAGCTATTCAGAGCCTGAGCGATGTCTCAGCAGCCTGATTAGTGCATTTTAAAACCACGCCTCTAGGCATACTAAGGCATAATCCACATGATACTAAAGGGAGAGATTTCCTAGTAATGAGGAAACCTGTGCACACCAGTCCATGTTCCTTATTCTGCCAGAGGCTATGAACACAGCATCTCTTGCTTCCATAGGATTAGAAGGGTTTTTTAAAAACAGATGTATTTCCTTATATTATACGTACTTAGCATCTTTTAAAATACAGTTGTTGCCATACGAATCCTTATGGGAAAAAATGCATGAAATTTAAATGTAGGAATTTTGTTGTGTGTTTTGAAGGCAAATTTTGACTAGAAGGCAGAAAGGATAAATAAATACATCTGCTTAGGTAGTATTTAAGGTGCCTGTACCACTGATTTTCGACTGACAGCTGCTAGCTTCATTTATTTATTTATTTATTTATTATATTTATATCCAGCCTTTTTTCCTGCATGGAACCCAAGATGCCTTACATAATCCTCCTGCTCCTCTCCATTTTATCATCACAACAACCCTGTGAGGTAGGTTAGGCTGAGAGTCAGTGACTGGCCCAAAGTCACCCAGTGAGCTTCATGGCTGAGTGGTGACTAGAACTCGGATCTCCCAAGACCCAGTTCAACACTCTCAACCACTACGCCACACTGGCTCTCATTGTTGTGCTGTTGTGTAGTCATAAAACAGTGTACAAATTATACAATTACCATGCAAATTTCATTTGCAGGTGTTGCTCTAGCTGGCAGGACTGGTGCTATAAACTAGTTTTTTGCCATTATCACCTTGAAACGCATGGTAAACATGGGCATCTGTTCTCCAAGCTGCTAACCAAAGCTAGCTTTCCACAAATCCGTTTTTTACTTTGTATTCCAAATCCTTAATTGTTCATAATGTCAACACTTTTATTTACCATTTCTTGTTTCACTCTAAGCTGACTGGCATGGTTGGGCAGAATGCAAATACATTTTTACTACATGTTAGCATTTCCAAGTCCTAAGCAAGCAAATATAAAAGGTGGAATAATTGATCTAGGGATGTTTGCAAGCAATTCCAATTGCATAATGTACAGTGATTAAGGTTTGACTGGAACAAAAATCTTAACAGTAATCATGCATTATAAAATCAAAAGACCGACCTCCACATGAGACAAATGTATTAGTTCATACCAGCATATTTTGGGAAGTAAAAGTTGAGGGTCGAGGACAGAAGTGATTCTGGATTAAAACACAGAAGCAGGTTAGCAAACTCATACCAGGATCATATCTGAGTCACAAAAGAAACAGACTTGACTCTCCATTGACTCCATAGAAACATATACAGTGACTGGGTTCCGACAACACGATAATCCGCACTCAAGGGTTGAGTGTGGGTTGTTGTTGAACTGTGGGTTGTTGTTGAAACATGGGTTATCGTGTTGTCTGAGCCCAGTTGCGCTAACAAGTCATAGCTTGTTAACCACAAACAACCCATGAAGAGAACCCATGGTTTGTTGTTGGCTTGTGAACTGTGGGTTGTTCACCATGGTTTGGTATCTCGGCTGGGTTCAGACAACACGATAATCCATGTTTCAACAACAACCCATGGTTCAATGATAACCCACGCTCAACCCTTGAATGTGGGTTATTGTGTTGTCAATGAATACCAGTCAATGAACGATAGGAGTTTATGAGGTATAGAGATCACAGCTTATGAAAATGTAACCTACTGCAGCTGCTCACTAGAAGCAGCCAATTCTTAATATGAAAAGGTTAGCCTCTTAAGGATGTTTCCTCTTGTTTGTTTGGAAGACTGCTCAGTAGCATTATGAGACACACACTGTTCTAGTCACATTAGAATTCAAAACCTTACAATGTATATCACTCGTGACAGTTTCATGGAATTTCTCAGTCTTCCAAAGTTGAAAGTGCCTACCAATTATGAAGAAAGATTAACCTCATGCTTACACCAACCCCATATAAATAATGCTTGTGTATATATCATCACCGTTTTTATTTGAAGCTGATAGGACTACCAAACAATCATTATGTACTGACCTTATCTATTATTATTTATTATTACACTTATATCCTGCCATTTCCCCCCCTCTTGTAAGGAACCCAAGGAAGCTTACATAGCCCTCTTCCTCTCCATTTATCCTCACAACAACCCTGTGAGGCAGGTTAGGCTGAGAGTCAGTGACTGGCCCTAAGTCACCCAGTGAGCTTCATGGCCAATTGAGGACTAGAACCCAAATCTCCCGAGTGCAAGTCCGACACTCTAACCACTACGCCATGCTGGCTACTCAGAAGTCATGGTGGGATACAGAGATTGTTTACCTGTACCTGGTTCTCAACAACAGCCAAACACTGAAGGTCTATAATCCAATGACATGGAGAGATGGATGTGGATTTCTGCCCCAATTTGTACATAATATTACCAAGTTATATACATCCCAAATAGGAGTAGGGATGGGTGAGAAAAAAGTGAACCTGGCAGGACCAAGAACTATACAGTATTCCATAAAGTTCTGCTATAGGATTCTCTTGCCGTAAAGTCCTTTCACAGTAAAACACCTCCAGTGTTTCACTACAACGATAAATCCCGCAGGATATATTCGTTTCAAGACTCAAAAGGTTTTTTCCTTCCTTGTAATTTCCTAAGAAAGCATTAAGAATCCTTTCTCTTCCTGTCATAAATTTATGTACCTACTTGGCCTCTTAGGCCATTTTCAGAGGCCCTCCTCTGGGTGTCCCAGTCACAAGATGATGATGATGATGATGATGATGATGATGGTGGATGGCTACAAGAGAGAGGGCCTTCTCATTTGTGGCACCCCGTTTATGGAATGCCCTCCCGTTTATGGAACGCCCTCCCGTTTATGGAATGCCCTCCCTAGGGAGGCTCGCCTGGCATCTACATTGTTAACTTTTCAGCAACAAGAGACCTTTTTTTTTCCTCCCAGGCATTTAGAGACTCGGTTTTTAGGTTTTATGGCTGTTCTTATGCATCAAGGGTAGGCAATGTGGCACTTGTGGGCACCACTGTGCCCTCAGACAACTTTCTTGGCACCCACCAAGGTGTCCCAACCTCCTATTTTATTGTTATTTTTAAAATAACAAAATTTCTTACTGACAGCTGGGATACAAAGCTGCCTAATACCTTCAGTCTATCTCACCTCCTTGGACTGGCACTTCAAGTGATCAGGCAGAGAAGCAATGTTGATATCGTAGAACATTTCAGCTGGAGATGCTAGGGATTGAACCTGGGACCTTCTGCACGCAAAGCATGCGCTCTGCCACTGAGCTAAGAGCCCTCAAATTCAGGAATGTAAGAAGCTGCCAAGTCAAGAGTATTTGTCGATCTAGCCCAGTCTACTCATGGCTGGCAGTGACTTCCAGGGACTCAAGCAGGGATCTTTCCTCTCCTCTGCTACCTGATACTTTTAATAGGAGGTGCCAGGGATTGAAGATGAGACTTCTGCATGCAAAGCATGTACTACTCTGCCACTGAGTTATGAGCCCTCAAATTCCCTGAATAAATCAGAACATAAAGAGAGTCCTACTTACTGATGGGTCCAAAAGTCCATCTCTCCCAGCGTTATGCTACTTGATGAGGGACCTTGATAATTTCCACACATAGCTACCATCACTTCTGTTTTGGGGGAAACAAGTATGCAGGTGCAACACAGCTATGTTAATAGCCACTTGTCTTGTTGCCTGTGGTAACTAAGTGAGAAAGTTTCAGAAAAATTGGTTCTTTTGTCTAGGCCCCAACGACCAATATAGACCCAGGTCTGCAGCTGGATGAGTGAATACTTCTGTGGGATAGTATTTGTAGACATATTTGCAAGGCTGGTGTAATGTCACACAAAGAATGCCTTTGCTACAATGATATGGAGAACATAAAAGATCCAATGCATCAAAAAGTGTTTGTTTTTGTTTAAAGGTTGTTTTTAACTATGAACTAAGCCTCTATATTTTTATAACCTCTGTGTGTGTGTGTGTGTATGTGTGTGTGTGTACTGAATGCATGGTTTTATATTTTTATTGTATTTTTCAATTGCTATGAGCTGTGGCTCACAGCAATTTAAAGGGTGGGGTAGACGGGTGGGATATTACAGTTCTCTAAGTATTAAATAAACAGTTGAAGGAAGCAATGGGCTTGGCCCCTGTTCCTTCAAGTCCTCCTGCTTTAGCGCCTTGCTTTCTTTATCTACCGGTTTTCAAACTAGCAATACAGAGTTTCATTCAGTATTAATGGAGAGGAGGATGAGGATTATGTAAGTCGCCTTGGGTTCCTTGAAGGAAAAAAGGTAGGGTATAAATATAATAAATAAATAAACTGATTAAAAGGAAGCTGAAAGAGAAATTCAAGAGAGTCAAACTTTCCCAGAATGCCTGGGATTTGTTAATAGAGCTAAGCTAGAACACACAGAGCATGAAAGGTCCCACCAAACCCAAGAGCACAGCAGTGCAGTTAATGAACAGAGCTAAGGAAGCTATTAGAGAAAAGTAGGCTTCCTTCAGAAACAGGAAGTCTTGCCCTGATAGTAAGAACAAAACGGAACACAAACTTTGGCTAAAAAAAAATGCAAGCAGACAGTAAGGGATGTGAAAAAAGAATTCAAGAAGCGTATCTAAAAACATTCAGGCTATCAATTACAAAAAGGTTAAATATGTCAGAAGCAGGAAACCTGCTAAGGAGGCGATTGGACAAAAAGGGAGTTAAAGTTGTTGTGTAAAAGGAAAGTGCAGAAAAACTGAATGAATTCTTTGCATCTGTCTTCACAAAAAAATAATAATGTATACCTATTCCTGAATTACTTTTTCTGGAAGGGAGCCTGAAAAACTGAGGCAAATAGTGGTGACAAGAAATAATGATCCGGATAAAGGTCCGGATAGTATACACCTGAGAGTTCTTAAAGAATTCAAAATGTTGAATTCTTAATCTTCTAACAAAAATATGTGAGTTGTCCCTATGATTGGCCTCTGTACCAGAGCATTAGAAAGCAGCCATTTTTAAAAAAAGGATCTGGGGAGATCCAGGAAATCATAGGCCACTTATCAGTTTAATAATGTCTGTTCAGGGTAAATTAGTAGGAAGCATTCCTAAAGAGAAAATTACCAGTCATGTAAGAAAATAAGTCTTGCTGAAGAAGAACCAACATGGCTTCTGCAAAGTCAAGGAATGTCTCACTAACATTTGAGAGTTCTTTGAGAACGCCAATGAGCAGGGCCGGTGCAAGGCAGTTTGGTGCCCTAGGCAAGATCAGATATTTAGCGCCCCCCCTTCCCACTTGAGCCCTCCCTCCCTCCAGCCCTATGCTCCTGGTGCCCCCTTTAGCCCAGAGCCCTAGGCAGCCGCCTAGTTGGCCTAATGGTAGCACCGGCCCTGCCAATGAGCATGTGGATAGGAGTGATCTCCACGTAGGCTCGGAGTACTTGGATTTTCAAAAAGCCTTGACAAAGCTCCCTCACCAAAGACTCCTGAGTCAAAGACTTGCTGCCTGGATGGCTACTGAGACATGAGGTAAGAGAGGCTCAAAAATGAAACCAGTCATGCTATACTTACTGGGAGACTCTCGCTGGCACTTTCACAGACATCCCCCTCTTCACTCTGCCTGGAAAGACACTCCTTTCCCTGCCCACCTTCTCACTAAAAAAGCTCACCCTTTGCATACTGGCTGCAGTGTTGCAAGGGGGAAAGGGGAAAAAAATTAACAGAACCATGGCTGTTTTTAGCCATATCTAATGATGGATATATGTTAAGAGTACAGTAATACCTTGGATTGCAAGTAACTTGGCTTGAGAGCGTTTTGCAAGACAAGCAAATGTTTAAATATTTATTTAAATTTTTTTGACTTGATATACAAGCAACGTCTTGCAATACAAGTACTGTAGTACAGCTTAAATTAAAAATCTCTGTACTAATTTTTTCGGGGGGATTTTGTTTTGATATAAGAGTGTTTTCGATTACAAGCACGTTTCCGGAACGAATTATGCTCTCAATCCAAGGCATGACTGTACGCATTTGCCCTTAGCAAGCTATACCAACATTTCAACAGATTATTGTTGTACACCGCCCAGAGAGCTTCGGCTATTGGGCAGTATAGAGAATGAATGAATGACTGCACTGTTCGATTTAAAAGCCTCCCACAAGCAGCACCACTCACCCACTTCCTGCTAAATTTGGTTTCTGCAACAACCCATCTATGCCACTATATAATCTAAGGCAGTGTTCTCCAACCAGATGTCCCCAGATGTTTTTGGCCTACAACTTCCAGCATGCCCCAGCCAGTTGTAGGCCAAAAACATCTGAGGACCCACGGTTGGAGAACACTGATCTAAGGACTCAAGCTATTACTAAAACCTGTTCTTCTGCTGGTTCACTAGTAAAAACGTGTGTCTTTATTGAAAGAGTGGCCACAGCAAGGCATTTTGTTTAGGAGGGCTGGAAATGAAGGGCCAGCAAACCCTTGAGGGAAGTGTCTAGGAATGGGGGAACCGAGGGAAGCTTTAGGACTGTTTTGTGGGTGGGAGGGTTGGCTCAGGGGCATGCCACCCTGAAAAGAGCGTTCCTGTTCCCCGACCAGTTTCTTAAGCCGGCCAATCATAAGAGAACTGATGACAACTTGCCAATCTTTTTTTAAATTTTTATTTATTTATTTAGTTTCAAATAATATGCAACAAAAACCATACCAACATACAAATAACAACTACAGGGTCCCCTTCACCATGCAGGACCAAAGAATATTCATCCTCTATATTCCCCTATTACTCAATATTCCAAAAAAACAACAACATTGTATCTTGACAAGGCATGCTCCCTTTTCCCTTGACTAACACAAAATCTAAAAATGGCCCCCAAATTTCCTTTAAATTATTTCTCTTGAATTGTCCCTTTTTGCATTTAATACAGCAAGTTAACTTATCATTTACAGCAATCTCCCATACCTTCTCATATCAATCAACAATTGAAAAAACATGGACTTTCCATTTCCAACTTGCCAATCTTTGGGCGCCCCACAGACTGGTACAGCAACAGGTATTCACAGAGGAGGCGGGTGGGGCGGGGGACACCAAGCCAATATTAAGCAAAATAAACAGTGGTTTGTTCGAGTGCCTGTGAGCCATATCATGGCTTGTTCAACCACGGCTAAAACGAATTATGGCTTAAGAGCAGCATTACCCAACCTGGTGCCTTCCAGATGCTTTGTACAAGCTCCCATCAGCCCCAGACAGCATGGCCAACAATTAGGAATGCTGGAACTTGTAGTCCAAAACATCTGGAGGGCACCAGGTGGGGGGATGGCTTAGCGCAGTGTTTCTCAACCTTGGGTCCCCAGATGTTTTTGGCCTACAACTCCCAGCATGCCCCAGTCAGCATAGCTGGCTGGGGCATGCTGGGAGTTGTAGGCCAAAAACATCTGGGGACCCAAGGTTGAGAAACACTGGCTTAGCGTTACATCCAAATGGCTCACCTAAGTCCAATGGCTTACCAAACTCCATTTATTGAGTTCATGGCAGAGGTGAGATCTGAAAGGTGAGATCGGTACTGCAGACTTCCCAACTTGTAACTCAGTCTCTTAGCTACTATGTGACAGAATTTCTGATGCAATATGCAAAGCACAACTTAGCCTCTATCATTCTTATGCCACAACTGATCTGCAAGATCATTTCTACATTTTAATATTTTACCACACAAAACAGCAAGGCTGTAAATTTTTTTGCAATTAAATCCATGACATTTTCACATGGAATACATACCATTTGTCACAGCATGCATGAGGTATACGCTATGGTTAAAGAGCCAATAACAACATTTCAGTATCAAGCACTTTTTCAGTTACTCATAACTTTGACAAATTGCATCCATATGGTTTGAAAATCTACGTATTTGATTTTCTGCCTAGAGGCAGCTTTAAGGCTTTGAACCTAACCCATTTTGCCATTTCTGAGTTTCTGTGTTTAAGAAAGAGGATCTTCTGACATTCTCTGCTTAAAAAAAATATATCCTGAGCTATCAAAGCAAATGATGAACCATTGATCTTCCTTCACATTACAGTTTTCATCGAAGAGTTCTGAGGCTGTAGAAGCAAGTTAAGTATGAATGGTTGAAGTTCACAACTCACATACCCCAAAACAAGGATTTACCAAAAAGGGGGTTTCACAGAAATTTACATCACCGTTGAATCCCCTCTAGTGATTTTCCGGTGGTCCCTGTAATGGTGGCTAAATTGGCTGAGATCACACTCGTGATTAGTATAGGAACTCTCGGCTTAGATATTCTGCAAATGCAGAAGGGTAGTTCTGTTCATGCACATGCACATGCACAGGTGGGGGGCATCTCAGTGATTCTCTTATTCTATGGCAGCCCCTCCTCTCACCACAAGCTATTCTGTTTGAGGCTTGCCCCCCACCCCAGCGCTCGAGAGCCAGATTTCAGGGTGAAGGAGGCTGCAGAGGGAACAAGAAGATGAGCAAGCCCTGCTTAGTGAACAGAACAGAAGTTAGGATCTGTGACGTTGTCCTCAACTAAACGGGCTTCATTTGCCATTAGTGACATCAGCACATAGCCAAACCCAATTCACTCCATAGATTGTGACATTACGTCCAACATGGGATTCCCAACTGGTTGGGAAATGAAAAAAGATGACAAATAGGGTGCCAAAGCAACAGAGAGGGACAAGGGACAATACTGGGTGAAAACAAATGCATCAGGGAACACAACTGAATTAAATCTTTAAAATAAATGTAAAAACAAGAACAGTTGAATGATAATAATAATCAAGGACTTCAGGAATAGGGTTCATTAAAGTTAATTGTAGCATTACAATAGCCATTATTGACTTTTGCAACTTTCAGATTGTTATTTGGCAGGAATCAATTAACCAGGGATTTTCCATACGGACATGGATACTCAACTACAAAGCCCAAATACTTTTGTTGCCATTTTGAGCAAAAATATTTTTTGTTTCATCATTCGGTCAATTAGAATCTATGACGGGGGCCAGGAATGCAAGTTTCCTGTGCAACTGTGGCCACCACTTTGCTCTCCATTCCTTTTGGAGATAGCTTAAGGTTTAAAAAAATCATTTTAAGTCCCCAATTATTTTCCCCTACGCAGTTTTGTTTTACTTATATAATCCCAGAACAGCTGGGCTTTTAACCCGTTTCCTCTACTAAAGTCCAATATCAAACAGATTTTTGTTTGTTTTAAATAAAAGGGTTTTAAAAAAAATGCATTCATCTATCAGTAAATCAGTTGGTTAAAAAAAGTGCAGCTTAGTAACTTTTAGTTCATAAAAGAAGTGGGCTAGAGGCCATTTTCCAGAGCCAAAATTGCAGCCCAAGCCTGCCAGATGATCCACCAGATGATTCTAGTTGCAGCCGTATTTGCATGTCGATCATTTTCTCTATCTTGGCAGCTATCTTTCTGTTACAGCTAACATCGACAGTGAAATCCAGCATCGTCTGAGCTCCGCAAGTGCCGCATTTTCTCGAATGAAACATAGAGTGTTCGAGGATCGGGATATTTGTAAGAAGACCAAAACACTGGTTTATGAAGCCATTGTATTACCAACTTTATTGTATGCCTGCGAAACATGGACTATCTATAAACGTCACTTCCAACTCCTTGAAAGGTTTCATCAACGTTGCCTCCGGAAAATCCTGCAAATTACTTGGGAAGATAGGCGAACAAATGTCAGTGTACTGGAAGAAGCAAAGACTACTAGCATTGAAAAAATGATCCTTCAACGCCAACTTCAGTGGACCGGTCATGTTGTTCGAATGCCTGACTGCCGCCTCCCAAAGCAGTTACTTTACTCCCAACTCAAGGATGGAAAGCGGAATATCGGTGGTCAATATAAGAGGTTTAAAGATGTTCATAAGGCTAATCTAAAAAAATGCAATATAAACATCGAAAACTGGGAAGCTCTGGCCCATGAACGATCTAAATGGAGGTTGGCCTTTCACAAAGGTTCCATGGACTTTGAAGAAGCCCGAGTGCAAGGTGAAAGGGAGAAACGTGCTAAGCGAAAAGCACGTCAAATGAATCCTTTACAGGACCATCTTCTATCTGGTAACCTGTGTCCTCACTGTGGGAAGCTGTGTGGATCTAGAATTGGCCTCCACAGTCACTTACGGACCCATCGCTAGAGTCTACACAATCTTCTTTAGAATTTCCTCCTTTTATCCCGGAAGACAATCTTACTCGGTCACGAGTGATCGCCTGATGATGATGCACTGCAATTTTTAAATAATTATTTTTAAGAAAATCTCATTCATGTGCTACACGATGCATTCAATTTATTCACATGCTCAAAATGAAGAAGACATCAGATAGAAAATCATGTGCACAGCACCAGAAAGCATCCATAGATTTATTCTAGGTTCAGTTATTTGAAATGAACCTAAAAATGCGACCTCTGCACACTACAGTAAGTTCTATGCTTCAGAATATATTACAACCAACTTCCATTTTCTGAAGGTACAGAAAGATTCAGAACAACCATGCCCAAATTAGGTTTTTTATAAACACAGTAGGTTTTATTTTTCTTTACGTTTGCAGGTATCCTATATATCAGTGTTCTCCAACCTTGGGTCCCCAGATGTTTTTGGCCTACAACTCCCAGCATGCGCCAGCCAGCTATGCTGGCTGGGGCATGCTGGGAGTTGTAGGCCAAAAACATCTGGGGGCCCAAGGCTGGAGAACACTGATATATACCCTATCAAGTTTCTCTTACAGAGGTCCTTTGAAGATTCAGCAACTCATACCTTTAAACTTTTTAAAAGAAATACTCATATATATAATTATGAACTGTACTACTGTAATTGAAAAGCACCAATATGATTTTCAAATCCCACAGTCTTATCCAAGCAATACTGCGTTGTGATACCGTGTGATTTCTATAAATATTTATATTATTTCTATAAATAATCAGATCAGAAAACTTCCAACTCCAAAAATCTAATAAAATTCACATAGGCTTTTCATGTTATGGGAAAGGCACTTCCCACCTGGAAATATCATCTGGGAGTAGAGATTTAGAATGTAGCCTTGCATTCTAATGCATCACACAGAGCTTCTAAAAAGTACAGGGAGAAAGAGGGGGTGGGGAGGAAGAGAGAGAAAATGCATGCACATGTTTAATTTCCCCCAAAAGAAGATTATACAAACAGCCTCACTTCAAAAGGACTTCAGCATTCTAGTATTACCAAACAGGCAGACAAAAAGAAGGGGGGGGAATCCTCCGAACAAGGAGGTAATGCAGCACTGGGATTATTTCGACAGCTGCCAACATAGGAAGAACACAATTATGGTCATTGCTCAAAGGACTGGATGCTTTTCTAACCAACTTCACTCATAATTCAGGCTAATATACGGGCACATGGAAGTGTGAGAAATTCTTTCCGTCAATGTTTTTTGGGTTTTTTAAAAAACGGATTTACTGTATTCGCGCCTCCTGGACCGTACGCAACTTGTGGTCAGAAATCTGTACATTTCCAGAAAACAAAACAAAATGTGTTCGATATCATGCACCCATTTGGAAATTTGCAAAGAAAAATGCATACATTTCTACAATGCATACAAACACGCTTTAGTCAATGTATGCATGCATCCAAAAATGCATATGCTTAAAAATATGAACAAAAATACATACATCATGAAAAATGCGTATGGATTTTTGTACTTTTTTTATAATCATGCGTGATGTAGAAATGGGACAGAACAAGCTTGGCCTCAAAAACTCAACCATCTCAGTGAGTCAGAGATTGACAGGTTCGTCCAACAAACAATATTGGACAAACAATATTTACCATGACAATAATCATCCATAATAATTTGTCCTACATTAGAATACACAAGTCTCAAGAATAGAAATCTGAAGTGATACAAAAAACATTTTAAGATTTTCTATATAGTATTAATTGGGATCAAACACAAATGATAGTTCAATTTTAAGAAGAACTGTTAGTATTCTCTTCCTAGAAACACACAATAGATTTGCCCACATGTTTGTTTGCAGTGCTGAACCATGGATAGTAATTGCATTGCATCCGCGGAAGAAACTGTGCTAGACCAGTTCACTGTGGAAGTGAACAGCGAGAGATGAGACAGTCAGAAAGGGAGAAAGGATCTGGCGTGGGGTGGGATCAACATCTTACCCAGCATCCCAGGACCAGGATTATCCCTTGCACAGATAGAACAGAATGCACTGAAAGGCTGAGCATTCATGCTGTAGCAAGCTCACATCTCCCTTCTAACTCATAGCCAGGAAAGTTGAAAGGCAGGACTACAATCGGCCTAGCCCACCCATTACAATCAGTCAGTCAGTCAGGCGATCACTCGTGACCGAGTAAGATTGTCTTCCAGGATTAATTTTTTTTTTACAAAAAGGAGATTTTAAAAGGAGGAAAATTCTAAAGAAAATTGTGTAGACTCTAGCGATGGGTCCGTAAGTGACTGTGGAGGCCAATTCTAGATCCACACAGCTTCCCACAGTGAGGTTACCAGATGGAAGATGGCCCTGTAAAGTATTCGTTTGACGTGCTTTTCGCTTAGCACGTTTCTCCCTTTCACCTTGCACTCGGGCTTCTTCAAAGTCCATAGAACCTTTGTGAAAGGCCAACCTCCAGTTAGATCGTTCATGGGCCAGAGCTTCCCAGTTTTTGATGTTTATATTGCATTTTTTTAGATTAGTCTTAAGAACATCTTTAAACCTCTTATGTTGACCACCGATATTCCGCTTTCCATCCTTGAGTTGGGAATAAAGCAACTGCTTTGGGAGACGGCAGTCAGGCATTCGAACAACATGACTGGTCCACTGAAGTTGGCGTTGAAGGATCATTTTTTCAATGCTAGTAGTCTTTGCTTCTTCCAGTACACTTCCAGTACACTGACAGTACAACACAATACGCATAAGCAACAGTGGGGGAATACAGCTCATACATCATGATGCATTACATGGGGCAACTGTGAGTGTTCGAGCAGTACAACTTATCATTTTTCAAGTTCCACCCACATCTGTCCACTTTTAAAAGCTATGGTGATTATGTAGCTCTGAGGAACACACGATATACCTGCATCCTACAAACCTCAGGGGATTCAGGGACAGTTGCATTCCTCAGACTAATAAGCCAAACATGCATCACAGACATAAGGAAGCAGTTAGCTTGATCAGGAATGACACATGGCTTCAGTCGTAGGAAACACCTGATTCTCAGCTGGGTTACTAACCCAGATCAGCATGAATCAATAGAACAGCTTAACAAAAGCAACAGAACAGCTTAATAAAAGGTTCAAATCATGCTGGACAACTTGTGTGCCTGCAATGGTGAAGCTACCCATCAAGTTGTTCCTGGAGAAAGAATTCTGTAAAACGGTAAGCGCCCAAATATCATACATGTATGGGTGGCTTCCAGACTAGACTACTAGTACTATAATGCCCTCTACTTAGAGCTGCCTTTGAAACAATCCAGAAGCTTCAGCTTGTAGAAATGCAGCTGCCAGGCTTCTTGTGGGAACCAGGCAGCCTGCGCATAGAACACTAATTATGCCTTACCTACCTTGGTTACCTATTTCCTTCTGAGCTCATTTCCAAGCTCAGGTGCTGGTTTTAGCCTTTAAAGCCATTGACACAGCAGTGGGGAACTGGTGGCTTTCCAGATTCTTTGGCCTACAACTCCCATCAGTCCTAGCCAATATAGCCAATGGTGAGGTATCATGGGAAGTGTAGGCAAAAACATCTGGAGGGACACACATTGCCCACCCCTGCCTTAACATTTTGGGATCATGATATTTGAAGGACAGAGAGAGAGAGAGAGAGAGAGAGAGAGAGAGAGATGGGGTAAGCAAAAAATGATTTATTAATCCAATGCATTTTCGACCCTTACATAGTCCTTCACCATAGTACATGAGACTGAAGAGAGAGCACAATCTAATTGGAAAAAGTAGTTACGGTATTTATAATATCCCTGATGAAGGACATTTTGTAAGGGTGCAAAATGTGTTGACCAATAACTATTTTTTTGCTTACCCCATTGTTTTGTTCTCTTGGTTACCTATGTTTGGGGAGCCCATTTTGTTGATTTTATTTGAAGGATAGCCCATATAGGCCTATGTAAGACCTAAAATTGGCCTCAGAGGCCCTGCTCTTGGCCACACCATTAAGAACGATCAGGTGCAGGATACCAGGGATAGAGCCTTCCCAGTGATGTCCCATCTTTGGAACTCCTTCCACCTAGAAATATGTCTGGACCCTTCATTTCAGAGTTGAAGGCAGGCCCTATACTTTTCTGTTCTGCCAGGCCTTTGTACAATTTTGTTGTTGTTATTTTAAATACAGTACTAATAATCCTGTTTTTTATTGTAATTTTTTTAATGTGCCACATTGGGAAACTTTACCCTGAAAGGTGTTTTTTTTTTTTTTTTAAATACATCCCAGAGGAGTTGGTCTGTTGTAGCAAAAACAGCAACGTCTTGTGGCATCAGATCCTTTGTTGTTTGTAATTAAGGTCATTGCTACTTTGCTAACTTATTAAAAGTGGCCTTAAAACATATTTGACATGCATCACAAAAGGAATGCTTTAGTACTTATGTGACCCGAAAAGTGATACAAGAAAAGCCGGAGAGATTTAAGATGCGGGAATCTGCTCCTGGAATCTGGGCTAGGGATGTATGAGAAATTTGTTTCAGTTTGTTTTTTTTAATCAGGATTTACCCAGTTCGCACCTTCCAGACAGAATATGGACTCAGACGCAATCCGCGGTCAATGTTCATAGATTTCCGAGCTTGCAATGTGATTTGCAGGTCAAAAGAAATGTTTGACAGCATGTGTACATTTCAAAAATGTGCATGAAAAAATACTTTTGAAAAATGCACACCAATACACTTTAATCAATGGTATACCTTTCAAAGATAATGTATACCTTTCAAAGAAAGACACAACAGATGCATAGATTTGGGGGGGAAATACGCACGAAAATATGCACAGATTTTCATGCGAAAAGAAAAAAGAACAAAGCTCACAACTTGATACGGACTTGAGTCGGAACAAGCTTCAAGATGGAATTCGAGGAACTTCAGTGAGTTCAGGTTTTGCTGATTCACGCATTCATAATAGCCACTTCCTGACTGAGAATTCTGCTAGGTCAGCAGGCACCCAGACCTTAAAAGTGGCAAACGCCTCAGTGTGGAACTCTGTTCCTCTAAAAAGCACCATGAGAATAAAACATTAAAAACTTTTCAAACTGTAAAGCAGGAAGAGTTGCTTCTGATTCCTTTGAGCAATCTCTTTTCTTACCCTTCACCCGCTCTTTAAATCCTCTGTCATAAAAACAAACACACACACAAACTAGATTTTAATGTGGTTGTATTACTTTATGCAACAGCCCTCATGGTCACACTAGGGACATAATCGTAGTGGTCTGAAAAAGGTTGCAGCAGTTGTCCTTCTCACATGGCTGTGTAGCAATGTCAGAAATCTGAAACGGGAGGAGCCAACGATGCAGCCTTTTACCCGGCCCATATCACTACTCCCAGAAACTGGTGTCAACTATTGGCAACCATAAAGTATGGTTGACAGTCCCATTCCATTTGGTAAATGTCCAAAGTTAAGGAGTTTTGCCAGTTAGTGTTGACAATGAACATTAGGTGACGGACCACTGAAGCTGAATCTTTACCAGGTGTGCAGAAAAGTCTTGGCATTTTGGATATCCACTGTTGGGGATGGCTTCAGGTTTGCTTGTGCCATGTTTAAAGTGTCTTCCAGTGGGGGCCTTTCCACTATCAATGAGACTGGGTGGGCTTATCTGGCTGTTGTGGCAGCACTCCATAGACGCTAGTTGGGGCGTTGTAGGAAATTAGAATGGTGGCTTGATCCAGCCGCCTGGTGCTGCCTGGAGTGCCAGGGGAGGAAAAATAATGAAAGGAGGCAGGGGGAGTAGCAGTGCAGGCATCAGCAGTGGTCCCTAGCTGCTGCCCGAGAATGCCAAGTGTGGACACTGGGTTGAAGCCAATACTGGATATCCGCCAGCAGAATGGAAACTGCTGATGGAATGGTCCCGACGACCACTACAGCTCCCTGTGCATCCAAAAAACAAAACAAAAAATCTTCCCTGGAGGTTTGGGAAACCCTCTGCAACAGATCTGGGATTTTTTCATGGGGATGCAAGGGGGAAGAGGGCAAGAGGAAGTCCTGTCATGTGAGCGGACGTTGGATTTGAGTCACTGCAAACATACAAACCAGACTGAAGTGCCACACTATATGCGTGATGTGCAAGCTTGTGTTAGGGCTTAAGTCAACTTGCCACTAGAGTCCACGAAACGACAATCCTCCCCGTTTCCTTCCAAGTCCGAAATCCTGCAAAAATCTTGAGATTTGTTTATTTCCCCACCCCCATCCCCGGGATGGCTTCAACATTCATTTCTACCAAACAAGTTATAAAAATAGAGGCGCCATTCACATAGTACCCGCTAAGAAATAATTAACTTTAATGTCACTAGTTGATTATAATCAAGACGGCTATAAAAACAGAGCACGATCTTCAGGGCTCTGATGTTCTACTTCCTCACAGGCTTCCTGTTGTAAATTGAAGTAATGGAAGTCCTTGAAAAATGAGCCATCTCAAACAAAACCTAATCAGCGAGATAATCATTAACTAAGAACTGGCACAAATCCTACAGTGGAGTACAATTAGGCGATGTGTTCAGTCCTCAAAAGAAAAAGGAAAAAAATCCACTACAGTGCAAAAACATACTCCAGCGCTTTTCATCCTGAAGCAGATATCCTCTTTGTATTAACAGATATTTTAAACCCATACATGCTTCATTAAGCCAGGTTTCTTGTGCAATTTGAATTACACTTCTCAGAAAATGTTTTTCACTGATAGTTTCTCCACTATTTTAAACAGAATTGCTATTGTCAAATCAAACAGGGTGTTAGTGAGCATTCCACCCAGTTCCACCAATACTTTGCCTTTAGAGAGAGAGAGAGAAAAATATAAGAAAGGAGAAGCTGGTGTGGTGGCTGGTGTGGTAATAGTTATTTCTTTTCAATATTGTTGAAAACCAATATTGTTGGTTGCCGGCCAGATGGGCGATAAATAAATATTAATAATAATAATAATAATAATAATAATAATAATAATAATAATAATACAATGAAAGAATATGCTGTACTAAACATTTTCTCTTAGAAAAAAATAGTAAGAAGAGATACTTAACCTAAGATTGAACAATACCCAATGAACATGAAAATAGAGTTTTGAAAGAATAAGATGGATTCTATGCAGGAAACACAGGTCATAATATAAAAATATCCACCTATGAGAGAATGGTGTGACTGAATGAGGAATTGCTCATATAGCACAACGTTGTGGTTTTTTCTTCTCTTTAATAAGGTAAATCATGAGGTGTCAGGTGCAGCTCTCTTCTGTACTATGTGGCCATTTTGAGATAAGTCAGTAGCAATTTCAATCAATTTGCATCAGTTTGAACCACAAACTACACCTTAAAGGCGCCAAGGATACTTTATGACCAGGCTGGGCAACATGTGCCCCTCCACAATCCTCTTGTGTCATCCCCCACTACTGAAATTCAGCAGGGGCAAAAAAATTCAGCAGACAGTAAAAAAAGAAAAGAACAGAAAAAGAAAACGGCTTTCAAATTCCAGCAACAAACCACTATGAAGCCTTTAAAAGGACAAATTTCACTTATTTGCAAGTTAAATCTGTCCTTTTTAAAGTTTGGCAGGGGTTTGCTGCCAAAATTAGGCAAACCACCGAAGTTTTTGCCAGTGGCACAGCAGCAGGAGTGCAGCCTGCCAGTGGAGCGGGAGGGATTCAGCAGGTGGAAAATGGCCCCCGGATCCCCCAAAGTTGCCCATCTCTGCTTTATACAGATCCTGCACGAGTCTCCTGCTCAGGGTAGCCATGAAACAAAGGCAATGTGATCAACCAAAGGATGGCTCAGAACCAGTTTTATCACCCTTCTTTCAGTTTACTACATATTTATCCCACTCTTTCTTCAAGGTGTTCTGAGAATTTACAGGACTACTGCACCTCATTTTATCCCTAACACTACTCTGTAGGTTAGGCAGTAGAGAGACTGTGGAGATCTGTCCCAATGTCACCCAACACCCTTGTATTGCATTAACCCCAGTCCACAGCCAATATTTTACCGTCTACAAGACACACTGACTCATATTATTGTCCCTGTTCTTTGAGATTTTACAGCTTTGGAACAAGGATCAAATAGCTGTTACCTTCAAGTATACTTTTAATAGCCACTGCAGGTAGACTCTGGTGACTTCAGGTTTTATTTCTCCTTCTGCACCGTGACTTTGCTTCTCCCACATCCTCTTATCCTTCCACCCAACTTGCCCATATGTGGTGAAACAAATGTTAAGAAGTTTGCTTAGACTACCCAAAGCATTTATCATGCAGCAAAGTAAACGCAGAACATCATTCTTGTGTGAGCAAGCTTTCTGACATCTGCTTCCCAACTATACTGCAGGGAACAAGACTCCCTTTTGATTACTTTTTGATTTGATTTGAGTTTAGATTTTTTTAAAATTAATTTATTCATTACATTTCTATACCACCCAATGCCCGAAGCTCTCTGGGCAGCTCACAACAATTAAGACCACAAAATACAGCATAAAATACTGTATAAAAAATTAAAACTACAGTATAAAATAGGAGTAAAAGCCGAAATAAAACGTAGCAGCAGTACAGAGATTTAAAATAAAGTAAAAGATTTAAAACAGAGACTAAAAGACTAAAATTCCTGGGAAAATAAGGTCTTCATCTGGCGCCAGAAACAGCACAACACAGGCGCCAGGCAGGCCTCTCTGGGAAGTTCATTCCACAACTGGGGTGCCACAGCAGAAAAGGCCCTCTTCTTAGTAGCCACCCACCTCACTTCCTTTGACAGGGGCTCCCAGAGGAGGACTGCTGAGGATGATCTTAGGGTCCAGGCAGGTATATATGGGAGGAGATGATCCTTCAGGTAACCTGGTCCCAAGGAGTTTAGGGTCTTGTAAGTTAATACCAGCACTTTGAATCGAGCCTGGAAAGGACTGTCAGTCAGTGTAGATAGTAAAATACTGGCCTAATATGATCACGTTGGCCAGTCCCCGTTAGCAATCTTGCTGCCCTATTCTAGATTTACTTTTTGATTTGATTAAGTCTAGAGACTACCGTTATCCAAATATTTGTATAAGAATAGAGAGCCCCTACCTGACACCTAGGATTGCCAGCCCCTCTTTAAAAATATGTATGCAAACTATACAGCAATTAAAGGGCTATGCACAGACATTAGTATTTGTACTGAGTTCTTTTCTATACACATATTTAGATACCAAACATATACAACAGGGACTCACTTCTAGGCACTACTACCCTGTCTGTTGACCTCTATCTATCTATCTATCTATCTATCCCCAGGGACTTTCTGCAGCTTCCACTGAAGCCGTTTATTACCTCCCATCTTGGAGGCTGTACTGTGCACGCTCTGCCAACAAACGATGGGAAGTTTTGGATCAGAGATCCAGATGCAATCGAATTTGGATTGCTTTCATTTTTATCCGAAACACATGCTAACAAGTAACTTATTAACCATGGAATGTAGTCATTTTATATTAGATATACACTTTTAATCCTACCATAACATTTGCTATTCTCAGATATTCTATCACCTAACATTAAATTGTGTGTTTGTTTGTTTAGAGTCTTAGACTAACTCGGTGTTCTCCAACCTTGGGTCCCCAGATGTTTTTGGCCTACAACTCCCAGCGCTGGCTGGGGCATGCTGGGAGTTGTAGGCCAAAAACATCTGGGGACCCAAGGTTGGAGAACACTGGTCTAACTGATTGCCTATCCATTTATAACTTGCCAGTCACAAACACGTCTAAGGAGCTTGTGGTTTACCAGGAACATTTATGTCCTAGCAGATCACATGCATGTGAATACATATTGCAGATGAGGTTGAGAGTAGCACGTTCATGTCTGCAAAGGTAGTGATCAATCATCTTATTCTCTAGAACTTCAATGAACTGATACTTATGCTTTGCTTTGGTCAGCTTTCGCTGTGGCGCTAACAGCACAGTGTCTCATTTGTTTTGCCATAAGTTCTCCTGCTAGGAAAGAAACAAACAGTTGTGCAACATTAGCTATCCATAGCATAATTTCCTTTTTATCTCCTCTGTGAAAGTGGAGCGTATTTGTTAAACCTAATTAAAACTAATCTGGAAATTGCTTCCGATATCATTAACACATGGATGAAGAGAGAGAAAGAGCCAACAAGCTGACAACCATCCCTTCATTAAACATGATGGTAATGATTATCTAGACTGAGAAAAGCTCTCAGTATTGTCGTCTTATTTTAGCACAGTACATTGAGTCCAAAGTGATCTTTGCTAAGTGAAGAAAGAAGGTGATCTGTCTCAGCCAGTAACAAAGGTTATAAGTATTATGAAGCTCAGTACCCAGTGCTACAACATTACAACAAAAAACAAGACATCTGGCTATTGATGAAGGCTGCTGCTGTACCTTTACATTTTGGGATTACTGATGTTTAAGAAAGACAGTTTAAAACCTGTAGTAAATTGCCAAAGGGTAAACACCTATGTAAATGACTATCCTGAGAATACAGAGAAAATTACTTTGAAAAGGCTTGGAAAAATATAAAATCACTCAGTATAAGGCAGTCACACTACCAAGCACTAGTGGCCAGAGTACACCAACATTTCTGTCAAAGCACACTTATGTACAGGGAGAAAAAAATAAAATACCCACCCATGGAAGAGGTTGCCTTCTGTATCCCTGCATGATTTGTTGTTCTGGCCTGGTTTCCTTCCAGTTGGGGACAGGTAATCTCGAGGCATATGCCTCAGACAAGAGTTGGTCATTCAAGCACCAATGAAGAAGTAGGAGAATGACCTGCCCTCAAGACCACATACCCAGAACATCGACACATACAGAAAAAATAGAACATAAAAAGAGTCCTGCTGGATCAAACCAAAGGTCTGTCTATTTTTATTTTATTTGTTATGTGATTGGCTTGATTTGGATTGGTTTGATTTCGACTGGCTTGATTGATATGATTTGAATGATTATCCACCCACCCCACCTTTCCATCAAAGAGATGATGATCAAGGCAGCTACTGAATGCTGTTTCCCACAGTGGCCAAACTAGATGCCTCTAGGAAGTAGGAGATGGAGGTAACAGACCTCTCCTGCTCCCGTGCAACCAGTACTCAGAGTAGAGTGCCACTGAACCTGGAGGTTCCATGTAGCCATAATGACTAAATAGTCACGGATATATGCTTTTTTCTCCATGGATGTATCTAATCCCCATTTAAAAGCCATCTAGGCTGGTGGCCAATACCACATCTTGTGGCAGAGAATTCCATAAATTGATTATGCATTGTGTAAAGTAGATTATAGAATCATAAAGTTGGAAGGGGCCATTTAGTCCAACCCTCTAATCAATGGAGGAATCCAGTTTAAAGCACCCCTGACAGATGGCTGTCCAGTTTCTGCCTGAATACCTCCAGCAACGGAGAGCCCACCACCTCCCCAGGCAGCTGGTTCCATTGTTTGACTGCTGTGACAGTTAAGAAGTTTTTCCTGATGTTCAACTGAAATCTGCCTCCCTGTAACTTAAGCCCGTTATTTTGTGTTCTACAATCTTGGATGACAGAGAACAGGTTGCAGCCCTCTTCTGTGCAACAACCCTTTCGGTACTTGAAAAGCACTATTACAGTAAAACCTTGGATTGCAAGTAACTTGGTCTGCAAGTGTTTTGCAAGACAAGCAAATTTTTAAAATAAATTTTAACTTGATAAACAAGTGGCGTCTTGCAATACAAGTACTGTAGTACGGTCAGTAAAAATGAAGACTTTACACTATCATTCTTTATTGCAGCTTAAATTAAAAATATATGTACAAATTTCTTATGGGGAATTTCGCTTTGATATACAAGTGTTTTGGATTACAAGCACGTTTCCGGAACGAAATATGCTTGCAATCCAAGGTACTACTGTATATCCCCCTTCGATTTTCTCTTCTCAAGTCTAAACATACCCAGGTCCTTCAATCTTTCCTCATAGGACTTATTTCTAGTCCCCTAGCAGTACTTTTTCTGTCCTGAATCTCCCGCCAATCAGCTTCACTGATGACTTCAGGTTCTAGTATTCAAAAAAAGGGTGGAATTCTAGGAGAGTCGGTGGTTTTTGTTGTTCCACTCTAGAACAGGGTTGGGAAACCTGTGGTCCTCCATATGTCGCTGGACTCCAACTCCCTGCAGCCTCACCAAGCATGGCCAATGGTTAGGGATTATGGGGGTTATAGTCCAACAATATCTAGAGGTTCCCCACCCCTGCTCTAGAAACAAGCATACAAGTAGGATTCCAATTTTAATTTGGAGTGAGCATGCCTTGGCTATCAGGAACACTAGCATAAAGCTATTGCAAAATTATCTGACATGAAATAAAATAGCTCACAACAGTCACTAGCATGCAAAGTGAATATGGAAAGCATGTCAGGCACACCCAGAATTAACAAAAGTGATTTTTTTACTTTTTTTTTTCCCAGGAAGAGTGACACAGCATGCCATACGGCGACAGCCAGACGGTGTCAAGTCCTAGCTTTGTCCTGTCAGCACTGCAAGGTTTGGGGACTCGCTGTCAAGGAAGGCAAATTCCAAGCCACTAAACAAGAGCTGAATTAGCAGTTGGGAGCCGAGTACAAGTGAATAGAAGCCACGGGATGCCATGCACAGGACACAATGCCAAAAGCCATCACAATCCTCCACATTCTTTTTTCTCTTCTTTTTCTTTTACTAGAATCAAAAGGAGAGCCACAGCGTTCACTATCCTTGAAGCACTGGCAATACTTCATGCCTCCCCAAAGAGCAAAGCTCTGTTTCCCAAGCCAAAAAACCCCACTCCCACAGAACTGCAACCAATTTCAGCTATATAAAGCTCCAAGCAAAGTCTGATAGTCATTATATACAGCATAGAGTGTTCTTTAGTACAAGAGAGAGAGAAAGAGCGAGCGCTGAACTAGGTTGCAAGTTCTACAAAACGAAGTTAAGGCTTTTGTTGATTATTTGATTTGCAGTGCAATCCTATACTGTATATCAGGTGTGGGCAACACATTGCCCGTGGGCGGCATGCGTCCTCCAAGTCCTTCTTTGCAGCCTCTGGTGCCCCAAATTGGAAGTATGGAAGGGGCAAAAAAGATGCATATTCCATGTAAAACAAGGCACAAGGGGAGTGTCTGCCTTGTTTTAATGCAAAATCATGCTTCCTTCCATGCCCCCCCGCTCCGGGCTTCCAAAACAACACCTCCCTGTCAGTACAAAACCAGCACAGCACAGCAGGGTGCGTGCTTTATAATAACTTTAATTATTTAATTTTTTTACTAAATTGTGCAGGGCCCCTGATCTAGATCGGGACCACAGCGGGGAGAAAGGGTTAAAAAAAACAACCTAACCACAGCTATGGTTACAATCCAGATTGGAGGCACTGCCCTGGCAATTTAGTGTTATTTTTTAAAGTCTGCACTCAAGGCCAGAGCTATGCAGCTAACGTAACTAACTATGTAGCTATGCAGAACTCATCATCATCATCATCATCATCAGGCGATCACTCGTGACCGAGTAAGATTGTCTTCCGGGATAAAAGGAGGAAATTCTAAAGAAGATTGTGTAGACTCTAGCGATGGGTCCGTAAGTGACTGTGGAGGCCAATTCTAGATCCACACAGCTTCCCACAGTGAGGACACAGGTTACCAGATAGAAGATGGTCCTGTAAAGGATTCATTTGACGTGCTTTTCGCTTAGCACGTTTCTCCCTTTCACCTTGCACTCGGGCTTCTTCAAAGTCCATGGAACCTTTGTGAAAGGCCAACCTCCATTTAGATCGTTCATGGGCCAGAGCTTCCCAGTTTTCGATGTTTATATTGCATTTTTTTAGATTAGCCTTATGAACATCTTTAAACCTCTTATATTGACCACCGATATTCCGCTTTCCATCCTTGAGTTGGGAGTAAAGTAACTGCTTTGGGAGACGGCAGTCAGGCATTCGAACAACATGACCGGTCCACTGAAGTTGGTGTTGAAGGATCATTTTTTCAATGCTAGTAGTCTTTGCTTCTTCCAGTACACTGACATTTGTTCGCCTATCTTCCCAAGTAATTTGCAGGATTTTCCGGAGGCAACGTTGATGAAACCTTTCAAGGAGTTGGAAGTGACGTTTATAGATAGTCCATGTTTCGCAGGCATACAATAAAGTTGGTAATACAATGGCTTCATAAACCAGTGTTTTGGTCTTCTTACAAATATCCCGATCCTCGAACACTCTATGTTTCATTCGAGAAAATGCGGCACTTGCGGAGCTCAGACGATGCTGGATTTCACTGTCGATGTTAGCTGTAACAGAAAGATAGCTGCCAAGATAGAGAAAATGATCGACATTTTCCAGTATTGTCCCGCCAAGCTGGATAGATGGCATCACCAAAGGATTGGCTTGCACTTGCTGATGAAGCACTTTGGTTTTTTTGATGTTAAGTGAGAGACCAAGTTTTTCGTATGCTTCTGCAAAAGCATTTAGGATAGTTTGGAGATCATCCTCTGAATGTGCGGAGACCACATTATCATCAGCATACTGAAGTTCCACAACGGAGGTTGTAATTACCTTACTTTTTGCTTTCAGCCTGCTGAGATTAAAAAGCTTTCCATCTGTTCGATATATAATTCCCACACCGGTGGGAAGTTTCCCCTTGACAAGATGTAAAACCATGGCGATGAAAATGGCAAATAATGTTGGGGCGATAACACATCCCTGTTTAACACCTGATCCCACTTTAAATGGAGCACCATGAGAGCCGTTGTTGTCCAAAACCGTTGCCGTCATGTTGTCATGGAGAAGTCGCAAGATATTCACAAATTTATTGGGGCATCCAATTTTCATAAGGATAGTCCAGAGAGCTGTACAGTATCAGGTCTACAGTATCAGGTCTACAGTATCAAAGGCCTTAGCCAAATCGATAAATGCCATATAAAGGGGTTGATTTTGCTCCCGGCATTTTTCTTGGAGCTGACGTGCAGTAAAAATCATGTCTACTGTCCCTCTAGAGGGGCGGAAACCATATTGAGTTTCAGGGAGGATCTCTTCTGAAATAGAAAGAAGACGGTTTGCAAGAATCCTAGCAAATATTTTACCTGCGGTTGCTAAGAGAGAAATGCCCCGATAGTTTCCACAGTCTGTTCTATCACCCTTCTTAAAGAGGGTGATAATTATGGCATCCCTGAAGTCTTCTGGGATCTCTTCTCTTATCCAGATTTTTTCGATGAGTTTATGAAGATGTTGTACAAAGAACTATGCAGCTAACGTAACACCCACAACACACCTCAGGTCACAGCAAAGGTCCATTTAATTCAATTGTCCCCTCTCAGACTCTCTCCCAGCCAAATCCAGCACTCAATTTCATGCAGAAACCTTGTGTTACATTGCCCTGCACCTTTGCCCAACTAATTACCGTATGCTGGTTTCCTGGGTCATTCTTTTTTTTAATGTTACTACCCTTTAATAGATGTTTGGCGTTTTAACTGTTGAACCTAAAAAAAAAAATTACGGTAAGCTAAGAAACATGAAACTCTACTTTGAATGGGTTTAAATAGCTAATACAGGATTCATACAGACGTACACAACCGAACCCACTGTGGAAGTGCACTCATGACATTTCTGGCACATGTACACTCGTCTTCCCCAGACCAAGCCCAGATGAAACCTGTTTTGCTGCCAAGCCTGTGTCAATCACCAAGCTGCCGCCCCCTTCTGAAGCAGTTTTTCCAAGAGGTTTTTTTTCTTCAAATGTGTTAAACTTAATAAAATAAAAAGCACTAAACAAACATTTGATCAAATATACATGCAAAGTGCTATTTGAGCAAAAGCATGCATGGTGCTGTGTGTGTGTGTGTGCGTGTGTGTGTGTTCCTGCTTGAAGAACAGAGAAAAAAACAAAGAGGAAGAGACCATCAGCATTTGATATGGAAGTTAAACCCATGTCCTTTGAGAAGAGAAAACAAAGGGAAACAGAGCTCATCCCACAGCAGAAAAACTGCATCAGTTCCCACGTTCAGGTTAATCTTTATGCACTCCTTTATCCAAACCAGAACTGTCTTACTGGTTCAATGTCTGCCAACATAAATCTAATTTTAAAAAGTTTCCAACAAAGCCAATCATCATTAAAAAAGAAAAGAAAAAAGAACTAGTAAAGAAAAAAGAAATCCAAATTCAGTCTCATTTGCATCTTCAGTAGCAACATTCTGGCACAAGTGCATGCCAAAGATACTCTACTGCTGAAAACTCACTTCATTAATAATAATAATTTTAAAAAGCTAACCACTGCTGGCATCCCTGTGTACAGAACACATTAGCTGTACATCTGCATATGCAAGGTCATATACTATCCATTGTAATGGCACACTCTCCCATTGACTGGGGGGGAGGGGGGAGAATCCGTGAAATATGAAATACTACTATGAAACCATTATATAGTGTAAGAAACTGTAATTAGGTTGGTTTTCAAAATGTTATTGTTTTGCTTGCAAATTGCTTTGCAGTGCCATCTGCAAAATGGAACAAAACGCTCTCTGAAAGCATGCAAAAAAACAACAACCAAACCCCAGTATCTCCACATAAAGTAGCATCGCTACCAGCTATAGATACCATATTAATGAACACTCCATGAAGACTGGAAAAAGGAACATGTTCCCACAGTAGGAAACAACGCAAGATCTATCTCATGCACTTTCCCAGTCTCTTACTAACCGCTAATTAGGTTTGCTGAAAAGAATTCCAGCCATCATCCTACTCTTGACCAAGTGAATTATATCCCTCAAGTAAGTTCCTGTAGATTCAGTAGTCTTAAAACCAGTCCTCCACTTACAACCCACTTAAAAATTGGTTCTTAAACTCAATCATAGTTTCACCTCAAGCAATAGAAAAAAGCTATTATAAGAGGCAAGGTGTGTGTCTGCACGGCCTAAAGCAGATGCCCTCATGCATTAATTTAAGGTAAGAGAATGACAGAGATTCTCTTTACATACGACTCATCAAGTTTAAACAAGATAGCTAAGGGTGCAACCCTATGGCCCCTAGACATCATCTGGGGGGGGGCCATAGGATACTTTGGATTCCCCGGTCCGAGCTCAGAAACAGAGCTCCAACCTCGGAGCTGGGAATCTGCACTCTGACCCCTGCTCCCCTCCCCTCGCCGCCAACGCTGAAGAACTGTGCCGGCTGCCTCTCCGAGGTCAGGAACTCAACCTCGGAGAAGGGTAAAGAGGACATTCCGGTGGGCGGGGAGGGGAGCAGACTGCAGAGGCCACAGTACAATGTATCCTGTGTCCTCTGCAGCCTCCTTCCCTCCTCCTCTGAAGTGCCCCAGCTAGATGGCTGAAAACAGCAGTTGAGCAAAAATGCAGGGCGGCAGGTGTGGGGAGGCGGAGATCGCCTACGCCACTCCTTTCATTCTGCATAGGATGCCCATAATCCTCCGAGTTCAGAGGCTTACGGGCATCCTGACTAGATTGCGCCCTAAATGGTTTTATTACCCATATTATTTAAAGTAGAGGGGGAAAGTTAAGTCAAAACTCTAAAGAAACTATGTTGCTTTCAAGCAGATCTTTCCAACGGGCATTGGCAACATGAGGGCAGTTATCTTCAGCTTAAAAAACTGAAGTTATATAAGGCTAATCTAAAAAAATGCAATATAAACATCGAAAACTGGGAAGCTCTGGCCCATGAACGATCTAACTGGAGGTTGGCCTTTCACAAAGGTTCCATGGACTTTGAAGAAGCCCGAGTGCAAGGTGAAAGGGAGAAACGTGCTAAGAGGAAAGCACGTCAAATGAATCCTTTACAGGACCATCTTCTATCTGGTAACCTGTGTCCTCACTGTGGGAAGCTGTGTGGATCTAGAATTGGCCTCCACAGTCACTTACGGACCCATCGCTAGAGTCTACACAATCTTCTTTAGAATTTCCTCCTTTTATCCCGGAAGACAATCTTACTCGGTCACGAGTGATCGCCTGATGATGATGATGATGGATTGAGAGCATAATTCATTCTGGAAACATGCTTGTAATCCAAAACACTCTTATATCAAAACGAAATCCCCCCAAAAAAAATTTGTACAGAGATTTTTAATTTAAGCTGTACTACAGTACTTGTATTGCAAGACGTCGCTTGTATATCAAGTAAAAAAAAATTAAATAAATATTTAAAAATGTGCTTGTCTTGCAAAACGCTCCCAAACCAAGTTACTTGTAATCCAAGGTATTACTGTACCCATATTAACATAAAACTCAGGTTGCTGTGAACTTTGTATTCTGTTTTATTTCTGCTGTTTTTTATTGTCTTATATTGTATTTAAATTGTTTTTCATATTTATTTATTTATTGTAAGCCTCCCAAATAACTTTGTTTTGGGATGGTATACAAATGTTAACAAACAAACAAAAAACACATTTGACTTCAAATTGTTAATTTTCCTATAGAATCCCAGCAGTTTTTAATAATAATAAAAAAAAAACCCAACCATAGCCTCTAAACTTCCAAAAACAAGACTCTAGAAGTCAACTGGTGGCCACTTGTGAATCGCCAAAAAAGAGGACATGCATCACCGAGAAAAGAGGACAAAAGAGGTCACCAATCTGCTTATCCTTTGTATACGCTAATTGATATGTATAGTTGCAAATTTAGAAATAATTATTATAACTTAAAACAGAAACACAATACATCTCACCATGGTGTGGAAGACTGTGACCAGGTGACCTGTGTGCCTTGCTCAATCTGCTGTTGATGGGCAACTTCAAGGCACAACTCTTCTTCCTGATGGTCTTTTATCTTTATACTGGACTAGAGCTGGACAGCCCTTCAAATAGAGGACACCTTCAAAATTGAGGGCAGTCCTCTGGCAGCCTTTCACATAGAGGAGTGTCCTTGGAAAAAGAAGACACATGGCCACCCTAGGTCAACTTCATCCTCTTATGTGCACCAAAGGATAGAACATAGATACCACTGCCCTAAGACCTTCCGTTCCTCTAAATGACACCAAACAAAAAGGAAGGCAGTTTCTCGGAGAAAGCACCAGCAGAGAACATGTCCCAAGGACACTGCGAAACTAACCAGTTCCACCATGATACTCATTAGGCTGTCAAGTTCAATTCCAGCTTCACTCAATCACATCATAACGGTAATTGGTCAGGTGGAAATCCAGGCTTGGCTTATGGCTCAAATTTTATCAAGATTATTGGAGACATAAAAAGGATATTTATGTCAGTATGCCAGTGAGCCAGTGTGCCAGAGTGGTAAGAGTTTTGGACAGGAACTCGGGAGATCCGGGTTCTAGTCCCCGCTCAGCCATGAAACTCACTGGGTGACTTTGGGCCAATCACTTGACTCTCAGCCTAACCTACCTCATAGGGTTGTTGTGAGGATTAAATGGAGAGGAGGATTGTGTAAGCTGCCTTGGGTTCCTTTCAGGAAAAAATAATATATAGAGGATATTCTTTAAAAATTGTGTACACTCTAGCGATGGGTCCGTAAGTGACTGTGGAGGCCAATTCTAGATCCACACAGCTTCCCACAGTGAGGACACAGGTTACCAGATGAAAGATGGTCCTGTAAAGGATTCGTTTGACGTGCTTTTCGCTTAGCATGTTTCTCCCTTTCACCTTGCACTCAGGCTTCTTCAAAGTCCATAGAACCTTTGTGAAAGGCCAACCTCCAGTTAGATCGTTCATGGGCCAGAGCTTCCCAGTTTTCGATGTTTATATTGCATTTTTTTAGATTAGCCTTAAGAACATCTTTAAACCTCTTATACTGACCACCAATATTCCGCTTTCCATTCTTGAGTTGGGAATAAAGTAACTGCTTTGGGAGACGGCAGTCAGACATTCGAACAACATGACCGGTCCATTGAAGTTGGCGTTGAAGGATCATTTTTTCAACGCTAGTAGTTTTTGCTTCTTCTAGTACACTGACATTTGTTCGCCTATCTTCCCAAGTAATTCGCAGGATTTTCCGGAGGCAACGTTGATTAAATCTTTCAAGGAGGTGGAAGTGATGTTTATATCACTGTGTCCATGTTTTGCAGGCATACAATAAAGTTGGTAATACAATGGCTTTATAAACCAGCGTTTTGGTCTCCTTACAGATATCCCGATCCTTGAACACTCTATGTTTCATTCGAGAAAATGCGGCACTCGCGGAGCTCAAACGATGCTGGATTTCAGTGTCAATGTTAGCTGTAACAGAAATAATCCTCCTATACTTCTGTGCAGAGATATGTATTTTAACATATAGTGCGACTCCACCTCCCTTTCTGTTCCTTCTGTTCTTTTTGAAGAAGTTATATCCTTCAATTGTTGTATTCCAGTCATGGGAGTCATCCCACCAAGTTTCAGTTACACCTATCAAGTCATATTTGCCCTCCTGTATTATGAATTCAAGTTCATTCTGTTTGTTTCCCATACTCTGGGCATTAATATATAGACATCGAAGACCATGTGCTTTATAGTCTGGCTTTCTTCCTACACTTTTTTGACGACTATTATTTGGCACTATTGGAGCTGCTCTCTCTGTTGTGGTGCATAAGCCTTCGTCCATTGTTACCCCTAATTTTACGTCTCACTCCCATAGGATTCAGTTTAAAGCCCTCCTGATGAAGTCTTCTTCATGCTGTGGCCAAACACATGCTTCCCAATCCTTGTGAGATGCAACCCATCCCTTGCCAGCAGTCCATCTTCCAGGAAGTGTAGCCCATGGTCCCAATCTGTACTCGGTCAGTATTCTACTCCCAACTGGGAAATGGTTTGTAACTTAGATCTCCTTAAACTAGGGTTCTCAGTGACAAGAGCATCTCACTTCACTCCAGAGTCCATCAGAACCCTTATGGCTCAGTTAGTGTAGTGCTCTTGAAAACATTAAATACGACTTCCCCACTGCCACCACCCACAAAGAAACGAGAGGGGTTTGGGAAAACTTTGAATAATCCCATTTTACGTGGCTCAGCTGTTAACATTTGCAATTTTGGCACCTGATAATATTATAAAAACTTTATACAACCTGATGACAGGCCGAGTTACATATCCTATATTACACCCATTACTGTATGTCTTGAATGTAGAAATGAATGGGCATAAAACTAATTCACTTGTTAATACTTAATAATTGTTTACTTTTAAGCTGAGTGTGCTTTATAGACAGTGACTGGGTTCAGACAACACAATAAGCCACACTCAAGGGTTGGGTGTGGGTTGTCACTGAACCATGGGTTGTTGATGAAACGTGGGTTATCGTGTTGTCTGAACCCAGCTGAGATAACAAGCCATGGTGAACAGCCCACAGTTCACAATCCAACAACAAACCATGGGTTCTCGTCATGGGTGGTTCGTGGTTAACAAGCCATGGCTTGTTAGCGCAGCTGGGTTCAGGCAACACGACAGCCCACGTTTCAGCAGCAACCCGCGGTTCAACCCTTCAGTGTGGAACCCAGTCATTGTTCTTCTCCCCCATCCCTTCGTGGCACAGCATGACTAACCATCCAAATTACAGTCATGCCTTGGATTGAGAGCACAATTCGTTCCGGAAACGTGCTTGTAATCCAAAACCAGTGTGGCGTAGTGGTTAGAGTGGCGTAGTGGTGAGAGTGTTGGACTGGGAGTCGGGAGATCCGGGTTCTAGTCCCCGCTCGGCCATGAAACTCACTGGGTGACTTTGGGCCAGTCACAGACTCTCGGACTAACCTACCTCACAGGGTTGTTGTTGTGAGGATAAAATGGAGAGGAAGAGGAGGAGGAGGAGGAGGAGGATTATGTAAGCCGCCTTGGGTTCCTTGCAGGAAAAAAGGCGGGGTATAAATGTAATAAAAATAAAAAAATAAACACTCTTATATCAAAACGAAATCCCCAAAAAAAATCTGTACAGAGATTTTTAATTTAAGCCATACTACAGGACTTGCATTGCAAGATGTCGCTGGTATATCAAGTAGAGAAAAATTAAATAAATATTTTAAAATTTGCTTCTCTTGCAAAACGCTCTCAAACCAAGTTACTTGCAATCCAAGGTATTACTGTAGAACCTTCCATACCCAAGATTCACTTCTCCTAGAGGTGGGGGATACCCTTCAAATCCTTTCCAGAGCTAGAGTTTTAGTCCTATGTTACAGACAGACAGCAAGACACTCTCCAACAATACAGAAAGCCATACTTCTTACGCTACCCTATTCTAGCTGCTTGATGGTCACAAAAACATTTACCTTTTTCTAAACACACACACACACACACACACACACAGGAGGATAGATAGATCTATCCAAAAGTTAACCCTTCAAGGTAAGCTAGATTTTTTTGCACTCAATGCATTTAAGTGCGACACTGTTCCTTCAATCAACTGGGTCTTCAAGTTCCCATTTTCTGAGGGAAATTGTTGAACGCCTGCCAATTTAGCTCGATGTACTAGAAAGGCTCACACAATTCCAAGCTGATAAAATAAAATAATATTGTAGCTAGTATTTTAAATAAGGACAAAAAGAGTGCATGGATCGTACCCAAGACTGAGCAGAAACTCCTCTTAGGAATCAAGAAAACAATAGACACTCAAGAATCAAGAAAAATGTTGGCTTTCCCCCCGCTGTAGGTTAAACAACAACACATAGATACACAGCTGATACTAGAAGAACCCTGAAACCAGCTTTAACCCTCAATATATTTCCTGGTTTCGAAGAAAAAGGTGGGGGAAATCCCAAATGTCTTCTAGCCCTATTACCTAAAAAGATGGTCTTTTCAGCGGAGAATTAATACTTGATAGCACACAGCTACAAGTTACAGTCACAACCCCATGTTTCCCAATCAACCAGTTAACATGAATGCAAGACTGACACAGATTTTCAGGAGAGAAATGGGGGGGGGGGCATTTCCCTCCCACACAGACAGCCAGGCATGATCCCATCTCGGGATCTGGCTGGGGAACAGTAAATCTTTCCATATCAAGGCAAAATGTCAACTAAGAGTTGTCTATATGAAAGAAGGTTCCTATGAGGGCCATTTTGTAGTCTGACATTTCAGGAAGCATGGATAGCAGGACACATCACCCAAGGACAGTTCACCCACAAAACTCAGTGATTAGAAGACAGTGCTATGAAAATTTTAAGAGGAGGAGGTCAAATCCCATTCCAAGTGTTCAGATAAGCAAAGAAACCTCATGGCCAATTCTTTAAAGTTTTTTTTTTTTAAATAGCTAGATATTTATATCAAAATATACATGTGGCATGTCAAATATAAAGCATACATGCATCTATTTTTAGCCCTGTTCCTCCTCTAAATACAAGCAAGTGGGGGACCTGATCCTTATATTTTAAGGAGCAACTGAGCTAAAATACACACATGCGTGACTCATATCTGAAATGCCATGCGTGTTATCTTGTATTTGGGCATTCATAACCTAGCAGAAAGGAATCTCATAAGAACCAACCAAAGGGGGTGGGGGGAGATTGACCAAGGCTGAAAAGATAGAACAAGACAGAATAATACATTTTGCTAGCAGCAAAAGCTGTTTATCCAGCTAAGCAAGAATGATTGGAGCGAGGAGAGCACATGCAGCAAGTGAATATAGTACTAACAGTTCCTACAAACAGTGAAACGGAACACTCTAAAATATTAAAAGAGGACAGGAGAGAAGAAAGCAGTTGTTTTAAACTCTCAGATTTAGGTTTTCTAATTCAGGCTTCTAACATCCCCCCACCCACCCCAAAAAACTATCACCATTCTTCTTTTGAAACCTTGCTTTTCCCAGAGAGCTCTTTGTATAGACATGCAGTTTTTTATTTACTGTGGTGACTCCAAAGAAGCATAAGGAATTTTTGAAGTGAAAAAGTGTTGTCTATAATGGAGATGTGCCAGGCATTTCTGTATATATATATTTCTCACACACACACACAAATAAAGCAACAAGGTTTTTACAGTTTCTCTTTACTAGAGTTCTTTGGTCATGGCAACTTACTACTACCTACATACATTTGCCTACATTCTATGCAGTATTTACATCTGTATACTCCAACTGCAAGTTTCTTTTGATTAAAGAAGACCACACAGCAGTCATACCACTCTTCATTCTACACCCAATACCTAGGCCTACGTACTCTTTTTGATCAGCAATTGAATTATGGGACTCCATAGGGGGAAATGCAATATGGGAGGCGGGGGAATCACCATTTAGTGAATTGACCGGCATGAAATACATATATTTCCAATATAGAAGCCGTTAAAGAGAGATGATATCTAGCACGCTAAAATGAACTGCATGCACTTTAAAGGATGGACAAGTACCGTACACTCTTATTTCTTCTCACGTGCTCACCATTAACACACAGCATCCTATTAAACTGTAGCATAGAAGCGCAATTCAAAAAACAATTTCAGCCTAGACTCGCCTTAATGGGGAAATTGTTTGACATACTGAATGGCAAGGGATAAAGAACTACATGTCAGAAAATGGTCTTGGTTATAGGTCAGTTATAGGTAAAGCTATGATAGTAGCCACATTTGCACATAACAATAAACCAGAAATTCTGGCCTATTAACTCACAATGTACTCAAAAGCTGTTCTCACCTTTGCTCCTTCCTTCATGCAGCAAGTAAATAACCAAACATGGATACCATAGTATTACTTCTGAACATGGGATTATGATTGATTGTGCCCCCAAGAACCAGGACAATAAGCCAGCTTTAAACCACAATTTGTTGTTGGCTTATGAATCCTCGTTACTGGAGCGCAATAAATCCTGAATCCTGGATTCAGATGCATTGCTAAGCTAGCCATGTCTAGATATTACCCACTCACATGAGGAGGAGTAACAAAGTGAGTGAGTTCATGCACTTTGTGGTTTAATAAACCAGTATTCCTGGCTGATTTTATGTGAGAGTACAGCCAGTATCTCTCTGAAAGGGGCAAGAAAGCCTTCCAGAAAGGAAAGAGAGAGCACATTCTAACGGAAGAAGTACTGAAGAGAATGGGTTTCCTAAATAATAGTAAATTCAAATAAACTTTGTGATCACATTTGTAACCACTTACAAAGCACATCCGCGGTCTTTTAATTAATTAATTTATTTATTTATTATATTTATAACCCCGTCTTTTTTCCTTCAAAGAACCCAAGGTGGCTTACATAAGCCTCCTCCTCCTCCATCTCCATTTTATCCTCACAACAACCCTGTGAGGTAGGTTAATCTCATTATTCTGATGTGGAACCAAATTTCTTAAAACCATACAAGGTATTCACAGAGAAAGTTGGGATCTGAAGCCTGCTCACCCACATCTAGCTCATCAAACTTTCTAACCACTGACTAACAACAGTTCAACAGTTTTGGGAAAAGGGTCATGAGCACTTGTTGGTGGCAACAGTGCCAAGGCATTCCAAAGATCTGCCCATTTTTACTGCAGCCACATTTATTTATTTATTTATTTTATTACATTTATATCCCACCTTTCTTCCATTGTGGAACTCAAGGAACATGTGGTTCCCAGGTGGTCTCCCCTCCAAGCACAGACCAATTCCAGACCTGCTTAGCTTCAGCAACGTGGCTGCCTCATGTGCCTTCAGACCATGGCCTGGGATGGTATTACATTTTGGCAAATCCAGAACAAAAATGGGCATGAGAATCCCAACACTAGAGGTCCCTTAGGATTCCATGAAAGAGGGGGGGGGAAATCAGCTGAGAAAGTTAACTTGCAACATATGCACATATACCGTACCACCCCCTTTGCTCTCCAGATTTCAACACTTTCCCACGGCCGACGTACAATCTTGAACTTCTTCTAATCTCAAGCATGATTCTTCAGCAATTATGTGGAGAAATGGATTCGTTTGATCTCACAAGTTTCCATTAGAAAGTCCAAATTCAGAGGACAGCTGTGTCAAATATTTCAAACTGCAAGAGACATGCTAGGAAAGTATTTCTGCCTGCGCTGTAGGGGTACCATCTGCAATAACGTTTTTGACATTCAGATAACAATGACAGGAGGAACTGAGGAATTATTAATGAGGCAACTGGCTCTGCAAAAAAGCTCGCTTCGCGGCAAAACACATGCTCACAATATCTGTGTCAACGTATTCTCAGAGAGCTAACTAGCTCGAAGAATGTGCAGCTTTCTCCCAAAAGGTATTTAGGCAATGTACTTACAAGACTTGGATTCACGAAGCGTTTAAAAATCTCAAAGGCCACACACAGCATTAACAGGTAGAAGCTATGCACAGTCAATTCACACAACATCAGCACTGTGTGTATACACTGTAACCAATCTGATAAAAGTTAAGAACCGGGATCTAGAGCGCTGCAAGGGAGAAGGAGAGGGGGAAAAGAATGCTCATACACTTCCAGGTGTGCAGATGTGTACCTAGCTTGTGCACAAACTAGCAAAGGTGGCCTAGTAAGCACAAAGTGTTTTCCCATCTTACCAGTAGTGGTGATGGGAACAGCAGCCTCCATAGTTCTCATTCCGATTTAACTTCCTGACTCTGCATTGCATTACAAAGCCAAATCTGAGCAAGGGAAATGCTTCCTGGCTCATTCCAGAGCAGCCAAACAAAATAAAGAATTGTGCTGAACAGCAATGTGAAGTTCAGTTGTTACCGCTGTCAGAACTAACTGCTGTCAGACCAAGAGCTCAAGTCATCTTCCTTTTTATCAGTGTTCCGCAGACAGGACTTTTATTTATTTGTTTGTTTGTTTTAGAGAGGCATTTGTTTCTGCTGTTGCTTAATATTCTAGATGGATTGTTACTTTTGAGTTTTAGGGGTTTGCTGCTGCTTTTAACTTTTAATGATTAGTTAATGTTGCGGGGTGTGTGTGTGTTATACTCTATAAGCCACTTTGAGCAAATCCTTTTTTGCTTTTGGCACCTGAATTGTTGGGTTTGGGTGTTTTTAGGTTAGATTATTCATGTTGTATTTTAAATGGTTTTATTGTGATAGTAGGATTTTACTGCTGTTTTACTGGTACTTCTTTTAATAATATTGTGAGCCGTTCTGCGCTCCTTTGGAGGAAGGGTGAGGCATAAGAACGTCAAATAAATAAATAAATTTGAGGAAAGGAAACGCAGGGAGGGAAACTTCTCAAATAATAATAAATGTTTCTATTATAATGATAATTATAATAATAAATAACTGCAAATAGGTGAAGGGAGAGGGGGGGGGAATGGAGGGGGGGTTATGAACCTTTCGTCCTCCCAAAAAAGCCCCATCCACCCCCCGTTCTACAAAAAGTCTTCATCTGAAGAACATTTGGCTCAGTCACATTTTTAAAATGAGCAGAGGATATTAAGATGCTTTAAAAAAAAAAAAGAAGAAGAAGAAGCACATAGGAACAGATCTATGTCTTAAATGCAACTACAACACCTGATCTGGCCATTCTTTCTACATACGTATGTGCTCTCTTTACACTCAAAAATACCACCAGGAGAATTACCGGTACTTACAAATGGAAGAACTTCTTACACAAGCAATAAGGTGTTAGAAATGAGTCGATACAAGATGCAAGTAACATAATTTGCATAACCTTAAACATATTGTATTCAGCCAGTGTAATTTAAAAAAAAAAAATACAATGTATTAGGCATACTGGGAAGGAGGGTGATATTTAAGGGGTTAACTGAATACTAAATGCTCTTTGATATGCTGATCAACTTCAACACTGGAATAAAGATGCTCATAAATATTAACTATCATCTTTGCATGAGTCACCCATAGGCACAATATCTTGTTCAGAAAAAGGAACAGAGCCATTATAATTTCATTCTGTGTGCCTTTTCGATCACCAGGCTCAAAATGCCTAAGAAAATTATTTGAGAGGGGTTGGAACAACAGGCAGAGAGCCAGATTTAAATATAATAACTTTAATTATGGTTTACCAATTTGGTTCTGGCATATAACCCAATTGCCAGGATAAACATTTTAAAACCGAGAGGGCTAGGCTCACACTCAAGATCATTTCAGTAAGTAACATTTTCCAGAAAACTCAACAAGAAACTGCTATGGGTTTTAGTACAGGGCTGTAGAAGTGAATTCATATATTATGAGGCTAGATGTGCTTTCACCCAGGTGAGAACATTTTTTAAAAAATTCTCGCCATCATAGTTTCAAGAAAAGTATATTTGTGTACATTTTATTATTTATTTATATATTTATTATATTTATACCCCACCTTTTTTCCTGCAAGGAACCCAAGGTGGCTTACATAATCCTCCTCCTCCTCCTCCTCCTCCTCTCCATTTTATCCTCACAACAACCCTGTGAGGTAGGTTAGGCTGAGAGTCAGTGACTGGCCCAAAGTCACCCAGTGAGTTTCATGGCTGAGCGGGGACTAGAACCCGGATCTCCCGAGTCCCAGTCCAACACTCTAGCCACTACGCCACACTGGCTTCCTTCCAAAATGTTTTCCTACATGTTTTCCTTCCAAAAGATTGTGAGGAGCCTCCTTGTCCAGGGGAAAGTGGTTTGATAATCACTTTTCAACTATGCTGTTCATATTATATTTTATGGAGTTTATCCCGTAAAACATTTTTATCCCACCTTTCCTCAACAAGACTTCAAGGCAGCTAATAATAAAATAAGAACAATTCCATTAAAAACCATACAGAAATTAAGGGGAGCAGACAACCAAAAGGCATCCGTTAAAACAAAACAGCTTCTAGCAGAACTGAAATACTTAACCAAGAGCCTTTCTGAAAAGGAAGGTCTATACAGTGGCTACATTCACACAAAGCCATAAGCCAGAATTCTGGAAAATCCTGGTGCATCGTCCATGAGCAGCAACTGGCCCACACTGTCCAATCTCTCCCACTTGGCTCCTCCTGCCAGCAGACGCAGCTACAAAAACCATCAAGAAAAAGCTTAGGGTTACATCCTGGTTTGTTGCTGTGATAAAAAGCCACAATCTGAAATCTAAAGCCAGGGTTATAACTTGATTTCAGTTCCCTGGCTCATTGGGGATGACAAGCCAGGAGTCCCAGGTTTGGATGCAACACTAAGCTTTTTTTGATGGTAAATTCCTGCTTACTGTAGCCCAGTCTTCCCCAAGCTGGTGCTCTCCAGATGTTTTCAACTTCAATTCTCATCACCCCCCAGCCAGTATAGCTAATGGTCAGGAATGCTAAGAGTCTGAAACATCTGGAGGGCACAGAATTGGGAAGGCTGCCATAGCTGCTCCCACACAAGCAAACATTCACACGCTCCTTGTGAATGACAGGCCCCAATTCTCCAGAATTCAGGTTTATCATTTTGCATGAATGCAACAAAAGACCAAATGGGAAGGAGCCAGGCAGGCCTTCCTGAGGAGGGAGTTCCAAAGTCTGGGCACAGCTACAGAAAAGGGCATCTCCTTGGCCCCAAGCAAGTGCATTTCAAAGGATGCTGGGAAACACATGAGGGCCTCTGTTGACAGTGTTAATAACAGGGCAGGTTCGTACAGGAAAAGGTACCGGTAGTCCTTCAAATATCCAGCCCCAAATCACAAAGGGCTTTAAACACCAGCACTTTGAATTGGGCCTGGAAACAAATCAAAAGCCAGTGCCGTTGTTTCAACAGGAGGGTAATATGCTACCATAGGCAGCTCCAGTGGCTGCCACATTCTGGAGCAATTGAAGTGTCCAGGCACTTTCCAAAGACAGCTCCACAGAGAGCACACTGCAATAGTCCAAATGTGATGTAATCAAGGAACATGTTACCAAATCTGAAATCTCCAGGAATGGATGAATTTGGCACAATACTCCAGATCTCCAGCTTACCTCACCCTGTAGCTTCATGTAGATACAAAACAGAATGGGAGACAAGATGGAACCTTGGGGGACACTATAGGCTAAAGGCCAAGGTGTTGAACAGGAGCCCCCCAGCACCACCTTCTGGAACCACCCCTACAGGAAGGGTCAGAAACCATACCACAAGTCCTACCCCAGCCAGTCAGTCCAGAAGGATGCCTGGTCAATAGTATTGAAAACGGCCGAGAAGTCCTGCAAAACCAACAGGGATACATTCCTCTGCCCAGTTCCTAGGAAACCATCCAAGGCGGGCAACAAGGCTATTTCAGTGCCACACACTGGGCCTAAAGCCAGACTGAACTGGCTCTAGAGAGTCTGTATCATCAAGAACAACCTAGCATTCAGAGGACACCATGCACTCAAGAACCTTGCCCAAGAATGGAACACTGGAGCCTGGCTAGAGGTTTTCCAATACAATGGGAATTAAGGGAACTTTATTGCTTTTATTTTATTAATCTGTAATCTGCCTTGGATCTATATTTGAAAGAGACAAAGGAAAGAATTGCAATCATTAAAATAATCATCTTCTCAAGAAACATCAGAGTCACCATGTGAGGTAGGCAAGTATTATTATTTCTATATTGCAGATGGAGGGGCTGATTTGCTTAATCCCACCTAATGAGTTTACAGTAGAGGGGGTATTCCAACAGGGGAGTAGGGTCCCTCTGGAAATCACCTTACAGGTCCAGGAATTCTTGATACATGAGAAGGAAAGCTGAGGCTATAGGACACATGAGACCATTGTGTGACCATTTATTTCTGTATTCTTAGTTCAGGTTTCTCTTCCTGGATTGAGATTTGGTGTAGATTTGGGGATCTTTCTGCACAGCAGTCACTCCAAGTTCATGAACTTAATTTACTTCTGCATTTTCCAGGATTGCAACAGAAATTAAGGAGCGGGAGTTTGAGAACTGGGAAGGGGAAGATTGGTTCTACAAAAGCTACAGAAATTTAGCAATCACCTCATTGGTCCAGATTTAAAAACTTTGCCTTGTCAAATGACTTTTACCCATAAAGCCCCCTATCCCTCTTCTCCTCACCTAACCCCACAAAAAAGTTCCACAAAAAGGTTCTGTTCCACAAAAGGTTCAGAGAAACAAAATAAAGATTGGCAGCTGAGCTTGAGCAATGCTTATTCTCCCCCCAGTCTGCAGTCTTAAAACATGAGTTTCAGGGAGGCAAGTCCCATTGAATTCAGCCCCACCACCTACTTCTGGGGAAATATGCTTAGGCTTCCAACTAAGGCTGGAATCACCTAGCTATGAAAGTCTCCAATTTCAACAGGACAAACAGTACGGTATATATAAATTGTAATACAACTGAAGCCCAAGTCCCTAAATGTCAATAACTGGTCAGTGCTTCTTCTGTATCCCCAGTGCCAAAAGTGCATTTCTATTCTTGGGGCTTTTCCAAATGAACTAGAACAAGCTATATTTGTGACCAGTTCTTACATAAAAAGATAAGCTGATTTATGAAATACAGATCCATGAAGATTAAAATTGATCACATGGATGGAAAATTGGGCGGGGGGGGGAAGAGGTACTGCTTGAGCACACCAAGGTAATGCAGATGATACATTTTTTCAAGGGCAACGCAACCAACTTTCCCCTTGATACCACTGTAGAATTAGTCCTGATCGAGCATTATTAGCAGCTTGATAACTCTTCAAGATATGGTGGAAGTGAAAGGGGGGGGAGTCGAAGCTTTGCTGGGGGGGGGAATTATGTTGACCTGTAAACAGACTGTAGTTTAAGAGCCAGAAGTGATTTGAGAAAGGTTGCACTTTGGCAAATGCAAAACCAACATGACCTGTTTACCAGAGGCTAAAATGGGCTGAGCAGCATTTTTTTCAAAGCATCTTTGATTCAGAAGGATGCGGGTAAGCTACAATCTGTCTCCAGCCTTAGAGCCTATCCTAATTGCAACTGCTTCTCCCAGTCCTGCTCAAGTCATTGGAATGGTGAAATTTACCAGGCCATTAGTCCAATCAATTTCACTCATAAGGGAAATTGAAAAGTGTTCTTGAATGGCCGGGCTCTATGGCGAGATTTAACGGCGAGATTTAACTCTGCACTATTTCCCACCCGCTGCTTGGTTTTAAAGAGCTACGTACATAAATACGTGGGTAGGCACTCATCCCTTCATGTGGTTTAATTAAAAAATGTTAGCCCCAGTTCCAAAACTGTCTGGGTGGAGACAGAGAGAAGATGATGCTTGTCGTCAGCACTATACAAGAAGTACCTAACAGTCACATCAAAACATACATGCATGTATTGCAGTATTGTCAGTCAAACTGCCAGGAACCCATGTCAGCTTTTTCCCAAATACCAGCTGAAGCAGCACAAAAGACCTATCTGACCAGAGCCCACAGCACCACAGAAACAACCAACACGAGTATCATGGGCAAGGACAAGTCGTACAATACAGAATCCAATCTCTAGCAAGCTACTGTTTGTACACAGCCTTATTTAAGTTCCTTCCCAGGTTACCGGGGCCAAGCTGGAGACGACAGAGGCAAATCCATGTTGTGTAACCAGGTCGCCACCAATCCCCTATAGCAGCCTTCCCCAACCTGGCACTTTCCAGATGTTTTGGACAACAACTCCCAGCATCCCTGACCATTGGCCATGGTGGCTGGGGCTGCTGGGACTTGAAGTCCAAAACTCATGGAGGGGACCAGGTTGGGGAAGACTGCAAATGAAGAAGGAAGATTTAATGCTCAGCATGGCTGGGCTGGACCCTTTCTCCATTCATTTCATTTTCATAAATAGAGTTGGAAGGAGCCTACAAGGCTATCGAGTCCAACCCCCTGCTCAATGCAGGAAACTAGAGGAGGGGTCTCCCATCCAAGTAACAACCAGGCCTGACCCTGCTTAGCTTTCCACGCTCAGACAAGCTGAGCCAGCGTGAGCCACAGGCCTGTATCAGTGTAGACTTGTCCACCTCAAAGCTCTTCTCCTTCTCGTCTCCCATTTGGGCACCATGGCCAGAAGTAACTCCCAGCAGGAAGAAAAACAACTGCAAGCAAGAGATTTGGGGGAGGGAGGGGAAAATGGGTGGGAAGAGATTTCAGTTCCCTGCCCACACTGCACTTTTAAATCTTCCCGCCACCCTACTTTTATATCAAATCAGCACAACCCGGGTTGGGTCATGCCAACAGCACCAGATGCACTTCACCCCAGGTGTAGCAAGGCTTAAGATGGCATCGCTGAGTCAAGAAGACAGCAAGGAAGTTTGGGGGGGGGGGGGGCGAGAAGCAAGTGGGAATACTCTTCCATGCTTCATTGCCTAAGGGCAAATAACAGGTTCACCCACAATAACTCCCGTGTGCAATCAACTCTAGCTACAAACACACACATGCCAAACCTTGCAGAGGCTGACGCAGAAAGCAGGTGCAGCCACCAATTAAACCTCAGGGGGGGGGGGGAGGAAGAAGAACAAACACAGAGAGCCATCTCCGACAAGACGGCAAAGATAGCCCCCCCAAATCACTCCTTTGACCGAGATTCTCCCCAGGATTTTCATCCATTCTGAGGTTTTGTCAAGTAGCTGAGCGCTGATGGAAAGCTTGGAAAGGGGGACTGGGGGGGGGGGGCAAAGAAGAGAAGATTGGCGACGCCCTGACGCCAACCTCATGCTTTCTCCCTCGAAAAGCACAGTTGTAACCAAAGGATAAACGCGATGTGTGCATGACCGTGTGATTCCCCCAAAGCTGGCTTGTGGGGGGCGGGAGAAAAGATAATCTGAGTGCACAAGATTTATGCCTTCATGGCTAGTGGCGTCAAGTTCCGCCCTTCGGAAGACATCCACATTTATGATCAAAGGGTTGATGATGGATGCATTTCACTCAAAGAGTCCAAGCACATCCTAATCCCTCCCTCCCTCCCTTCGATATGTGTTTCACAGACGAAATGAAATATAGGTTTCGCTTGACGTTGGGGGAGGGGGAGGTAGAGAGACAGAAGGAGATCGTGTGAAAGGGACAGGGGTGGTAACTGAATCCGGAGAACCCTACACTTTACCCCTAAAAATTATTCACAGCGATGATCAAGGAAGGCTCTGGTGCGTTTCCTCGTTATTCCCCACCCCCCTCACCCCAAAGCGCACGAGGAATCCGGGAAGAGAGCTGGAGGGGGGAGAAATCTCAGCCTGTGCAAGCCCTACGCTGGCCAAGGCACCGGCGCGTCTGGCAACCTTGCCCTCCCGGGCCGGCAACGCGGCTCGGCTCCCTCCCCCTCGAGTCGCGACCAGACGCCACAACTTACCCAAACTGCCGGCGAAACCGTCCATCTTGGGCGCAGAGGAGCTCCCGTCGGAGCCCGAAGCGGAGCTGCGCTCGCTGCTCGACAAGGCAAGAGGAAGAAGAGGCGGCGGACGGCCGGAGGCTCATTCACCCTCGTGGCGGCGCCGGCTGCCCCCTCCGTGCCCGGGGCATGGGCTACTCGCGCTTGCCGTCCGTCCGTCCGTCCGGGCTCCTCCAAGGGTCGTCGCCGTGGGCGGCGGCTCTCGTTGTTGCTGTCGTTAGCCGCCCAGCGCGCTGGCTGCCGCTCCTGCACCAGACGCGGCTCGGCAAGGGCGACGCGCGGCCGGTACCCGCCTGCCTGCCTACTTGCCTGCTCCGTCCTCCTCCCGCAGCAGCAGCTGCCACTCTCCAACCCGCTCCTGCGAGCCGCTCTCGGGCCCGCCTCGCAGCGCCCTCTTTGCTTTCGCGCTTCCGACTCCGCCCCACTTGGCAGCCCGGGCTTCCCCTCCAGCGATTGTTGCAATGCGCACCGGCCGTACCAGGAGGGTCTCGGGCCGGGGGGGGGGGGGAGGTGGATCGGGGGGGGGGGAGCAGGGGCCTAGAGATTTCGGTGGGCAGGTGGATCGGGGGGGGGGCAGGGGGCACGCCGCCGCTCTGCTCCTCGGAAGTGCCTCGGCCACGGTGGGGCTCACCTCCAAGTAAGGCTGCTGCCGAGCCTCGGCACTCTGACTTCGGTAGAACTCGGTGAGAGAGTCGCTTTGCGGGTCAGGCGTAGTGGTGGCAGCCTTACTTGGGAATAAGAAGCCGCGCTGAACTCAGCCGCACTCGCTTACTCGTAGGACTGGCCCCAAATCTGACCGCGCGATCCTGTATGTATGCATGTCCGCTCAGTAAGTCCAGTAAGGGCCAAAGAAGACATTACCCTTTAAATCTGTGCTATCAGCTCCGTCTTTTTTCCCCTTTTTATTCTAGAGTAGGCTCAGTGAGGACGATCTGGATCTTAAAAGCCCCACTGCCCGCCACACTAGGGTCCCGATCTACATTGGGGTCCTGCACCTACACTAGAGTAAAAATGAAAACAGAAAAGAAAGAAAAAAGCAGCTGCTAGACACAGATTTAAATTAATGTCTGTTTTGGCCCTAAATGGGCATAGGATTGCGGCTTTACAGTGCAGCCCTGTATATGTCTACTCAGATGTAAGTCCCATGGCGTTCAATGGGTGTTAATCCCAGGTAAGTGGATATAGGATTGCAGCTTTAAGACTAGTCAATTTAAATCTGTGCATGAAGAGAAAAACATATTACAGTGTGTGTGTGTGCATATACATATTTAAGATTATGCACACATGTATCACAGAGGGCAACACCCTAGGGCCAGTTGTCCTGTGTTTGCCTCAGGGCTGGCCCAAAACATTTTACTGCCTGAGGCAGAGCAACAAATGGTGCCCCCACCCACCCAAGGCCAGCCAAGGTATTTTGACACCTGAGGCAGAAGATCCTAGAAATGTGTCCTCTTCTCCCAAATACACACAATCATAAACAATTTGCTGCCTTTTCATGACACCCAAAATCAGCTATCTGAGGTGGCCAGTTCACTCTGCCTAATGGTTCAGCAGACCCTCGTTTGCCCCATTCACATATAAAGCTGTGGTGCAGGGGCCTGATTCTTATGCAAAAAAAGAACAGCTTCCTCCACCATCCTGCGCAGCAGTTTTGTCCCTGCCCAGTTCAGTTCAGAAGCAACTTGCCTGGGAATAAGCTCCATGGAACTCAGTGGTACTTACTTCTGAGTAGACATGTAGAGGATTGCACTGTAAATTAACCAAGAAGTAGACATCTGCAAGGGAGGAAGGTTGCACAACCTACGTACTGCAGTCAAAACGGACCCTATTCTGCACCTGTCCCTTTCCCCATCACATACTATGGACAGCAAAGGGATAGCCAGAAGGGTTTTGGTTGTTGAATGAGGTCATATAATCTGGACACATCATGAAGACATGGATAACTATGGCAAGATCGCTATATAATAATGACACACAAAGATAAATAATAAAATATGAATATGCGACACTATGCGACAACGTGATTGGAAGTTAAGTACCACTGAATTTCTGCTTATTGCCTCTATCTCAGTTATTATTAGGAATCCAATTTAGTCATTGAGATCACAGTAGCCCACAAATTTCCTGCATGTCAGTGTGTTCTAGGAAATGTTCCATGACATTTCATGGATTCTTGAAAATGGTTTCTTGAAAATGGTTTCCAGAATTTGTAATGTATTATAATTATACAGTTGGGATTTGGTGATGGCCAGCAATATAGCAATGTTCCAAGAAGCAGACACATTTATGGCTGATAGGAATGTTAATAGCTATTAACCAAGGAGTTTTCCACACAATTAGTCAAAACTTGTCCCGATCGCTTTGGGATGTTGCTCCCTCGCAATGACAGAAACAAGATCTGTCATGTGCATTTAATGGATTGGGGGAAGCCTTACTGCGGGAGACTTCCCTTGCTATACATGAATAGCCATGATGTTTATTTATTTATTTATTTATACCCCGCCTTTTTTCCTGCAAGGAACCCAAGGCGGCTTACATAATCCTCCTCCTCTCCATGTTATCCTCACAACAACCCTGTGAGGTAGATTAGGCTGAGAGTCAGTGACTGGCCCAAAGTGACTGGCTGGGGCATGCTGGGAGTTGTAGGCCTTTTTCCCTATCTAAACTTGCATAGGATTGTGCCCATAGAAATGTAATAAATGAAAAATCCTTTAAATCCCTCCTCAAAATTCACCTTTTCTGGTAAGCCTTTGGATCATTCCCCTAGTCCCTATACCTTATTGTAACTAAGCTGAAGTATGTGTAATGGAAGTCACCATGTATTTGTCCCCTGCTTGATTATGTTAGGTTTTGCATGGGCAGAACGAGGATTGTCACCTGACATCAGGATTGTCACCTGACATGGAGGATGTCTCTTGAGGTGAAATACACAAGGTCTTCAGACATAATGTCACCAGACATAATGTCAAGGTCTATGACTCAGAATCATGTGGACAATTGAAGTAAACATGTTGTGAAAAACAGGTTATATAATAGGTGAGTAATATCCTATTTATAGATGCTATAAATAGGGTCTTACTATATAAGTTGGGGTAAGTCACACATCCCCTCACTTCTTCCTCACTCTCTCTCTCTTGTTCTGGACTTCTACTTCAAGTCAGTCACTTCACTTCATCTCAGCCTTACCACTGGGGTCTTCGATTTGAATCTGCAATCATGTAGTGAGTAAGAGATGCATTGCTTGCCTTAATCCCATGTAATTGGGTCTTACAAATAAACTCTTTAATCTTTATTAACTGCTGTTATCTCCTCCTTCCGTCTGCGTGACTAGGACTGAGGGTCACTGGCTAGGTAAGCTTTTGAACCCGGGTCAGTCCAGCTCTCACATCAGGTTATGGGCCCAGATTACGAGCAGAGATAAGCCAGATGGTGTAGATAACCCTGATTGTTGGTCCAGATAATCCAGGGACGCAGGAAAAACGGCAGTTATGAGGTTAAGAGATTGTTTACAAATGTAAGACGGTTGGAATGTAAACAACCGGGAAGGCAATGTTGCTAGAGCTGGATGCTGATAACAGCGGCTTGGAATGCAGCACAACTGAAGAATGCAGGACAGAGAGACGAAGGATTTTTCGTTTTGGAAGAAGCTGGAACGGAGGTGCCAGGCTTGGCAGATCCGAGGCTACTGAACAGTGAACAACGCTGGACACAAGGATTTCGTTTTCCACAGCTTGCTGGAGTGATTGTCAAGGAGCTGTATCGGGCAAGGAAATATCTCCAGGAGGCTCTGTGTCTACTCATTTGAGACCAGGCTACAGCAGGAGGATCATATTTCTTTTACAGTTTGCTTCTTCGCTCAGCAGCGAATCAGCTATCTCTTGCATTGTGTCAACAATAGCTTGGATTACAAACGACGTGGATTACATCTGACGTGGGTAAAGTGTCTGGAGCGTGTGTCGCAGCAAAGTCACGTGTGACTGGAACGTATCTTGGGAAACTTGATACTACACGGAAGGCTGTACTAAACCAGCGGAGGAGTGGTTTTAAAACAGCGGGGGAGAAACAGCGCAGCAGTTTTTGAACAGAGAAAGCTGTACTTCAAATAAGAAGCTGTTCTTCAATTTTCTTTATTTTCTTCATGTGGGATCACAGAAGAAGGGGCTTGAAATCAGCAGGGGTGCTGCTGATGGGGAAAACATTGTGTTTTAACCCAGGACATAACAAAATGGACATTATTTTGTTTGGACAGAAAGCAGTGGATTGTTTAAACGAAGCTTTCTGTGTTGGACATAAATAAGCAGAAAGAGGACTATGCAAATAGTCAGGAGTTTAACAGTCATGTTTTTGGAACTGTATTTCTTGTAAGTTTGAATCACTTGGAATCAAGAAAGTGTAATATGCTCTGAAAAGTCAGGAAATGTACTGTATGTATATATGACTTGAGTATATTGTAAATTTCTCTGTAGCAAAATGTGAAATACTGCATAATTAGGTATGTTTATATGGCAAAGCTAAGAGATGGATTATTTCTTTTATACTGTAATAATGTAATAAAGAAATGGAAAGTTGTACTGATGCAACTATGAAAAGGTTAAATGCTTATATGTATGACATGTACATGCATGCATATCACATGATGTTTGATCATTTAGATTCACAGACAGTAAAAGAAAATGTAAACTGTTGGTGGGGAAAGCATTTGGAAATTGTAATTTTCACATGAAAGGTTATTTTGTGCACATATACAAGGGATGCTAGCTTCAACAGGTAAACTGGAAGGCAAGCTAACAAATCATTTAATTTGTTCTTGGTGATCTTGTGGATACTCTGATGGTTTTTAGAGGAGAGGCACGTTATTTCATGATGTTAATTGAACAATACACTAGGTACAGGTTGTGTACATGTTAGATAGAAAGCTGGAGAATTGAACAAAGTCAAGGTATTTTGTGCTTGGGTGGAAAACAAGCATATTACCCATGTTACCTATTTCTTTTGAGATATGGGGGAAGTTCAGTTCAGTGCATACTTTGATGCATTTCTAACAGGATGTGGTATTGAACACATGGATTGTGTGGAAGAGTAAACAAACACTCAGAAGAGGTGATACTAATTAGGCTAATGAGGTTTGGGTAGAAGCTCATAAATGTTTTGATTATGTACATGATAGAAGTTTTAGTTCTGTGTGTTGAACTGTACACCTTATAGAAAGTTGTGTATAGGAAGAATCTTCTGGAGAAACATTTCAGGATCTTGGATCTGATATGTAGGTACATAAACCTCAAACTTAGAAGGAATCTGTAAGGGAGGCGTACATGGAATTTTTCTAAAACATGAATAACACTAGGATAGTGAGATTATCTAGAAGTGTTGAGTATAATGCTGAATGAAAAGGTGAGATTTTTCAAAATTAATTCTGTTAATGCAGGGGAAGCATCAAGGTCAGAGTCAGAATAGAAAAGCATTTGCTGAAAGACTGTCAGGTAAAATTGACAAACTCTGATACACATTTGGTTCAGAGTATGGAGGCTAAACAAATGATTGTCTATCATTGGTGCAAGTTCATTGGAACAGGAACCTGATAACTGATGAAGTAAGGAACAGGTGAGTCAAACAACCTGTGAGATATCAGTATGAATTTGCAGGAAAAGCCATTTGAAACTCAAAATTTCAAAGAGGGAAAAATTGTCTGTTAAGGAAGCTAAACCATAGCTTCAGGCTATGCAAGCTGAGTTGAATTCTTTGGATAAAGAACAAAACATGGAAGCTGGTGAAACAAACAGCAGTCCATGGAACTCATTGTTACCTGATAGATTTTTTAGGTGAAAACTAACCAGATTGGAAAAAGGTTATGTGTGAAAAATAGCAAGATTGGTTGCTTGTGATTTTGCTAAATAAAGGGGCTGGATAATCATGAGATGAGTGCAACAACCATTTGTTTTGGAAACAGTTAGACTGATGTTTAAGAATGTGGAGAGATGTATGAATATTTCACAGTTGGAAATATTGGAACATAAGCATTTTAAATGAGAGGAAGTCTTTGGAAAACTGTCTGAGAATTTTCTTTAGGAACAACTAGAATCAGCTGGAGGCTGGAATTCTGTTTTGAACTCAAACATTGCTGGATTGAGATTTGCACAGAGAGGCAGATCAATGTTTGTTTGTTAAACAGGAGGAACAGGGACATAGACTGTATGTACTGTGTTAGTTGGATAATCTATTGTTTTTTCTGGACAGATAAAAGCAATATGATATAATTGATCCAGGGTTTGGAATTTCATTTTGAATTGAAACTGCTTGGTGGTGGATCAACTGTCTATCTGTAAATAGAAGTTGAGGGAGAACCAAGAGGGCAGTATCTTACTGCAACAAACCAGAGAAAATCATGGATGTGATTGAGAATTTTGGAGATAGTTAACTCAGTGCAAGACTCCAAATAATTGAGGATTTTCAAGCACATGCTGATGGAAAAGCAGTTGGAATGCTACACAGAAGCATTGGGCTGTTGAGCTTCATTATGCAAGCAACAAGGCCAGATATTGCTGTCAGTGTAATAGGCAGACTGTTAGACCAACAGGACATGCTTGGAGAGCTCTGAAAAGGAGTTGTGCATTATCTGGAGGGAACATCATACTTCAGACTAAGTTTTACAAGTCAGAGCACAGGTGGCTTACAGATTCACAGAAATGCCCGTTGTGGTTGTGATAGTAAGAACAACAAGAATACACCTGAAGTTTGTTATTTTTATAACCATACTTTAATTGATTTTGTAAGAAATAATCATTTAAAAGTTAGACTTCAACTGAAGCTGAACTGAATGCATTGTATTATGTATTGTGCTATTATGCTATTGTAAAGCTTGAATAGTTATTGCATTTGTTTAAATAGTTTAAATTGTTAAAAATGTTTAAATGATGCTGGGATTGATGTGAAAAACCTATTACAGTTTTTTCAGGACACCAAGGCAGGATTGCTATGCTGCAGGCAGATAGCAATGCACAAAGAAAAGTTTTGAGTCTGCAAATAAAACTGTGTCATGCAAAGGTATACATCAGAAGTAATTTGATGGTGGTTCAAATTTCTGGCAGGTAAAGTTATCCCTGCAAAGTTTTTTTTAAGTCAAAGTCCATAGATGAAAGAACAGCATCAGAGTCAACAAAACTGTTGCTGTTGTATTAGTTAAATAACCACGTTCTGCAACAAATGCAAAAAGCAGGGGGATGTTAGGTTTTGCATGGGCAGAACGAGGATTGTCACCTGACATGGAGGATGTCTCTTGAGGTGAAATACACAAGGTCTTCAGTCACCAGACATAATGTCAAGGTCTATGACTCAGAATCATGTGGACAATTGAAATAAACATGTTGTGAAAAACAGGTTATATAATAGGTGAGTAATATCCTATTTATAGATACTATAAATAGGGTCTTACTATATAAGTTGGGGTAAGTCACACATCCCCTCACTTCTTCCTCACTCTCTCTCTCTTGTTCTGGACTTCTACTTCAAGTCAGTCACTTCACTTCATCTCAGCCTTACCACTGGGGTCTTCGATTTGAATCTGCAATCATGTAGTGAGTAAGAGATGCATTGCTTGCCTTAATCCCATGTAATTGGGTCTTACAAATAAACTCTTTAATCTTTATTAACTGCTGTTATCTCCTCCTTCCGTCTGCGTGACTAGGACTGAGGGTCACTGGCTAGGTAAGCTTTTGAACCCGGGTCAGTCCAGCTCTCACAACCCATACCTCCATTTCCCCCTTCCTCTGCTGTTTCCCAGTCTCTTCTTTTAGATTGTAACCCTCTTGGGGTGGGCACCTGACATACCTGCTCTCTGTAAAGTGGCATGTACACAGATGGCACTGCACAAATAATAAGTGTCTATATGTACCCTTTAAAATGGTGCCTGTGATGTTACCAGTAACAAGTAATGCACACCTTCTCCTGCAATGCTTGGGGAAGGTGGTTGCTTTTTAAACTACTTTTTTATGTAAACATATTGATTGGCAATCGTTGGAGAGTTTAGTGTGCGGGGAAGGAGGGAGGAAGAGGAAGCAAAATGGGTGGTGTGGCTGAGAGGAGGGAGGTGAGAGGGAGTGCCGGGCCATTCCACCAGCCCCGCTGAAAGGCCTCCCTCAACTGTCACAACCGACAGCCATTCCAGCAGGCTGTGCAGAGGGAGATGAGAGGGAGTGCAGGGCCGTCCCACCAGCCCTGCCAGAAAAATTGATTAATGTTTCCCCTTCTTCCCTCCCCAATCCCCATTCCTTTTTCCTTGTGTGTCGTGTCTTTTTAGATCGTAAGCCTGCGGGCTGGGACTGTCTTGTTAATTGATTACGTATATGTAAGCTAGCTACTCTGGGAACCTTTTTGGCTGAGGAGCGGCATAAAAATGTTTCAAATAAATAATAGTAGAGGTGGCCAATTCAGACAGTTTATTTTATTCTTCATAATCTGTACCATCATCAGAGCCCCTGCCAAAGGAAGTGAGGCAGGTGGCTACTAGGAGGAGGGCCTTTTCTGCTGTGGCACCCCGGTTATGGAATCACCTCCCCAAAGAGGTTCGCCTGGTGCCTACTGTATTCTTTCCGGCGCCAGGTGAAGACCTTTCTATTCTCCCAGGCATTTTAATCATTGTAATCATCTTAATCATTTTAATCTTGTAGTTGTTTTTAACTCCGTTATTGTAACTGCTGCTGCCAGCTCTGCTGTGTGCTTTTAATCTGTGGTTTTAAATTTTATATTTATTTTATATTGTATTTTATGGTTCTAACTGTTGTAAACCGCCCAGAGAGCTTCGGCTATTGGGCGGTATAAAAATGTATTAAATAAATAAATAAATAAAGAAAGAAGAAGAAGTAGAAGAAGAAGAAGAAGAAGAAGAAGAAGAAGAAGAAGAAGAAGAACATTTTTGTAAAAGACCAACAACTGGGTCTTTGGCATGAGTTCAGCACTTAACGGGTTAACCGGCACTGAGATCTTGCCCTTTACAGGGATATCAAGCGATTTAAACCCAACCGCGACCGAAATATAACACGTAACCGTATTTAAACCAGAGATTAGACTTTATTTACTACAAGGTTAATGGAGCGGAACTAATAGACTTCCAGGAATGTTACAACATAAACAAAACCAGGTCGTGACCTGATTCACTAGAAAGCTTCAATACAGAGGTGAAGTGTATTGCAGTAAGAGAGAGTCACTTCACACCAGAGACTCTGGACTTATGGAATTTGCGTAGCAGTCTGCGTCACCAACTCCGAGCCTTGCTGCGCTCAGGGAAGAGAACTGCTTGGTCCTAGCTGGTGCTAGGCTTGTACGAGATCAGCCCGTCCCGTGTTCCCAACAACTCAGTACCTCTGGCAGGGTTTTTTAAAAAAAATTTTACCCTGCCCGCTCCCTCCCCGCCTCTTGGCGATCAGGTGGGCTTATTCCTGCCTGGGAAAAGGTGGCGCCTTGGATTTACCGGCCTCCTTTTGGGATACTTGGCAGCTCTTTGAGACTGCCTCTCACCTTGGGATTGTTCATGTCTCTCCATGTGGATTGATGCAGATGTGCTCTATTGAGGGTATGCAGATGTGGTCACGTACAACCCGTTTGACCAGAACTGTGTCTCCTGTCCCCCAGGTGGGGGATTGTGCAAAAAAGGTTTGCCAATGTACAAGGGGAAAACTATGTCAGGGTTCATGTCAGGGTTCGTGTCACTGTGTGTGTGCTCAGGCTTTCGCCACAATTTTAAATAAAAAATAGTAACCAACTTTCCCAAATATCTTGTGCAGAAGAATCCTAGGCAGATATACTAAGAACTCATTCCCTCTGAGTTCTTTCGGACTTACTCCCCAAATCAGAGTGCATAGGATTGCATTTGTGAAGCCCAATCCTATGCAAGATTACTTAGAAGTCAATCCTACTGTTTGGATGGGATTTAAAGAACATATGCGTAGGATTACAGCTACAGTTTGGAAATGGTTCCCAGAAAACCTCCAAGATGCCGTGTGTCTTTCTTCCTTCAAATCCCTCCCCATCTTTGCCGTAAAGCTTTTGGTCAACCCCATAGCTCACATGCCTTACTGTAACAAGTCTAAGCGCATGCGACTGAAACCACCCTGTATTCCTTCCCTGTTCAGCCCTGCCTCCACATCACTTCCATTCCTCTGTTGCTCCCCTTGTGTCAATTTTTATATTGTAAGCTCCTTGGGGCATTTTACATTGTAAGCTCCTGTCCTATTGTACTTTGTAAAGCACCATGTGCACTGATGGCATCATATAAATAAAATATTTTTATCTTTTGGAGAAAGATTCTAGGCCTCAGCCAGATGCATTAGATTTCTACATGCAATGATGGATTGGCTGTTAGCTTATAGGGGGGAGCATTTCGGAATGTGGTCCACTACCTGAAATTTGAAGGGGTTTAGCCCTAGCCCTAGCAGGACTAGACCATGTCATTTTGATGAATATGTAAATTGGCTGAAGATCTCCTGAAGGATGGATAGCTGAGGAATGCTGGGAGTTGTAGGACCTTTTTCGGTCGAAACATGCATAGGATTGCACCTTTAGTGAAGGAGGAGTTGGAGATCCACTCCCCCCCCAACCCTGCCCCTCGCAGCTGTGGCGGAGTGACAGGCAGAAGCCCGGGGAGGGCCAACCTGAACATTCCAGAGGGTCTGATTGGTTTAAGCAGAGAGCATAGAGCCCCAGGGAGTTGGCAGTTAAGAGGAGTCAGTTGTCAGTTGGGGAGAGAGTGGGTTGGAGTGAGAGAGGGAGTGGGAGGTTAATAGAGTAGGTAGGGAAAGGTGGTACTGAAGAAAAGAGTTCAGACAGGAAATCTAGTAACAAGTTGTGAGAAAGCAAACGTTAAGGTGTTAGTATAGAACACTTCACAGGAGTTTCCACTTAGGGACTGAAGGACCTTCTGTCTGAGGAAGAAGGTGAAGCTCTGGACTAGTGAGAGGGACAGTTAAGTTCACGGGTCTCCTGATACTTGTTAAGGAAAAATTCCGTTTTTGCCTTCACATACTGTAACTTCAAGTAACCAAGCCAAGTTGATACAAAAAGCACTCTATAACATCTGCCTGCCTTTGACCTGAATTTAAACAAAGAACAAGTTTGAACTTTGTCGGGAGATCCAGGTTCTAGTCCCCGCTCGGCCATGAAACTCACTGGGTGACTTTGGGCTAGTCACTGACTCTCAGCCTAACCTACCTCACAGGGTTGTTGTGAGGATAAAATAGAGAGGAGGGAGGAGGATTATGTAAGCCGCCTTGGGTTCCTTGCAGGAAAAAAGGCAGGGTATAAATATAATAAGTAAATAAATAAATAAATTGAATGTATCTGGTGAAAATCCAAGTTATCTGTTCCTGAGTTGAATATAAGTTTAGAGACTTTGTTAGAACAATAAATCAATCTTTTTATTCAAAGTTCTAAGTCTCCAGAGTCTGACTGGTGGACAGAAAAGTAAGAAGTGAATTAACGGAGGGGCACCCTGCTTCAAGTAATCAAATAAAACAAACTGCTCTTAATAAAGACAAACAAACGTGGGTGAACAGCTACATATAAGGCCTAAGACATATCATCGGCTAACGCAGCTTAAGAAGACAGCTTAAAGTCTGAAGTGACCAATACAAGGTGGCACTTGGTGAGAGTGAAGTACACATTGAGGGTGTGGGCTTTGGAGGAGGGGTCCCATCCGCTACAGCAGCCAGCATGGAAAGAACTGTGCCGGCTGGCCTCTGAGGTCAGAAAATGGACCTTGGAGAGGGGGAAAAGAGGGCATTCTGGTGGGCATAGAGGGGAAGAGACTGGAGAGACCAGGATAAAAGTTATCCTAAGCCTCTTCCAGCTGCTTTCCTTCCCCCTCTGAAGCGCCCTCACTAGACGGGCTAAAAAGCCCATCTAGTGAAATCTGCAGGGTGGGAGGACGAAGATCACCTCCCTGTATTGGATGATCGGAAGCCTTTGATTTCAGGGATTTCTAAGTTACCGAGGTCACAATCGATTGGATTTCACCCTTAGTGAGTGTATATCTACATAGCCTATGAAGGTGCGTTTTTTTAAACTTTTTTTTCATTGTAAAATTTCAACAAAGTAAAGAAAGAAAAAAGAAAGAAAAATGTGGCTACATAGATTTGAATATATCAATTTCAATACATACATATGAAGTGTGTGTGTCTGTATATGTGTATGAGAAAATACAGGTTTCTAAGAGCTATACATAAACTTCAACAAAAGCAGACCAAATATCCAAATAAGTATCAATTTCCAGGTGGTGTCTATATACTACCAGTTCAACTGGTGAAAGAATTGCAAGGTCTTCAATCCATTGCATTATGCAAGGTGAGCGTTTATCCTTCCAATGTTGTAATATCAGTATTTTAGCTGTCAGAAGGGTGTGGAGAATCCTTTTGTGCTGATGACCATGCATTAACTTCTAGGAAGCAGGTAGATAATTTAAAAGAGCATGTACATCAGTAAATATTAAGCAGTGTTCCAATACAAAATGTATCCGTATAATGACCTCCTCTCCAAAAGAGGCAACTACTGGACATTGCCAAAACATATGCTTAAAAGAAGCATTTGCTGCATTGTATCTCCAACAATTAGCCGACTTAGACTACCCTTATTAAAGAGAAGTAGCCTATGAAGGGTTAATAAATGTACAAGAAAGAAAGATTCAATTAAATAGAACTGAAGTCAAACATGCCAAAGGGTGATATTAAACAGAATGAAATGGTGGTGATGCGACTGTTTTGGTGATAGTTACGGTAACTTTTCTCCCGACAAGACCAAGAGATGACTGGCAGTATTTGGCAGCTACATTGCAAGGAGAGTGTCCAGTCTGCCTGTATAGAGCGCAGCAGCTGTCCAGGAACTTCTGCTGGGAATTAAATTGCGTTCTGCACAGACTATGAATAATGCAGAGCTGTCTTGCACTCTCTTTATGTTGGTCCAAGTCAATCTCCATGACATTTCTTCTACTGAAGAGCAGACTTTTGCCAACAGTCTGCTCTGGAAAAGTCCACATATGAAATACAATTTTTTCTAGCTGGGCTAGAACACCAGCAGTTTGCTGAATCTGACCCTCGATGAGCACCTCGCTCTACTGCTACTAAATGTCCACAGAGAACAGATACGGGAGCAGATTCAGGTGCAGACAAGTGTGAACTATGTAAGGATACCTGACAAACAAATAGTTGTGGACTGGCATCAGTGGGAACAGAAGGATGTGTGGCAGACTTAGCTGAAGGATGTCACTTTCTTCACGAAGTATCCACATAGCTCCACATTAGCACATGGTGGGTGCAGGGCACCATAAAGAAGCCAATTGCCCCATCACTTCAGAGCTTAATCTCACATGAAATGAAGCCTAAAGAAAACCTTGGGGTTCAATCTACACATTCTGTCTAGCATGCATGGTGGAGCTATGCATGCTAGTTTTCGTTACCATCATGTCAGCATGTGTGGCTGTGATACCGATCAGGATTGCAGCACCTGCTCTTTTCCATGAAATTCCCCCACCCTCCATTGGAGTCAATGAAGCCTCCTCCTCCTCCTCCTCCTCCTCCTCCTCCTCCTCCTCCTCCTCCTCCCAACATTCTCAGTCTCAACAGTCAGACAGCTTTCTGTGGGCACTGAGCATGCTCAGTCCTCATTGGGCTAGTTAGCCCCCCCCCACCTAAGTTCCCCACCCTCAAAGATTATTTTGTGTGTGGCTATTAGTTTTGGCTGCATAAGTGATGGCGCTTGGAGGGGTTGTGGAGGAAGTGGTGGTAGCTCAGTGGTAGAGCACCTGCTTTGCATGCAGAAGGTCCCGGGTTCGATCCCCGACATCTCCAGGTAGGGCTCAGAAAGAATCCTGCCTGAAACCCTGGAGAGCTGATGCCAATCATTGTCGACAATACTGGGCTAAATTAGAATACAGGCTGATTAGCAGGCCTCTGGGAACGGAGCACTTCATCAATTAACTGTGTTCATCCAAAGGAAGTACATCATCCAACATCATCCAATATATATAATCTTGCCAGTACAAAGGGTAAGCCTAGATTATCCTTGAAGTCTTGTCCAAGTCAACATTTCTTGGTGCCAGACAACCAAAATGCCATTGGAAACATGGAAAACATTTGGCCACCCCAGCAGAGCATACTGCTTTCGGTGTGCTCTTGATCTTAAGCTTCCCACACAGGTTTTATAAATCTCTTCCGATGCCGTAAGAACCCCATGGGGAGCAAACTCATTTATCATTCCTCATTTATCATGACTTCAACATTGTATCTGAGAACTACAGGCCTTCAGTGTAAATTCTTCAATCACTTCCATGCCTTCTCATGGGTAAACATACATTTAAGGATAATTTATAGTCATAATCCCTAAAGGAGTTCATATATGGTTCCCAAGCTAAAGGTTTCCAAAATTATACATTTTGAGAAATGAAACAGTTCTCAAACATTCTGACCAGCAATGAAAGCATACATTCAAAGAAAGGCTTCTTTTATAGCAGAGCTGGGGAAACTATGGCCCGTGGGAGCTTTTCATCTGGCCCCCAAGCACCTATTCAGCCAGTTGGACTGGATGCCTCGCAGAGCTATGGGGATGAGGAAAAACACATCAGATCCCTTGGATCCATACCTAGCTCAACAAACGGGTTCTAGGGTTCTAGCAGTTTTGTTCTCCACCAGGGGCAGGTCTTTTGTAAAGCAAATGGGTCTTCATTGCCCATTCAGTCCCAAGCCACCCCAAAATACTTTGCATTATACCAGGGGACAATGTATTGTCGTTGGGAAAATTTCACCAATGTCTGTGAGGATTGCTTCTAAGCTCAGAGATAACAGGGGATTCCGAGGGGTGGTGGTGGCAGATGACATCAGCATCCCTGCTAATAAAAAAGTGCCAGTGCTGCGTCCCTACGAGCCCTGACTACACTACACCACTGGCTAAACTGCAACCCAGGACAGTGAAGAGCGTGGCCATACTTTTGCCTTGGTGATGGGCCCAACACCACTCTCGCCAAGGGACCCAGATGTCTTGTGAGAGGATGGAGTGGCTAGTAGAACAACTGCAGCTTACCACACACCTGTTTTAAAAGGTGATGTGAGGCGGCCTTCCATTTCTCCAATTCTGAGGCCCAGGGAGGACTGGCTTGGGGGTGGTGATCAGGCTAAGTGTAACCCTGCCAACTGGCAAATACTGGTCACAGATTAACTGAGATATTTTACCCTGTGTGGCTCTAAAATCATGAAGTTGCTCCAAGGAAAAGAAATCAGACAGATCAAATATTCAAAGATGTATTTTATCAGAAATTTATAAAATAAAATAACTTGCAACCAGGGGGCAATCTACACCTAATGGTTATTGCAGTAGTGGATCACTTCTGTGATTTGCAGGGCACATGACACACTCACTTTTCATTTCCGGTTGCATTTTTCTTGCATTCTTGTTCTTCTTTTCTTCCGTAATTTCCTGGACTACCTTTATTACGATCTTTCCTGTTATTGCAACTCACTATCCCAGTATGTGGCTATGTGTGTGTTGAAGTAGGGAAATAAAATAATAATATTCCCTCTTGGAAGCAGAGTTGCAGGGATATTGGACCTGTGGATTAGGCTAGATAAAACACAAGCCAAGTATTCTTTAGCAAAAGGTTTTACTAAGGCTTTTGGCTTGATCATGAACAGAGCCTATACAGAGAGCAAAACAGAACATAGCATACAGAGCCAGACAGATAGTGTGAGTGACTGCCTCTATCATCATCATCATCATCATCATCATCATATACTTATATACAATATATGCAAGACCTTCATATTGCAAGCAGTTAAACACACCTGCAAGTAATTGAACACATCACCAGTCTTCACCTATCTATGTGTCCTTGAGAGCACAATAGAAAAAACATTAACTGGCACACAGAGGAGTGAAAGATCAGCTACCTCCTTGGACACTTAGCTGCACCTGTCTCCAAGGCTAACTTTCTGCCTCGAAGAAGGCAAACCTGAATATGAAAATATTCTGACAGCGTGTTCTCACCGGGCGCTGTCTTACCTGTCTCGGTGTGGCTGCGAAATTGTCCTAAGCAGTGTCAGCCAATTGTTTTCGAAGGGCGGGGAACATTTGGCTTTTTTCTCCCAAAGCTGTATGGGGCTTCGGCAAAGGAGAGATTACTTTCCCGCCTGTCTCCCTCTCCCCCCCACGCCTTCTCTCCTTTGCGAAGTGAACTGAAGAGTAAGTGCTTCCCCCCTCCCCTTCCTTGTTAAAAAATAAAGTTTTGAATGCCCCTTTCAACCCCCTGCCCCCCCAAAAAAACTAGCTGTAAGTGAGCCACAATGCATGTCAACTCAGAAGTAAATCACATTATCTTCAATGGCCTTATTCAGAAGTAAATCAGAAAGTGAATAGGACCTATAGCAGTGATGGTGAACCTTTTTGAGCCCGAGTGCCCAAACTGCAACACAAAACCAACTTATTTATTTCAAAGTGCCAACACTGCAATTAAACCTGAATATCGAGGTTTTAGTTTTAGAAAAACAACTCATACAGTTGTCCGAACTAATTAACAACTTTTGTCTTAAAAGAAAAACTTTAAAGAGCTTTCAATGATACAAACAGTTTTTTGTTGGAAAAAAAATCAACTCAAAAAATCAACATTGTACACATAGCCTGAAGGGAATTTATACAAACTTTTTAAATAATTAGGCACATGTATTTTTGGATAAGGGATTCTCAACTTGTAATATGATTATATGCCAGACTGAAATTGTATGGGGCAAGCTTTATCCCGGGGCCTTTCCCTGCTTCTACAGGTGTCGGATTAGTAAAAGTAAAAGCCAACCTGTACTAGGATGAGCAAGATAAACAAGAAAACTAAACATGCTTAGCACATTTTAAACACTTTATGTCTTGGACTGCAAACACTGCATTAGGTAAAAGTTTGCATTGGGCATGCTTTTGCACAATTAATGTGATTTTTGCTATTGCATGCATGCTGATAATTTGTCAAACCGTGGCTCATACTCCGTTAGTTTGAGAGCAACACATGCAGCACTCAGGTCAACTGTTAGGGCTTTACATCCAAGCCATGCTCTGTGCATCATTCTTCAAAATCTTTTAAATGTGATAACAATGTAGAAAAGAATTCTGTAACAGGAATTCTAGAATAAAATCATTCTGTTCCACACTGTGAGAAAGAACAAGATCATTAGTGTTTTGCAGAAGGGGACGGTCTTTTCGCGATCTGGTGACCAATGGCTCGAGTGCCCACAGAGAGGTCCCTGCGTGCCAGCTGTGGCACCCGTGCCATAGGTTCACCATCACTGACCTATAGGGCTTCAGTGAAACAGCAGCAATTCCGAGATTGCTTTCCCGCCACCCTCCTTCCCCACAGCTTCTCTCTGCATGTCTACTCAGGAGTAAATCACATTATCTTCAGTGGCCTTACTCAGAAGTAAATCACATTGATTTCAATGGAGCTTATGCTTGGGAAACACAGGAGGAAGGCTGCTTTGGGAAATTGGTTTTGGGTGGAGGGGAGTGGGCGTGCTGATCCTGCTGGCTCCACCCCATGGCAGGAGCAGTGGCACAGCCTCCCCCTCATCTCTTCCTTTCTCCTTCTCCATGATTTTTTTGTGAGGGGGCAGGAAGAACTCCCCCCCCTTTAAAAAAAAAACAATCTCGCTCCTGTGCTCGCGTGCTCCTTCGCATTGATGATGAACCAAAACAACAACCCTTTCTCTTAAAGGGCCATTCCCCCTGCATGTGCAAGGCAACACCCAGTATTACCGCTATGGAGTTTAGGTGTGGAGCGGCAAAATAGAATGACTGCGGTACATTTAACGAAAGTGTGCGCTGTGAATAGTGACTGCGGAATGTGAATATAGCAGTACTGTAATGCTGACTTGATGATATACCATGTAGATTTGGCCGTGTACTGAAGAAGAGTACAATTCCAGTTTCACAAGTACCCCTCCAAGAGAGTGCACTGCACACAAACAGAAAAGGTGTGTGTGGGTTCCACCAGAGCAACAAAGTAACCCTCCACCCCAAGTGCTTGAGGAGTCCTCAGCCCAAGATAAGTCCTCTTCTTGCCCATAGATGCTGAAGAGGGCTCCTCTTGTTGGTACTGCAACCTGTGCCTGTGATCTGTAAAGTTAGGGACAAGTCTCAGCAAATAAATCCTAGGCCACAGGCCTCCTCCCTTCTGCGGAGTTTCTCCTGCCGCTGGCTGGGCTGACTGCAGTATTTTTGCTTGTGTTACACAATAAAACAGAATGTACATTACACCCATTTTGCAATATTTTAAATAAAACATAAATGTAGGCCTCAGCACAGTAATTTATTCACACTTTTATAACCAAGTAATTCCCCCCCCCTTGCTTTCTACAACATCACTAAAATAGCTCCTATCAAGGAGATTACTGATTTGGGACCCCACATATACCTGTACAATTAGGGACAAGTCTCAGTACATAAATCCCAGGCCACAGGCCTTCTCGCTGCTGCGGAGTTTCTCCTGCTGCTGGCTGGGCTGACAGGCATTTTGCCCATCCTACAAGTGATGACATGGAAGCAGCTTCAGTAGGGTTACATAAGCAGAGGGGGACGCAAGCAGTTGGCAGGCTCACAAGGTAACTTCACCCCAGAGTCCACCATACAATTTCTGTACTCAGGTGAAGCCCTCAGGCTGAAACGCTTGCCCAGCCCTGTTTTCCAGTATCTAATTAAAATTTTGTACCTGTTTGTTCTTTGCAGCTTTTTATCTATCCCAACTACTTAAAACCATTTTCAGGGATGTTGAAGAGTCCTTGGTCTCGAGTCACGAGTCGAGTCACGAGTCTTTGGACCCGAGTCTCGAGTCCGAGTCCGAGTCCTTGGTCCAAAATGGTGACTCACGAGTCACGAGTCACGAGTCACTCCCAAAGCTGACTCCACGAGTCCCTATTAAAATCAATGGGGTTTTCCCCCAACAAAATAAGGCTACTTCAGATGTGTGGTTTAAATAAATTCTAGGCACAAGTGTGCCTTTTTATTTCAAAACTCTGCAACTGATTTTGGCAAGAACAGACCAGGCAGAAAAACCCAAAATAACCAGGCAGGCAGAGGAGGCAGGAAACCCCAAAGCAGGCAGGCAGAGGCCTTTGTCTTGGACAATTCAACTGTTGAACTGGTCAAGAAGAGACCAGGCAGGCAGAGGAGGCTGGGAACCCCAGATAGGCAGGCAGAGGCAGCCAAACCCAAAATGTCTGAAAGGTTGCATTTTAGAAAAATGATTTAAAAAAATAAACTTGCTGTACTTCCTAAAACTTATCCATGTTGCATTTGAGGAACATGATTTTTTCTGAATGTTTGGCCCCCATTCTGGAATGGTGAGATCTCATCACAATTCCACCTTCACTAAACACCCGCTCCACTGGTGATGAACTTGCTGGAACCAGAAACACACTCAGAGCAGCCACAGAGAGTAATCTCAGGTCCTTCTTCTGCCTCTCCCAAGTACGCAACACATCAATCACAATAAATCTTGACACACTGTTGGGGCTGCACTCCTGGTAGCCGTCCATAGTGGCCGAGCAGCGGCACACCTCGCTTCCATGCGTTCTTCGCCGGCAATCACGCTCCTCTCCACTCCTGGCACAGCCCAGGGATGTTGAAGAGTCCTTGGTCTCGAGTCCCGAGTCGAGTCTCGAGTCCCATTAAAAATATTGGGACTCGAGTCCGAGTCGAGTCAGAGGGGGTACTCAGTCCGACTCACGAGTCGAGTCCTCGAGTCCGAGTCCCCATCCCTGACCATTTTACATGGAAGGACAGCACACTCTGGCCAGGACAGAGTGAAGGACCGCTGGGAGGCTGCTCCCCCTGCCTCCCAGGAAGAACATCATGGCAAGGGAAAGAGCAGCGTGGCCCCATCCATCAGCCAGAGAAGGAGCGGTTGCTCCTTCTGTTTGCACCTCTTTGCCAAAAGTAACACTCAGCTCCAACTGTCAGTTGCCCTGGGATGCCGAGCTAACGGGTAGCATACACTGGCCTCCGCCATTGGCCTGCAGAACAACGGCCACTGGGAGCTGTTTCCCCTCCCTGCCACGTCCCAGCAAAGAACACCATGGCAAGGGAAAGAGCAGCGTGGCCCCATCCATCGGCCAGAGAAGGAGCAACTGCAGGGAGCTTACACCTCTCCTCCCTGCCAGAAAAAAGCAGTTATAAGAACTTATATAACTAAGAAGTTATATAAGAACTTATAACTAAGAAGTAGTGCTTGAGCTGCTTGGTGTTTTGTTTTGTTTTACCAATGAACATAGGAAGCTGCCTTATACTGAGTGAGAGCCTTGGTCCATCTAGCCCAGTATCATCGACACTGACTGGCAGCAGCTCCCCAAGGTTTCAGGCAGGAGTTTTTCCAGGCCTACCTGGAGATGCCGGGGATCGAACCTGGGACCTTCTGTATGCAAAGCAGTGGTGCTCTACCACTGAGCTACGGCCCTTCCCCTACCTTCTCTCCCCCAATCCCCTTTCCTTTTGTATCATGTCTTTTAGACTGTAAGCTTCAGGGACTAAGCGGGTTCACACATCAGGATAACCCATCATGATGGTGATTTGCCACGATGGGTTGATTGTCCGGCAAAGCACCCACAATAAGCCCGACAGATGATGGGGCTCATCGTGGGTGCTTTGCTCCCTCCCTCCCTCCCCCTCAGTCCTCCAGGTGCTATGATGAGTCCCTTTACCCTCCCCGCTGAGAAGCTGGATCATTCTCGGCTTGCCGAGAATTTTTTTTACCCTTTCCCCCCTCTTTTTTTTTTTTTTTTTTTTTTTTAGAGATTGCAAACGCTGGTTGCACAGCCTGCTTTGGCGCCCCCTGTTTGAGAAGCTGTAAGCTGCCCCCACAAGGTGTCCCAGCTGCACCTTGGAGGGGCTGCCTGTGGTCACCTCCCCCTTTTAGGGGGGAATAATCTGTGAAAATAACTGCACTCATTATTTTCCTGTTTAACACATGGCCTGCCTGATCTGTGAAAATCAGGCAGGGAGGGTGGGTTAGCGCAGGGGGAGCCTGGGGTCAGCACTGGAAAGGGGAGGTGCCTGCTGGCCAAATCTAGCAGGTACCCCCCTGTAAACTGCCTACCCAGGCTGCAGGTAAGTATTCTCCCGCCCGCCCGCCCCCATTATGTCTGAGGGCTTGCAAAGCTGCAGGAGATCCTTATTTGCGAACAAGGGCTGGATGCTCTTGTTTGCAAATGGATCCTCCAGTCTTTTTTGGGGGGGGATCATGTGTCCCTAGGGTCCCCTCAGTTCTGCCAGTGTCCCCCAGATGCTAGTGTCTGGGGGACATTAAGAACTGGAGGGGATTCCCATTTCAAAGTTGGACCTCTCAGCTTGACAGCTGACAGCTCCAGAGCTCTGTTTTGGAAGCAGTTAAAAAAAAATTGGGGGGCAGGAAAGTGCGCACAGTTATATAAGTCTATGCACCTGTGCTCTTTCCTGTCAAAACAGAAATTATTAACCCTTTCCAAATCAGCCTTGAGTCAGCTAAGGGATGCCTGCTGTCATAATCCAAGCATACCCGAGCATAGGAATCTCCATGATTTTTGCAGTACCCCAATGTGCTGTCATCTTGGGGTCAACAGCAAAATCGAGGGGACCCTTGGGACATGTGAGCACCCCAAAAAAACCTTGAGGATCCAGCTGGGAAGGGGGGGTGAAATTGAGGGGGTGGTCCCCAAATGCCCTTTTCAGAAGGATAATTGGGGTTTGGGGGCAGTGCTCATGTGCCCCTGGGTTATCCACACTAGCTCATGGACACATGAGCCCCCCCCAAATACTGATGTTTCAGCTGCAAAGGGTCTTTTGGGGGCCTCACCCCCTTTTCTTCACAATCACAAGCCTTGAAGATGAGTTTCACGATGTGCTACTAACTTACTTTTTGGCATGTACACAGGGTATCTTGGGCACACACTCACTAGGTAGTTTTAGGCAAGGCAGAATTCTCTGAGCCTCTACCCCACCTTTCCCAAACTAGAGCCCTCCAGATGTGCTGAACTGCAACTCCCATTTTCCCCAGCCATTGGCCATGCTCGCTGGGAATGATGGGAGTTGCAGTCCAACACAGCGTGAGGGTGCCAGGCTTGGAAAGGCTGCTCTACCCTCCATTTGCAAAATGGGCACAAGAAAAGTGGCCTACACTATAGGGCTCATCATCAGGCGATCACTCGTGACCGAGTAAGATTGTCTTCCGGGATAAAAGGAGGAAATTCTAAAGAAGATTGTGTAGACTCTAGCGATGGGTCCGTAAGTGACTGTGGAGGCCAATTCTAGATCCACACAGCTTCCCACAGTGAGGACACAGGTTACCAGATAGAAGATGGTCCTGTAAAGGATTCATTTGACGTGCTTTTCGCTTAGCACGTTTCTCCCTTTCACCTTGCACTCGGGCTTCTTCAAAGTCCATGGAACCTTTGTGAAAGGCCAACCTCCATTTAGATCGTTCATGGGCCAGAGCTTCCCAGTTTTCGAGGTTTATATTGCATTTTTTTAGATTAGCCTTATGAACATCTTTAAACCTCTTATATTGACCACCGATATTCCGCTTTCCATCCTTGAGTTGGGAGTAAAGTAACTGCTTTGGGAGACGGCAGTCAGGCATTCGAACAACATGACCGGTCCACTGAAGTTGGCGTTGAAGCACCACTAAGAGGATGGAGCTGAAGTTCTTGGAATGTGTTACAGAAATGCTTTATCTCACTTCCCGAGATAAAATAATTTGTTGTATTTCTCACCAGAAGGATATTAGATCCTTTCAAATGACTCTCTTTAAACAATTTAACTTAGCAGCACTCAGAAGTGTCTTCTGTTTTTCACTTATAAAAACACAGAAGAAAACCACATGCTCAATATGTATGTGGCAATCGTATTCTCATATGATATTTCAGAAGCAGATTATTGGGGTGGGAAGAAAGGAGCGCCAGAAGCATCCCTTGGGTTCTCTAAAAAATAGTTCACTTTACATCCGTGCAATTGGCCTCGGGGGAAATGCACTCTGCTCTCGCTGCTTGTACAAAACACCAGCTACAAGCTTTTTTAGAAAATGGAAAAAAAAAAAAAGATACAAAGAGCCAAGCTGTGGGATGAGCTTGGCTTTTAATTTCAGCTGTCTTTTTTTTTTTTTTTTTGGCCATTTCTGTTAGCATCTTGTATTCAAAGGGCATATCCCATTGTCAGTCTAGCCTTTGATATATACTACCTTGGGAACCAGCTTGTCAAACATCACCAGACCTCAAAACACGATGAATATCCAATATATAGACCGTCACAGTGGGAGGGGGGGAAGGGGAGGGGCAAACCTAAACTGACCAACATGAACCCTAACTTCTGTCAAACCTGGTCAGGAATTTAGCCAAATTCCTAAATGCTTCCACCTTATTGCAATGCTTCCAGCATTCACGGGGACAATATATTGCTCTGTGCATCAAAGAGAACATAGCATCATGCAGACTAAAAGGGGCAGACTCCTCCACAGAAGCAATGCGTGTGACAATACTGTGCTCCAAAAGTATTTTAGCACTAGGAACATGGTATCGTCCCCCAGACCAGAATGCTCAGGCTGATCTTGAGATAGAAAATGAAATCAGGGAAGCATCCAAATGCCTGTGGCTCACACTGGCTCAGCTTGTCTGAGTGTGGAAAGCTAAGCAGGGTCAGGCCTGGTTATTACTTGGATGGGAGACCCCTCCTCTAGTTTCCTGCATTGAGCAGGGGGTTGGACTCGATAGCCTTGTAGGCTCCTTCCAACTCTATCTATGAAATCTATGAGAAAGTGTAATAATGGGTGGCTTCGATTACCCCCACATTGACTGGATAAATGCATGTTGTAGTCACAACAAAGAGGCTAAATTTCTCAATACCCTAAACAACTGTGCCCTAGAACAGTTGATCGTGGAACTGACCAGAGGAGAGGAAACCCTGGATTTAATCCTAAAGCGATGCTGCCCAGGACTTAGTGCAAGATGTGAATATTGTCGAAGCAATGGAAACAGTGACACCAGTGCTATTAGATTTAATATATATTTAAATGGAAAATTACCAAGGAAGTCCAATGCAGTCACGTTTCACTTTGAAAGAGGAATCGTCTCCAAAATGAGGGAACTAGAAAAAAGGAAGTTGAAAAGGTGGGAGTCAGGAGGGTCAAATCCCTTGACAATTCTTGGAGGTTACTCAAAACCACAATAATAGAAGCTAAGCTAGAATGTATACCACAGGCTAGAAAAGGTGGAACCAAGTCCAGGTCACCAGCATGGTTAACGAGCAAGGAAGCTATTATAGAAAAGAAGGCTTCCTTCAGAAAATGGAAGTCAGAGAACCAAGGGCCACTGGGAGGCTGCACCCCATGCCTCCGAGGAGTAACATCACAGCAAGGGGGAGACCAACCTGGCCCCATACTTCAGCTGGAGAGGGAGCAGCTGCAGGGAGCTTGTTTTGCCATTCCCTACCAAAAGAAAAAGAAAAAAGAAAGAAAAACCTATAAGAACCTTTTTAACTAAGAACTGGTGCCTGAGTTTTGCATTCTTCCTCCTCCCTCCCAATCCCTTTTCCTTTTGTGTCATGTCTTTTAAATTGTCAGCCTGAGGGCAGGGACTGTCTTATTATTAATCTTTGCAAGCCACTCTGAGAGCCTTTTCTGGCTGAAGAGTGGGGTATAAATGCAATTAATAAATTAATAATAATAAATAAATAAGGAGAACAAATGCACAAACTTGCACAAAGGAGATGTAAGCAGAGATGCAAAAAAAAAGAAAGGGGAAAAAAGCATTTTGAGGACCATATTGCTTACATCATCAAGGCCAAAAATAAAGAAATTGTATCCAATAAAGAAAGTTCTTAGGGGACTCAGAAATGAAATTGCAAAAATATGTACCGTAACATGTGCCTAAGACCAGCCTCTGTATCAGAGGACTGGAGAATGGCCAATGTAACACCCATTAAAAAAAAAAAAAAAGGATTGGGGGCATCTGGGAAATTACAGGCTGGTCAGCTTAATGGATGTTCCAGGTAAATTGGTTGAAAGCATTATTTAAGATAAGATTAGTAAGCATATAGAAGTCCTGCTGAAAAAGAATCAACATGGCTTCTGCAAAGTTCAGTCATGTCTCACTAACCTTGTAGAGTTCTCTGAGAGTATCAATAAATATGTGGACAGGGGTGATCCCATAGACATTGTTTGCTTGGGCTTTTGACACCAAAGTCCCTCACCAAAGACTCCAGAGCAAACTTAGCAGTCATGGAATAGGAGGAGAGGTCCTCTTATGGATCAGTAACTTGTTAAAGGACAGAAATCAGAGAGTAGCAATAAATGTTAAATTTTCCCAATGGAGGGATGCAAACAGTGGAGTCATACAGGGATCTGTATTGGGACCAATGCTTTTCAACTTGTTCATAAATGATCTGGAATTAGGAGTGAGAGCAGTAAGATGGCGAAGTTTTCTAATGACACCAAATTATTTAGGGTGTTAAAATAAAAAAAGTAATTGTAAGGACCTCCAAAAGCTGCATACTGGTATCTCTCCATACTGGCTGAAAGGGCATCAAAATGGCAAGTGCTATTCAATGTAAGCAACTGTGAAGTGATGCACGCGGGGGCAAAAAATTCCAACATCACGTATACAGTATGCTGAGTTAGTGGTGACTGACCAAGAAAGACTGTGGTGGACAGCTTGATGAAAATGTCAACCCAGTGTGTGGGTGCTGTGAAAAAGACAAATGCCATGTTAGGCATGATTAGTAAAGGAACTGAAAATAAAACTGCCAAGATCACACTGCCCTTATACAAATCTATGGTGCGGAATGCTGTGTACAGTTCTGGTCACCACACCTAAAAAAGGATATTGTTGTGCCTCCCGTAGGTCAGACAGAGACCTGCCGTGCCGGAGTGTGTTTGGTGCAGCCTGACCCAGCTGGGCAGCCTTACCAATCAGTGCCTGCTCAAAAGGCAGGTCCCAAACACACTCAGAGGCTGGAAGCGATTGTTTGTTACTACAGCTACAGCCAGACGCTCCTGACATTCCCGACCTCAGACTCCTGTACCTTTGATTTTTGGAACGACCCTGACCACGACTTTGCCTGATCCTGAACTGGTTTACGTTTGTTCTATCTTGGAATGATATATTTTGGCTTCGACCCTCAGACTGCGATAACGACTACAGCTTATCTTGAAACTGGACGGATTTACGACAGATATTGTATAGTTGGAAAAAATGCAGGAAAGGGCAACTACAATTATCAAGGGACTGCAGCAACTCGTCAGTGAGGAAAGGTTACAGCACCAGGGAGTGTTTAGCTTAGAGAAAAGGCGAGTGAGGGGAGACATGACAGAGCTGTACAGAATTATGCATGGTGTGGAGAAAGTGGACAGGGAGACATTTTTCTCCCTCTCTCATCATACTAGAAGCCGGGGTCATCGCATGCAGCTGATCGGTGGGAGATTCAGGACAGATAAAAGGAAGTACTTCTTTAAACAGCGCATAATTAAACTATGGAATTCTCTTCCATAAGATGTCGTGATGGCCACAAATTCAGATGACTTTAAAGGGGGATTGGACAAATTCATGGAGGAGAAGGCTATCAATGGCTACTAGTCCTGATGGCGATATGCTACCTCCAGGATCAGAGGCAGTATGTCTACGTACACCAGATGCTGGGGAACATGGGCAGGAGGGTGCTCCTGAACTCATGTCCTGCTTGTGGGATCCCGTGGGCAGCTGGTTGGCCACTGTGTGAACAGAATGCTGGACTAGATGGACCCTTGGTCTGCTCCAGCATGGCTCTTACCGTATATTATTATTTTCATATTAAGAGGACTCTGAAGGCATTTTGATTAAGGATATAGCTGCCAGGACTCAAACCTTGAACTCAGGACATAAGGATAGAGATCGACGAATCAGTCTGTTTCTGATCTGTAGCACTTTCACATTTCCATTCTACCCTGATTCCACACTAATTTGTGATTTTTAAAAAATGTGTAATTTTGAAGGGAAGATTTTATAATCGTCTCGTAAGTGAGCGCTTGTGTATACGTGGAGCAGGCCAGGTTGAGGACGTGTTTCACTACATTTTATATTGCCGGCTCTATAGTTCACCGAGGACCAGATTTATCCTCCCTTTTCAGGACTCTTTGGCTGGATATTCGGATGATCTTAAAATCAGGTGGCTGTTGGCAGATATGGACAACTTTGTAAGTTACAGGGTAGCTTTGTTTGCCCTAGCAGCATTAAAGTTAAGAAGAGCTTTTATAGTGGGTGTAGACCCTGATACTGAGCAAGGCTGATAATATTATAAAATGTATATTATAATAATTCAAGGTATGTGCATTTATTCAATGTTTTTATCTATTTATTTTATTATTTTATTGTTTCGTATTATGTTGTAATGGCCATGGGCTAAACAATAAATTTGACTTGACTTGAAATGTGTAATTTAAAAAAAAATCTGCACAAAAATTGTATTTAAATGTGTTTAAATGTATTTTCTCTACTAAAATGCATTTTAAAATGTATTTTGATACATTTTGTTGAGCTGTGAACTGTTTAGGGAAGTGAGAGAGCCAGTGGATAAGTTCCAATCCACATATTAGTCAAGGATTTCCAGATTAAGTTAGTTCTGGAGATTTGGCAACCTGATGCCCTCCAGATGTTCTGGAGTGCAACTCCCATAACCCCTCACCATTGACCATGCTGGCTAGGGCTGATGGGAACTGTAGTCTAAAGTGGAGGTCACCACGTTGCCTATCCTTGTTCATGTCGGAAATTGTGAAGATTGAATTCCTATGTAAGGGATGCCAGGTGGACATTCATTCTGCACATCACCACACACCACAACATCAAACAGATGGGCTGCAGAAGGCATTAGCCTTATAAACTTGCCCATTTCCGCATTATGGAAGCAAACACCTCATGCATTATTCCAGTGAAACCTAAGTCAAACTGTGTCCCTTTACCCTACTGAACAGCAGGGCCAGATTAAGAGCAGTATGTGCCTGGTGCTGAGGAGGGTGCGCGGCTGAAGAGGGCGCGCGGCTGAAGAGGGCGCAGAAACGCTGCGCTCCTCTTCGCTGCCGCTGCGCCGCCCCCGTCAGGCCTCTGCCTCTGCTGCGCCGCCTCCGCTGCGCCGCCCCCGCCAGGCCTCCGCCTCCACACCCTCCCTCCCTCCCTCCCGCTGCCGCCGCACCCTCCCGTTCCCCTCGCCGCTGCGCCTCCCCCCGCCCTCCCGCTCGCTGCCGCTGCGCCTCCCGCCGCCGCCACCATCACCACCACCCCGACCCCCCCGCCACTTACCTTCTCCGCGTCGTGTCGCTTCCGGAGCCCCGCCCGCGTTGTTTTGGCGGGAGGAACCAGGGCAACAGGGCTTAAACAGCCCTGTTGCCATGGTTTCCCCGGCAAAAAACAGCGCGGGGGTCCCGTCGCGTCACTTCCTCCTCCTCCTCGGTGGTGGCGGCTTGTCCTCGGTGGCGGCGGCGGCGGCGGCAGCAGCAGCTGCAGCCGCCGCCAGGGCGGGGGGAGGGTAGGTTGGTGGTGGCGGCGCAGGGGTTTTTTTTTTTGCAGAGCAGGGCTGCTTTGGAGAGGGGGGCCCGATAAATATTATTCCGCCTGGGGCGCCAAACTGCCCTGCACCGGTCCTGATTGTGGGCCTGTTTTGGGATAGGGGCCTGGAGCTGCAGCTCCAATAGCCCCTATCTTAATCCAGCCCTGCTGAACAGACAGAGAGTCTTCCTGTCTGACTCCACCCAGAGTCAGAGAGGGTGCATAAAGGTGCAGTGACCTTCTTGCCTTCTGTGCTGCCTCTTGGTCAGATTGTTGGGTGATGGATCTTGAAGGAGTTGGTTCTGTTCCCTCACTGAGGTAAGAAGCCTTCTTGCTGGAGAATCTGCGAGGGCATAGATGACAGGGAATGCTTTGGCCTGGACAAGTTCTCCTTCAGACTGGACAGTGACGGCTGTTAAGTTATTGTGAGGTCCAGAGTCAGGGACTTAGAAGGGCAAATGGAGGCCTTTGTGCTGGCCAATGAGCTAGGGTGCTGCTGCCTAGGCCACGTGGATGCTTATGCTCTAGTGTAGGCTAGCTGCTGCGGCTGCTTTTGCTGTTGTTTTTTGTTTCCTGCAGGAGGAGGAGCTCCTTTCTGTTTAGACTATGGTGACCATGTGTTCCATTTGACAGGAGACAGTCCTCTATTTGAAGGTGTCTTCTGTTTGAAGGCCTGTTCAGTCCAAGTGCGCTTAAAAGATAAAGAACCGTAAGAAGTGAGAAGCAGGGGCCTTGAAGTTGCCCTGACAGGGGAGGCTGGGGTCTCCTATGTCAGTGGGGCTCTTTATCCATTGCAGCTTTCATCCTGACCTTTATAGGAGCTATCCATAGTGCTCCATGGTGGTGAACCTATGGTGGTGAACCTATTTTAGTGCTCAGCATCATGGATAACTCCTATAAAGCTCAGAATAAAAGCTGCAATGGATAAGGACCCTGGTTGCCCATCAACAACTGGCACCTCGACAGTAGACTGCATTTCTTTCTAAATTGTAGTAATGATTTCTAAATGTGCATATAAGTTAGCATGTGGAAATTTTATGCAAATCGATGCCCTCTCTTTTTTTAGTGATTCATGTCCTCTTTTTTGATGATGTTCAAGGGGACCACCCTAGCTTGGACAAAAGTCATTCTACTGCTGCAACTACACTGGAGAGGAGGGGAAAGAAGCATAGGCTTTGTTTTGTTGTTCTGTACGGAACTAGTTTTCTGGCTGCCGATGTTATTCTGCTCACTTAGTATGTGCAGCCATTTAATAGCAGATCAAGCAGGAAGCAATAGAGGCCTACCCAATGCTTTAATAGCAGATCAAGCAGGAAGCAATAGAGGCCTACCCAATGCTGCAGAAAGACAAACTGAAGACCGATCTCTCAGTCTTGTACAATAGGCAAGAACTCCACCATGAACTCCACACTACTGAACACACTCCTGGACAAGAATCTCGAGGCCTGCTTTGCAGAAACAGCGAAGTTGTTGAGAATTATTGCACTCTGATAACTACCGCAGAAGGAAACACACCCGTGTTTGAAGACAGGCTCAACACATGAGCAATGGTGCCCTTGGAACAACAGCTGATTAAAGGAATCCTAGACTTTAATCATAGGGCAATTGAACTGTTTGCAAGCCAGAATGAACATTGGGCTAACTTCACCTACATATGGAGTGCAAGACGGCAAATTAATAAAGACAGGAGGGGAAACCATCATCCCACATCCCAGAAGACTGAGAGGCTATCAGCACGCCCAGTTAGTTACAGAAGGTGACTCTAGAGGCATTTATCCTTCTGTGTGGGAGGTGGAGGTGGCATGCAGCTGTGTGATGTGGACGTGTGCCCAAGGTGCCACTCTGTCCCTAAACCTGTTCTTTCTCACCCTGGAATGGGGACCTAACTGGAGGACAGGAGTGGCCAGATGGGGTGGTGGAGGCCACACTTTTTTCTCAGCTGAAAATCAGGTATAACAGCTCACAAGCATACTGAACCAAGGTAAGAGATTATTCTTACATTCAGGAATTATTCTGCAATGCTTAAGTGTTCTTAGTGTCATTGCACAGGAAGAGGATGGTGACATAAATAAATTAGTTGGCTCTGCTCACCCTTGGCTCTGGCTCTGCTCACCCTTGGCTCTGGCTCCGCCTACCTTCTCTGCCCTACCAGCACTAGTGAGCATCAGCCACCACTGCTCTTGTTGTTGTTGGGAAATGTTGGTGATAGTGAGCACAAACCAGTCCTTCTTAGATCCCATTTTCAGCAGAAGAAAATCTCACTGGTGGTGCATCCTTGAAGACCCTCATTCAATCCCTGAAAAGAATTGCATGACATGAATGCCTCGCGGGGGATATTTGGTCTTGCTTAATGAGGTAGGAGCCGAGCCATTCAAGGATACCACCCTCAGTGGGAACAATGAAACTACATGGCGGAGCTTGGAGCAGGATCATGGTGACAGGCCTATGTGCGTTCATTTGAAGGTCAGAAAAGTTCCTATGTGTATTCAGGACCCCTGGAGGCTCAAACAGAATCCTGCTTTTGTGTAATTAGTGGGAACCCCATTCCGCCCTGCTACACATGTCCATTATCCCTACAAATGGCTTCTGAAACAATCTTGTAATCCTTTTTCATTTTCTAAGGGTGCAATCCCATGCAAGTTTAGACAGAAAAAAGGCCTACAACTCCCAGCATGCCCCAGAGCTGGTTGGGTCATGCTGAGAGTTGTAGGCCTTTTTTCTGTCTAAACTTGCATAGGATTGCACCTTAAGACTACTTATGGGTCTAGTGGAATGTGCTAGAAAGGTTCTGGTGGGGAGTGTATGTAACTGTCAGTTGACCTCGTTACCACCTGCAGTGCCAAGTCAAAAAAGAAAAAAAAAATCACTGCAGTTAATTCTTAAGGACACCTAAGTGAACCTGGGATATTTGTGTCCTTGTTACCGATTGCTGCTGTTGTCATTGTCACTATTGTCACTGTTTTTGCAGCCTTGCGTTGCTACATTATAATTATTTATGCAAAAAGGCAGGCTACTGCCTCAAGGATAAACACTGGCAAGTCCTGCCCTTTGCTTGTTTGTATTGTGAAAATGAAAAGTGGTTAAAGTGCTAGGAGGACTAAAGCGTAATGATTTTAAAAATATATGGGGAGTATTTATAGATTTTGTTTTAGTAGAAGGGAAGGGATATACCTTCTCAAGATTTACTACAATTTTGGTATATGAACCAGAATGGTTAAGTTAATGAAAAGAAGTATACCAGTTGGTCCCGGGGGGCGGGGTATACACTGGGGTAATAAATGGTTTTATATTTTGTATTTTGTAAGATTACTGTATGTAGAGTTGGGATATATGTAGTTGTTTGTTTGTATGTTATAATTTTCAACATCCTAAATAAAAATTAAAAAATAAATAAAGTGCTAGGAGGAAATGTATGTTAAGCAGTTTGGAAAATCAGTCCTGGGATGAATATAGTTTTGTTCAGGCATTCACTTGAAAGCGTAAGAGCTTAAAGTGTGTAGCAGGTCAGGGCCATGCATGCTAGCCCCGCCCCGTATGTCTCCGTGCATGCTGGCCCCGCCCCACTCCGTTCAGACCTTGCTGTGTTGAATCAGCAAGATCCGAAAGGGAGCTCTACTGGACTGGCATTTGAATGCGAGTAGAACTGTCTGCGTGATCATGGACCCTGCACCTGGATACACAGGAGTCAGGGCTGGTGTGCACAGCCCCGAATCTCTACCCACTTTAAGCCCTCACACTTTAGCTGATCAGTAGAGCTGGGGTCAGGAAATCATTTTCACCTAGTTGAAAAAGATTTGGACATTTTCTTTCCCTGGGGTGTATTACTTGGCTCACATGCTTGAGCTGTTTGAATGGTTTGATTTATTCAGGAACAACCTTTGAATAAGGCATTTCATTCACTCGTGTCTATAGCATGCTGGCCTGGATGACAGCATTTGTGTGGTGAGGACAACTGGAAGCTGGCATAAAGTAGGAGATATTTTTTTTTAAAAAAATCAACGTTAGGATGAAAAGAGTGAAAGTATGCCCATTCCAGAACTTGATGCTTATGAATTTTTCATGAAGGCATTACTCTCTAGCGTGGGCATATAGATTTCTCTTAGTATCCTCGTCTGTACTGGGGGCAGCACAGATCCTTTACTCAAAAGATCTCTACTTGTGGATTCATTAATTGCTTTAGCAAGCCTCTCATTCTCTAAAATAGGACCGTTGCAGTCTATAACATTGTCTGGACACATACTTAATTCAGTAGCAATATATGTCACGCATGGGTATGATATTTTTGACTTTAAAAATGTGGCTTGGCTCATTTTCTTTGGTCACCTGGAGTTGACTGCTCTTTGTGTTCTTTCCTGCATTTTACTTGTGGTATACTGAGCTATGTGGGTCTCACCCCTTGAGCATCTGAGTGCTGCCCTCTTACACATTCACAAGAATGTGCTTCTGTCCATTTGTTGCAGGATACGCATGGGATCCTGGGGCATATCTATCAGATGCATTGCATAGTACAGCTGCTTGTGGGAGGGTAATGTCTTCGCCATCTCTTTAAAGCCGAGTGTTTCAGTCCGTGCCTGTCCTTCACCTTTCCATATAGCTGATAGAGTCAAAGGCAGTCTGTGCACAACTAACTTCGAAATGCAATTTGTGGCCCTCCAGGATGTGTTGGCCTACAACTCCCATCAGCCGTAGCTAGCAGAGCCAATGGTGAGGCATCATGGGAGTTGTAGGCCAGAACATCTGGAGGGCCACAAGTTGCCCACCCCTGCTATAATGCATCAGGGGGAGTCCCAGAGGAAAACGTATCTGTCCCTTTACTGTGAAACTTCCCATTTTCCTAGTTCTGTGCTTGAGTGGCTTTTCATGCAGGCATATGTTTTAGCATATGCTCCCCTTCCAGAGGAAGGCACCAGGAGCCTTCAGATGTGTTGGATTACAACTTTCATCATCCCCAGACAGCATTAGAGGAGTCCCTGTCCAACACATCTGGAGGGCACCAGGTTGGGGAAGGCTGTGCTAGAGCACTGAGCTGGAACACGGTACGTTACGTTTGGACATGTCCACCCCATCCCTCACGCAAGCTGGAAGACTCTGAATTTACCCAAAGTATTTGAAAGTAATGAAAATGCAGATCTTGCAGTTGAGGGTACAATATGCTCTCCTGTTCTAAGGGTACAATATGATCTCCTGCAACCGAGTTAACTGTGAATGAAGGATTAATTACTGCAGAATATGTGTTTTCATTTCCATTACATATTGCGCGAATTACTGCTCCTGATTAATGGCATCAACAACTGAGCCACGGCTCTTAAAAGCACCAGGCACGAGCTCAGCTCAGGCACATTTACATTTCATTTATGCAAGGGTGCTCATTAATTTATTTCTCTCCATCGAATGAATACATCATTTCCCTCTATAAATCAATGCTTTATTTGTGCCCCACCCCACCCCAAGACCCCAATAACTGACATTTCACTTTATCCTTTAAAGGGGAGCATATGCTAAAACATATGCCTGCATGCAAAGTATATTCTAAAGAAATCTAGTGTACATTTCCTAAAATTAAGCATCTTAGAGTGCAGTACTATGGGGATGCCCACAACCCTCTGCATTCGGTGGATTACGGGCATAACAGGCCTGTGGCTCACGCTGGGTCAGCTTGTCTGAGCGTGGAAAGCTAAGCAGGGTCAGGCCTGGTTATTACTTGGATGGGGGACCCCTCCTCTAGTTTCCTGCATTGAGCAGGGGGTTGGACTCGATAGTCTTGTAGGCTCCTTCCAACTCTATGATGCTATGCTCTGATCCTATGGAAGGCGGGAGGAGTGCGGAGGTGAAGGTCACCTCTGAGCTCCCCCTACCTTGCAACTCAGCTAGATGGCCAATTCTGGCCATCTCATTGAAGCACTTCGGAGTGGGAGGGAAGAGGGTTAAAGCACCGCCAGGATATGTTGTATTTTAGCGGTGCTGCTCTCCTCCCCCGGAATGCCCCCCAAAGCCCTTCTCCAAGGTCACACTTGTGCCGGCTGCTTCTCCAAGGTCATAATTCTTTCCGCGCTGGCTGTGAGGGATGGGAGGGGGATGTGAGTGCAGATTCCCAGCTATGAGGTCGGAGCGATTTTCTGACCTCGTAGCTGGGACTTCAAAAAATCCTACGGCCATCTAGACACTGTCTAGCGGCCATAGGATTGCGCTGTTAGATACTGTATCTTGAATTTAGTTAAATATGGTTCATTTACTAAACACTAATTAGTGTTTTTGTCTTGAAAATGTATGGGGTAGGCAACTTGTCCTCCAGATATCTGCCCTCCTGATATTTTGGACTACAACTACTATGAGCCTCAGCCAACATGGCCAATGGTCAGAGATTCTGGGAGTGGTAGTCCCAAACATCTGGGAAGGGGGGCACCCCTGTACTGCAGAGGTCAAGAGAAGCCGCTTAGCAAATTGAATCTTCAATATCAGAGTGTTAGAAAAGTAGACATAGTGTATTAACAAAATGTAAAAATAAAGTTCCATTATACACATGCAATCAACAAGGCTGTATATAATACACATTGTTAGATGGACTAATCTCTCTGCTCTCCCCCCTCCTGGCCTAGCTAACTGACCTTGCACATCTGCCTAGAGATGGCCACGAACCTGCTGGTGGGGCTGCCTCACCGCCGCCTCGATCTTCTGAGCGGAGCGGAGCGGCACGGAGCAGTTCTCCGCGCCGCTCGAGCTGCCCTCGCCACCTGCGCCGGTCCTGGCGCATCACTTCTGGCAGGCCGGAATTGACACGAAGGGATCCTGCGCTGGCGCACTGGACCCCTGTGCTAGGTTTTTGCAGAGAAACCAGGGCAACAGGGCTGTTTAAGGTAAGTTTCGATTTCGGCCCGCTACGCCCGCCGCGAGGCGAATCGTACACCCCTATTTTAGCCAGGGAACCTTGAAGAGCTGTGTTGCTTCTTTGTTTAATTGTATGCCTGGTGCCGTCGTAGCTTCTCCTTGGCTGTTATCTCATCCCTGATGTGTATTCTCAGGTGCCAACTCCAGGTGTACTAATGAAAAGTGAGTCTCTTTGATTGATAAGGGGTACCAAGACTAGCAGATTCATGGGACGCCCGATATCTCGTGTGCCCTAGGGGTCATGGCAGACATCAACCTAGCCAAGGGGAGGAGGAGATGAATTGCTTTCTGTGTAACTGAGGACTGATACGTATGTTACCATGTTCAAAGAAATGTCTCTGATTGGTTGTTACTATGTTCAAAGAAATGTATTTGATTGGTTAGCTTGTTTAAGCGAACTCATTTGATTTGCTAAGAATGAATGAACCAATGAGTGTAAGGGCATAAAAAGCCCTGCATGTCCCCTTTCCCCTTTGTTCAGCTTCTGATCCTGGCGCGAGCCACAGAGCTGAGCCTTTTTGCGGAAAAATAAAACTTTGAAAACTCATTTCTGGTGTGCTGCTTCTCTTTCCTTGAGTACTGGCCCTCTGGGAAAGGATTCTGAGCATATTTTTGCAACAAGAGTAATATTAGGACCATGAAAACCACAGAGTCTTTGTTACACCTTAAAGGTTAACTAACACCAGTGGGAGAACACTGGCAATACTCTATGATATATGTCTTTTAAATAACAAAGAAACAAAACCTAAAATCGCTAACTTAGAAGTGCGGCAATGGTGCCCAACTATCAGGCATTACAAAACACAACTGGGGAGCAGGGAACTAAAAGCCAGGCTACAGATAATACTCACTACTAGATTTATCCTGTGCATGGGAGTCAGGTGATCATGAGAGCCTAACCCACATCACCTCTTGCTTTATAGCTCGCAAGCCTTCTACCTAGGCACCTTGTTGTTGAGGGAAGCTACTAAACTACCCACCCTGCTATTCTGCCTTCTTCCTTCCTGCCTCCCTCCCTTACCGGCCTCCTATTTTGTCCCCTGCCCTGGATCCTGTCTTGTCTCCAGTCTAGCTCTCTTCAGGCGTTCACCAAAGAGGGCTTTGCTGTAGCCATGGAGGAAACTGGGGACACACACTCCGCCCCCTCGCTGCCCAGTGTTGACATGACTGTTAGGTTTTGCATGGGCAGAACGAAGATTGTCACCTGACATCAGGATTGTCACCTGACATGGAGGATGTCTCCTGAGGTGAAGTACACAAGGTGGTGTGCAAATAGTCACCAGACATAATGTCAAGGTCTGTGACTCAGACTCATGGGGCAAGTTGGAATCAACATGTTGTGAAAAACAGGTTATATAATAGGTGAGTAATATCCTATTTATAGATACTATAAATGGGGTCTTATTATATAAGTTGGGGTAAGACACACATCCCCTCACTTGACACTTGTTCTGGACTTCTACTTCAAGTCAGTCACTTCACTTCATCTCAGCTTTACCACTGGAGTCTTGGACTTGTATCTGCAATGATGTAGCAAGATGGGAGCATCTCTTCTGCGTAAGAGATGTATTGCTTGCCTTAATCCCATGTAATTGGGTCTTACAAATAAACTCTTTAATCTTTATTAACTGCTGTTATCTCCTCCTTCCGTCTGCGTGACTGGGACTGAGGGTCACTGGCTAGGTAAGCTTTTGAACCCGGGTCAGTCCAGCTCTCACAATGACAAGTTTGGAAGGCAGTGTATGTGCGTTTGAAAGGCGGTGTATGCGTGTTTGACTGAAAATCCTTACACTGTTCTATGTGACTGGGAACCCAGGTTTATCAGGCTTCCCAATCGTGTGGGGCTCTGTAACCACATTCAGCTGGATGTGATTACAATAGACCGCTCCCATCAACATGGGGAGGTTGGTAGTGGAGGGGGTGCCCAGGTCCCCAGGTCCCTCCATGGGTACAGCAAAGTCCATCTTTGGCAAATGCCTGACAAAGGCTTCTTTTGATTTTTGAGTTGTTGTGCGTACTACAAACTCCACCTACTACCCGTCTCTTCTGCTTCAGGTCACCTGCAGCCTTCTTGACAATTCAATGCCTGGCTGAACACATGCAGTATTTTCACACTATGATTACAGGCCTAGCGGTTAGACTACTGCAATGCACTCTGCGTGGGCCTGCCCTTGCACCTGGTTTGGAAGCAGCAGCTAGTGCACAATGCAGCAGCCACGATGCTCAGTGGAGCACCTAGATCAGTGTTCTTCTTGAGGGCCGCTGATGCCTCCTGATCACTTCAACTGTGGCTCTCCATCTCTCTCTCTCTCTCTCTCTCTCTCTCTCATTCACTCCCTCCCTCCTTTTTGCAGTAGCTGCTTACTCACAGCAGGAGCTCTCTAACTGCCTTGTCATTTGCTTTAGTGGCGGGCCAGCTGCTGTGACCTGGGCTACCAGAAGAGGCTTTGGGGGTGGGGAGTCAGGAGACCTGCTACTTGTCAGCTGAAAGGCGGCAGTGGGAGGGGGAGAGGGGAATGCAGGAGCAATCAGTCAATTAGCTGTTGTTGGGGAGGTACCCAAGAGGCAAAGAGCAATGCAGGCTAGCTGCAGCACTGCATGTACAGGCCTCCATGGCGGTGCCTGGAGCCAAACGGACTCCTGCTTGAAAAATAGTGAAGATCACTGACTGATATTACACCTATGTTAAAAGAACTGCCCTGGCTGCCTATTAGCTAACAAGCCATGTTCAAGGTTCTTTTGTTGGCATACAAAGCCCCAAACGACTTGGGACCAGGATACCTAGCTGACTATATTCCCATATATATATTTATATATATATATATTTATATATATATATATATATATATATACTCAGTGGACCCCTGAGATCTTCTGAGGAGGCCTTATTGGTCATAGTAAGTAAGTGGACCTTCTCAGTGGTGGAACCCACCCTTTGGAACAGTGGTCCCCAACCTTTTTGGCACCAGGGATGGGGTTCCCATCCCTGGTGCCCATTGTGGAAGACAATCGCCCACTGCTCACCCCCTGCTGTGTGGACGCGGGGATGTATCTGAGAGTCTTGAGGGAGCCGAAGTGAGTCGAACTCGCCCTGCTCAACACCCCCCCCCCCCGAGACTCCCGGCAACCTACCTGCTGCCGCTTGACCCAAATGTGCTGGGGAAAGGACCCACGAGGTCCCCGGCGCGTCACCCCCTGGCTCCCCGGCACCACTCCCCCCCACAAACACCATGGCAAAGCACCTCAAAACGGGCGGCCACGATTTGCTATTCGCGGCCATTCCAAGGCACTCCCCACGCAAAAAGAGCAGCTCCAAAGAACCAGGAAGCGACGCGACGGGTCTCCCACTGCATCACTTCAGGTTTTCCAAAAATGCTCTCCGGGAGGCGAGCAGAGGGATGAGCGGTGGGGGGTGCTCGCCGGAGCTTGCGAACACCCCGAGAGCCAGCGGGGGGGTCACGGCATCCTGGCTGGTGCGGTGGCTGGGTGTCCCGGCCCGCTTCCTAACAGGCCACGGACCGGGACCGGTCTGCGGCCCGGGGGCTGGGGACCCCTACTCTGGAACACTCTTCCCTGTGTGATTCAAGAGGTGAAATGGCTGAAAGTTTTAAACACCTTTTGAAAATACACCTATTCAGACAGGCTTTCCTTGACCTATAAGGACCGCCTTGTTTTATTGTTATGATGTAATGTCTTTAAATGTTCTTAATGTTTTTAATTATTCATTATTATTTTTATCTTGCTTCTGTATTGTTATGTTGAATTTTAATGTGAACCACTTAGGACTTTAATATATTAAGGGGTATAACAGTATTATAAATGAATAAATACAGATCATTATTTGGGTTGGCAGATGCATTAAAAGTGATTTGTGTGAATTTAGTCTTATGCATTCCTGTACAACTAGTGACCTTCCGAGTCAAACATAGTTCACCTGGTATGTATAGTGGCCCACCACGGGCTTGGCAAATCTACTGTTTAATCTGTCTGCCTGTACGTTGGCTGGCAGGCTATGTTAAGTTTGGTGGGTCAGAAGCTGTACAAAAAGTGCCTTATGTCCAAAAGTCCATAATAAGGCCTTTGTTACAGATATGCCTTTGTCTTTATAATTCCTTTATTTCTTCAAGCCGAAATGACACACTTTCCTTGCAAAATCTTGTTTCTGAATATACGAGGAATGATTGATCATATGAAACTGACCCGAGGCAGAAAAATAAGTGTATTTTGAAAGTAAGGGGAACAAGCAATGTGAATAAAATGCCTTTGGTGTTCTTTCAAACTGGCTGCACTACATTTTTTTGTTCCATGCAAAATCGTGTTGCTTGCAATTTTCCATATCAACTTACCTAGTTATTTAAATGAATTCAGCCTGGTTTTTTTGGCTGAAATAAAATGAGAAGGAATATGTATGCATATGAGTCAGGAGGGGAAAAAATTGCATTCCTTTATTTAGTAGTCTTACTGCTCATTAAATGATTATAGGGACAGTTTATCCTCTTTCAAGTTCATTTCTGCTAGATAATTTGAATTGCCACTGGAATGCCTGTGGTAAGAAGGGAAATTCTATCAGCATTCAAGCGCCTAATCAAAAAGAGGAGTAAAGAGTTTCAAGACTAGTCACTGGCTTGGATTAGTTTTTGTGGCGGTCCCTGTTTGTTTCCTTACATCGCTTCCAGAATATAGAGAGATCCAAAGGGTGTGTGTGTGTGTGTTTGTGTGTGTAGTCATACTGATTGGTTGTGGTCTGATTAAAAACTAGACGTGGTATCTTCCAGTTCAGCTAACTTTTTACAGATGGCTTGCTTCATGTTAAAATTAGAGATGCACATAGATAGGCCTATCTGAGGATTAGAAGCAGCTGCAGATAGTTTTAAAACAATGTGAAGGTTGCTCTGTGAATGGTGATTTCCCTACAGGTGTCAGACATGTACATGGTGTGTGTGTGTGTGTGTGTGTGTGTGTGTGTGTGTAAACGGACGTGTGGACAAACACACATTTAGTTTGTTATGGGAGCCATGGACAATAACTGCACAAGGAATCCACAACCAGACTTCAAGATTCAGAGCAACTGCATATTTGGTATTTGCAATTGGTGGGAAATTACTGACCTTATTTTCATGTGTAGCACCTGGATATGTTTTTATCAGGGCTGGAGGCAAGCATGCGGTCGGTCAAGCAGTCCAAGAGCAGCACAGTGTATGTCTGAGCAATTGATTGGTCAGACAGAGGGGCCAAGCAAGTCAGAGCTGGCAGCTTAATGGGAGCCGGCAGAAGCCTTTTGGCCCCTGCGTCACCTGCTTCCTGCTGAGATTGCAGCCTCAGTACCACAACTGGCCACCTCTAGTGGTAGTGCTGCAGCTCAGCAGAGGGTAGGCCAAAAGCTCCCACTTCCAGCCAGCTGTTGCCGTGGTGTAAACGGTCAGGTGCTTAGACTTACAGGCAGTCCCCGGGTTACGAATGTCCAACTTATGGACAACTTGTACTTACGAACGGACCGCCGAGCCTCTGATGAGTGCCAGCTGAGGCGCTCGCTGGACTTCCTGGTTCCCCGGCTCTACGCCGTTTACGTAGAGTATAGCATAGTATACGTAAAAATGGCCGCAATTTGCGTAAATGCCATTTTTAATGTATACTACGCTATACTCTACGTAAACGGTGTATCTTACACCATTTCCTACATAAACGACGTAGAGCCGGGGAACCGTATGTACCTGTTCTGACTTACATGAAATTTGACTAAAAGACAGACTTAAGAAAGGATCTCGTTCGTAACCCAGGGACTACCTGTATTGCTAGTGTCTCTGGTTTGTGATTGCAGGTACCTTGCAGCTCTATATTTGCTTGAGCACTCAAAGGAACCCATGATCAGGAATGAGGAAAGGGCAGGACCATCACCAGTATTTTTTACCAGGCTGCAAGAAAGAAAGAAAGAAAGAAAGAAAGCCCTGAAGTGGCGAGCTATATCCATACATACAGGTTGTCAGAAGTCTACTGTGGTCCACGTTCAGGCAGAAGTACATGGATGTTTATTGGTGTGCATGTGTGGTGAATGAGTATGCGGAATGAGGAATGTGTCCAGAGATTATCATGTGAAGTTTTGCCAATGTGGCCATGGGTAAGTATCTCCCACTCTAAAAAGATGATTGGCACTGTCAGGTTTGGCAGCACTGCATTGTCTCTTTGGGAAACGAAGTACCTAAAATTCAGCCCTTCTGAATATATGTTTGGTGGTGCACATGTGATGAATAATGCTGTTATGGTTGATTAAGAAAATGTATATCCTGCTCAATCAACATAACTCTCCGTTCTACTGCACACACATGCCTGTTTGCTACAATCATAGCACTGTTTTGCCTGCATGGGCTCAAACCAGAAATCACATAGAGCAGTGTGACATCATGCATCACCATGTTATGTATCCCCTTCCTGAATGATTTTCAGGAAGAAGATGGATCCATAGAGCCCTCCTCCTCCTCCTGGAGCCAGAGCTATGGAAATGATCAGGAGACTCACCAGATCATTCAAGGGTTAAACCAACTCAGCGCATGCACAGAAATGGTGTTATTTAGATTCAGACTGCACATGCTCCGAAGCTCGCAATCAATTCCACACTTAACAGCAAATTTGTAATACAGTAATACCTTGGATTGCAAGTAACTTGGTTTGAGAGCGTTTTGCAAGACAAGCAAATTTTTAAATATTTATTTAATTTTTTTTTACTTGATATACAAGCGACGACTTGCAATACAAGTACTGTAGTACGGCTTAAATTAAAAATCTCTGTACAAATTTTTTTGGGGGGATTTCGTTTTGATATAAGAGTGTTTTGGATTACAAGCATGTTTCCAGAACGAATTATGCTCTCAATCCAAGGCATGACTGTACATAAATCTGGGCTTGCTGCAAAGGTGAGCATTATGAATGGATGGGTTTTGACCAACTATCTGACTAATTACAAAATTTGGTGGCATCACTAGTTATAGTTTAGCTATAAGAGAGCTTCGGCTATTGGGTGGCATAGAAAGGTAATAAATAAATAAGTAAATAATAACCCAGCTATCAGGGGGGAAAGTGTATTAAGTGGAACTTTTCCAGTCACTGCTCTTGCTGGCAAAAGTCTGCTCTTGAATAGAAGAAATGTCATGGAGATTGACCTGGACCAACATAAAGAGAGTGCAAGACAGCTCTGCATTATTCATAGTCTGTGCAGAACGCAATTTAATTCCCAGCAGAAGTTCCTGGACAGCTGCTGCGCTCTATACAGGCAGACTAGACACTCTCCTTGCAATGTAGCAGCCAAATACGGCCAGTCATCTCATGGTCTTGCTGGGAGAAAAGTTAGCTATCACCAAAACAGTCGCATCACCATTTTGGGACTGGTTGGGACAATGATGAATAGGAGTTTGTGTTAAAGGTTTGTGTTTATTTGCATACGATCCAATTCCAGTATTTCCTGTTTTATGCCATTCCAAATATCGTAGAGCATTACCGATATCTCAAAATGCAAAGTACTTATAAAATAAAGTACTATATAAAATATTTTATTTCAAATAAAATATTAAATATTTTTTAAACATACTCCTTCAGGTATAATTAAACATATCTCTTAAATAATATAAACATGTTTCAAATGTTTTTAAATGATCACCAAAACAACTTTTATATACTAATAACTATACACGGATACTTTCGTTTCTTCCTATCTTATAGTTAGATAAACATTTACCAATGTTCATGTTTTAGTTGGATACAGGACACATTTTAAAAAGCTAAAATCAATTCATAGCAAATTCTACAGTGGATTGCATTGCGCATAGGGCTCATGTCCCAGTGAGTGTTATGAAAATGGAAAGAATACAATATATACTTGTGTTCCTAAAAAAATTAGATTAGCTGTGTTTAGTTGAGCTGGAATAACTCCAGATTCTGAAATTCAAATAAAAATACTTTTGACAGATGAATCCAAGTTTTTCTGTACACTAACCCCAGACCTATAAGGCATTTTATCAACATTTTAAGCAGTCACAAACAGTTGGTTATTACGTCCAATTTTATCGTCCTTCATTTTCCACACGAACACAATCTCTTACTTGTATTTTCCAATCGGTTAAGTTCACACAATATAAGGAGAAGGATATAAGGGCCAAACCAGACATTACTTTAAATATTTTAAGTGCCTAGCAGTGCCACTGATCCCTTCCGCAGCGGCTTGGAGTGCCTTTTACCAGCTTCAAATGGTTCACCAGCAATGGCCTCTCCTGGACAGAAATAGCTTGGCCACAGTGGTACAGGCGCTAGTAATCTCAGGCTGGTTTACTGCAATGTGCTCTATGGGGGCTGCCATTAAGGCTGGTCCGGAAGCTGGAGCTAGTGCAGAATGCAGCAGCTTGGCTGTTGTTAGGAGCTGCCCCTTTTCAGCATGCAACTCCTTTGCTGAGGGAACTGCATTGGCTGCCTATTCACTACTAGGCCAGGTTGAAGGTTTTGGTACTAGTGTCTAAAGCCCTAAACAACTTGGGACCAGGATACTTGAGACAGCGCCTTCTCCTTTACCAACCTGCCCAGTCACTGAGGTCATCAGGTGGCATGCTCCTGGTGGTTCCATATGGGCCTATTGCCCATTTTTAGTCCATCTGGAGAAGGGCCTTCAGCGTAGCAGCCCCGTTTCTCTGGAACTCCCTACCTCTGGAGGTCAGGCAGGCACCAACAGTGTATTGTTTTTGGCGCCTGCTGAAAACATCTTTAATTTATTTCAGGAGGCCTTTCTGAACTAACCAGCCATGGTTTTTATTGATTCTGTTTTAAAATTTTGTGTTATTCCTTTAATCTATTTCACCTTTGTATTATTCAGTGCTCCAGAATCTCCGTACTAGAATATGGAGAGGTATATAAATGTAATAAAATAAAATAATTAACTAAATTGGGGATATCTGGTGGGTCTGCCTTGCACAAGTGGATGAGCTTTCTGCTCCTGCAAGATGTCTGTGGACCCAAGCCAATGACAGTGTGTTCATATAAATTCTGTCTTGCAGAGTGTGTATACCAAAAATATGCATAGACCAGTTCAATACAGGCTATAACTACATGTGTATCATAAAAAATAAAACAGCAACATGCATTGAATATACATATAGACATCTTATGTCCATATAGTCTAGGTTCCATGTAGATCAGTGTTCTCCAACCTTGGGTCCCCAGATGTTTTTGGCCTGGTTGGGGCATGCTGGGAGTTGTGGGCCAAAAAGGACTATGATGAATTCACTCGTCATCATCCCCTCTCCTCCTTTACGGCTCCTGCTCCTCTTGCACCTTGGTGGTCTCAGAGTTCTCCCAATTCTCTGGCAGCCTTCTTGCTTCAAATGTATGTTTTAACATTCCTTAGGTGGTCACTCCTAAGATTCTTGGCTTGCCTGCTGTTATAAGATGCCAAAATATATGTTCCCATCGTCCCGCCCTCCCTTTCTGCCATTTGGATAAACCCTTACATCTAAAAAAAAAAAAAAGACTTTACAATTGCTGTTCTTGTGTTCTCCCTTCGCCTCAGGCATTTACCTCATCTTATCTTGAGTGCCTCTTTTTTTTTTTTTTGTCATGCTTTCTTTGGGGCTTCATCACATTTCCTTTGATCTGCATATTACTTTTGATGCATGATTGTATTTACTTTTTAAAGTGCCTGTGTGGTTTGTGAGCATTTTGCCTTATCAACAGGTCCTTCTAGAGATACCCGATTCAGGGCTTGATGCCAGGATTGCAAGGGTTGCCGCTTTTAACTTATCCTGTTTGGGGTAGTCCAGCCGTTCAACGTGTCAGTGGAAGAGCACAAACAGCCCGTTGAGGATCTTGTTGCTTCATGCTTTCTGCACACACATTGTAGTCAGCCAACTGTATCCCAGTGTTTTCTGTCTCATTTCATAGATCATAGAGTTGGAAGGAGCCTACAAGGCTATCGAGTCCAACTCCCTGCTTAATGCAGGAAACTAGAGGAGGGGTCTCCCATCCAAGTAATAACCAGGCTTGACCCTGCTTAGCTTTCCATGCTAAGACAGGCTGAGCCAACATAAGCCACAGGGTAGTCTTGTGCTCCCTTTCTATTCCCAGACCTGATTTGTGGCAATTGAAAAAAAATAATAATATAAAACTCAATTACAGCGCTATCCTATGGTGGCTAGACAGTCTTGATGGCCATAGGATATTTCGGAGTCCCAGCTCTGACCTTGGAAACTTGCTCCGAGGTCGGAGCTGGGACTCCGAACTCGGAGCACCCTCCCCCCGTTCTCACAGCCGGTGCGGAAAGAACGGTGCTGGCTGCGGCTCCGAGGTCGCAAGAGTGAACTTGGAGATGGGCTTTTGGGGGTGGGGAGGGGAGGAAACAGGCTCTGCCAATAGATGAAGCATCCTGGCAGTGCCTTGCACTCCTTCCCGCCCTCTCCGAGGCCGTACACTTAGACAGCCCAGCCGAAATCAGCTAAGTGTTTTGCATGGCGGGAGGAGCACGGAGGCGACCTTTCCTTCTATGTTCCTCCCAGATACCCACAATCCTCTGAGTTCAGAGGGCTACAGGCATCCCCATAGGATTGTGCCCTTATAGCACCAAGACAGGCAAAGCGCTGTAGAGGCTTCTCGGGGGGGACTGAGCTTTAATTGAAAGGTCCTTGCTTTTAGATGGTGTTCCTTTTATTGCTTCCTGTTGAGCATGGCAAATAGAAAGATGTGAACGCAGCACAAGGCTCCCAATGTCCAGGTAAGTGTCTGTGTGGTGGGGCAGTGGCGTGGTGGAGTCAGGGCTTGCAGTGATGCAGTGCTGGCACTTTTTGATCTGCGGGGATGGTGGCATCACACACACACACACACACCATTCCCTGTTGCCTCTGAGCTCATCTGCAATCCTCACAAGTAGTCATTGGGGGAAATGGATTTTGCCAGCAGCAATATTTTGTTGTGAACTATCCCTGTTGTAATGGAGCAGTTTGGTCTTGATTGGGCAATTAAGACCCATTAGGTTGACAAAAGACCTGCTCCTGGAGGAGAGGAAAACTTCTGGAACTGGTTCCTTGATATGGATCAGCACAGCTGCCTGCATTTTGGGGCTCTCCTTTGGGGTGTGGCTATGGGAATTGTCACGATGAGCACCTGAACGTCAAACTTGACCACTACATCACAGGGTGGGTGTGGGGGGCATTTATTATTATTATTATTTATTTATTTACATTTATTAATCACCCATCTGGCTGGCAACCGGCCACCCTGGGATAAATAGGATAAAAACAAGATAAAATACATTTAAAACAGTATAATTTTTTAAAAAAAATCTTAACCCACCACATATTCCCGCCTGAACAGCCAGGTTTTTAATGAGCGGCGGAAGCTCAGCAGAGAGGGGGCATGGTGGAGGTCACTCGGGAGAGAGTTCCACAGTATGGGGGCCACCACAGAAAAGGCCCTCTTCCTCGTCCCCACCAGTCTAGCTGCTCTGGCTGAAGGGACAAGGAGAAGGCCGTCTGTGGCAGATCTTGTTGAGCGGCCTACTTGATGTTGCTGGAGACGCTCCTTGAGATAGATTGGACCGGAGCCATATAGGGTTTTAAAGGTCAACGCCAACACCTTGAATTCAGCTCGGCAAGCAACTGGTAGCCAGTGCAGCTCCTTGAGTACTGGCGTGATGTGATCCTGCCGGCGGCTGCCTTTAACCAAGCGAGCCGCTGCGTTCTGTACCAGCTGTAGCTTCCAAACCGTCTTCAAGGGTAACCCCACATAGAGTGCATTACAGTAGTCTAGGTGAGAGGAGACCAAGGCATGAACCACTGATGGGAGCAGGTGATTAGGAAGGTAGGGGCGCAGCTGCCGTATCCGATGGAGTTGATACAGCGCCGCCCGGCTCACAGCTGACACTTGAACCTCCATGGACAGCTGGGAGTCTAGAATGACCCCCAAGCTGCGGACCTGGTCCTTCAGGGGTAGATGTACCCCATTCAGCACCAGGTCAACATCCCCATATCTCCCCTTGTCCTCCACCAGAAGTACCTCGGTCTTGTCGGGGTTCAGCTTCAGCATGTTCCTTCCCAGCCAGCCAGCCACTGACTCCAGCAACTTGGACAGGGTCTCAACGGCCAACCTCGGTGAGGACTTGAAACAGAGGTAGAGCTGCGTGTCATCCACATACTGATGACATCGCACCCCAAACCTCCTGATGATAGCTCCCAGTGGCTTTAGGTAGATGTTGAATAACATTGGGGAGAGGATGGAACCCTGCGGCACCCCACAAGTGAGCGGCCAAGGGTCCGAAGCCTCCTCCCCAAGAACTAGCCTCTGGTACCTTCCAGAGAGGAAGGACCGGAACCACTGCAATACAGTGCCTCCCAAGCCCAAGCCCTCCAGGCGGTCCAGGAGGATACCGTGGTCAACGGTATCAAAAGCTGCTGAGAGATCGAGGAGGACTAGAAAGGACCATTCGCCCCTATCCAAAGCCCTCCTCATATCATCCACCAAGGCGACCAAGGCCGTCTCCGTCTCATGTCCAGGCCTGAAGCCCGACTGGCATGGATCTAAATAATCGGCTTCATCCAAGTGTGCCTTCAACTGTGCACCCACCACCCGCTCAATCACCTTGCCCAGAAATGGTAAATTGGAGACTGGGCAAAAGTTGTTTAGATCCTGGGGATCCAAGGAGGGCTTCTTTAGAAGCGGTCTTATTACTGCCTCCTTGAGGGCTGATGGCATCACTCCCTCCTCGAGGGAGGCATTCACCACTGCCTTGATCCTCTCATCCAGTCTCTCCCTACAGCTCATGATGAGCCAGGACGGGCAAGGATCAAGCAAGCAGGTGGTCGGCCTCACAGATGAAAGCACCTTGTCCACTTCATCAAGTTGTATTGATGATCAAGTTGTATCATTTTATTAGTCTAAGAAATTTACAGAGCAATCTTATGAGGAGGGCAGAGGAACTGCCACTTCCTATGCCCCGCTGGCTTTGTACTGGCCAAGGTAGAAGGTAGGGATGGCTTTCCCTCCCCCTTTGTCCCCGCACCAGTTATTCCTTTTTAAAATTTTCCCTTCCAGTGGTTGGTGTACTTTTTTGCCCTTTATGGGGGGGTGTCAGGGGAATAAGGGGGCTTCAAGATCCAGTGCATCCAAGGCCTCCCCTGACACATCTATCAGAGCAGTGATGGCAGAGCAGCAAAGGCCACAGAGCTCTCCATTGCTGCAAGCATGCAACCTCCGATGACGGACCTCCTTCTTCACCTGTGGAGAGGACAGTCCAGTGGCAGGGAGGGAGGGAGGTCCACAACATACAACGGCCCTTCAGCCACCCTCCCTGGGAACCTAGGATTGCTCCCTAAACTCAATCAAGTGTTGGCTTTCTTTCAGCTAGACCCTGCATGTAGCAATGCACAAAAGCATGAAATCCATGGAATTAAAAATGAAAGATCAACTGCGGCAGTGATGTAACAGGGAATGTGTGACACTTACAAATGCATGGGATGATTGGGTCAATGGGGGTTTATCTGTGTTTGGACCTGTAATTTTTATGGGGGAAAAACTTCTAGAACTCATTAACAGAAACAAAAACAGGTGGGTGAATCCATAACTTGGGAAAATATGAACTTATACATAGTTATTGTAGACAGCTGGAGAAAGAATGTCAGTGATCCAGTGCCATATAGCTTTTGTTATGCGATGACATTCCTTTCCAATAGACAGCTGTTATTCATCATTTATGCCCATGATTGTCAAACCATACAAAGTAGAATTCAATGTAAAATGATATTATATACTTGAGACTATGGTTTGGTGAGCCCAGTGTTCAGAAGGCAATACATTCTCTCTCATAAATGAAATATTGTGTTGTTCTTCCCAATTTTATTGTCTGCAGGATATAAATGACTATGCAGAACAGGATGGTTGTAAAGACATGTCTGAACCGCAGACCTGTTTACCCCTCGTAGCTCTCAACCCAGGAACCTCGGGATCTGCAGTTCTGTAAAAGTTCTCAGAGATTGTACTTATGTGTGCAACAATCAGGGCCGGATTAAGATAGGGGCTATTGGAGCGGCAGCTCCAGGCCCCTCCCAAAAAACAGGCCCACCAATAGGGACGCGCGGCGTGACAAGGCGGCTGCCTAGGGCGCATGGCTAAGGGGGCGCAAAAACGATCCCGCGATTCCTCGCCCTCTCCCCTGCCACCGGACAACGACGCCCCTTCCTCGAGGCACCTCCTCCCCTCTCCAGCTGCTGGAATTGCCTCGCCTCTTCTTGCCGCTGGCCTGGGAGCTGTGCACTACGCAAGGCCGATGATCAGGCCACGAGACCCCTCCGGGCCTCCAGGTAGGAAGGAGGGAGGGAGGGAAGCATCGTCTCCCCGGTGTGCCCGCGCCCGGCCCCAGCCCCACGCCCGCCCGCCCGCCCGCCCAGAATTAAGTAGATATGCGCGCTGCTCCCCCCAAGCAGCGGGACGGGCTGCAGGCGGCCCCAGGAGAGGCCGCGCTGGTGCCCGCATCGCCCGTGCTGCCCACCCACGCGCCCAGGCCGGGCGGGGCGGCCCCAGGGCGTGCAGAGGCACCTAGCGGCCCGCTTGGCCGGCCGAGCCGAGTCCCGAACCACACGCTGCCTCCGCCTTGCCGTGGGGCCGCCGGGTAGAGGCCTCGCAGCTCCTCCGTTGGGCGGTGGGAAGGGGCTGGCCTTTCAGGTCCTGGCCCGGGGCGGCGTTCCTGCAGCGGCCTTCGGGGACCTCCTGGTCCGGCCTTCCCCGACCTGGTGCCCCTCGGCTGCGTGGGACTGCAACCCCCATCATCCCCAAGCAGCCCAGAAGCTACGGCCCAACCCAACTGGAGGGCACCGGGTTGGGGGAGGCTGTTCTAAGGGACTACAGCTCCCAGCATCCTGTGGAAGCGGTAGTTTAAAGCGCCTGGGGGGCCCTGGCTTGCCTGCCCCTGCTGGGATTGGACTGGCAGTGGCAGCTCCCCGGGGCCCCGGGAAGAGAGGGGGCTTTCCCTGCCTGGACATGCTGCTGGAAAGAAGATCTCCCTTCTTGCCTGAACGTGCTGCCGGACAAGTAGGCACCCTGCCCGGGGCTCTTGCCAGGGGAAATCCTCCGGAGCTTTGAGTCAGGAGCAGGAAACGAACGCTGGCGGGTCCATCTCTAGCTCGGTTGTTTATTGGGCTGTCTTGCTCCCATCATTCCTCCTCCTCCACCTTTTGGCACTGGGCCTTTGTCAGCATCCTGACCAGCAGGGTCTGGAACTGATCAGCTGTAAGAATGGAAGCAAGCTCCTATGGACAGCCATCTGGCCACACATTGGCACCTGAAGGGTGGTCAAACCCTCCTGGCTGCTTGGTAGGATGATAGATGAGAGCGCTCTACTACCAGCAGTTTGGTCATGTGTGTACTTACAGCAGACTTCCCTAACCTAGTCCTTCAGATGGTCAGATGGGTTGGACTGCGGTTCCCATCATTCTCAGCCAGCATGGTGATGCTGGTTGGGAATGATGGAAGTTGCAGCCCAACCCATCTGGGGAGCACCAGGTTGGGGGAGGCTGACATAGGGATTTCTTTCTGTTTCGCACCAAAGTTGGAGGAGCTTTCTAAATGTGAACTTTCTATATACGGTAGTTCCAGAAGAAACTGTGTGCAGTACCAGAAGAAACTTAGCTATATTTAGCCTGCAGCACAGTGTTTGTAGGAGCGAATTCTCTACTCCTTCAACTTCTGCTGTATTAAAAATGAGTCCTGTGTTGAACCTGCATTAGCACAAAAAAAGGGTTTGGTTTTATGCTCTTTTTTCTATTTGAAAATCAGTTTGGCTTTTTTCTGTTGTCCCCATTGCCATACATTTTGTGTGTCTACCTCCCCCTTCATATTTATTTATTTATTTATTATATTTATACCCCGCCTTTCTTCCTGCAAGGAACCCAAGGTGGCTTACATAATAATCATCGTCCTCTCTGTTTTATCCTCACAACAACCCTGTGAGGTAGGTTAGGCTGAGAGTCAGTGACTCTTTTATAATGTATTTCAGTTTACCCCACACAAAGCACTCACACACACAGAGCAGCCAGACAAAAGCAAAACACGCTTATAATTTGTAGGTAGCCTTTTATAATGTATTTCAATTTTAGACAGCAAAAAAGGTAGTACATTCTTATTTTTTAAACCCACTTTTGCCATCGAAATAAAATTCCATCCTCCATTTAATCATTTATTATTTATTTATTTATTTATTTATTGCATTTATACCCCGCTCTTCAGCCAGAAAAGGCTCTCAGAGCGGCTTACACAGATTAATAATAAGACATTCCCTGCCCTCAGGCTCACAATCTAAAAGACATGACACAAAAGGAAAAGGGATTGGGAGGGAGGAGGAAGAATGCCAAACTCAGGCACCAATATAATGTTTGGCATTTTTCCTCCTCCCCCCCAATCCCTTTTCCTTTTGTGTCACGTCTTTTAGATTGTGAGCCTGAGGGTAGGGAATGTCTTATTATTACCGGTAATCTGTGTAAACCGCTCTGAGAGCCTTTTCTGGCTGAAGAGCGGGGTATAAATGGAATAAATAAATAAATAAATCATTAATTTCTACCCACTTTTGCCATAAAAATAACATTCCATCCTCCATTTAATCACTTGTTAACATTATAATTAATTTATAATAACTTTCCATTTAAGAAAAAAAAATCACCCCTATCAAGTGAAAAAAAATGACCCAGGTCCTTTTTTTTTACTTGATCCATTCGTTCTTTCTTTTTTTTTTAAACTATAGTCCGGTCCCCCAACAGTCTGAGAGACAATGAACTGGCCCCCTGTTTAAAAAGTTTGAGGACCCCTGTTGTAATCCTTACATCAACCCTGTAAGGCAGGTCAATAGCATTCTCTCCATACAGCACGTGGGGGGGGGGGCAGCTGAGTAAGAGCTCGGTTCGTGTACATTTGTTGCCTAACAGTCTGCATAATTCCTGAAGGGGTGGGCTGTGTTAGTCTATTGCAGCAAGAACAACAAGAGAGTCTTGTGGTACCCTAAAGACCAACACATTCATTCTGACATAAGCTTTCACGGACACTGCCCACTTCCATCAGGTTTTATTGAGTTAACAAGCTTATTGTTTACAAAAAAAGAAATATTTTCAATATGTTTCTGTTTTGGCACTTTAATGGTAATTAAAATATTTAATTTGTTTTAATATAAAATTGCGTCTTCATTTTATTTATTTCCATAAAAAGGCCCACCAAAATCCTCAGCATAATGCTCTTAATCCGGCCCTGGCAACAATGTGAACTTTCTTAAAGCAGGGGGGGGGCAACCTGCGGCCATTGGGCCACAGGCAGCCCTCAGGCCAATTTCATATGGCTGGTAGCTCTCAGACTAATTTCAAAAGCCTTCTGCATTCAGTCAGTTCAGACCTCTGGCAAAAGCGACCTGTCCCTTCCCTGGCAGCCTGCTACATGGAATGGAAGAGGGAGAGAGAGAAAAGGGAGTGGCAGAAAGAGAGGTAGAGAGAAAAAAGGGGTAGCAGAAAGAAAAGAATAGAGGTGACACACCCACTGTTGGCTCTAGCCATACCCACCACTGGCTTCGGCCCTGCTCACCACTGACATGTGGCCCCTGACAGATTACCCATAAAGGAATACAGGCCTGTGGCTCACGCTGGCTCAGCTTGTCTGAGTGTGGAAAGCTAAGCAGGGCCAGGCCTGGTTGTTACTTGGATGGGAGACCCCTCCTCTAGTTCCCTGCATTGAGCAGGGGGTTGGACTCGATGGCCTTGTAGGCTCCTTTCAACTCTATGATCTATGAAATCTATGAATGCAGCCCTCAGCCCATCCATGTCTTAAAGCTTAAAAAACTACCCAGGCTTGATTTGGAGTTCGTGCTAATGCCAGTGCAGACAGGACTGATGCCACATTTTGGCATTCTCAGCCTGCTGCCTAGGCTCTATCTTTGCCGGTACTTCTTTGATGGGTGCTGCCAACTGCCATTGTCCAGACAGGACAGAAGAGGAGTTTGAGTGTTATGAGTGGTTATATAAACCCAGGGTGTTTTAGGTCTGTGCGTCTGAGAAAAATTGTGCTCATGTCTTGCTTGTGGGCTTTCAGTAGTCAGTCATCTATCTCAAGGAGCGTCTCCAGCAACACCAAGTAGGCTGCTGAACAAGATCTGCCACAGATGGCCTTCTCCTTGTCCCTTCAGCCAGAGCAGCTAGACTGGTCGGGACTAGGAAGAGGGCCTTTTCTGTGGCGGCCCCTGTACTGTGGAACTCTCTCCCGAGTGACCTCCGCCATGCCCCCTCTCTGCTGAGCTTCCGCCGCTCATTAAAAACTTGGCTATTCAGGCAGGAATATGGGGTGGGCTAATGATTTTAAAATTTTATATTGTTTTAAATGTATTTTATCCTGTTTTTATCTTGTGTTTTTATCTGTGTACATCGCCCAGGGTGGCCGGTTGCCGGCCAGATGGGCGATAAATAAATAGAAATAATAAATAAATAAATAAAATCTGGTTGGTCACTGTGGGAACAGAATGCTGGACTAGATAGGCCTTTGGCCTGAGAGAAATCTGGTTGTGGTGTTGTTATTTGTGTCAGTGGAAGCTTTCCTCTAATTGTGCATAACAGGTGCTGGGCACCCTTATTTGTATTGAGACCACATCAGGGGCAAAGGTTTAAGGCCCCCTTGTCATACTTCTGATCTGGCTTGGGCCCCATCACAATAGATATTTATTTTTCAAAAATTAGCCACACAATAGCTAAAGATGGGAATAATGTCACATCTAGTTTACTTGATGATGATGATGATGATGATGATGATGATGATGATGATGATGACAGCGATGATAATATATACCACCATTCATTAACAAATTCCAGGGCAGTGTACAATATTAATTAAAACAACAATTAAAACTGAGATAAAAATCCACAATAAAACAGAAAAACTAACAAAGCTAGGCATTAAAATCAGCAAATCCTTGGTTAAACAAGTACATCTTCAACAGGCATTGAAACACCCATCAAGGATGGCACTGCAAGGGGGAGAGAATTCCAAAGGTGGGCTCCTTCAGACTGGAGAAGGCACTCAGGAGCAATTGTGTAGATGGCCTGTTGCATCTTGCCATTCCACAGCGAGACCAGAACATCTACCAGAAACTCCCAGAGCGTTCAGGAGTCCCTCATGTTCCATAAATCTCTGGGTGCGAACCATCTTAATGAGTTCTCCACTTCTCCAGAGGGGCAACTGTCACTGTGTGATACCAAACCTCATCAGAAAATGGTCTGACCATAACAATGTAAAACCTTCTGACATTACATTTTCCTAGAGCTGAAGAACAGAATTTCCAGGACTGGATATTGTCTGAGGGTTTTATATTGAGCTATAAATAAGGTGGTTTCCTCTGTGGCTTTTGTGCAGTTTTCCCCCCATTCCAAAAGGTTGAAATGCCTCTCCTAAGGTTTAGTTACTGGCAGTAAGAGCTTGAAGCTAAAAGATGCTGGTATTTTTTGTAATTTTGATCCCACCCCTTTTGCCTTTGGCCCCGCCCCTTTGTCTTTGGGCCTGCCCACCCTTGGAATGTGGCCCCCAAGAGCTTCTCTAAAACCAAATTCACCCCTTAGGATGAAAGAGGTTCCTCACCTCTGCAGTAGAGGGAGCTGGCAAGCCTGAATACTTGCTAGATCTTTCAAGCTGGCTAACCTTGGTTCTGGATCCAAAAGGTTCTATTTTCCAGCCCATTATATGTTTGACCCCTGTTAAATGAGACTGGAGTCAAGCAACAAAACAGACTCAATCAAAGCTTTGCATGCAAGACCTTTGTTAGAATAACACCAGGGAAGATTGCATCCTGAAACCTATTGGGAAGAAACACTGTGCAAACAACCGTAATAAATACACTTTTTGAGCACAACTGGCATTGTAATGCCTTAGATGCATTTGAAACCTAGCAAAGAGAACGTTTTGAAAAGGCAACATTCCAAGAGTTGCTGAGAATAATATAATGTCCTTAGGCTATAATCAACCAAACAGGGATTATGGTGACAATATAATTGTCCTTGTTTCATTAGATGAGTCACTTGAGACCCTTCTTAAATATTTTTGGGTGTGGAGCATAATTGATTCTCAGAATTTTCCATCATATAAGGTTACAGCTAATCTTTTAATATGTTCAGTTACTCTTCTTTTTTTGCTTCTGTAGTCTTTTTAGCCATTCCATTCAAAAGACAACACAGCGGCATTTGTCTAGACTTTTCATCTGGAAAAGCACGTCTTTGCTTGAAAGTGTTTGGTATTTCTCGTCTTTCACTGCAATGCAACATTCTTCTAGAGGCTAAATCAAGCAAGCTTCCCTGTTAAATTGGTAAGAGGCCACACTATCTACAAGGAAAACATTGGGCTAGGCAGAAAAGACACTATGCCTGAAAGGATGAAGGGATAGTAACAAAGAAGGAAACAAGGGCCAAACTACATGTTACACCCAAACAGACATTATAGTAGCCTGGCAACTCTTTCTTTGGATGAAAGTTGCTTCAGAAGACAGCAACCGATGGATGGCAAAAGGGTTACGCTCACACTCTGGTGTTTTTTTTCACTCTCAGGTGCTTCCTCTTGAATTGACATTTCATCCCCCACCCCCCAAAAAAGGGCTGCTGGGCTACCATTACATGCATCGTGTGTGCTGTGTCCAATTTGGCCCTAGCCAGTTACGCTGTGTATAACAACACAGTAAAGTACTGCAGACTATGCCTCGACCTGGCCTAGTCCTTCCCTTTCCAATACAAGATGTACCAACTGGGATGGTTGATCCTGTCCTGTTGTTGTTGTGTGTGTAAAAGTCAGAAATATGGGCAGGTTTCCATAATTTCTTTGTGTAAAAAGTCAGCTGCACAGGTTTAACTTCATGCACATCCTTGAACTGTATGAGGCACAGGTGGCCTCGGTGGTTTCGAGAGCCTGATTTCAGGTTAGGCTGATATACCAACTACGATCCTACCTGGACAGAGACAGCCTTCCAACGGTTATTCATGCTCTGGTAAGTGGTAAACCACCGTTTGGATTATTGCCACATGTTATATGTGGGGCTCCCTTTGAAAATGGTCTGGAAACTTGAGTTAGTCCAAAATTCCCTAGAGGCTGGACTGCTAACTGGGACTGAATGATGTGATCATATAATGTCAGACCTTTTCCATCGGCACTGGCTGCCAGTCTATTTCCGAGCCCAATTCAAAGTGCTGGTTTTAACTTTTAAAGCCCTAAATGGCTTCGGGTCAGGTTACCTAAAGGAACTTCTCCCATATTTGCCTAGCAGGACATTCAGATCATCATCTAAGGCCCTCCTCCAGGTGCCCCTGACAATTGGGGTGAGGTGGGTGGCTACAAGAGAGGGGGACTTTTCAGTGGTGGCACCCCATTTGTGGAATGTTCTCCCTACAGAGGGTCACCTGGTACCTATGTTATAGTTTTTCTGGTGCCAGGTGAAAACATTTTTATTCTCCCAGGCATTTTCAGAATTTTTTAAAATAGTGCTTTTAGTTAGTGCTGTTCTGAAATATTCAAGCCTGTCATTTTTGGCAATTCATGGGGGAGGGGCAATATGAATACCCCAGCAAAAGAGGCTAGGAAAAGGGAGAATTTTGAAGAATTTTCTCACTGGGGAGTGGGAGGGGTTCCATTTACCTCACTATCACAGTGTTGCAGGTCTCCTAGCATAGAGGCTTATAGCTGGCAATGCTTCCTGGTCCTGGAATGCCCAGGAGACCCTGTGCTGTTACACAGTCTCCTGAACATTTAGGAGGTGCTGCACAGCTAAAAGCCTCTAGGCAAAGAGCCCTGTGCTGCTGTGAGCAAGAACAGGGCTTTTAGAGCTTTAGGGGGAAGCAACATGGGGCTCATTCCCTAGAGGCTTTTAGCTGTGCAGCAGCACCTGAATGCTCAGGAGACTGTGCAATGTCACCTGGTTTCCTGGGCATTCTAGGAAGTATTGTGGGCTAAAAGCCTCAACATGGCTATGAGGCCTATGATGACAGTGGGCAGGGCTTTTTTAAATGAATAAATAAAAACACCAGAAAGAAGAACCCTCTGCCACCTCCTACACTTAAAAGGTAAATGGAACCCCTCCCCAGTGAGAATAAAATCCCCCACCCACCTTGTGAAAGAAGCAGAAAAGGCAATGCCTCTTTCTCAGAGACTGAAGGACTTTGCGAAAGTAGGGGGCAGGGTTCGGCACAGCAAAACTTTTAGTACCTTATTGTGCTGCTGGTTTTAATTTGGATTTATACACTGGAATGGTTTTAGCTTGTGCTGCTTCTATTTTTGCTTTGTTTTAATATTTGCATGTTTGTTTTCATTGTATACTACCCAGAGTGGTTTAAAAGTACAATAAATAAATAACTATCAAACCGTGACCCATGGATAAGGTGCATTAAGTGGCCAGGCTGTTGAGCTCACACACGCTCACTTGAACTGAAGGGCACGGAATACCTGCAGCCCAGAAGAAGAAAAAGAAAAGGTGTCTCAGAGTAATGGAGAGTCACTGCGGTGTAGTGGTTAGAGTGATGGGCTGGGACTCAGGAGATCCGGGTTCTAGTCCTTCCTTGGCCATGAAGCTCATGGGGTGGCTTTGGGCCAGTCACTAACTCTCAGTCTGACCTACCTCACAGGGTTGTTGTGAGGATAAAATGGAGAGGAGGAGAACCTTTTAAGCCCGCCTTGGGTTCCTTGCAAGAGGGGAAAAGGTGGGATATAAATGGGATGATGATGATGACGATGATGATAATGATGATATGGTGGCATGGCACTGGCAGCACTCAGCAGCTGTGAGGAGGCCTGCCCCCCACAATCACGTTCCAGTGTGGCTCCTCCACCCAAGTGCAGGCTCAGCTCACTGAATCCATCAGCCCCAACCACAGGACAAGCAGCAAAACAGTATTGGATATTAGCTCTGCCCCAGCTTGCCAGAGTCCGCTGGCCTCCGCCTTCTCACCCACCCACCTCCAGACTCTGTCCCTTGGTCCTTTCTTGAATTCTTGAGAACAGCCCTCCCTGCGACTAAACCACATTTGCTCTCAAGGCAGCGACTGCCCATAAAGAACACAGGCTGTATGAGATCACCAGCAACGTATGAACTTCTTAACTAGCTAACCTTGCCTTCAACCTTTCCGAAACAGAAGAACATCTTTGGACGGCCCAGTCTATATTTATTGCCTTTTAATCAGGGATGGGGACTCGGACTCGAGGACTCGACCTGTGAGTCGGACTGAGTCCCCCCTCTGACTCGAGTCACACTCGAGTCCCAATATTTTTAATGGGACTCGAGACTCGACTCGGGACTCGAGACCAAGGACTCGCCAACATCCCTGCTTGATGCCACCTGCAGGGGCTGTCTGGACCTAGTTGCAGTAACAATCCAAGTTTATTTTTTAAAATCATTTTCCTAATGCAACCTTTCAGACATTTTGGGTTTGGCTGCCTCTGCCTGCCTGTTTGGGGTTCCCTGCCTCCTCTGCCTGCCTGATCTCTTCTTGACCAGTTCCACAGTTTGAATTGTCCAAGACAAAGGCCTCTGCCTGCCTGCTTTGGGGTTCCCTGCCTCCTCTGCCTGCCTGGTTATTTTGGATTTGTCTCCCTGGTCTGTTCCTGTCAAAATCAGTGGCAGAGTTTTGAGATAAATAGGCACACTTGTGCCTAGAATTTATTTAAGCCACACATCTGAAGTAGCCTTATTTTGTTGGGGAAAAACCCCATGGATTTTAATAGGGACTCATGGAGTCAGCTTTGGGAGTGACTCGGGACTTGGGACTTGTGAGTCACCATTTTGGACCAAGGACTTGGACTCGAGACTCGGGTCCAAAGACTCGTGACTCGAGACCAAGGACTCTTCAACATCCCTGCTTTTAATATCCTTATATTTCCTCCTTGTTCTAGTGCTGCGGGACAGAGAAAACGAAAGAGTCATGGGTGGGTTCCCAGGCCCCAAGGAGTCATCCTGTCTCCCTTGACTCATCATCTTTAGAGGCTAAATAAAAAACAGCCCCTTTTAGCCTCTCTCCTCATAAGGCCCTCAGGCCAAAGCATTTTCATTGCCCTGCTCTTGACCTTCCTCCCCATCCCCACCCAGCCAGGCATTTATTTGGCTAGGTGCTTTTTTAAGAGCATCATTATCAGGAATGCAGCTGCACAACAAAGACATGATGGGGCCATGGGTCCTTCAGTGGAAGGGGTCTGTGATACTGTCAGAAGCTAACTTTCCTTCCGGGAGCCGAGGCAAAAGCCTAAATAACACCCACCTTTCATTGTGCAGTAATTCCACTAATTAGCTATAACCATTTACAGTTGCAATAAAGACCCACAGTTAACAGATCACAACGAAGCTGCTAGACAAAGATGAGATCACAAGCATCACGACAAAAGACCCAACTTTCCCTGGGCACAGAAAAGGTCCCAATAAGTTCACAGTTCTAGAGAAAGCAGGAAGCCTTCCTGGTTACCAATGTGCTGTTTCCAGCAAAGTCTACTGCAGGTAGTGCTGGCTTAAACACAGGGACGCTAAAGATCACTATCGGCCATTTGATCCCGGCAGGGAAACCTGGCTTTTAGGCGGTTGCTGCGCCTCACCAGACACCTCTGCCCTGCCCTCTTTAGTTGATGACGCACCAAAGGAGACGCCTTCAAAACACCCTCTCCTTGCAGAGACCTCCTGCTGCTGTCCTGCTCCCATGGAAGATGGCCCTGGTTGAGAGGCAGGGGCCTCCATCAAGGTCAGGTCTCCCAGCTGTGGAAGACAGGTCGTATGAGCATCTGGCGCCTCACCCCCTCCTGGCTCGTCAGCCAGTGGGAGGCCTGGTAGAACTGAACTCTCAGGCATCTGGCTTCCCATGGCTGGTCCTGACTCTACCACTTCCCTCTCTGACTCGGAATCAGTGTCATAGACTTTAGCTCCCCCTGGGACTGGGGCAAGGTCCCACAGATACTGGTGAGAACCAAACCTGACATGATGGGGGAGTAATGTGATGGGATCTCCTGGTACATTAAAAAAAAACAAAAAACTTTAAAACTGCTGCAGGGCTCTAATTTTGAATGTAGTAACAGTACAAGCAGAAGGGACGGGGGTATTCACACCATTTTCATTGATACAAATCACCTCGCAAGCCAATTGGACCAACAAGAACAAATCCATAGGGCGGCTGCCATCTCAGGTAGCGATCGCGTGGTCCCAGCCTATTCCCTTTAGGGGTGAGATGAGGTCAAGCACATGGGAGCAGAGATTGTTGTCTCATGTTGCAGTTCCTTTTATATCAGGAAAGGTGGATGGGCGTTATGGGCTCAGGAAAGCAGATCAGACAGAAAGGGTGAGACTAGAGTTGTAACAAGAGTTTCCTTGATCCCAGCTTAGAAACAAACCACAGGGGTTTGGAAGGACCCTCCCCAAAATGCAGGGCATCTCTCACCCTTGAAGTCCCTCTCCCTGCTCAGATCAAACACTTGGAGAGCCAAACACTTGGACAGAAAGTTTTGCATCCCCTGCCTCTTTTATCCAAGCCATTCTCAACCCCCCCCCCCCCAAACACCTCCGGGACCACAAAGAGGAGAATTTTACCATACCCACATATGATATATTGGATGTGTGTGTGAAAACAATCCTACCTAATACCACTTCCTGTGGCAGTTCATAAGAACCACCTGCCATTTGTGTATTAACAGCAATGGCCTGGCAAACTGTTGTATCAGATCTGATCCTGGCATTAGCTTCATCTGTTCCCTGGTTTCCCTACCAAATTTTTAAAATCAAGGTTTGTTCGCTTGTAAGGAAAATAAGCTATCAGCATCTACTTTGGGGATAGGGTTCAGCACCATGGGTAGCTCCTTTAAAGTTTGGACTAAGACCCAGAGTGGATATACCGCCCCATTGACATTGGAGCCATCAGCCTCCACTCTCAATAATCATATTGATTTCAACTTATTATGTTCCATGGGTTAGTCCTATGTAGACTAGACACATTGAAATGAATGGGACTTAGGGCACAATCCTATGGCCCTCTGACCTTGTCTGGGGGGGGCATAGGATTGGGCATAGAAGGCACTGCGACCTCGGAAATCCCTTCCGAGGTTGCAGTGTTGAGGAGCGCCTGCCCCGCCACCTAGTAGCTGGTGCAGTTCTTTCCTCACCGGCAGGGAACCAAACATGGAAGGGTTCAGAGGAGGGCAGCAAAGATGATTAGGGGAGTGGAAACAAAGCCCTATGAAGAGAGACTGAAAGAACTGGGCATGTTTAGCCTTCAGAAGAGGATACTGAGGGGAGATATGATAGCACTCTTCAAGTACTTGAAAGGCTGTCATACAAAGGAGGGCCAGGTTCTCTTCTTGATCATCCCAGAGTGCAGGACACAGAATCGTGGGCTCAAGTTACAGGAAGCCAGATTCTTGCTGAACATCAGGAACAACTTCCTGACTGTTAGAGCAATACGACAATGGAACCATCTACCTAGGGAGGTAGTGGGCTCTCCCACACTGGAGGCATTCAAGGTGCATCTGGACAGCCATCTGTCAGGGATGCTTTTGACTTGGATTCCTGCATTGAGCAGGGGGTTGGACTCGATGGCCTTATAGGCCCCTTCCAACTCTTCTAAGATTCTATGATTCTAGGAGTAGGTGCAATAACCAGGGTCATTCAGGGTGCAAAGCTAATTAATAGGTTTTGTTGCATCAGAGAGCCTTGGGTACAAACACGGGTCAAAAGGTGGGGGTGCAGGGAGAATGTTACCTAGATGTCGGGTGGAGCCAAATAAGTTTTGTTTTTTGCCTGGATTTCTTGTGCATAGTCCTAGCATCTTCACTATGCCCTGTAGTAGTGTTGGTTTCATTCTATTAGAAGCCTAGCCTGACTAGCTCTGCTATTTTATACTTCTGACTGCTTAGCCAGGGGACTATCTGTTTATGACTCTGTAAAGTTTATCAGCCCATTCACCTTCTGGATTCAGTCTGTTTTATTCAGCCACTTCTGCTAACAACCTGATCATCATATAGCCAGCTGCTAAGCCGTGTTATTGGATACACGCCAATGAGAACTTTTCTTGCAAACTGTACAGTGCAAATAGCATTGTGCACATTAAATAGCATTTGGGGAAGGGCCGTAGGTCAGTGGTAAAGTGCATGCAAGGGGTCCCAGGTTCAATTCCTGGCATCCCCAGGTAGGGCTGAAGAAAGACCCCTAGCTGAAATCCTGGAGAGCTGCAAATAATACTGAGTTAGTCAGTGCCAATGCACTCCAATGGTCCAATTGGAGATGGACTTGGTATAGACCAATGGTCTAACTTGGTATAAGGCAGCTTCCTGTGTCCTAAAATATTGGCTCAGGGGACCTGCACATGTTTATAATTAAGGAACAGGGGATTTCTGAAAACATGTGCAGCTCAAGAATTTGTTTTCAATACCAAAACTGAGCTCACATTCCTCTCTCTCTCTCTCTCTCTCTCTCTCCTCTCTCTCTCCCTCTCTCTCTCTCTCTCTCTCTCTCTCACACACACACACACACTTCCCTTATTTCCTCTAAGTTTTTTTTCATTTCAGCAGCCTAATTTAGTAAAATATATATAGCATTTTTATTGTCGCTTTTGTGAAACAGTCAGAGACTCTTGCTAATCTACTGTACATGATCCAAAGAGCTTCCAGTACATCTTGATCTACCTTCAGCTTGCCCCTGCATTAGACCCATATACTTGTAAGGTAAATGTGCCAAGGTTCAATATAGCTGGGGGTATCTCTTGCCTATGGACCTATTCAGGATGCTACTTTTCAATGTTACTTTTCAGTCAGCTACCACTTGGTATGGGGATATTTCATGCATTTGAAATATCTTCAGGGGCCAGATAAAGAGCAATTATTTCTCTCCACTTATTGGCCATAACCTATCAACATAAGGCTACAGAGGATTTGGATACTGGATTACACAAAGAGGATTGGGATGTTGGAGGGTACAAAGAACGTGTGGGTGGGACAAAGGTGCTATGAGAACTCTCTGGAAATAAGCTACTATGTATTGCATGAACAAAATGTTTAGACAAGCCCTAAAGTGGTGTGTTCTAGAAAAGGAGAAAGCGACTCACCAATCTTTTATATTAATCCACTGTCCTGCACAATATTTTTAGATATAGCAGCTCTCATATGGGTACAGTTTCATGGAAGTCAACTATTCTGGAGCATGGAGTGCAAGTGCTATAGTCTTGACATAACAGACATTGTCAAGATGTCTATGATGCTTCATTATTCCATAACTCACAAGCTTTGCATATTTCAGAAGCTTTAGCCATCATAACTACAAAGCAGTTTATTACAGCCTGATTCTATGCGGAATTAGGCACGTGTAATATTGATTTCTGTGTATGAAGGCATGCCTAAGTCTGCATAGGATTGGACTGTTGGATTCTTTCTTTCTTTCTTTCTTTCTTTCTTTCTTTCATAGACTGCCTAATACTAATCTTAGTTTGTTCTTCTGACAGTGTAGCAGGCAGATATTTGTACTGCAACAGCTAAAGTTGTATCCTATCCCTGTTAATGGAACACAGCTGTCTAAGCTATTGGGCAAAATATCCCAACTTCAAGTATAAGTTGATGGGATAAGCTAGCAGTGTGACTGACCAAGAAAGAGACTTGGGGTTGTGGTGGACAGCTCATTGAAAATCTCAACCCAGTGTGCAGCTGCTGTGAAAAAGGCAAACTCCATGTTAGGCATAGTTAGGAAAGGAATTGAAAATAAAACTGCCAAGATCATGCTGTCCTTATACAAATCTATGGTGTGACCACACTCGGAATACTGTGTATAGTTCTGGTCACCACACCGAAAGAAGGATATTGTATAGTTGGAAAAAGTGCAGAAAAGGGCAAGTAAAATGATCATCGGGCTGGAGCAATTCCCCTATGAGGAAAGCTTACAGCAGCTGGGATTGTTTAGCTTACAAAAAGGCAAGTAAAGGGAGACATGATAGAGGTGTAGTACAGAATTGTGCATGGTATGGAGAAAGTAGATAGGGAGACATTTTCCTCCCTCTCTCATAATACTAGAGCTCGGGGTCACCCCATTACACTGCGCCCAGGAGACTCAGGACAGATAAAAGGAAGTACTTCTTCACACAGTGCATAGTCAAACTATGGAATTCCAAAAGATGTAGTGATGGCCCCCAGTTTGGATTTATTTATTTATTTATTATATTTATTAATTATATTTTTTATTATAAAAAATTATTATATATTTTTATTTTATTATATTTTTTAATCACCCATCTGGCCAGTCATCCAGCCACTCTGAGCGATGTACAGTGCAATAAAATACAAGAAAAAACAGAGTGTAAAACACATTAAAAAAAAACAACAGTACAAAACTTAAAAATCCTAACCCATCCCATATTCCCGCCTTTTTAACGCACGGCGGAAGCTAATCAAGGAAGGGGCATGACGGGGGTCACTGGGGAGAGATTGGGGGCTGCCACAGAAAAGGCCCTCCTCCTAGTCCCACCAGCCTGGTTTCTCTGGCTGATGGGACAGGGAGAAGGCCGTCCGTGGCAGATCTTGTTGAGCGGCCTACTTGATGTTGCTGGAGGTGCTCCTTAAGATAAACTGGTCCAGAGCCGTATTTATTTATTTATTATATTTATACCCCGCCTTTTTTCCTGCAAGGAACCCAAGGCAGCTTACATAATCCTCCTCCTCCTCTCCATTTTATCCTCACAACAACCCTCTGAGGTAGGTTAGGCTGAGAGTCAGTGACTGGCCCAAAGTCACCCAGTGAGTTTCATGCCGAGCGGGGACTAGAACCCGGATCTCCCAAGTCCCAGTCCAACACTCTCACCACTACGCTACACTGGCTCTCGTACAGGGTTTTAAAGGTCAACGCCAACACCTTGAATTCGGCTCGGCAAACAACTGGTAGCCAGTGCAACTCTTTGAGCACTGGAGTGATGTGATCACGCCGGCGGCAGCCTTTAACCAGGTGAGCCACTGCATTCTGTACCAGCTGTAACTTCCAAACCGTCTTCCAGGGTAACCCCACATAGAGCGCATTACAGTAGTCTAGGTGAAAGGAGACTAAAGGATGGCTTTAAAAGGGGATTGGACAAATTCATGGAGGAGAGGGCTATCAGTGGCTACTAGTCCTGATGGCTATATGCTACCTCCAGTATCAGAGGCAATATGTCTATATACTGCAGTTGCTGGGGAACATGGGCGGGAGGGTGCTGTGGCACTCACGTCCCGCTTGTGGGTTTCCCGTGGGCAGCTGCTTGGCCACTGTGTGAACAGAATGCTGGACTAGATGGACCCTTGGTCTGATCCAGCACGGCTCTTCTTATGTTCTAATGTAAACTTTATAATCATATGAATCTGCCTTATACCGACTGAGGTATATCTAACCCAGGATCACCTACTCAGGCAGTGGTCCTGTAAAGGCATTCAGCCTGAACTCGTGGGGGCACAAGTGCGCAGAGGGTTAGCAGCATGCACCCTGTCCCCAAATGCCCCGCCCCACACAAGTCACACGCCTCCTTTCCCAACCTCCATGCGATCAGCATAGAGCTGTGAATGGAAATTCTAAGCTGATCATGGTTCCTGATCACGGGGAAGCTTCGTAGGGATGGGGGAGAAATTTGTTCAGCCTGCATTTTAATTTTAATGCGAACTTACCTAATGTTGCCATTTCAAAACAATACGTGAACCAAAACTCAGTCATCCTTCAAAATCTGCACTTCTCCATATTTTTCAATGGCATTTTCAAATCAAAAAATTGCAAACAAAAATGTGTCTGTTAGGGGAAAGTGCACACAAAAATGGATACATTGGTGAAAATAACATAAAAATGCATTATATTAGGAAAATTGCTGGCAAAGAATGTGTGCATTAGGCATGTATTAGGATAAATGTGCACAAAAATGAGCACAAACATACACGCAAACCTTTTTCTTAAAGTTTGAGATGAATCAAATTTAAGATTGGAAAAATGAGAAAACTAGAGACACTGAAACTGACATATTTGCCAATCCCTACTTCTAAGCATGTTCAGCTGAAAGCATTTATAATCTCCCTTCATAGTAGTAGTAGTAGGCGATCACTCGTGACCGAGTAAGATTGTCTTCCAGGATAAAATTACAAAAAGAAAATTATAAAAAGGAGGAAATTCCAAAAAAATGTGTAGACTCAAGCAATGACTCTAGCGATGGGTCCGTAAATGACTGTGGAGGCCAATTCTAGATCCACACAGCTTCCCACAGTGAGGACACAGGTTACCAGATGGAAGATGGTCCTGTAAAGGATTCATCTGACGTGCTTTTCGCTTAGCACGTTTCTCCCTTTCACCTTGCACTCGGGCTTCTTCAAAGTCCATGGAACCTTTGTGAAAGGCCATATCTTCATGCTGAATGCACAACTGTCAGGAGTAGACGGGTAGGGCTGGTATACACAGGGACATTGGCAGCAGGGCTGGCTGGATCCCTATACACACCTTTTGTCCTCACGCCTTCAGGCTGAATAGGGCTAGTATCTCTCCAACATCTCTGGCAAAAATCTTTCCCAGCCCTGCTAGGTTCCGGCAATCCTTGCAACTGAAGATGTCATGCATCTTCTAGTTGTAAAACATGTGCTCTGTCACTGAGCTATGATCACCCTTGAAATCTCTCCTCCCCCACAAATCACAGCACTAACATGACAGAACACTTTTGATGGCCTTACCTCTCCCTCTAGGTCTTTTCTGGCCTCTTCCTACCACAACCACAAATGTATATCCTACAGGTGCTTCTGCAGAGTGCTAAAGCCACGTTGATGCTTTATGCGGCCCTAACACACAAGGAGTTGTGCTTTGATTCGTATTGAAATAATGTATTTCTTAAATATTTTTTTATATGGCTCTTCATCAACAAGGCCAGGGGTGTTTTTTGCAAAATGTTAAAAACAAGATGGTATCTCCTTGTATCAGCACAAGAACTTGCAGTCTGATCTTGTGCCCTGCTGCTCCTGCATAGCAGAGTAGACTCAGCACATCTTACACATCTAGGTAAGGCATGAGAGTCATTTGTCAGAAAACTACTTGGTTAAAAAAAGAAGAATTAAGGACTCATTCCTATGTATGCTTAGACAGAGACTGGGTTCACACGAACCCACATTGGCTTATAAGCTTAGTGTGTCATCCAAACCTAGGTTGGTTCTGTGAGTGTGGCTTATAAGTTTGGCTTATAAGCCACCCTGACAAGCCATGGCTTGTTGTAGAGTTTAATTAAGTGGCAGTGGATTGTTATGTCATCTGAACCCAGACGATGAGACCCATCATGGTTTAAGCCAAACTGCTACAGAGCTGCTTGGCAGGAGTGGCAAAAAAAACACACCCTTGCCGCTCTTGCCAAGTGGCTACCGGGCGACCACCATTGCAAGCCACCCCAAAAATGCCCAAACGGCACTTTGGGGTGGCTGGCAAAGTCTCCCCCCCCCACTCCCCACCGCAACTTGTTTCAGGCTCACTGCGGCTTGGTTTTGCCTTTTAAAAATTTTCCCCTTCAGATTGCTATCCCCCTTCTTCAGATTTGTGATCCTCCTTCTGATAGCTATGAGGTGTCCCTCCAAGGTGCCCCAGTGCTATCTTGGAGGGGCTGCCCGTGGTTGCCAAGTATTTTTTAAAAAGTTTTTGCCCCCCCCCTAATTTTCACAATTAATTGTGAAAAAAATATTTGTTTTTCTTGCCACCCTTTTGCAACTGCAGACGGGTGCAATTACGCGGGGATGGCAATCAGGTGCGTAATGGGGGGTCCCTGCTGGCAAAGTCCAGCAGATACCCACCCCTGCAGTGGCCACCTGAGGCTGCAGGTCAGTTAAATTCCCCTTTAGAACCCATTGACAGCTTACAGAAGGCTAGCTGTCAAAGGGTTCCAAAGCCACAAGTGATCCTTGCTAGTGAAAGTGGGGTGTTGCCTCGATCACCCCCTCCACAGCAAGATCCCCAGTTGTTTGGGAGGAGCTCAGGTGTCTCAAGAGTACCCTCACTTTTGCAGGTGTTCCTGAGATGATACCATCTCAGGAACATACAAAAGGAGAAGGCTTCGCACTTACAGGAGTAGCTACTTTGACAGGTGTTAAAGTAGGAACTCTGTTTTTCAAGTGGGATTTAGAAGGGATTTAAAATTTCCTTTTTGGCTGGAAAGTGTAAAGGTAGATAGACTCTATCTACTGGTGTAGTTTCCTGCCCAGAAAAAAACATTTAACCCCTTCTAAATCCTAGTTGAAAAATGGAGCTTTGCATTCTGACAGCTCTGACAGCTGTCAGAATGCAATTATTCCTATAAATGGGATCCCTCCTGCTTTTGCATGTTCCCAAGATGGTCTCATCTCATCTTGGGACCAGTTGCAAAAATGAGGGGATCCTTGGGACACATGAGACCCCCCCCCACAAAAAACACAAGGATTCTGTTGCGAAATGGGTGTTTGAGGCTCAACCCCACTTTCTGAGCCCTGTTTTTAAAGTTGGCTTTAGAAGTGGTTACAAAGTTCCTTTTAGGCAGGGAAATACACTGGTAGATAATGTAGCTCCCATGGTGTCCCCTGGGACCCCCACGGGAGGACTGAGCAGGGAGGGCTACCCACATTGTGCCCAATCATCTGTCAGGTGCATTGGGAGTGGGGCCACACTGTATCGCTTACTTTGCTTATCGTGTTGTGCAAACCCACCTAGAAAGTCCTGCAACTTGGCATGGCTGGGGAATGCTGGGAGTTGTAGGACTTTTTTCTGTCTAAATCCGCATAGGATTGTGCTCTAAGTGGATAAGACCCTGAGGAGAATCAAGCCACATAAGTCAGTTTTGTGTTAACTTCCTATCAACTGGCATAATTAATGTGTTGTGTGGCATGAAGGTGCTCAGAATAAAAGTGCAAGAAGAATATAATGAGGTCTAAATAAGGACATGGATTGGGCTTGTTTAATATGGTGCGTAGGTGACTAGTCAGAAATTCTATAGAAATAAATTATAATGGGATTATAAAACTGAGTGACTTGACAGGTTAAAACCCAGAAATGATGGCATCTCTAATTCCCACAGATTCTACTTTCTGTCATCTATCTGGCTAGGGATATATGAGAAATCTGTTTTGGTTCATTTTTGACCAAAATTGCTCCAGTTTACAGCTCCTGGAACTGAATACAGACCTGAACCCAATCTGCAGTTGAAGACTGTACATTCCAAGCTTGTGATGTGATTCACAGAACCAAAAAACTCTTCAAAAATATGTAATTTGAAAAATGTGCATGAAAGAATGTGTAAAGAATTATTTACTATATTTATTCACCACCTATCAGCCAAAAGGCTCCCTGGGCAGTTTACAAAACAAAGCAACACAAAAATATCAACAAAAATAATATAAAAACACAAACATATTAAAATATAACATGATAAGAACAAGTAGCCAAAATAAATAAATAATCTAGGTGGAGCTGAAATGACCCCTCCCTTATTTTTGCCTCCCCCTTTGAAGGCGGTGAAATGGGAGGCATTTTGGAGATTTGACAATGATGGGTGGGGGTGAGTTGTGTGTCTGTGTGGTGAATTTACCACTGGTGGTGGCAACAGTGCACTTCCTGGCAGCATGTGGATGATAGATACCATTTTCCCCCTCTGAAAAAGTGACCAAAGGGGCTTCTGGGAGGAAAATGGTGTCCACAATTCCCAGTCTCCTGTGCTTCTGAGGAACCCCAGGATTCTTAGAAACATCATTTTAAAAGCAACTGTCTTTAATTATACAATCCCCCAATGTTGGGATATGACATGGAAATTCTGACATCTCCTGAGCACATAAATCGCCCTGAATGCATGCTTCTGTAAAGAGAGCAGTTAACAGACCAGAATATATGTTCATTGACAGTAAAAACCACCTAGAAGGGATTTTTTAAAAGGTGCCTCTGAATGTAACGCCATTGGTTTATTTTTCACATACTGAACTCATATTTGTTCTAGTCTATAAAAATATACTATTTGCAAACGTTGAGACACTAAGTCTTTGCTAAATAAACAGTTTTGCAAACCAAACTGTTCCTGCTGACTGTACATACACTTCTGTTTAATCAAGAGAGTCTTCCTGCTCTTTCTTCCCTTAACGTTTTGAGCAAGAGGGAAAGACCAAGGGAGAGGGCTAAAGGATAGGTTTTTGTTGTTTTTAATGTTTTACTGTGTCTTTATTTGTTTGTGATTTTTGTAAACCGCCTTGATTGGGTTCAGATCGGCGGTATACAAATGTTTTCAATGAACGAAGCTAAAACGATATAAAAGAGGGACAGAGCCCAAAGTATTCACAAAAGAAATGGATTGCATAGTGTTTAAAAGCATGTAGGGCTGGCCAAAGACATTTGGCTGTCAGAGGTGAAGGATAGGATGGTGCCCCCGTCATTCCACATACAGAAGCTGATTGGGCTAGCAGTTGAATCTGACTTCCAACAGAAAAATAGCCTCTATTGCAACTGAGGGCAACAGGCTAGCTTAGGGGGCAGAGCCCTGTCCTCCTACATCTCCCCCTTGCTTCTTGTCTGAGACTTGCAGAGACTTTTCTCCACCCCATGCTAGGACATGAACCTACCTCCCCACTGCCTTTGGGTATCATTACTTGTGTTTTTAACAGATTTGTCAACAAAGTCCTACTGAGGATACCATCATCTGCGGATGCGAGATTAGCATCCACATATTTGTTAGCTGGCCCAATGTTGTGCAATGCCCTCCTCTCCAGCTCTTCTCTCTGAGTAGACATGCACCATACTGCCCTCATACAAATCTATGGCGCGACCACACTTGGAATACTGTGTACAGTTCTGGTCACCACATCTAACAATTTCTCATGGTTCCACATGGGTATCTCAGTTCCAGATCTGGTGACAGGAACCTTCTAAAGCTTGTGACCTTTTTCTGACCCCAAAGCCATGTCTGAGCTTCTGAGGCAGGTCATATCTGTCCATGTCACTGCTCCCATATGCTAGGAAGGCATTTTTCCAGAATAACATGGGTAAGTGTAATACCTGCATTGCTGTCAACATCAAGTAAAGCCTGGACAACTCTGAAGTGCATGTGTATACGATTGGGAGAATTCACTTTCTCTGACACTATTTCCCTATTCCATGAATAAATATTGTAATGAGATTTGGGCTTGGCCAGGATAATCTCCTGGAGGCCCTTTCCAAGGAATGAGGAAAGGCTGTAACAAGGAAAGGCTTAACTGATTAAAGTGGTCAGACCTGCCAAATAGGTTTGGCTTTGTCAGGTAAAAGAGTGGTCGAGAACCTTCCCTTTCATTAAAGGATAATTCTCTGTAGAAATGGACTTTTGTGGAAGGAGAGCACCTTTTGGGAATCAGGGCTTAGCTTTCCCCTCCCTGCACGTCTTTGTGAAGAAGCTGCAAGTTAGTTTTGGATGGAGACTCAAAGAAACATGCAGAGCACCCAGTTGCTCTCTGGAAGAATCCTAAGGCAGTGGTGGTTTCGCTAACAGTGGAGGCGGGTGACTCCTGTGTCAGTGGGGCTCCTCATCCAAGGCATCTTTTTGTTTGAGCTTTATAGGAGCCATCCATGGTGCTCCATGGTGGTGAACCTATTGTGGGGATCGAGTTCAGCACCATGGATAGCGCTGCCAGAGTACGGTAGGCCTGCGCGAGCCCCGTGCAAGCGGTAGTGGGGCCGATTTCGGCAATACGGGACAACTCTAGTAACTTGGTTAATACACTTAAGATGAATATTATACCAAGGATTGTATATGTTTTACGTGGAATCCCTCTATTTATACCTGGCAATTATGTTCAAAATCTTAATGCTTTGTTTCACAATTTTTTCTGGGTTTCCTCACCTCCATGAATCTCTTTGAAAAGGATGCAACTTGCAACGAAAGAAAGTGGTTTTGGTTTTCAAGATCTTGCCTTATATCATCGGGCTTATTTGTTGACTAGTTCTAAATTCTGGTCTTTTCCATTTTGATTAGATTATCCACCTTGGTCAGTTTTGGAATCCTTATGTCTGGATGGCATTAGGGTCTCGCTACACTAAAACAGATAGGGTGCCTCCAATCGTGGCAGTTAGGGAGGTGTGGCGTATTATATCTCGTCAATTATAGTTTGATCCATTTTCTCATGCTAAACTGACTTTATGGGGTAATCAGGATTTAAAAATTGGTAAGAAAATGTTCCTGTTGCGGACTTGGGCAGAGACAGGTTGATTTTTACTTTGGATCAATTAGTGAGTGTAGATGATGAGTTTTTGTCATTTTTGGCTTTGTGTACTATATATAACTTGCCTGCCTCAGCTGAATGGCAATACTTGCAATTGCAACATTTGTTAGAATCTAGGTTTGGTCCAGCTGCTTTTTCTGCTTCGGAGCCTCCTTTGCTATTGGATGCATTGATTGAGGCTGAGCCGTTATATCGACCCATGATTCATGTTTATAAAATACTCATTATCGGTAAATAAGTATGATACACAGAGTCTTAAAGATGAATGGAATAGAGAATTTGTCGAGTATTTTAGTCACCTTACTCTTTCGTTTTATACAGCTCCTTGCTCGAGCTATGGGCCTATAAACTAAGGCCCCACACCCAGGTCACTATGTTCCCCTCAGGTATCCTGCTTGCCTCCCACCCGGGATTCACAGAAGACACTCAGCCTCTCTCACTCAGGCTCCCCTTCCCAATCCCTCAGAGACACATCAGCAGTTGCCTGGGACACTCCCCTCTCCTCACAAGTCTTTGGCCCCAACTGCCTCAGCCAACTAGGGTAATGACCTGAATACAATTATTTCCCTCGCTGCCACCTTTCTCCTCTGAGATTGTTCTCTCAGATGTGTGTGTTCCTTCCCTCAGTCACTCACTCCCACACTAAAGGGTTAACAGTAAATCAAGACACGTTTATTTTTACAGAGGGAAACATAAATTACATTCAGGTGCTTGCTTATCTTAAAAACTGTTACAATATTTCAACTCCAGGCTGTGGTAACTCCTCTAATCTCTACTATGGATTCTGAGTGCTTCTCTAGATGTCTCCCAGTTTATTTATTTATTTATTATATTTATACCCCGCCTTTTTTCCTGAAAGGAACCCAAGGCGGCTTACATAATCCTCATCCTCTTCTCCATTTTATCCCCACAACAACCCTGTGAGGTAGGTTAGGCTGAGAGTCAGTGACTGGCCCAAAGTCACCCAGTGAGTTTCATGGTCGAGCGGGGACTAGAACCCGGATCTCCTGAGTCCCAGTCCAACACTCTCACCACTATGCCACACTGACCTCAGCCCCCACACTAACTGCTCAACAGCTTGTCACAGCTCTCTGACCCCACCCACATTCCAAGTGCTGTGATTGGCTCTGCACTCTCAGGGAGAGAGAGAGGAGGAACTCCAGCTGTTCCTCACACCCTCTTATAGTCTGCCCTGTCCAGGCAGATCTTATGGCTAGCCTGGGTAGGCGGAGTCAGTCCAGGGCTTGAGGATACTTTACTGAGAAGGATGCTACTGGTAGTTCAGCATCCTACCACACGGGGTAGCTGTTTATAGATCCCGGCAGCTCCTGAGAAGCATCATGGTTTGAACATTCAAAGCCTCTGTTGACTTCTAAATTATGAAGACACAGGGTAGCAGCATCTGGATAATTGTTTTTGTAGAGACAGACTTGGCAAATTTTGCAGCTGGATATTATGGCAACTCTGTCTCAAAATAAGTTCTAACATTTACATTGGGGGAGACAGAAACTACGGTACTTTTTAAAGAGTGCCAAGGCCATTTTGGATATCCTATTTCTTTCCAGAATGATTAGCCTGCTATCTAAAATGGGCATGAAGATTGCCCTTTGCGACCACATCTGTCTGTGTTTAATTTATCCAGGATCTGCTAACCTGAACTGTCACCGTATTGTATATAAGAAACACATCTTGTGATTTGATATGTAAAAAGAAGTCGGTATTCATTAAAGTCATTGCAGAAGACAGACAGCAGGGCCTGCTTGTGAAATAATAACAAAAGCAGAAGTGAAAATAGCACATTTTTAAGTATGCGGCCAACAGCTTGTATATTTTGTTCCTGATGTAAAGGCATTGCACACTGTAGGTGATGCATGGGAGTGGAAAAGGCTTATTTAAAAAGCCAACATACATTCATCTTGCACAATCAAGGCCCTGTGTGAAGTGATTTTATGTGTCTGTACATTATTTTACATAAGACCAAATTTGGGTGGGTGGCAGGGAGGTGGTATCCTGTTACGCATTTCTCCAGACAGAAAGTCAGAATAATGAGAGACATTCAAAGTCTATATTCACTCTGGCTGCATTTCTAAATAGCTACCATCGCTATACACTTGTAACACCTACAAAAGTGCTTTGCGAGTCTCAAGCCATGAGTAGTCCTACAAACTTACTAACTGCATGACATGTTCAGTTAAAATATTGGCAGGGGCAGTGCTAGGTACCAAAAAGATCCAGGGCTCAGGCCCAAAGGACACAAAAGTTGCACAAATTAGCATATGCAAATATATGTACATAATAGAAATAATTGCTATAATTTAAATTTTATAGAAGGCAAACTAATTAACCTCTTGTTTGCTTTCAGGACAGGACTGTGCAATGTCCCAAACTGTGCTTGTTTAAAACTTACCCTTTACGTGTCCACACTTTTCCTTGGTCTTTCAGGCCCAAATCCAGATGGGGAGGATGGAGAGCCTGGGACCAGCAAAGAGCTGTACTGCACCTTAAACATTTACCGATTAATTGCAAAATGGATATTGCACACTGGCAAGGAAGATTATGGTGATGTATTTTGGGCTATAATAACCCATGCCCTTAGGATGCAAACTTACACAATTACTAGGGAGTAAAAGATCCAGGGCCCATGCCTAGATGAGCCATCTGCTAACATCACCCATGGATGACAGGGTGGTAGGGCAGACATCTCCCAGAGCTTCGGGGCTCCAAATGAAAGATTCAGGGATTCAGCCCTAGTGGGCCTCCCCCTAACGCCACCACTGAATTTTGGGCTTGCCCCTGACATCTCCAGTAAAGAGGAGCAAGTAGAAGGTGGGAAAGACTTCTGTGGGAGGCACTGGGGAGCCTCTGCTAGTCAGAACAAAAACAACAAAGAGTCCTATGGTGCTTTAAAGACTAAGAAATTCATTCTGGCATAAACTTGCACAACTATAATCCACTTCATCAGATGCATGGAGTACTATGGAGAATTTCAGGTTTTTTTAATAAACTACATTAGGAGTTCGATCCAGGATGTGCCTTCTGCAAGAGGAAGGGCTCCACTGAAGAATGTAAGAAGAGCCATGCTGGATCAGAGCAAGGGTCCATCTAGTCCAGCATTCTGTTCACACAGTGGCCAACCAGCTGCCCAAGAGATCCCACAAGAAGGACAGGAGTGCAACAGCACCTTCCCGCTTACATTCCCCAGCAACTGGAGTACTTAGGCATACTGCCTCCGATACTGAAACTGACCCTGATACTGGAAAGTCCCTCTGCCTGATTCTTGGGGATACCCCCTCCCCCCTCACACACCATAGCTTACCCTATTCAGTGGGATATCCTGACTCTCTAGGTAGCATTTTCAGCGGGCTGGAGGGGCTGCCATGCATGGGGGGGGAAGGAAAGTCCACTTCCATCAGCACAGTTGATCCAGTGACCAGATTGTCTTTTTCATGACCTTCTGGTCTCATTCCAGTGCAAGATGAACTCCCTTCTAGCAGAAGGGCTAGGCTTCTTTCCAAAAGCCTGGTCCTTTAGAAGGCTGGGAACAAACTTCCATTTTCCTAACATGTTTAATTCTTATTTTGGAGGGAAGGGCTTATAGATACAGATGGGAACCTGAGTTCATAAGTGTAAGTATCTTCAAGTGTAAGAGAGCCAGTGTGGCGTAGTGGTTAGAGTGTTGGACTGGGACTCGGGAGATCCGGGTTCTAGTCCCCGTTCGGCCATGAAACTCACTGGGTGACTTTGGGCCAGTCACTGACTCTCAGCCTAACCTACCTCACAGGGTTGTTGTGAGGATAATGAGGAGGAGGATTATGTAAGCCGCCTTGGGTTCCTTTCAGGAAAAAAGGCGGGGTATAAATGTAATAATAAATAAATAAATAAATAAAATGGTGTATGTGTGCATGGAAAGGGGTCGGGGGGGGGGGAAAGGAGAATTGTAAACAGTGAGCTCAGAAGGAAATTCAGTGCAGAAAACACCGATGGTGACAATCACATTATTAATATTGGTCATTTACAATGCAGTTGTTTCTGATAGTATAAAATCCTGGCACTAGATAAGTCAATTAACACATGTAGTGTGATTAAAAAAAATAAATCCTTTATCCTGATTCAAGCCTCTAGCAATTGAATTAAACATACTGATGAATTCTAACTCAGTGGCCTCTCATGCTAATCTCCCTTTGAAGTTCTTTTGCTCCACAATGACCACTTTACAGGTCCGTGATAGAGTGTCCTGGGAGGCTGCCAGTCAGAGTAGACAATACTGGGTTAGATGGGCAAATAGTCTGAACTGATATAAGATAGCTTCTTCCCCCCCTCCCTTTCCACACAATCTGATGTCTCCTGTCCTTCTCCCTCTTTGTCCTGGCTGCACTAAGCATAATTGCTCTTTTCTGCCCTTCCTCATTTTCTGTTCTTGCAAGCTGATTCTAGGCATGGGGGGCGGGGGGAGGCTGGTGACTCCTGTGTCAGTGGGGCTCCTTATCCATTGTAGGTTTTATTCTGAGCTTTATAGGAGCGATCCATGGTGCTGTACTCCATCCCCAAAAACAGGTTCACCACCATGGATAATTGCCAGGGCCATTAATTTCCAGCCCTCCTACTGGTTCCATTACCCTCTCCTGCCCCAGAAGCACATTTCTTCATACATTTCTGGAATGAAATAATGTTTTGTCTCAAATATTCTTAAAATAAAACCCAGAAAGGGGGAAAGTGTAATAACTTACATTTTAGGAGTAAACTTAAAAGCTGTTTGGGTTGTTTGTTTATTTATTTATGTAACTTCTATACCACCCAATTGCAGAAGCTTTCTGGGTGGTTTACAACAATTCCTAGACAGGACATACATCTAACGAACAAGCAAAGGAATGTGTGAAGTAGCCCTCTGTTAATATCTTATGTGATAGAAATAAGATTTTGCCAGCTTTCAAAATGTACTTTCAGACTTAACAAAACTGTATCAACTTTAAAATATACCCTTCCTTCCTGCCTCTCTTCTTTTTTTGCTGAAGGGTTTTGTTTCTTGTTCTTTGTGCTGTGAATTAAAATTAGCCCTGGAAAACAATAACTGCATTGCAATATAGCCCTGGTCCTTTTCCGTTTCCAGTGAGCCAAACTAACCACCAATTGTCCACGATGCTTTTACTGGAGTTAGCACAGTAGAATAAGATTCCTTTGATCTGGGCACTGATCAATGCTGCAGCAAAAGCCTAAATATAAATCATCAACCCAACAGTCCATTAATGTTTATGCTGACATATGCATTCTGTTAATGGATGCTTCTCCATTAGAATATGGTTGATTCCTTGGGGACAGAAGAGTGCAGAGATCAGTTTCTACAATAATAATCCTGTAACAGCAACCTGTTGTCTAAAATCTCTCTTCAGTTTGTCCTTGACTTTTTGTTTCATTATCATGAAGGAAATAAACATTGTTGTAAAATCATTTTATGTATCAATATACTACAGAATCCAGACCATGGGGTTTTTTTTTTTATCAGAATACCCACCGTGAGAAGCTTTATCTCCCTATAATAGAATTATTCAAACTGACACACACACACCATATTGTGAATTATTTCCAAAGCAGATATTAGCAGCTATGCCTTTTTCATTTTTACTCTAGAGTAGATGCGCCCCACCCCGGATCTGGAACTTAACCTCCCACCCACCATGCTACAGTATGAAACTAGTTCAGGCCTCCTGCATCTGCTCTAGAGTAAAAATGGAACAAAGACATAGTTGCTAGATATGGATTTAAAGTACAGTCATGCCTTGGATTGAGAGCATAATTCGTTCCAGAACTGTGCTTGTAATCCAAAACACTCTTATATCAAAGCAAGTCTCTGGCGGGCGTGAGCGGGGCTGATTTCGGCCCGCTATGCCCGCTTGAGGCGAGCGGTTACATCCCTACGCTTGTCTTGCAAGACGTCGCTTGTTTATCAAGTCAAAATTTATTTTAAAAATGTGCTTGTCTTGCAAAACGCTCTCAGACCAAGTAACTTGCAATCCAAGGTATTACTGTAATGTCTGTTTTGGCCCTTATACCTTGTGAGATAGGTTAGGGCAAGTGTTGGTTGGTTTGTCTGTTTGTTTAAAGCAGTTTTTAGTCTGCTCTTCTCGTCATCTCTCTGCTACAGCCAGATGGAATGGTTGCTGCAAGGTGACAGTCAATGGAGGGTGGAGCCTGATGGAGGCGGAGCAGATTATGGCCCTGCCTCCCTTCGTTCTCTCTACTGTAGCCTGATGTTACCGCTGCTGCCCCAGGGTCACCCAGTTAGTTATCTTCATGGCCATCCCATATTTTTGCCTTGCCGCCTACAAATAAAAATTAAAAAGGCAGTAATTCCAACAAGCAAGGTATTTGTGTTTGCCAGGATCTATACATTCTTTGTATTAGAAGCTTTAGGGCACAATCCTATGGGGAAGCCCATAGCCCTCCAAATTCAGAGGTTTACAGGCATCCTATGGAGGACAGGAGGGGCATGGAGGCGAAAGTTGCCTCCGTGCTCTTCTCGCTCTGCAAAACATTTAGACAGCTGATTTTGGCCATCTTAAGTGTGGCGCTTTGTAGCAGGAGGGAAGGAGGGTGAGGCGCTGCCAGGATACGTTGCATCTTGGCGGTGCCAGTCTCTTCCCCTCCCCGCTGATGGCAGAGCACAATAGCAGCAGCAGACTTCACCAGCAAACACACACACACACACACACGTCTTGTTTCTAAAGTAGATGCTTTTAAAGTAAATACAGGAATACTTTGGATTGCAAGTAACTTGGTTTGAGAGCGTTTTGCAAGACAAGCAAATTTTTAAATATTTATTTATTTATTTTTAACTTGATATACAAGCGACGTCTTGCAATACAAGTACTGTAGTATGGCTTAAATTAAAAATCTCTGTGCAAATTTTTTTGGGGGGGATTTCGTTTTGATATAAGAATGTTTTGGATTACAAGCATGTTTCCGGAACGAATTATGCTCTCAATCCAAGGCATGACTGTAACAGTAACGTAAGCTTTCTTAGGAACTTTCAGCTTGATGGTTACAGACTTTGTAAGTGCAGTTTCTTAAATGTTACTTATACTGTGAGGTAAGGAAAACACAAGTCAAGTTTCCTTGCTAAACACTAGCAAGCGTCATTTAAGTTTGTTAACTGTTAGAATGACCTAACTGTCAGAGTGGGGGAGAATGGGATTTCTAACTTGCTGCTAGGCAACATCCAGCATTTCCTTCCCTGATATCACTAAGTGGTTTGCTCCACTGAACCCTGCCCCCTAACTTCTCAGAGAAGCTTGCTTTCTGCCTTTGCCTTTTAACTAGACCAGGGCTCTCCAAGTTCCAACCTTGGGTGCCCAGATGTTGCTGGACTACAGCTCCCAGAATCCCTTGCCATTAGCCATGCTGGCTGGATATGCTGGGAGCTGTAGGCCAGCAACATCTGGGCACCCAAGGTTGGAGAGCCCTGAACTAGACTATAACAGTCTATCTTAACCCTTTACTGGGCAGTCAACTTAAAAAAAAAAACCCTCCCTGCAGAGTTGAAATCTTGTTGCATATTCCAACAGCCGCCCCACGGAACGCACCCAAAAGCCCTTCTCCGAGGTTGCTTTTACAACCTTGGAGAATCAGTCGGCGTGATTCTTTCCAAGCCAGCTGTGAGGGGTGGGAGGAGGATCCGAGCGTGGATCCCCAGTTATGAGGTCAGAGCAATTTTCTGACATAGTTGGGAATCTGAAAAATCCTATGGCTGTCTAGACACTGTCTATTGGCCATAGGATTGCACTGCCGAAGTGTATTCTTCTTCTTGAGACAGAAGCTAAACTGCACCAAGCTTTCACTGGATTCAGGCAAGCTTCATAAGTCACTCCTAACCTCAAATCTTTGCTTTGGCTGCCACTGAAATAGTGTGTTGATGTGTAGGTTTTACTACTTTCAAAACCCACAGCTCTTGGCCAGTTGAATCTCTTACTTTATTTTCTTTCTTAGTGACTCAGACATGTGGCTCTTGGCTCCCTGGGATGGAGCACGCGATGAGTTTCAGCCTAGGAATGCTTACTGTATAATCACAGTGGTGGAGCAGAAATTCCATCTGCTACTAAAGTTTAGCATAATCGGCACTACTCATGTGCTCTGTGCAATGTTTCAAATACCACATCATAACTTATGGCATGCAACTGGCACTAAAAATGGACCACAGATCTAGGTGTAGCGCAGCATCCTCACATATACAAAGCCCTTCCTTGGGGAAGGACTTTAGCTCAGGGGTAGAGCACATGCTCTGCACTCAGAAGGTCCCCAGGTTCACTTCCTGACATTGCCAGGTATGGCTGGGAAAGCCTCCTGTCTGAAACCCTGGAGATCTGGTGGCAGTTGTTGTAGAGTAGATGCTATGGAGCTAGATGGAACAATAGTCTGACTTGGTAGAAAGCAGCTTCCTGTGTCACTGTTTTGTCCTGCACCATGGCTAGAGATGCCATACTGAAGCCTTCCCCAACCTGGTCCCCTCCAGATGTTTTGGACTCCAACTCCAGTATTCCTGACCATTGGACATGCCGGCTGGGGCTGATGGGAATTGAGGGAGTTGCACTCATTTATGAAGCACACACATTTTGTCATAACATTTGTGGAGAAAGCCTGACACGAGTCTGCATGCACACACACACACACACACAGTCTCCGTCCAAGGGAGGGGGGCGAGGAGGGGGGATTGAGTTACAGGGGAAGCAGCCAGACAGACCGGCATCCCCAACAATGGAGAGTCTCGGTGGAATTCCACAAAACCCCATCAAGAACCATCAAACCATCAAGAAACCATCAAGAACCATCAAACTATCAGGGCAGTCTCAAAGAGCTGTAAAGTACCCAGTACATCACCTTCTTCCCGGGCCTGACCTGGAGGGTGGGGAGAGCGGGAACTCAGGGGTAGAAAACCCCTCTCCCTTCCGGTAAGGGTTGGTTGGGGAACACAGGGTGCTTTGGAACAAGATTCATCCCCCAAGCGGCGGTGGGAGTAAGCTGTTCTCATCCCCGGATCGGCCGACCCGGAGCCAGGCTGAAATTGACTAGCGTAAAGTCTTTAGTCTAAGGTAACTGACTAATCCCAAAGCGCTAGCCTGGGAGCCTGTTTCATTGATAAACGTAGAGGTCACCTCAGGTTGTGTTGACATTATAGTATTCCTAGAAAGCTGTTAGTTCCGCTCCGTATCTTGTGTAAATAAATAAAGCCTTATTTGGTCATTTAAAGGGCTCTAGTTTCCTCTTGTGTACGCGAACCTCCTAGGCGGTTTCACTTGCTTGCACAGGCTGTAACTCAGTGCCGGTTAACCCGTTAAGCGCCGAACTCACGCAAAGGATCCGGGTGCTGATCCTTCACAACATTACATCAAATATGTACACAATTTACATATACCAAACATGTTACCCACTGTGAAGGAAGGGGAGCTGGCTGACTCTGCCAACCCACCCTTTCTTCCCAAGACCCAGAGATCCAAGGTGCCAGACTGCCAGCCTTAGCTCTGCAGTCCTGACTTGAATCTCTCAGGGACTTGCCCTTGTCCATACCCTAAGGTCCGGGATGGGAAAAAAAAGGCAAGTATAAATATAATAAATAAATAAATAAAGTTGCCTATCACTAGTTCTAAGACATCAGGACATCAAAGTTTCAGGTGCGTAGATCCATATCAACAGACCAGTTATAGGAGTTTTATCTCCACCAGGAGCAGGTCTTTTGTAAAGTTAATGGGCCTTAACTGCCCATTCAAGACTAGGCCACTCCAAAATATTTTGCATTGCAACAGGGAATAAAATATCCTTGCTGGGAAAATTCACACACACACACACCCCAGCTACTGTGAGAATTGCAGCTCAACTCAGAGGGAACAGGGAAGTGGGGCGGGGGAGGGAGGGAGGAAGATGAGGTAGGTGTCTCTGCTTATAAAAGGAGTGCCCACACTGCATCCCTGTAAGCCCTGGTTCTACTAGACCAATCTTCATGCATTCAGTAGTAGGTGAGAAAGGGGCTTCGATGTGCATACAGCTGTATGTATGTGGGTAGGGATGTCACCGTTCTGTTTTTTTTTGCATTCATAAATGGTGAGCTGGTCTGAACTAAAGGAGAACGTTTGTGAACAGACTCGTGTGAGCCGAACAAGGTGAGTTTGCACTTGCTGAACGGTTCACGAAAAATTCTCACACAACCCTATAACCAGTGGGCCCTTCCATGCCATTGGGAACCGTAATTTCATGGAAGGGTTTATGCCACAGCTGAGGAACCTGTAGCCTTACAAATGTTGTTGGTCTCCAACACCTATCAGCCCCGGCCAACATGGCAAATGGCCAGGAACAATGGGAGTTGTAGTCCAACATCTGGAAGGCCAGAGGCCCCTCCAGGTCCCTGCACATCCGGCTGTACATTTACACAAATCCCATTGTCACCTTACACTGAATGTGCAGAGGTGGGAGAGCATGGCCAATGGACATGGGGAGGTGGGGCCAGCAGGACTCGTCCCACTCCCCCATCCATACATTCTCTCTTACTCACACAGAGGAGTTTAGAATAGGGCTAGTTGGTTTAGAGTGCTAAGGAATATCCATTTTCTCAGTTAAGATATTGTCCACTTTGCTGATGGAAAAAGATAAGGGAGAGGAAGCGTGGAGATTGCCAGAAGATCTTGTTTCACAAACTCCTCCAGCAGACAGAAAGTGGTGAAATCATTTTCTCTTCACAGAGCAAGAATGTCTTAATTGCAGTCGACTCATGGCTGCTACTGCAAATCTGCCACTACTGGACAAAGCATTTCCGAGATGGAGGGTGCAATCCATTTCTCTGAATGTTTAAACTCGAGAGATAATTGTGGTCAGGCTAATAGCATAAGCGTTTATATTTCTGGGATGTTGTTACCGGAATATTGCAGCAGCATTGTATTCCTCATTCTTTATTGATTGTATCACTTTGGCCTTGGTCCCCTGGGATCCCTAATCTACCCGCATGAATGAGGCTGGTTCGGTTGTCATAGTTTTTTCAACAAGTGGCTTTCCTTGACATTTTTAAATACTGGTTTGTAGTGGTGTTGTGGTAAACGTTGACGTGTAGGCACTCATCACGATAGTCCCCATAGCCACACCCCCAAGGAGAGTCCAAAAATGCTGGAGAAGTCAGGTCCTCACTAACTGATTGGCAGATGGTCTCAGGCCATCTGCCAGTCAGCTATTTACTGGGGGGGGGGGCAGAGCAGCGGAGGAGCTAAATCCAGACTCTTGAGCTTCCTTCCAGATTGCTGATTGGTCCAACTGCTGATTATCTGACATGGCTTTTTGTGTACCGTTGTGGCTACGTATGTGCAGGCATTTCCCCAAATATAGGCATTTATGTGTGCATTTGTGTGCATTTGTTTTTGCAAACTGCATCACAAACGTCAGGAATGTATGGATTGCAGTGGTCAACTGCGCTCGTGTTCCTGCTTCAGTTTGGGAAATGCAGTTTCGGAACGTTTGCATTAAGATGCAAGCCCAACAAAGTGATGGGGGGGAGAAGGGGGCTCTGTCAGTGATGACAGAATAGTACCAAGGAGGGGTAGGGGGCAACCAGGAGGGAGCCAATCCACTAGGGGCTCTGTTCTCCCCAGAAAGAGGGCTGGCTATCACAGCGGCTGCTTCTCCACAGCAACAGTAGCTCAGGGATTAGCAGTAGGCCCCGCCCGGCTGCTGGGGTCTTGACAGCTGCCCAAGGATGTGAACCCCCAATGCCAGCCCTGCCCTCAGCCCAGCAAATGCCCCTGCTATGAGTTCAAGCCTGCAAGGGAGAGCATATTACAGCACCCAGCTGGAGATTGCTGTACTCATCCGCTATGCTTGCCAAATTCATCCCCTGGGAGGTCATCGGAGCTGAAGGATCATGCTGCAACCCTTTCCCCGTACTTGTACAGACCAGGCAAGGGAACCCTAAAGCTCTCGGACACAATGCCAGCCTCCCCAGGTTCTCTTTGCCTGCTGGGTAAAGAACTTGGGGGAAGGAATGGACGCTCTCCCTTTAAAAAAACAAAAACAAAAACAGTTCTCTCCCTCTCGTGTGAGTTCTCCTCCATGGACTCCAAGTTGTACGCACATAGAATTCATGCACAGCTGTAAGAGAGTGATCCTATGGTCCCTGGGAGATTGTACAAGATCAGTGGCTTGGCTTCCTTCTAAGGGGAGCACAGTCCACAGGATTGCACTCTAAAGCACTCTCCCTTTTGCAGTTGTTCAGGGTTCTCACGTGATCATATATATATATATATATATATATATATATAAGCTATCCAAAATAAGTAGAAAAAATTTCTCACAATTCAGATACATTTATATATATAAAGAACAACAACAACAACAAAATAAGAGTAAGGAGAAATGGAATGCCAAATTTAATTATTTTGCTTGGCATACTACCCTGAAGTTGATGTGCAACATAATTAGCAATTCATTTATTATATTTATTTTTACCATTAGGAATTAATGACCCCCCTTTTTTAAACCTTGCATCAGCTCTAGTTATGTTTTACTTAAAGAATATGAAATATGTTCTCAGATATCAGCACTGGGGGCTGTGAACAAGTCATTCATAACATTGTGCAGACATGTCTGGACTAGGAGATCCAGGTTGACTTTGGGCCACTCGCTGACTCTCAGCCTAACCTACCTCACAGGGTTGTGAGGATAAAGTGGAGAGAAGGACAATCATGTTAGCTGCCTTGGGTTCCTTGCAAGAGAGGGGGAAAGTGTATTATTACATTATAATATATGATTACGTTATAAATGTAATAAATAAATAAATATGGTTACTGAAAATGAAGTCAACTCTCATGGAGTAATTGATGTTACTTGAGCAGGCTCCCAGGATGGTGCTCTGAAGGTACTTGTTACAACCAACTAAATCTAAGCAAGTATATATCTGATCAGCACCTGGATTGGAGACCTCCTGGCAATCAGATTTATGCCACCCTGAGTTCCATGATGGAAGGAAGTATGTAAAGGTACAAAAAACACATAAAGTAGTATTAGATCCTTTCAATATGTTTGTGGAAGTGTCTGATGGAGGTTCTTGAGGAGGGATATAATTTTCTACTAAATGCCCCAGGATGATTTCAAGTCAATCTTACATCATTTTTTCATTAAATTCTATAGGGATGGTGATATTATATGCAATGGATTATTTTACTTGGCTTGGGGATCTGACTGAAGATGGCCTGCCTCATCTTCCTTGAAACCTTTAAAAAGGCAAATCCTAAATTAATCCCCTTTTATTGATATGGCATTTTCCCAGCACCAAGTACACAGACCTCTGGATTCTTGTCATCTCTCGAGACTTGGAAGAACACATCTACTGCTTTTGATTTAATAAACTAAAATTAGACCATTATGCTCGATCTTACCCAGGTTTATAAAAAGAAATTCCTTGAGAACCACTTTAATTCCGATGGCCAGATCAATCCAAACCTTTGACAACCATCCATGAATTGCAATCTTATTTAAAGACAAGAAGACAGGAAACTTAAAAAAAAAAGAAAAAGACAGGGGGGAAAGCCAGATGGAGAAAGGAAGGGAGTGAAAAACAATAGAAGGAACTGTCCAATGGAATTATTTCTCTGTCTCTTTGCAAAAAGAGATTCCTTTCAAAGTATACTAGTCTTTTGTGCTCCAGCTCTTACCCGCCATTATTTTACTGGAAATTATATAGCAGCAATGAGGTGGATGGATGTCGTGAAAAAACAATGCAAGGCCAGGCTTTCAGGCTGTAACCCAGAACAGTAACAGAGAACCACAGGGAGGTTTCTTCCTAAACTGAGGAAGAGCAGGTTTTAGAAAGCACCAGTTTAGCCAAAGAAACATTTGGATCTTAGTAATATATTTCTTATGGTCTGTGCGAATAAAAAGGAACATCTGCAGTGACTCTTGCTGAAAAATTATGCAAGCATAATAAATTGGTAAAAGCAAAGAAATAATTGCAAATCCTATTTAATTTGCATAATTCATTTTGAGTTTGGTGTTAGACTACTAGCACAGTGTAGTCATTGCATTTGGTTTCAAGGTCAAAATCAAAGTTACCAACCCGTTTTATGACTCACAGGCCAACAATGCAAAGGAAAGTGCATTTTAGTAGCATTAAGAAGGATAAGAATCCCCTGCAGTTAGTCAGAAGAAAGGTCATCTTGAAATGAAAGATTTCGTTTCAAAAGAAAGGGTTTTATGTGGTTTCCATTTCCCAATCTGTGGTTTCCATTTGTACAATGAACACTTAAAGATGTCTTTTTCTTTCTTTCTTTCTTTCTTTTGAATCCTTCAAGGGGCAAATGGAAATTATGGATTAATGATCGTTAGGGGGGGAAATGATTGAATAGAAACTTTTCATCCAAATGGTTCAAAGTTGTCCAAGCTGTTTAGGCATTTCAAAGCTGTTCCAAACTCTTTATAGGGTGGACAGATGCAATGGAGGACTGGGTTCCTGCACTCAGGGCCCAAGTGTGGGGAAAGGGCACACTCTGATGGCACCCTGAGATGCAGGGCCCTCGGTCCACGCTGCAGCCCCATTGCCCTGAGTGGGGAAATGAAGACTAAATGGTAGTTCATGCTTAATAATATTGCTGGAAATGTAGAATTAAAATAGAGACCTTTATTTCATGTATTATGAAGTTGTATGTATGGGATGGGATCACAGCATGTGTGCAGGAAGGGGCCCATGTTACAGGTTTCTACTGCCCCCCCCCCCTGAAGCTTGGACTTTGTCTGTACTTCATTCATTTGGTAGGTTGAGACCACAAAGCGGGTCACATTTTGACCCAAATTGGGTTGTATCAATGGCACCATGAGTATTTTCATCTTTTGTTCATGCATAAAATGGGTTATGCACACAACGATATAACACAACCATCTTGATGATGGTCATAACAAGCAGTAGAGATGGATACATTCTCCATTGCTTGCCTTGAGTTAATTTGAAAATTACCCGAGTTCTTTCCCGCAGCCAAATTGGAGGAGCTCGGGTAATTTTTCCAAGTCTGTCTGAGGGCTCAAAAAAAAAAATTATTCATCCACCCACCCAGGTGTTTATACCAAAGCAGAAGCATCTTTATTTATTATTTATTTATTAAAAGAATCTATCAACCGCCCTTCATCCTTCCCCTTTCTACCCACCTGTCATCTTTCTCTGTACAAATGAATATAACAAATGTGCTCTGTTTCTTTGTATAGAGAGGGGAGAAAGAAGCTGCAGGAGCAAAATCTGAGGGAGAGGTGAGGGGCACCCCCTGTGGAAGACCTGTGGGGGTAGGCTTGCCCCCTCCAATTTTGCCCCAGCAGTACCTTTTACCCCAAGCTTCACCTTGCTTTGGAATGGCCAGCCTTGAATTACCACTATCAAGATGGCTGTTTTATATTGCTGCATTAGGGCTGTATGATCACCATATTTATTTATTTATTTATTTATTTATTTATTTATATTTATACCCCTCCTTTTTTCCTGCAAGGAACCCAAGGCGGCTTACATAATCCTCATCCTCCTCTCCATTTTATCCTCACAACAACCCTGTGAGGTAGGTTAGGCTGAGAGGCAGTGACTGGCCCAAAGTCACCCAGTGAGTTTTGTGGCTGAGCGGGGACTAGAACCCGGATCTCCAGAGTCCCAGTCCGACACTCTCATCACTACGCCACACTCCATAAAATGGATTGTTATAAACATCAAAACTTGCACAGCATCAAAAGTGGTACGAACAAATGTAGATACTTACTGCCCCAGCCAGCATCATTGAGACTGGGTAACTAATCTTCATTATGTGGATTTGATTATGAGCTTTGTATTTCCACAATATGAGCACCCAGTTCTCACATAAGGACCACCAGGTAGTTGTTGTTGTTGTTGTTGTTGTTGTTCAAAAAAATAAAATAAAGAAAGAATGGGGTTGTCAGAGTGCCAGTTGCAGTGGCTCGATCACTTCCGCTGCCAGTGGAACAACTCTGGGATGCTCCGTCTCTGCTTTGCTTAGTGTGACGTCTGAATCCCGGACTCTGGCTTCTCTCTCCCATGACAAGCCACAGAAAACTTGTCTCAGGTGAGAAACAAGCCAGAGTTCCGAGTTCGGATGCCAGGATAAACTACTTGGCAGGAGCAGCCAAATGAGAGCAAGCAAGCACTGTGAACTAGAACTCTGGCTTGCTTACGACAACCCAGGGTTTAAAGGGGGGGGGGAACTTGGGTTGCCATTATGTGCGAACCAGGCCTATGACTTCCGCACTGGGCCATGATGGCAACATGATTCATCCATTGATTTGATTGACTGATTACATTTTTATCTCGCCTTTTTTCCTGCAAGGAACCCAAGGTGGCTTACATAATCCTCCTCCTCCTCTCCATTTTACCCTCACAACAACCCTGTGAGGTAGGTTAGGCCGAGAGTCAGTGACTGGCCCAAAGTCACCCAGTGAGCTTCATGGCCAAGTGAGGACTAGAACTTGGATCTCCTGAGTCCCAGTCCAACACTCTCACCACTACGCCACACTGGCTCTCAAGAAGTTGGAGTCTTCACAGAAGCACAAGCTGTAGTGGCTGTTTCAGGAAAGGGAATGCAGCTGATCCATGTAATTTGGTAAAAGCTCATCTTGGTTGGAACCAAATAAGAGTCACTCTCAGTGGCACATCTCTTTGTTACATATTCTATTTATGTGGGGGGTGATGCTTTTAGAAGGAATGTGCCATTATAGGTTAACATGTGTGCTGGTCACGCGCTGCCCTCTGCAAAGGGACGGCAGCGCTGCGGTTTTCCTGCCCTTAGGGAAATGCTGTTCTATCTATATATAAAGGTTGCTGAAGTTTACAGGACAAATATAGTGACTACTAACAGGAGACCTGAAGCCAACGATTTGTCCGGTCATTTTGAATCAATGTCTGAAATCCAGCCCACTTCACTTCTCACCACATCCCTCCCACCAGTTGTATATCCTGTATTTCTTATGAGAATATATAGCTATTATCTGGTTTTCAAAGTGCTTCCCTTGAATGTGTGGTAAGTAATCCCTACAACAAGCCTATTGAGTGCCAGTGTGGCATAGTGGTGGGAGTGTTGGATTGGGACTCGGGAGATCCGGGTTCTAGTCCCCACTCGGCCACGAAGCTCACTAGGTGACTTCAGGCCAGTCACTTGCTCTCTGCCTAACCTACCTCACAGGAAAAAAGACGAGATATAAATAAAATAAATTAAATTAATCAGGTCAGTATTATCTCCATGTTGATTATATTGCCACATTGGGGTGCGTGTGTGTGGGTGTTAAAAGCTGACAGACAGCAGTTTCTGTGAGGCTGGTTAAAGCACAGGCAAGATTTGAACTTGTGATTTTCGGATTCATAGAGGACACTGTAATCCTGTATTCTAGATAAAATGGCCATGATGGGGTTTATATCTGTGTAATGTAGTTGGAATCCTATGCTCCCCCAGCAGCAAAGCCAAAAACACAATAATAGCACTTAAAAATGAGCCAACACAGCAACATCCCATGTCACAGAGTCGAGGGCTATCTAAGGCACCCCTGTTTTGTTATGAACCTATCTTGAATATTAAGATCTGTGGGACAGGCACATTTGAGGACACCATTACCCACAGAGACCAGCTCGTCGACTATGCATGAAAGGGCTTTCTCTTGTGTTGCCCCCAAACTATGGAATCCACTCCCTCAAGAACTATGATTGCCCCCAATCTCTTGGCTTTTAGAAAGGATGTGCAGATGCATCTTTTCAATTTATTTATTTATTTAATACATTTTTATACCGCCCAATAGCCGAAGCTCTCTGGGCGGTTTACAACAGTTAAAAACATAAAATACAATATAAAATTTAAAACCACAGATTAAAAACAAACAGCAGAGCTAGCAGCAGCAGTTACAATAACAGAATTAAAAACAATTACAAGATTAAAATGATTAAGATGATTAAAATGATTAAAATGATTAAAATGCTTGGGAGAACAGAAAGGTCTTCACCTGGCACCGGAAAGAATACAAAGTAGGTGCCAGGCGAACCTCTTTGGGGAGCTCATTCCATAACCGGGGTGCCACAGCAGAAAAGGCCCTCCTCCTGGTAGCCACCTGCCTCACTTCCTTTGGCAAGGGCTCTCGGAGAAGGATCACTGATGCAGATCTTAGTGTCTGGGCAGGTACATATGGGAGGAGACGATCCTTCAGATACCCTGGCCCCAAGCCGTTTAGGGCTTTAAATGTTAGCACCAGCACTTTGAATCGGGCCCGGAAACAGACTGGCAGGCAGTGCAGATGAGAAAGCACTGGCATAATATGTTCTCGTTGGCCAGTCCCGGTTAATAATCTCACTGCCCTGTTTTGGACCAGCTGAAGTTTTCGGACCGTTTTCAAAGGCAGCCCCACGTATAACGCATTGCAGTAATCCAAACGAGAGGTTACCAGAGCATGGATAACTGTAGCTAGGCTATCTCTGTCCCAGTGCTTTTTTTCTGGAGAAAAGGGTACCGGAACTCTTGGATTACATTTCCTCGGGAGTAGATGGCGATTAAATTGTAATGCAATTAATAGAAGAAAAGGTGCTGGAACTCAGTTCCGGTGAGTTCCACCAGAAAAAAAGCCCTGCTCTGTCCATATAAGGACGTAGTTGGTATATCAGCCTAAGCTGATAAAAGGTGCTCCATGCCACCGAATTGACCTGTGCCTCGAGTGACAGTTGGGGGTCCAAGAGCACCCCCAAACTACAAACCTGATCCTTCAGGGGGAGTGCAACCCCATCCAGAACTGGTTGAATATCACATAGGCGGGCAGACGAACCACCCACTAACAGTACCTCCGTCTTATCTGGATTGAGTCTCAGTTTATTAGCCCTCATCCAGTCCATTACTGTGTCCAGGCACTGATTCAGAACAGCCACTGCCTCACCTGGATTAGATGAAAAGGAGAGATAGAGCCTTGCAAAAAGTGTAGTTTTAATGTTTTAAGCTTTTACTGTTTTTAAGGTTCCTATTTTTACTGTTTTAAGGTTTAATTTTTTTAAATTGTTGTACACCGCCTCGATGGCTTTAGCAGATAAGGTGATATATAATGGTCACCAGCAACCAATCACAATGTCACAGGCAACACTCCCACTTTACCCATGTATGGAAAGACCCAATCAACAGCATGAGCATCGAGATGACATCATATAAGCTGAGCCACACACAGCATCCATGCAGGCTGCTGCAAAGGGCCCACAATATTATCTCCAGCATGTCTTTCCATAACCCAAGTAACCAAGAGGTTTCATTCCCAGGGGAAAGAGTTTGAGTCCTGCTGTGATAACCAAAGTTCCCACACCTGCTTATAACCAGTGATTGGCAAACTGCCTGGTGCTCACCCCAAGAAAAACATTGGGTCCTTTGAATGTTCCTTTCAAATGCTCAGAATCCTTTAGGGAGTAATCCTATGCCCCCTAAATAGGGACTGAGGGGCCATAGGATCGTTCGGATTCCCAGATCCAAGCTCAGAGACAGTGCTGTGACGCTGGAGATGGCAATCAGAGCTCCGATCCACTCCCTTCCTCTCGCAGCCAGAACCATACCAGCTGCTCTCTGGGGTCAGGACCACAACTCCCATAATCCCTAGCCAACATGGCCACTGGTCAGGGATGATGGGGGCTGTCGTTCAAAACATCTGGAGGGCACCAGGTTGGAGAAGGCTGCTCCAGGGTCTGGGTTTGCTGAGTTTCAGGAGTGGGCAGCTGGGAAGCTACCATTTTAAATTGCCCATAGCCAAAGCTACGCAGAACAGTGTGCCGTCTACCTTAAGAACAATTCTCTGGACTTACACAGCTCCTCTGAGTTCCCGGCCCCCCTCAAGCCCCCTGTATCACCAGCTCCTCCTTCTACCATAATTAAAATGGTGATTGTTCAACAGTGGAAGAATCTATGCAGTGGTTCCCAACCTTGAGTCCCCAGATGTTATAGGTTTACAACTCCTATCACCGCCGCCAGCCAGCATTTCCCAATGGTTGAGGATGGCAGTGATCAGGGTCCGACAACATCTGCGGACCCACAGCTGGGAACCACTGGTCCACAGTATACATTATATCCTCCATTGTTTCTGAGGGACTATTTTTTCACTCACTAAACAGGACAAACAGTCAACCAAACATTTACCAAAAAGAAAAGCAAATGTAATAACCAAAGAGATAACACTTCCAGATTAAAGGGTAGGGTTTAGCATAGTTGGAATAAGGCATTTTCACGGATTAACTGTATGTGAGCGAGATACTCTGAAAGGTTTTGCTCAGTAGGTTATTTGTCAAGCATAGGATAAGCCATCAGAAATCTGGACTCAAAATCTGTGAAAAAGGCCACACTGAAGTGATTAGCTCGCTTGCTTGATGTTTCCCACAGAGTTTGGGAAGCATCTGAAGTTGCTGGCTGTTTCAGTGCACAGTAATGCCAACCTAGCCTGAGCTAGAAGTGCTGATGACCTAGAAACATTATGCTCTACACATGACTCTTGTGTTTACAAGAAGAGATGAGAATTTAATTCAGGTCGTATGAAAGTCATTAAAAAAATGATGTTGGAATCCAGAACTTCTGTAAGATTAATTTGAAGGACTGTACCAGGTGGTTGAGAAATGGGTCTTGTGAGGGCCTTCTAACTGATCGAACATACCAATGATACCATTAGGGACCAGGCTCCCAAAAGACTCAGCTGCCAGTAAGCCTGGCTGATGATATCCAAGCAAGACTCATCTTCCCAGTCTCGTGCTTCAGAGCCTTCCCACTGCATCATCCCTAGCCTGCAGCCTTCAGCCCAAGTCACGGCCCCCATCACTGAGAGCCATGCTTCGTATTCTGCTAACCAGGTAGCATGTAGCTGAAGGTTAGCTTGATTTGGATAGGGACCACCATGCACCAAGAGGGGAGGATTAAACTCCTTTCCCACTAAGGGGGAAGGTTTAAAAAAAAAAGTCTCCATTGGCATCAATGGAGGCTTTTTCTTTTTTTTAACCCGGACCCACCCCACATCTTCATCGGTGATTTTTTTTTTGGGGGGGAAGAGTGTATGTGAGGGAAAAGATTTAATCCTCCCCTCCTGGTGCATGGTGGTCCCAATCCAAATCAGGGGCTTGCGTGCTTACACTAGAATACAAAAAGCGTTACCCTCTCAGTTACATAGCATAATGTGTAGTTTGGCTATGAGCAAATATGACCTTAAGAGCATCAGAAGAGCCCTGCAGGATCAGACCAAAGGTCCACCTAGTCCAGCATTCTGTTCCCACAGTGGCCAAACAGCTGCCCACAAGCAGGGCATGAGCACCCTCCCACCCACATCCCCCAGCAACTGATGTACATAGACATACTGCCTCTGATACTGGAGGTAACATAGAGCCATCAAAACCAGTAGTCATTGATAGACTCCCCCCCCCCCATGAACCTCCCTGTTCATACTGTGAGCAGAGGCAGCCTGGCCACCATGGCAGCCTGACTGTATAACAGGAAGGCAGGGGAGGCTGATGACCCCTATTTCGGTGGGGGTCCTAATCCATTGCAGGTTTTATTTGGAGCTTTATAGGAGCTCTCCATGGTGCTAAACTCCACCCTAAAAATAGGTTCACCACTATGGAGACCATGGAAAGCTCCTATAAAGCTCAAAATAAAACCTGTAATGGATTAGGAGCCCCACCGAAATCGAAGTCACCAATCTCCATTGCAAGAAGGGTAGAATGGAAGCTTGCATATCGTGCTGAATGGCTGCTTGGCTGGTGGCCGACAAGCTTTCCCTTTCAGCCCACCCTTCATGACCCAGATCAAAGGCTCAGAGTAAGGGCAGTGTGTTAATGTGGCCCTGATGAGCAGCGAGATTACTTCCTTGTGCAGTGGAAGGTTTCCAGTTACATGCAACAGCTGGGTGTGCAACTATAATTAGTGGCCCAGCAATACCAACTTTACTGCACAAACAGGTTTGGTTGGGAAGTTTAGGGCGATGTGCAGGGAATTATAGGCCTCCCTGTGCATGTTTAGAGAAGATTGTGGAATCTATTCTGGCTGGGTGCCACACAATCCACTCTGGAGTCTTGAAGGAGTGGAACTAAGTGGTCCCACTAATTCTTCCTTTAAACAAAAAGATGCTGGTATTTTGACTTCATCCCTTTTGCCTTTGACCCCACCCACTACTGGAATGAGGCACCCAAGAGCTTCCCTGAAATGGAATTCAGCCCTAGGGCTGAAAGAAGTTCTGCACACCTGCTTTAAACCATCTGTGAGGAGCCATGGGGGGGGGGGGTCACCATACAATCCCTCAGGTTTCCTGGGTTGCCCAGCCACAGTAGCCAGTCACAGGTAGGCTGGGTAAACAGACAGAAAGGGAATCAGGACAAGGGCTCCTTAAATAGCTCAAAGACTCTGAGGGAGAAGGAGGACGTGGGGCAGAAGCACAAGATAAAAGCCTGAATGCTGGAAGGACAGGAGGGGAAAAAAAAAAAGACAAAGCAGGAGCAAAGAGGCTCAGGAGGTGTGGCTGGCCTGGAAAGAACACCAGGCAAGGAACAAAGACCAGAAGGGTCATAGGAAAGGAAAGGGAGCCGTGAACTTTTTAGGAAGGGAAAGGGACCAGTGAGCTTTTTAGAAAGTCAAGGAGCTGACTCAGAGGACTGGCTGCTAGGAATGGTAAAAGAGGCCTTCCGGTACAGACAACAGCAGACAGGAAAGTACAAGGGCAAGAGGACAAGAAAAGGCTTTCCCACTTCCACAGCAAACTCAGTATTGGATCATCCCGACCCTAGAACTACTTACCTACAGCTTGCACCACTATGTAGGCATTCACCCTGATCCTGCCGCTACTTACCGGTTCTACTTAGCCATATCACCCTGTAAGTATTCATCCTGGTTCTGCAGCTACTACAGTGTTGCTCTGGGGGCATCCCACCTTATCTTGCTGCTACTTACTTCAGACCCTAAGAAGGAATTCTGCTCCTGCAACTACTAACTTGATTGATCCTGCGCTGTAACAAGGATGAATAAAGCCTAGAGCTGCTTTATTTATGTTGTCATGTTGTTTCTTCTTGTGTAAAACAAGGGAAGTGACATGTCTCCACTGATGGAGGGGGCACCCTTTGTGACACCATCGTTACTGTCCATTGTTTATCCTTGATCTATACCACCTTCACCATCATGTCGATCTAACATTGACAGCAAGCCTTGGGCACATGGACAATTTCACATCAAGGTTCGGTGGAGCACTGCATTCTCTTGGCGCTATAGGAATACATATGTTTGGTTGTTGTTGTTTTTTTTTTAAATAATCAAACTAATATTTTGGGAGTTCTCTCAAATATGCCAAAACAGATTCCAAAGTGGCCAGACGTGGACTCCATATCAGGGTTTACTCAATGAAAGTGTGATCACTATGAAGAATGTTTTTTTTATTCCCTAACTGATCCGCAAAGCAGAGAGTCATCTCAGCCCAGCATCAGTCTCCCCTGCCCGCTATGAAGTGTGTACTCTAAAGCAGTGTTCTCCAACCTTGGATCCCCAGATGTTTTTGGCCTACAACCCCTAGCATGCCCCAGCCAGCGTAAAAAGTTCACTGTTCCCTTTCCTTTCCTATGACCCTTCTGGTCTTTGTTCCTTGCCTGCTCTAAAATACATTCATGTATTTCAGCCGGGCTCTATGCAAATTTCAAGGAGTCAACTGCAGCTTCTTTAAGGACGCAATCCTATGGCCGCTGGACAGAATCTAGATGGCCATAGGATTATGGGGAGTCCCAGCTCCGACCTTGGAAACTCGCTCTGAGGTCGGAGCTGGGGCTTGGAGCGCCCTCCCTACACCCTCGCAGCCAGCACGGAAAGAACCACACCAGCTGTGGCGCTGAGGTCATAAGAGTGACCTCAGAGATGGAGTCTGGTGGGCGGGGAGTGAGGCAGGGAGGGAGGGAGACAGGTTCTGCCAGCATATGCAGTATCCTGACAGGGCCCCACCCTCCTCACCCTCCAGGGCAAAATGCTTAGATGGCCAAAATCAGCCGTCTCAGTGTTTTGCAGGGCAGGGGACGATCTTCGCCTCCACAGTCCTTCCACCCTCCATAGGATGCCCATTATCCTCCAAGTTCGGAGGGTTACAGGCAGCCTAATTGGATTGCGCTGTAAAACGCACATCGAAAGCCTCCCAGATCAGAAATCTGCTTTCCTAAATATTAAAAAATGTATCCTTCTATTGTCCCTCATAGCTTGTACCCAAATCCAGCTCTCTGTCTCTCTTTTACTCTCTTGGCCCCTTATTATTTTTCCCTCCATGGCTGTATCCTGTGAGGTCCTCATCCTTGTATTTCTGCTCAGGGAAATGTATTTTAAGAAACTGCAGATTTAGGCCATCGGGAAACACGTGTGGTGTGGGTTATCATTTCTGCTTTGGATGCAGCATGGTGTAACATCAGTCTTGCATTAAGTTGTTTGCAAGTGCAGCTAACCGAATCCTTCTCAGACATGCTACTCAACTGAAATTCCACCCAGTAATTATTTACAGCTCTTCAACGTGGCTTAAGCGGGACCCCAGTTGTCTAACATGGAGCTGTTTGGCTCTGGTTTTGTAAGATATGTACATGCTGGACTCTGTGTACACCCCCCAACAGACCAACACAGATTCTATAACAACAAAAGCTGAATTCTATGGCCTGTTTAAATAAGCTTTTGTGGATATTTTCTTTTTTATACCTCGGAATAACAATAGGAACAATATAAACTCAGATCAAATGTATCCTGCCCTTCTGGCACTTATGCACCACGAAGGGCAGATAACAACAATTAAAATCAACCTTCAAACATAATGAAATTCCAAAGGGAAAAACAATACAATAGAATAAAAACAGGGGGACAGGTCCAGCAGATGAAATAGAGGCATTGGATAAAAACTTATTTTTCTGTCCAATAAAATGAATGCCTACCTAAACAGGAAGGGGTTTTTTTTGGCCATCTGGCAGAAAGAGAAATCCAAGAGCAGGCCTTCGTGTTTTGCCATCTGCCACTGGAATCTAAAATAGAGCCCCAATAAAGTAATTCCTGCTACTTCATGAAGGTACCCACACCCTTGTGAAAACATGCTTATTTTTTACAATCCAGATTTGCAGTGGTTCAGTTGAAGCTGTTGTGCAAGGCTACAGAGCCAGCATGAAACAGAACAAACCACTTCAAGAAAGCCTGGTGAAAATATCCTCTCTAGTTTCATGGTGGGATGGCATGACTCAATCTTTGGCAAATCTGTCGTCCTACCAGTGGTTTTTCTAGTGGCATGGTTCCAACTCTGAACAGAGTTGACCAAGGATGTTAAGATTCTGTTACCCTCAGTTCATGTGCTCAGGGCTTATTCACATGTGCAGACTGGCATGTACAGAAACATTTAGTCTTCTGTGTCCATTTTATACATACTTTTCTTGCCTGTCCTGCAGGGATCTCTAGTTCAGCTGGTTTTGCAAATTTTTGGTTCCTTTCAAGCTGTTCCTGGGAAAACCCAATTCCGTACCCCTGAGGGAAACAAAAAATGGATCCATGCATGAACATAGCTGTAGCGAGCACCTATTGGCTTGTGTCTGTGCCATCAGTGGAGACAAGTAACTCACTTCCCCCACCCATACCAGGAATAGTGTTTTTGTAAGTTGAAGGATGAATTAGTATGCCTATAAATGTATATGTGGCTGTCAGGGAGAGGGAGGGAGGGAGGGAGGGAGGGAGGGAGGGAAATGTCTGCCATTTTTCTTATCTTTGGAAATCTACTATTCATGAACATATATGTTCTCCATCTGCAGTACTAAATTTACCTGGATTTAATTTACTTGGAGCTGGGATTCCCAACTCCAGAGTGTCCCCCTTGGTCCTCGCAGCCAGCATGGTTCTTTCCTCACTGGCTGCAGCTCCAAGGTCACAAGACCAACATCGGAGCTTGTGTTGGGTGGGCGTTCCGGCATGAGGGGAGGGGAGGAGTGAGGCTCCACTGGGATACAGCGTATCCCAGCAGGGCCTCACCTCCTCCTCCTTGCGAGCAGGGCAAAAGTCATAGATGGTCGAAATCAGCCATCTATGTCTTTTTCAGGGGGAAGTAAGTGCAGAGGCAATCCTTGCCTGCACACTCCTCCCATGCTCAGTCGGATGCCATGATCCTCCAAGTTCGGAGGGTTATGGGCAGCCATATTGGATGGTGCTGCCCATGACCTGTGGAAAGTTTGTATTGACAAGCTGACAGTTAATTTAATGATTACCACACAAATACACCTTTTAAAAAAAGGGGGAAAAAGTTTGCCTGGCGCTGACTGTTCTTCACCATTTTCAACTGACTAAAATCAGCCATTTAAAAGAGAATAAAATAAAGTTTTTTGCCTGAAAGGAATGTTGATTGAGTTCTGAATGACTCAAACTCCAGACTTTTAAGAAAGAAAGAAAAGTTTAAATGCCTCATGTATGAGTCATAATGTAATTTTGGCTCAGTCTGAGGCCATTACAAAGTTGCCATTGTAAAGAAAGGATTTCCTGATCTTGTGCTACTGAACCATTCTCTTACAGCATGAGGCTATTCTTCAAAAACCTGTGCTTCTACTAAGAGGCTATATATTTGAGCTTTCTGTGAGCTAAAAAAAATGTTATATTCATGAATCGCTGCCAAGAGCGCACCCCTCCATGCACATTTTGTAAACTTCTTTTGTTGGTTATCTTATTTATTTATTTATTTATTATATTTATTAATCGCCCATCTGGCCGGTCACCCGGCCACCCTTATAAAGAAACTAGAAAGAAACTAGTTTCTTATAAAGAAACTAGAAAGAAACTACACTGCAGGATGCAGGTTGTATTTTATTTCTTAAATGGTAGGGTTTAATCATTTCCAAAAAATAAAAAATAAAAATGGGATAACTATGTTGGATACTATTTATTTATTTATTATATTTATATCCTGCCTTTTTCCTGCAAGAGACCTAAGGCGGCTTACATAATCCTCCTCCTCCTCCTCTCCATTTTATCCTCACAACAGCCCTGTGAGGTAGGTTAGGCTGAGAGTCAGTGACTGGCCCAAAGTCACCCAGTGAACCTCATGGCCGAGTGGGGACTAGAACCCAGATCTCCCGAGAACCAGTCCAACACTCTCACCACTGTGCCACACTGGCTCTCAACCACATTGGCTCTCAACTACTACACAGTTGGATGCTACATCGAGTAGTATCTACTGCTGTGCCAAAAAAAAAAAATCTCACATTTTTTTTGGACCATTCTCATTCAATTTTATGGAAGCGAAATTGCTTTCGAAATGTAATTCAAAGGAGAAGAAAATATTGGAGTAATTCTCATGGGTTCGGTTCAGTGTTCTTGTGCTTACCTTACTTATCAGTTGGCCGAGGAGTGTGTGTAAGTGTGCTGTCTTTCACTGTACAATTACCTCCTCAGCTTCCAATACTACAGTTAAAGCCCACCAGAAGACATCGTGAGATAATTCTTCCCACAGGGCTTTTCCAGAGCAGCAACCTTGGAGGCTGCAAAGCAGTGGAGAGATACAGAACCCTCTGCCCTCTTGGCCACCAACATACTTTATCTACCATTTTTGGGGTGGCCTCCTTGCCCACCACAATGCCCTTGAATGACACTAGGTATGGGGCATGGCGAAGGACGTAAAATGGTGTCATAAGAATGTAAGAACATAAGAAGAGCCCTGCTGGATCAGACCAAGGGTCCATCTAGTCCAGCATTCTGTTCACACAGTGGCCAAACAGCTGCCCACGGGATCCCTCAGGCAGGACATGAGTGCAACAGTACCTTCCTGCCCATGTTCCCCAGCAACTGGAGTACACAGGCATAGTGGAGGAAACATATAGCCAATCAGGACTAGTAGCCACTGATAGCCTTCTCCTCTATGAATTTGTCCAATCCCCTTATAAAGCCCTCCAAATTGGTGGACATCACTCCATCTTGTGGAAGTGAATTCCATAGTTTAACTAGGTATGTGCTGTGTGACCAGGCTGCCCACACGCCGAAAGGACAGCAGCGGCAGAAGCAAAGGTGGATGCAGGATACAGCCGGGCAGACCTAGCGAGGCCTGGCTGGCTGGATCCTGCCCCCACCCCCACTGCTGCTGCTGCCCTTTCGGCCAAAAGGCCAAAGCAGTGGTGAAGGTGGTGGCACAGGGGATCCAGGCACCCTGCCTCGCCCGCTCTGGAGAGCAAGCGAGGCTGGGATGCCTGGATCCCCCGTGCTGTGGCCGATGTTGGGAGAGCGGGATTGCTCCCGGCCGCAGCGCATGGGGAAGCCGATCACAGCCACGCTAAATGCCTCTTGGGCACTTGGTCGGCTGTCATTGGCCAGAGCCTTGTGCCCGGAGCAGCACTTCTAGTGGGGAGATGGTGTGCGCATGCATGTGCTTATGTGTGTCTATGCATTGCCTCAGGCATATCTCCAGGAAAGGTGGAGATTCTGATTTAATAACACTGATATAGCTGCAACTGAGTAGTGAAGGGGCATCCAGTGCTGGATGTGCAACCAAAGTATAACCACATGTCCTGGAAATTTCAGCTTGTGCCATTCCTTCACTGCCGTTCTCTGTACACACTGTAGATTGAGGTAACCACTTGCAAGACTGACATTTTTGGCATGGAGAAATAGGCGTCTGCTCTTTCTTCCTAGACACCTGTTTTCTCTGCAGCTGGATCCAGCATCTGACAAATTGGGGGCATGCAAGGTGAAGGTAGCTCTCTCACAGGGGATGAGGAAGAAGCCTACAGCTGTAGCTCTTCCTTGAACAAATTGGCTGGAAAGCTATCACAAGAGTGAGGCAGCGCTAAGAGACTTCTTTCGTGCTGGCATCCCACGGCTTCCCTCCTTCAGCCAGAGTGTACTGGTGGCACACAGCGTAGGGATGTATGAGAAATTCATTTCAGTTCATTTTTTTCATTAGGAAAACACCTTCTGGACCAAACACGGACTCGGACACCATCTGCGGTTGAAGTCCATACAGCTTGCAATGTGATTCACAGACCAAAACAAAAAATGCATTCAGCAGCATGCGTACATTTCGAAATCATGGGAGAAGAATGTGTACATTTAAACATGTGCAGAATTGATGGGTACATTTGGAGAAATATGCATGATTTGTAGGGGAACCAGTGGTGACTCCTATTTCCGTGGGGCTCCTTTTCCATTACAGGTTTTGCTGCTTTTATTTGGAGCCTCATGGGAGCTATCCATGGTGCTGAACTCCATCCCCCAAATAGGTTCGCCACCATGGAGCACAATGCATAGCTCCTATGAAGCTCAGAATAAAACCCGAAAAACCTGTAATGGAAAAGGAGCCCCACCAAAATAGGAGTCGTCAGCCTCTCCTGCGGATTTTCATGTGAAAAGAAAGAAAACCAAGCTTGCAAACTGATACAGACTTGAGTCGGAACGAGCTTCGAGATGGATTTTGGAGGACTTTGGCGAGCTCAAGTTTTGCTGATTCGCACATCCCTGCACACAGGCTGGATCCCTGCTTGACGTGTCCCAAGCTGACATGACCCATTGTGGACTTTGGACCCATTGTGGACTTTGGGCCTGACATTCACGTCCCCTAAATTCAGTTTTGCACAAAAATGTAATATCAGCATGGTGTCATTCCATCCATTTCCAGTATTTCAACTGGCAAGGGATAGGAGGTTAACCGTGAGTCTGGTTGTGTTATCACTGGTGGCACTAGCAGTAGTAGTAGCCCAGCCTTCCCCAACTTGGTGCCTTCCAGATGTTTCCAACTACAACTCCCAGCATTCCTGACTGTTGGCCATGTTGGCTAGGGGTGATGGGAGTTTGAGTCCTAAACATACAAAGGGCACCAGGTTAGGGAAGGCTGTAGAAGGCTTGTTGTTGCGTGTTCTAACACTGCTGATTATCCTCATGAAGGTTCACATAAATAACAATCTAGACTAAAAAATACCATGGATGATATTCCCATACTGCCTGTGGTAGTAGGCAATCACTCGTGACCGAGTAAGATTGTCTTCCAGGATAAAATTACAAAAAGAAAATTATATAAAGAGGAAATTGTATAAAATTGTGTAGACTCTAGCGATGAGTCCGTAAGTGACTGTGGAGGGCAATTCTAGATCCACACAGCTTCCCACAGTGAGGACACAGGTTACCAGATGGAAGATGGTCCTATAAAGGATTCATTTGACGTGCTTTTCGCTTAGCAGGTTTCTCCCTTTCACCTTGCACTCAGACTTCTTCAAAGTCCATAGAACCTTTGTGAAAGGCCAACCTCCAGTTAGATCGTTCATGGGCCAGAGCTTCCCAGTTCTCAATGTTTATATTGCATTTTTTTAGATTAGCCTTAAGAACATCTTTAAACCTCTTATACTGACCACCAATATTCCGCTTTCCATCCTTGAGTTGGGAATAAAGCAACTGCTTTGGGAGACGGCAGTCAGACATTCGAACAACATGACCGGTCCATTGAAGTTGGCATTGAAGGATCATTTTTTCAACGCTAGTAGTAGTCTTTGCTTCTTCCAGTACACTGACATTTGTTCACCTATCTTCCCAAGGAATTTGCAGGATTTTCCGGAGGCAACGTTCTTAGAAACCATTTAGGCTGGACTTAGATGTTAGAATGCATATGCAGCTGCAGCTAAAAAACAATAAGTGAAGGTCTAGTTCCTTCCTCACATTTTATATCATCTACAATGAAACATATCCTGATGTCCTGGTGTTGTTTGTTTCCTGCCCCCTGACACCCAAGGATACAGAGCAGAAGTGGGGAAATGCACAGTGTCATAACATCAGGATGCAGGTAACCGATATTAGGAGGTACGGAGGGAAATAGGGGGATGGAGTCTTTCAGCTGCCCTTTTCAGTGGCTTACGCTGGCTCAGCTTGTCTGAGCGTGGAAAGCTAAGCAGGGTCAGGCCTGGTTATTACTTGGATGGGAGACCCCTCCTCTAGTTTCCTGCATTGAGCAGGGGGTTGGACTCGATAGCCTTGTAGGCTCCTTCCAACTCTCTATGATCTATGAAATCTATGAAATCCATGTGTATATTGTAAGGGACTTTTGGCTTTAGCTGGAAGTATAAGACTCCTGATTTCTCTTCTGGAAGAATATACACAAACAATGAAGACCTAACGTGCCACAGATGCTATTCCTATAATACCAGTGACATTTGGTTTGTGCATGGGGCCATGTTGACCTAAAGAATGACATCTGGAGCCGAGTCAAAAATCTGTCAGTAAAAAAATGTTCTCTGAAAAATTCGCTGAGAATTTTCTTTGTTTGAGTTCCACCCATACTGTTGGAGGGGGGGAATAATCCACTCTCCAAGAATATTCAGTGAAATAGCCTCCCCCCCCCATGTTATTGCCTGCAAATAGGAGAGTTTTGGGTGTAACTGTGAATCCAGTCCAATGTACGTATTTAATATTGTTGAAAGAAGCCTTGGTCATCATGGCCCCCTACACCTGACAGTCCTTCCCTCTTAAGCCCGTTGCTTCTTTCATATTATTAGTATGAACTAACAAAATTGTTTCATTCAGTATTAACTCAATTGAAATTGAGTGAAATTGAAATTAATAATTGAGTATGGTGTGGTGGTTAGAGTGTTGGGCTAGGAAGACCCAGGTTCAAATCTCACCTCAGCCATGAAGCTCACTGGGTGACCTTGAGCCAGTCACTCCCTTTCAGCCTAACCTACCTCACAAGGTTGTTGCGAGGATAAAATGAGGTTGTTGGGTTTTTTTTAAAGGAAATTCATGTATGCCTCCTTGAAGAAAGGTGGGATATAAATGTAACAATGAAAATTAAGTTAATTGACTTTCTCAGAAGAGCAAGTTAACTGTTGGGGTTCATTTTGTCAGAGAGTATTTGGCAAAGTGGTCCCTCCAATTTTTCTACCTGCAAATAGGGTGGAGAATTTGGGGGAACTCATTTCTTCTTGGCCCTACATGAAATGCAAATGCTCACCTTGAAGGGGAGGGGGTGTATATGGGGCCAACTGAAGTTATAATCCTATTATACAGGCCTGTGTGGCTCACACTGGCTCAGCTTGTCTGAGCGTGGAAAGCTAAGCAGGGTCAGCTTAGCTGGTTATTACTTGGATGGGAGACCCCTCCTCTAGTTTCCTGCATTGAGCAGGGGGTTGGACTCGATGGCCTTGTAGGTCCCTTCCAACTCTATGATCCTATGAAATCTATATCACATGCCCAGGCCGGTACTGTTAAGTTAACTGGTCTGGGCTAAATAAAGTGTGTTACGTATCAAAGGGTTGAATCATGGCTATTGGTTTCCCCCTCCCCTCCCCCCCCTCTCTCTCTCACACACACACACACAGAACGATTATTTGTAACATTCAAATGCGCTTTAAAAAAAATATTAACTGCTTTGCTGGAACATTTTGACAACGTGGCATGTTCCACTTGCAATAACATTTCATAGAGTGGAGTAAGATAAAGCCAAGCATTGTCCAACTTCATTTTGCCCAGCAGCTTGGGAAATGCTCACCACACTGTAAAATTTAACAGATCAGCTAATTGCACTGTACAATACCAGCTATGAGAGCTTTTTTCCTTTTCTTTTTTTAAACCAACCCAAACGTCATGAAAATAAACAGCTATAGAAACGAACCCTTTTACAGGTTGTTAAGAAATTCAAATATCATAAAGGGTTTGCAATGGGGTGGGTGTAATTGGGTGGCCAGGCTTTTCCAATGGTACAATATCCTAATTCATCCAGGAAGCCAAAGTGGCAATGATTAATGATCACTGAGCTCTACCCTCATCGCTTTTCTCCGCCTCTTTCTGCTCTTCTGCTTCTAGCCTGAGAGAAATGTGGAAAGAAAGTTCAGATCTAATGCTCCATTCATTTACAGGTGGGAACAGAAACAAATCCTGTTTTCAGGTGTACACTTTTGATGTCTTTGTGGGTTGGGTAGGCCCAGCTTGACTTCTGGACTGATTTGAAAGCAGTACAAAAGGGTTGATTTATATAACAATTTAAGCCTGTTGTGGCCTGCTTTTACTAGATGCCTAACTTAAGTAGCTGTCCAGAGATGCTCACCTGCACTGGAGATGAAGTTGGCTCTGTGGCAGAATGTGATCTGTGTATGTGATGAGCAGCGGCATGCAGAATTCTGCCTGGATTTCGCATGTGGTGGCTGAAGGTTGGATACAATAGATGTGAGCAGAAGTCTGCTTGCACAGCAGTACTTCCGTTTGTGCAACTAGGACTTCCCTCTCCCCTGCATCCTCCCATGTGCCCCCCAAATCTGCTCCAGAGGGTCCCCTCCAGAGCAGATTTGGGCTGCAGGTGAAGGAGAAATCTGTTCTGCCACCAATTTAGCTGCTGCCGGCAGAACAACACCATTAGATCCAACCATTTGTCATCTACCATGCACTCAAAGGAGCAATGTCAGTTGGCGCAGTCTTCCAAGGATAATGAGGAAGGAGGCTAGACTAGATTTCCTGGAAGCTGTTGGTAGTGACCCCCTGCTTCATGGCACATGTGTAGTATCTCTGTCTTCTGTAGCCATTTCTGCTGACGGGAAAGCTGTCAGCAATCTATGGTCCAAGTTCTAGGGTGGCCATGTGTCCTCTCTTATAGAGGACAGTTCTATTTGAAGGGCTGCCAGAGGACTGTCCTTTCTTAGGAAGGTGTCCTCTGTTTGAACGGTTGTCCAGAACAAGTCCAGTAGAAAAACAACCACCACCACCAAACATCAGAAGGAAGAGGTGGGCCTTGAAGTTGCCCGTCATCAGCTCCTGGACAGCAGACTAAGCAAGGCACACAGGCCACCTGGTCAGTCTTCCACACTATGGTGAGATGTACTGCATTTCTATTTAAATTAACATAATTATTTCCAGATGTGCACCTCTAAATATTCATTAGCATATGCATTTTTACGCAAATGGGTGTCCTGTTTCATCCTCTTTTTTTTTGTGATGCACATCCTCTATTTTTGGTAATGCACAAGTAGCCACCCTAGGACCAGCCCAGCTCCTGTTGCACATATTTCTTTCATTGCCCTACTAGACATAAGAGAGGGCAGCAGTGAGTGTTCTGATGAAGAGACTTAAGATTTGCTCAAGATAGGGAGAATTGGTAACGTCCAGGAGATGTTCGAGCAGCTGGGCCTTATTGTAGCTATTGGGCTGGGACAGGGAGAAGCCAGACATGAGCCATAGAAATAAGGTTGGGATAGGTGAGGCCAGGGGAGGCTGGTAACTCCTATTTTGGTGGGGCCCAAAATCCATTGCAGGTTTTATTTTGAGCTTTATAGGAGCTATCCATGGTGCTGAACTCCAGCCCCAAAATAGGTCCACCACCATGGAGCACCATGGATAGCGCCTATAAAGCTCAAAATAAAACCTGCAATGGATTAGGAGCCCCTCTGAAATAGGAGTCGCCAGCCTCTACTGGGTGAGGTCTGTTTGCAGCCTGCTGTTTGCTTTACTGAACTCTGTGAAATGAAAGCCCTTATTCTTTGCTGAATAAATATACTTTGGCTAACGTTGGTAGTGTTAAGTAATTAGGATAATTTATTGTGCTGACATTATTTGGACTGTTACATATTCCTGCTACTTTCACATCATGACCACTTATGGGTGGGCTTGGGCTGCATCCATTCATACAATTTTTCAGGCAGCCTTGAGCCTTGAATAATCAATCAATCAAGTAATCTGATGATTCCAAATATATTCCAAATATATTTTGAGATCTGCCTTACCCTTGGCCTGGCTTCTTTTGCCTCAGGCCAAGCCAGACCAGGGGGACTACAAATTCAGGCCAATGCAAAGATCTACAAGAGAAAGTCAAATACTACTGCCTTCGTTGCAATAATGTCCATGAATGGAAAGGAAGCAGTAATGCACTGGCAATACAGTGCTTTGGATGGTCTTGAACGGTGTTCTCCAACCTTGGGTCCCCAGATGTTTTTGGCCTACAACTCCCAGCATGCTGGGAGTTGTAGGACCCAAGGTTGGAGAACACTGGTCTTGAAGGTTAACCACTTGCTTTCATGATAATCCCATTGCCTGCTGTGACAGTATGTGTACTAGACAGACAGCTACTTTGTGGGCACATGCATGCAAATTCTTTAATATTAACCTCTTATCAGTATTGTATGTTTGTGTCCTACCTATATTCCATTTTTCTCTGCTCCTTCACCTCCCTAACTCCCAGGGAAAACTAGCTACTTTCTTAGCTATGAAGAAGGGGGATTAACAAACTGGGAAAGAGAGCTGGCAGCTCCTTCTTCACTGTGCATTGGTTTCAGTTCATTTCTGATCAGGAGTTACCCAGTTTGCACCTTCTGGACTGAACATGGACTCGGATGAAATCTGCGGTTGAGGTCTGTACATTTCTGAGCTTGCGATGTGATTTGTGGATTAAAAAAAAAATGCGTTCGACAGCATGCGTACATTTGAAAAATGCACATGAAAAAATGTGTACTTTTTGGATATTAATGCAGAAAAAAATGCTTGTGATCTGATACGGGCTCAACTCAGAATGAGCTTATATAGGCCTGTGGCTCATGTTGGCTCAGCTTGTCTGAGCATGGAAAACTAAGCAGGGTCAGGTCTGGTTATTACTTGGATGGGAGACCCCTCCTCTAGTTTCCTGCACTGAGCAGGGGGTTGGACTTGATGGCCTTCTAGGCCCCTTCCAACTCTGTGATCCTATGATATCCTATGGAATTCAGAGAACTTCAGCAAACTTGAGTTTTGCTGATTCGCTCATCCCTATGTGCATGTGATATCTATTCCTCCAGCTTTCCATACCTTTCTGGTGTGGGAATCAAGATCAAGTTCTTCGGTAGGCTGAGCTTGACCACTTTTTACGTGGTGAGTGTAACTTGTAGTCTGGCTCAAAGACAAGGCCATAAAATCATCATACCTTGGAAAGAATCAAAAGGGATTCTCATCTAAAGGCATGACCATCCTACAGTCCACATGGCAATGTTTTGTTGCAGGTCCCACTTGTAGTCTACAATTTCCCCAGAGCAGCTTCAGGGGAATGCCATCAACTTGATGCCATGCTTGTGAATTTCTGCTGGCCTCTGGCTCATCTTTGGCTAGATGTGGTGGACCTTTGGTGGATTCAGGAAGAATCTTCTTATTCTAAGGATCCTCAAGCCTTTGGGATGGTGGGCACTTTTGGAGTTTTGAGAGAGTTGTGGGCACTCTCACAAAATGGCTGCCATGGAAAGGCTTGCTCATTCATAAAATGGCTTCTGTGGTGTGCATGGCTGGTAACAGAACACTCATTTCCCAGAAGACAAATTGGTGAGAGACTAAAAGAAAAGCAAAAGGACCAAGAACCTTCAGAGAAGGCAGAGGTGGGGTTTCACCTCCAAAACACAAAGCCACTCTTTTGAACCCAAATAAAGATGGTCCCTGCATTACAGCATATCAACCTTCCCATTTTAAAAACAATTTTTAAAGAATCTTAAGAAATAAAATAAAAATCAGGGAGCCTGGTGGGCGCCAAGAGAGGGGCCCATGGGCACACTGGTGTGCATGGACACCACATTGGAAACATCACTCTTATGCTTTCTCCTTCTTCTTTTCTCTCCTCCTTCTTGTCACTGGTCTCTGGTGTCTGTATCTATCAAAGCTCAATTCTTAAAGAACAGGTTTTTCTAGGTAATTAGACAAATTATGAGATTGTGTTGATGTTGAGGAGACCATGCTGGCCTGACATTGGATTGCCAAATCTGCATTTCGTATTTTGACCTGGCACGCAGTCAGCCAAGTTGAAACATTTGGATACTTTCTGAAAAGTGACTGTGGGGAGACAGTGTTTTCTTTGAATGCCCTTTTCTCCAGTGAGTTATAGAAACTTATACAAAACCTGTCATATGCTCCTGGTCACAGGACTCTGCCTTAACTTAAGCTGTCAGCATGAAACATATTTTCCATATCTTAATTCATGAAGGGAGTTGTAAAACATACCACAGCATAGTTTTGTATAACTTTGGATGTTTCTGCAGAGGCCAAAGCCCATCAATGCTAAGGAACGCTGAGTATTTACATATCTGGATCACTTTTTAAACATGCCAGAAAGCCTATGTGCTGAGTATTCAGTTCCTCTGGGTTTTGGAACGCATTTGACAATTATTCACTATATATCATCCTCAGTCTCTTATCTCACAGGCTAAGTATGTGGATGAATAAGATAACAATGGTGAAGCTCTCTACAGGTTAAAAGTGCAATAGGAATTTAATAATACTAATAGTATGCTACTCACATGATCCAACCATTGCATAACTCAAGTCATGTAGAAACCTGCTTGTATGGCCTCTGCATTGGATGGATAACATTCTCACATTAATTTTTGTACTTGGGCGCATATACCGCACTCACACCCAGTCACACGAAACAGCAGTTTGGGAGCTTCACAATTCAAAAATTGTAGGCATGCTACACATGTGTAGACTGAAAGCATATCCAAGGGAGGAGGAACGTACCCTCTGGCCCAACTCCACTGCACATTCTGCATAACTGGTAGTACAAACTATTCAGACATCATCATCATCATCATCATCATCATCATCATCATCATCATCATCATTTCTATACCACCCCACAGCCAAAGCTCTCTGGGTGGTTCACAACAATTCATACAATAAAATCTACATAAAAGCCAAAAATAAAAACATACAATGTAGTTAAAAAGTTTAAAACCGAATTTAAAAGCGCAGTTTAAAATGACAATACTAAAGGTTAATAAAACTAAGCCTACAGGTGACAATCACCCCCCTGCCCCCCCTGTGCTATTTTGAACAGTTAAATATTGAATGCCTTGGCATAGAGGGAAGTCTTAACCTGGTGCCAAAAAGATAGTAAGGTTGGCGCCAGGTGGGCCTCAGTGGGGGGCTACCACTGAGAAGGCCCTCCTCCTTGTTGCCACTAACCAAGCCTCCCATGGAGGTGGCAGTCAGAGGAGGGCCCCAGATGTTGAGCGTAGTGTCCAGGTAGATTGCAGTTGGGAAAGGTATTCTGTCAGGTATGGTGGCCCTAAGCCGTGTAGGGCTTTATAGGTTAAAACCAGCACCTTGAATTCGGTTCGGAAGCATATTGGCAGCCAGTTCAAACAGGCCAGAACAGGTGTAATATGCTCAGACCTTCTGGTCCCCATAATAAGTCTGGCTGCCGCATTTTGCACAAGCTGCAGCTTCTGAACAGTCTTCAAAGGCAGCCCCACATAGAGTACATTGCAGTAGTCTAGCTTAGAGATTACCAGAGCGTAAATTACTGAGACCAGGCTATCCCTGTCCAGATAGGGGCGTAGCTGGGCCACCAGCCGGAGCTGGTAGAAGGCACTCCTTGCTACTGAGGACACTCGAGCTTCAAGTAACAAAGGATGGCTCAAGGAAGACCCCCAAGCTACAGACCTGCTCCTTCAAGGGGAGTGCAACTCCATCCAGAACAGGTTGAAAACCCTCCATCCGGTCAAAGGAACCACCCACTAACTGCATCTCAGTCTTGTCTGGATTGAGCCTCAGTTTCATAGCCCTCATCCAGTCCATTGTCACAGCCAGGCACCGGTTCAGCACATCCACAGCCTCACTCCCACTGCACTTTCTGAATGTGTGTTTCTGTATGTAAAATGCCTACAGATCTTTCGATGCAGTAGAAATGAAGAACACCATCATTAGTTTTTCTCAATAAGAATTAGTAATGTGCATACTAGAGCAGGGCTCTCCAACCTTGGTCCCCAGCATAGCTGGCTGTGGCATGCTGGGAGTTGTAGGCCAAAAACATCTGGGGGCCCAAGGTTGGAGAACACTGTACTAGAGGACATGCCCAAAATGACAGAGCACTGGCATCCACATGTAGCTGCTGACAGCTGCAGATGAATTTTGTCATGGTTCCAAAATAGTTAAATTTCCCCACATTTTGGATAGGCAGAGTTCCCTCAGGAAAGCATCCTAAAGAAGGGGGGAATGAATCTGTGAATTTCAGTTTCTCCCAGTTTCTCATTTTTCCATTCTTAAGTTCAGTTCATCTAGAACTTAGAGAGTTAAAAAGGAAAAAAGAAAAAAGAGTTTGCATGAAAATTTGTAAGTATTTTTGTGCCCATTTCTTCTAATACACAAAGTTGTGAATGCATTTTTACCTAATATACACATCCTTTGCAGTCAGGTTTCCTAATATAATACATATTTGAATATTATTTTCTCTAATACACACATTTTTGTATGTATTTTTGATTGAAGAAGTGCAGTGCAAAATTTGAACAAGTGTGAACTTCAAAGGATAACCGAGTTTTGATTCACATAGTGGTTCGAACATGCGAAATTCACGAAGTTAAAATGTGAACTGAACAGATTTGTTTCCCCATCCCTAAGTCGGTGCCAAAATAGAAAAGACCCTTTCTCTCGTGTCCACCCCATCACATGTCAGTCGGTGAGGGAACATGGACCTCTGATGTTGATCTCAGAGTTTGGACAGTGTTCATATGAGAGGAGACTGGTATCCTGGTCCCAGATTGTGTAAGGATATAAAGGTTGAACAGAGTCCAGAATAAGATGGTATGAACCTGTTGATGGCGCGTGAGTGACAGCAGAGCCCCGTGTGTGCGAGATGGGAGATTAAAAATCCTGTTTGTGTGTAGAGGCCCATTTATCCACACACAGAAATCCAGATCTTTCTCCCCCTCTCTCTGCGCAGCGTGCAGCGTTTCAGTTGCAATCAGCCAGCCAGCTTTCCAGCCTGTAATCCGACTCCAGCAGCCAGCTCCCCCGTTTGCAGATAGCAAGGGAAAAAACTCTGTAACTCCACAGGTCTATTCTACCTGTTTATTTACTTAGCAAAGTAATATTCTACAGAGTATACATTTCCTAGTTACAGTCCATGTGCAGAGTACAATGCATAGCAAGCATTTATTCCAGTGGAGCAAGTTGAGCTTTACCCCACCTCAGCAAAGACGCTACATTGTTGCATAAGTCCAGCAAGCAATAGTCAGAAGAAAAGAGTGAAGAGAGAGAACAGTCCTGCTCCTCTCTAAAATGGCTCCAGACAGACAACAAGTTAATACGTCACCAGAACATACAAACCATGTGACCAGCTCATATTGTTCTCACACTTTAGTAACCCCTGCGAAAACACGAGATTCTAGAGAGACATAATAAACCTGTTTACCTGCCATTCTGTCCCTTCCATGTGTAAACAATGTGCTCCAGCTTGTGAATGTGATACATATCACAACACCTGTGACAAGGGCTGATAACAAAAGGAAAGCCTCGGTGATCTTTTTAAAGGTTGCGCATCTGGCACTAAGAAAAGTAGGTGGACTTAGTCATGCTCCTTCCAGATTCTGCTGAGATGGTACAGCAATAGCCTTTGGACATCAGAGCTTTCCTTCATGGCAGATTACACAGAAATTATTTTGTGACTATTGCACACCACACCAGCTTTTCAGACAAGGAGAGCGGGAACATGTTTTAACCAGTCAGTCAGTCAGGCGATCACTCGTGACCGAGTAAGATTGTCTTCCAGGATAAAAAAGAAAATTTACAAAAAGGAGATTTTAAAAGGAGGAAAATTCTAAAGAAAATTGTGTAGACTCTAGCGATGGGTCCGTAAGTGACTGTGGAGGCCAATTCTAGATCCACACAGCTTCCCACAGTGAGGACACAGGTTACCAGATGGAAGATGGTCTTGTAAAGGATTCATTTGACGTGCTTTTCGCTTAGCACGTTTCTCCCTTCACCTTGCACTCGAGCTTCTTCAAAGTCCATAGAACCTTTGTGAAAGGCCAACCTCCAGTTAGATTGTTCATGGGCCAGAGCTTCCCAGTTTTTGATGTTTATATTGCATTTTTTGAGATTAGCCTTAAGAACATCTTTAAACCTCTTATATTGACCACCGATATTCCGCTTTCCATCCTTGAGTTGGGAATAAAGTAACTGCTTTGGGAGACGGCAGTCAGGCATTCTAACAACATGACCGGTCCACTGAAGTTGGCGTTGAAGGATCATTTTTTCAATGCTAGTAGTCTTTGCTTCTTCCAGTACACTGACATTTGTTCGCCTATCTTCCCAAGTAATTCGCAGGATTTTCCGGAGGCAACGTTGATGAAATCTTTCAAGGAGTTGGAGGTGATGTTTATAGTAGCACAACTGTGTACCGATAAGATATTATGCGTGAAAATACATGCCTTGCTGCAGAAGTAAACAGAAGAGATTGCATTAAACATGGGGGACTCTGAACTTCTCCCTGTTTTGTTTTGTTCGTTGAAAGAATGGAACCAATAAATGATACAGACATTTTTCTCCTACACGTCGGAATCCTGGCTGGCCCACAGTGCAGGTGATTGTGATTTTAGCTGTGAAGCTTCAGATGATAAATAACAGATAGTGGCTTACCTGCACCACCCACCAAGATCAGTGCAGTGGAATTTAAGGCTGACATTGGAATGTGAATGACAAAACTTTGCAGGCGGATTTTGCATTAAGAATTCTCTATGACGCTACGGCTGAATGGCAATAATAAAAAAATAAATTAAAAAAAAGAATTCTCCATGAAGCAACATTTCACATGACAGTACGTGACAGAGCAGAGGCTCCATTTAGCGAGTGGGGGCAGTCTGTGTGAAGAAGTACATCCTTTGACCTGTTCTGAGTCTCCCTCCCAGTCAGCTTCATCAGATGACCCCAGGTTATAGTATTATGAGAGGGGGAGAAAAATGTCTCCCTATACACTTTCTCCATGCCATGCATAATTGCGTACACTTCTATCATGTCTCCCTGTACTTTTTTTCTAAGCTAAACAGTTCTAGACATTGCAACCTTTTTTTCATCAGGGAGGTGCTCCAGCCCCTTGATCATTTTCATTGCCCTTTTCTGCACCTTTTCCAACTCTACACTATCCTTTTTTAGGTGTGGTGACCAGGACTGTACACAATTTTCCAGTTGTTGTGATCATACCATATAAGGGCAGTATTATATTGGCAGTTTTATATCAGTTCCTTTTCTAATTATGCCCAACATGGAATCTGCCTTTTTCACGGCAGCTGAACACTGGGTCATCATTCTCATCAAGCTATTCAGCACAACCCTAATGATTTCTTCCTTGGTCAGTTACTGCCAGCTCTGATCCCATCAGTGATGTGGGGCTGGGATATTTTGCCCCAAGGTGCATCACTTTATACTTGCTTACAACTGCATTTGCTATTTTAGTGCTCCAGCTCCTTCACCCAGATTGGAGATACAGTTTTGGAGCTCTTCACAATCCCTTTTTGTTTTAACCACCCTAAACAATTGGGTGTCTTCAGTGAACTTGGCCACCTCACTGCTCACTCATAATTCCAGATATTTATGAACAAGTTAAAATGTATCGGTCCCAATACAGTTCCTTTTGGGACCCTGCTGTTTACATCCTTCCATTGGGAGAACTGACCTTTTATTCCTACTCTCTGCTTTCTGTTCTTTAAGAAGTAACTAACTGATCCATAAGTGCTGGGCCGAAAAGAACAGAATGAAATTTAATAGGGATAAATGCCAAGTGCTGCACCTAGGGAAAGGAAACCAAATGCATAGTTACAGAATGGGGGACACTTGGCTCAACAATACTACAAGTGAGAAGGATCTTGGAATTGTGGTAGATCACAAACTGAATATGAGCCAGCAATGCGATGTGGCTGCAAAGAAGGCAAATGCTATTTTGGGCTGCATTAATAGAAGTATAGCTTCCAAATCGCATGAAGTGATAATCCCCCTTTAATCAGCACTGGTTAGGCCTCATCTTGAGTACTGCGTCCAGTTCTGGGCACCACACTTGAAGAAGGATGTAGACAAACTGGAGAGGGTTCAGAAGAGGGCAACAAAGATGATAAAGGGACTGGAAACAAGGCTCTATGAGGAGAGACTGAAAGAACTGGGCATGTTTAGCCTTCAGAAGAGGAGACTGAGGGGAGATATGATCGCACTCTTCCAGTATTTGAAGGGTTGTCACAAAGAGGAGGGCCAGGATCTCTTCTCGATCATCCCAGTTTGCAGAACACGGAATAATGGGCTCAAGTGACAGGAACCCAGATTCCACCTAAACATCAGGAAAAAATTCCTGACTGTTAGAGCAATAAGACAATGGAACCAACTACCTAGGGAGGTGGTGAGCTCTCCCACTCTGGAGGCATTCAAGGTGCAGCTGGACAGCCATCTGTCAGGGATGCTTTGACCTGGATTCCTGCATTGAGCAGGGGGTTGGACTCGATGGCCTGGTAGGCCCCTTCCAACTCTACTTTTCTATGATTCTAAGATCACCTGTCCTCTTACTCCATGACTGCTAAGTTTTCTCAGGAGACTTTGATGAAGGACTCCGCCAAAAAACTTTTGGAACTACGCCAGTGTGACGTAGTGGTGAGAGTGTTGGGCTGGGACTCGGGAGATCTGGGTTCTAGTCCCTGCTCGGCCATGAAACTCACTGGGTGACTTTGGGCCAGTCACTGACTCTCAGGGTTGGGGACTCGGACTCCAGGACTCGACTTGTGAGTCGGACTGAGTCCCCCCTGTGACTCGAGTCAGACTCGAGTCCCAATATTTTTAATGGGACTCGAGACTCGACTCGGGACTTGAGACCAAGGACTCGTGTTCCAAAATTGTGTTCCTCAAATGCAACATGGATAGGTTTTAGGAAGTACAGCAGGTTTATTTTTTAAAATCATTTTCCTAAAATGCAACCTTTCAGACATTTTGGGTTTGGCTGCCTCTGCCTGCCTGTCTGAGGTTCCCAGCCTCCTCTGCCTGCCTGGTCTCTTCTTGACCAGTTCAACAGTTGAATTGTCCAAGACAAAGGCCTCTGCCTGCCTGCTTTGGGGTTCCCTGCCTCCTCTGCCTGCCTGGTTATTTTGGATTTGTCTGCCTGGTCTGTTCTTGCCAAAATCAGTTTTGCAGAGTTTTGAAATAAAAAGGCACACTTGTGCCTAGAATTATTTAAGCAACACATCTGAAATAGCCTTATTTTGTTGGGGAAAAAACCCATTGATTTTAATAGGGACTCGTGGAGTCAGCGTTGGTAGTGACTCGTGACTCGTGACCAGTCACCATTTTGGACCAAGGACTCGGACTCGGACTTGAGACTCGGGTCCAAAGACTTGTGACTCGACTCGTGACTCGAAACTAAGGACTCTTCAACATCCCTGCTGACTCTCAGCCTAACCTACCTCACAGGGTTGTTGTGAGGATAAAATGGAGAGAAGGAGGAGGATTATGTAAGCCGCCTTGAGTTCCTTGCAGGAAAAAAAGCAGGGTATAAATATAATAAATAAAAACATCTACCAGATCACTGCTGTCCACGTGTTTATTGACACTCTCAATAAACTAAATGGTTAGCGAGACAGGACTTTCCTTTGCGGAAGCCATGTTGACTCTTTTTCAGCAGCAATTACTTATATATATATATATATATAACAGTAGCATCACAGCTAGTTGTTTGGAATTCCCATTGATTTCAACAGCTCTTTACTTCCAAGTAAATATGCTTAGGATTTCAAACCTGTGGGATTGAAAAATCCCACCCAGAATCCTCATACGTTATGGCCCCCTTTTACTCATGTTGCAGATCAGCGTAGCCTGCTGCAGTCCCATAAAAATGCTTGATAAATCAAGAAGTCTACTAGTATAAACAGCCTTCTTTCTATCAGGAGAAATATTATATTCATGATGTCACTAAGAAATGGATACACTTGAGGAACTGAGAGGCGTTACATTAAACAAAGCTTTCGAGGAAGATTCTTTCATTTAAGCTTTTAAATTGCAAGTCCTTGCATGGTGTAGGACAGGGCAAGAGCTCCCTATCCTTCAGAGCAACTTTATGCTCCGCCTCTCTGTAAAGACAGGCCTCTGCATCCCCCTCTTATAAACTTAGGGTGGTCCACTTTTGGTGATGGAAATGCTTCACCAAAAAAAGAAGACAGAAGAGGACACCAACTTGCATAATGTTTGCATACGTTAATGTATATGTATAGATGTAAATTTAGTAATAGTAACTATAGTTTAAATAGAAATGCAATGCATCTCGCCATAGTGGGGGACCAGATGACCTCCGCAGTCTGCTGTCCAGGTATTATGAGCCCACTGTAGTATGTAGTTTGGTTAAACCCTTGGTAGTTGTGAACAAGTGGGAGCAACAAGTGAGCATGCTGGCTTCCAGCCACCTGCCCACGCCTGCTAAGCTAAGCAACCCAGGGACACTCCTTCCCTGGGTTGTTTACCGTGATATCTAAATTCAGAATTGTGGGTGGCTAGGGGAGGAACAACCCAGAGTTGTAACCCAAGAACAAGCCACTACCCCAAGAGCCCAGAATTCTGCATCACACTAAACAGCACAGGGACAGACTATCTCTGGGTTGTTTAGTTCAGTGGGAGTGTGCATGTGGCTGGGAGCCAGCACATTTGCTCAGTCCCACTCATTCATGACTACCCAGGGTTTAAACTTTGTGTGAACAATGACCTGGTTCGCACATCATGGCTACCCAGGGTTTAAACAAATCCTGGGTAGCCATGATGTGTGAACCAGGTCATTAAAGGAGAACTATGCTTGTTTTCCCAACTGTATCCTCAACCAAGCCAACAAACAATCTGCCAGCTTTTTAACTGGTGGAAGGCAAACAATTGCAGAGTGCTTAAGGCAGAATAGAACCATCTGCAATGTGTAAGTAAACGTGTGAGTGGCTTGGGGCAGTGGGTCGGGTTATGTGACTTGAGGTGTTACAAATGTGCCCTGATTTTTGTGTGTGCAAAAATCTCGGAACATACGGTGCTGGGCTGGGGTGAATCTATTCATTCTCTGCCTTGAGCAAAATGAATGCTTGGCAGGCAGCCAGCAAGTTCTGCAGCATTTCTCCCCTTTCTTGTTTTACACTCCATTTATCTTTATTTTGGAGCTGAGGTTGCTCCCCATGGCAAAATGAGGCTCCATGCTGCGTTGGCTAGGATCTAAGCAGGTGCTGGAGAGAGCAGAGCCCTAGTTTTGGTAAAGGAGCCCTGCCTTTTCTGGAAAGCTGCTTGAAGAAGGATTGTGCCAATAAGACAGAGGAAAGGGGCTCTGGATAGAAACAGGCCAAAGCATCAGGGTGTGGAAGTGATGAATAGAGGGTGTGGAAGTGCTGAAGTGGGGACTGGCTGCAGGAAAGGGAAGAGGCCAAATGTTTGGAAGATACATTGTCCAATGGATCTGAGAATAACCTGAGATCCAATCGGCTTTAATATCATTCCTTGCGACTCTTTGCTAGCATGATTCTCTGTGACAGTGTAAGACAATATTGTTGCTATACAATTGAAGATTGATGTCATGCCCTGCCCCCCTGATGCTGTGGTCTCAGATGAAGAGTCTGATTTAGAGTTAAAAGTATCTGATTAAGGGCCTGTTCAAGTTTTGGACTGCCAAGGTGCTGGGAACTCATCTCTGCCTGGTTTCACAGTAGATTGCAAATACGGTGAGGCCGCTACTCCCCCTTCTCCTCTCTAGCCAGAGCCAGGGATGGTGAAGAGTCCTTGGTCTCGAGTCACGAGTCGAGTCACGAGTCTTTGGACCCGAGTCTCGAGTCCGAGTCTGAGTCCTTGGTCCAAAATGGTGACTCATGAGTCATAAGTCACGAGTCACTCCCAAAGCTGACTCCACAAGTCCCTATTAAAATCAATGGGGGTTTTCCCCAACAAAATAAGGCTACTTCAGATGTGTGGCTTAAATAAATTCTAGACACAACAAGTGTGCCTTTCTATTTCAAAACTCTGCAACTGATTTTGACAAGAACAGACTAGGCAGACAAACCCAAAATAACCAGGCAGGCAGAGGAGGCAGGGAACCCCAAAGCAGAAGCCTTTGACTTGGACAATTCAAACCGTGGAACTGGTTAAGAAGAGACCAGGCAGGCAGAGGCAGCCAAACCCAAAATGTCTGAAAGGTTGCATTTTAGGAAAATGATTTTAAAAAATAAAATCTTCGCCGGTGATCGCACTTCTCTCAATTCCTTCTGGCACAGCCCAGGGATGTTGAAGAGTCCTTGGTCTCGAGTCCTGAGTCGAGTCTCGAGTCCCATTAAAAATATTGGGACTCGAGTGGGACTCGAGTCAGAGGGGGGACTCAGTCCGACTCACGAGTCGAGTCCTGGAGTCCTAGTCCCCATCCCTGGCCACAGCTATCCTGGGAAGAAGAGGCCGAATTGCCCCCACCTGAGAAACATTCCTGGAGGAGGAGGTAGACTCAGCTGAAGAAGGGGCATGATCAACACTGCCTTCCAGGCAGCACCAGTGGGTGAAAAAGGAGGAGGAGAGACATCCCTGTGAGATGCAGTTCTCGACTTCAATCTAAGATCCCCTGTAGGTTTAGATCGACAAGCAAAGAACTCTAGCCACCCTGCCCCTGCAGAAAAGCTGGTGCAGAGGAACAAGAGCTTGTGGGTACAATGTTGCCAATCCTGGGCACTCCTTTGTTGGATTGATCTTGAACCCTGAACTTTTGCATGCCTTGAATCCTGTGCCCTAGGACCCTGCCTTGGATTATACTGCTGGACTTTACGAGTCTGTTTCTGGCTCCTGCTCGGATAATCTGATTTACTAAATTGGGACTTGGGTTCATGAAAGACTCTGATCCATGGACTCTGGTGAAGTGCTCGTGTTTATGTCTTGGTGTAATAATGGAATATTTGCTGTTTCTTTAACAAGTGTTTGGTTGCTGTTGCCGCGATGGAGCCAGGCCTGAGAATTGATTTGATTTTGATCCGAGCAAGTGCAGCTGTATTAATCCTTTACACAGCTATCTGGGAGAGAAAGGGAGCACCCCTTGCTTTTCAGAGGAGCACCCTGATGCTTTAGCACTCTGAATATCCAGTCCTCTGCCAACAGAGACCCAGGAGAGCCAAAGGAGTGATGGAGGCGATCTTTCTCTCTCTGTCCTCCTTTCTGTTGCTTTTCTCACTGGACATGCTTTTGAGCATGTCTAGTAGAGTTGCAGGGATGGGAACTGGGAGGCTCTGGGAGGTTGTGGACCCCCTGCACCTCCCCTCCACATCCCTTCCGCCTCATTTGCATCCTCACCCAAGCTGCAAGGCGGGGGGAACAATCCCCATTCAGATTTTCTCTCCCAAGATTGTAGCAATGTCGATGGCCTCACCGGAGGAACTCTGAAATATCCTATTGTACCTGGGATGCTCTCCCAGGGACCATAGGATCACTCCCTAAATGTGTGAACTCAATGGGACTTACTTCTGAGTAGACATGGGTGAACCTCTCAGTTTGAGTTTTGCTCAGTTTCTCATTTTCCCGATAGTAAGTTTCTTTGTTTTGCTCCGTTTCTGTTTATGAAATGGGCCTCCCCAAAATCTGCATGTTAAGTTGAACACATTTTCATATGCATTTCTTCTAATATACACATTTTGTACAGGATTTCCTTAGTGTGTGCACTTTTTGCAATCAATCTTATCCTTATCTATGTATTTTGTGTGCACTTTCCCTTAACATATGCAGTTTTGTGGGCATTCTTTTAGAAGTCTGTGACCAGGTGACCTGTGTGCCTACTCAGGCCGACTCTGATGTCCAGGTGCTAACTGTTGATGGGCAATTTCAAGGCCTCTGCTCTCCCAGCTTATGGTTCTTTATCTTTAAACCAGACTTGGACTGGACAGCCCTTTTAACAGAGGTATCTCCTCTGGCAGCCCTTCAGATAGAGAATGCCTTCAAACAGAAGTAGAAAGTAGACCAGTGGCCACCACCAACTGGACCAGATAGGTTTTTAGTGTGATCAAGCAAAGCTTCTCCTTTTTCTCCTTTTCTTTCTCTGATGGCTCTCCCTTGGGCCAGTGTCCTGATGGACAACTTTCAGTCACAAAGCCGACTGACAAAAAGGGAGTATGGTTGGAGCACTTTTTTCCCCACTAACTTCTCTCAGAAGTGAGCTCAGTTCCCTTTCTTTGTAAAGCTGTATAGCACTGCTCAGAGTTTGCAACGCTATGTCATTTTGAACAAGTAGAAAAGCCAACAGACATTTCTTTCAATCAGGGCTTTGTTTGGGAGGGGGGCTGTATGGCCCCCACCCAGAACCCACTGAGGGTTGCACCACAACTCTGCTGAATTTTCTGCCACAGCAATGGCAGTGGCCAAGATTGCAGTGATTTCTCAGGGAAACAAAGCATGTGGGGAGGGAGTGCCTTGTTTCCAAGGAGAATCTGGGAGCATGATTATGCTGGCAAAGGAGGTGTGCACTCCACATACACCTTGTTTCCCTGCAAGATCATGATTTTTGCTGGCAGTGCGATTTCGGCGGTGGCAGTCGGGTAATACAGGGTGTTGTGGGGTGTTTCCCCCCCAAAAAATGGCCATGGTGGTTGCATGGGGATGGGGCCCATGGCCCACGTGTTGGGCAGCCCTGCTTTAAAACATTGTTATGCATAGGACTTGAGGCGAAAATCTTGCCCTGATGGGATTACACCAGTTGAGGTGTTCACCGAATTATCCTTGCATAACCTTAGCATAGCCTACCTCAACCTGGTGTCCTCTGGATTAGTTGGTCAACAACTAAAGTCATCCCGAACGAATGTGGGGAAGGTTCCTCTAGCACATAGAATCCTGCATTTCAGAATGCAGTCACTTAAACACACAAATAACTGGAGGAAACACCATGCATAATATTTTTTTTGTTAAAAAAAAACAGTAGCAAAAATATCAGCTTCCTTTCTAAAAATCCAAGGCACCAATTTGCCTTTGACATTGTCTTGTGGCAGGCAAAGTCATTTCCTTTCCAAAACCTTCAAGAATAATAAGGAGTCTTCTTGCCAGTTTTCCTCTTTGTATATATATAACTTATAGTTCCTCTACAACACTGTATGACACAAGAATGTGTCCGCAAAGCACTTTGGGGATCCTGAAGGTGTGTGGCATTTCCTGCTGTGTCAATAAACAGAGAGCAGAGTTCTCGGTCTTCCAGAGAGTACACTGGAAGCAGTCCTTACAGTTGCCTAGTCACCAGTTGCAGCTGCAAGCCCTGTAGGCAATTACCTCAGAGTAAGTCCATTGAACTCAATGGGTCTTGCTTCTAGGGGGTCAAACTGTTACATTAATTGTGTAATTTTTAGCTGAAGTGTATCTCCCCCCCCCCGTTTCTCTACAGTAAGTATACCTGGCCCTGGTTTGGATCTGGACCACTGCACATTGGAAAGGAAGGATTAAACCCCCCCCCTGCCACTATTTGCATCCAGAAATCCCCCCCACCCTCTCACACTATGTGCAGGGTTAAAAAGAGAGAGAAAGGTCTGCATTGCCATCAAAGGAGGCTTTTTTCTTTTTTTTTAACCACCACTCCATATTTTGGGAAGTGTGCATTTCTGTGTGCATTTTTCAGAAGTTCACACTTTCCTTCATTGACTAAAGTGTGAAAACACCTTTTGTTTTGTTTTTGAAAAATGAGCATTTCAAAGTGCTCATTTTCAAATACCATGCATTTTTCCCGAATCCGATCGCAAATCCAGGAATTTGCAAACATTTCTTGAAAAAAAGCCGTGTTTGCATCTGGGGTTGCGAACGGGACATGTTTGCATGATTTGCAAACAGAAATGAAATTCCCGCGCATCCCTGGTGTTTACACGCTCCTCTGCTACCATCGCTGTTGGCTTCTGCTACCGCTTTTTAATTTTTTTATATGGTGGCCCTAAAATAATACAATAAGAATTGTGGTGGCACCGGAAGCAGATATGAGGGGGAAGTACAGGAAACAGACAGAGTAAATTCGGTTAGCACTTATGAGGTTGGCTGTGGTATCGAAGGATCAACAAGTATCCTTCCTATTAACTTTCCAAAATTCCCTGCTAGTTCTGAATTTCGATCTAAGCCTCTGTAAGCCTAGGGGGTAGCAACCGCCCGCCACTAGACTGAGGCATCATTTCAGCCTTCAATGGCATGGGCAGAAGGCCTGAGTGAGACAAAGTTTTCTGTACTGGGAGCAGTACAAGATCCACAGCAAGGTCCAAAAGTGTTGGATATCTTCAATTTTAAATAGCCAGGAAAAGAACAAGAACAGAGCAGTGCATTTTAAGTGAACTTTGTTGAGGTTACTTTTTTTATTCCTCATAATAACCAGAATCATGGCTGGTGTCAGGGGTGGGCATGGTGAGGCACCTGCCGAGGTCCATGCCCTGGCAAGAGCCTTCTGTCCCTTCTGCACCTCTTCTTTGTATGGTTACTGCCTGTTTGGTCACCCACCCTCTGTGCCTCAGAGGTTGAGCAAGGAAGTGGCTACAGCAGTGAGGAGAACATGCAGGGTCTGCTGCTGCCATATGCTTACTACCACTACTACTTCCACTTCTACTACTGCTACCACTAATAATAATAACAACTTGAGAAGTGACTGTGGCTCAGTGGTAGAGCACCTGCTTTGCATGCAGAAGGTCCCAGGTTCAATCCCTGGCATTGTCCATTGTTGTGAACCACCCAGAGAGCTTTGGCTATTGGGAGGTATAGAAAAGTAACACATACATACATAAATCTGTCTCCAGGTAGGACTGAGAAAACTCCTGCCTGAACCCCTGGAGAGCCATTGCTGCCAGTCAGTATCACCAATACTGGCTAGATGGACCAAGGGTCTCACTCAGTATAAGGCAGCTTCCTGTGTTCCTAATAATACTTCTCCATAGCTCTTTCAGAGGCAGTGTGCCTATGTACTCCAGTTGCTGGGGAACATGGGCAGGAGGGTGCTGTTGCACTCATGTCCTGCTTGTGGGATCCCGTGGGCAGCTGGTTGGCCACTGCGTGAACAGAACGCTGGACTAGATGGACCTTTGGTCTCATCCAGCATGGCTCTTCTGCTCTTTGTCCAAAGCACGATCGAGAGGGTGCTTTGAAACATGCATTTATCGAGTTGTAATCCTAACAACAGCCATGTAAGGGAAGCCGGTATTATTACCCTTCCCCCCCCCCCATACTGCAAATGGGTTGGGGGAGGCTGAGGCTGAGAGAGAGGATGGCTTGCCTAAGGCCATCCACTGGGTTCATGAGAGAGGCAAGATTCAGGCCAGGGACTTCCTGTAGCCCAGCCTGTTCTCTGAATTGCGCCTGCTTACTTAGCCACTGCTCTCTTCCTGCCCTGATGAATGAGCAGCAGAAAATAGCAGCGGCCGTGAGGAGGGTGAGACCCTGGAGGGAGCCTCCCCCCCACATATACACACCGAAGGCCTCTTGCCAGACGGCCCCTCAAACCTGAACCTGGCAAGAGCACCAGAAGAGCCAAGCTGGATCAGACCACAGGCCTATCCAGGCCAGCATTCTGTTTGCACAGCGGACAACCAGATGCCCCAGTGGGAAACCCACAGGCAGGACATGAGTGCAACAGCATCCTCCTGCTCATATTCCCCAGCATACTGCCTCTGATACTGGAGGTAATATATAGCCATCATGACTAGCAACCATTGAGAGCCAGAGAGCGCCATCCGATCTGGCTGCCCGTAACCCCCCGAAATTGGAGAATTATGAGCATCCTATCAGGGACGGAAGGAGCACGAAGGCAAATGTCACCTCTGCGCTTCCCCCACCCCGCAAAACACTTAGACAGCCAGTTTCGTCTGTCTGAATGTTTTGCCCCTCCTCGTGAGGTGGAGGGGCTGAGGCACCTCTGGGATACATTGTATCCTGGCAGAGCCTCACTTCTCCACCCCACCCCCCCGTGCCAGCTCTGAAGTTGGTCTTGCGACTTCGGAGCTGCAGCCGGCATGGAAAGAACCGCCCTGGCTGAGAGGGCAGAGGGAGGGTGCTCCAACGTTCCAGCTCTGACTTCAGAATGCATTTCCAAGGTCGGAGCTGGAACTCCGACTTTCCTATGGCTGGCTAGACAGAGTCTAGCGGCTATAATATTGCGCCCTTATCCTCCATGACTAGAGATATCACAGCTTCTGTAAAACTGTAAGATGTTGTCTAAAAAACATGGGAGAGAGCATTGCTCCATGCACCCTTCTTAAATGGTGCCTTTGCTTGCTATATTATTTGACCTGTTTGCACATGTCACTATCAACCAGATAGACATTGATTTTTCATTGTATCAGGAATATTTGTCTCCAAACCCAGAAGGATGCCAGTAGCAAGAACATTCCTTGAGTGCCTTTTTCTGGGTTGATATTTGTTACTCACATTTGACATCTGGTGCATTAATTTGGCGCTGCAACGTGACACCATACCGTAAGGTCACACCTTCGAAATCATGCCCCTTTTGTTTTAAACAGATGTCGGGTGTTAACCTCTCAGCGTGCCAGGTGAATAGGTTCAAAATTTCAAGCCGCCCGTAGATCAGAAAGAGACATATGCAGATGCCAGAGTCCTCCTTTCTTTTTTTTTATGCTAACAAGTCAAACAAAGTGACAAATGTAGGAAGCGTGCAGCTTATTGAAAGGGTCTCAATACTTCGGTGAAAATAGTACCAGCAAAACTTTAAAAGGCGAAACCACAAATATTACGGTGATGATTTTAAAAAAAGAAAAGAGAAGCAGCACTACAGTGTCTCTTTGGAAAATGATGCGTGCCCATCTGCATTTCGGGCTCAACTAGCTGCCTTGTTAGGGCTCGATGAACGGCCTGGAAAGTGTCAACAGCATAAATCAATCTTTCTAACAGATCATCTAGTTTGTGCTCATCATGCCTTCAAGGTGGAGGCAGTGCTTCCCCCTGCAGTCGGAAAGCTTTAAATAAGCAAATGTGTGAAGCTTATTCCCCAGCCTGTATGGCTGGCTGCGGAATGCTGGGAGTTGTAGGACTTTTTTTTTCTCTATCTAAACACGCATAGGATTGTACCCTTACTATTTTTTGAAGAGGGCGGGAATTGCAATAGTTTCATTTGTATTTAAGGGCTGTGTTTCTGTTGGGTGGAATTTAAAAGAGCAAAGCTGCTAAAAGAGCAGAAGTAAAACTGAAAGGAAATGGGGGAAATGTTGATTTTTATTTTTATGTATTTATTTTATTATATTTGTTAATCGTCCATCTGGCTGGTCACTGGCCGGTAAATTGATGCTTTATTAAATGACACGCAAATTCTTTCTCTTTTTTCCCCCTCTGGTGCTGTGTGTCGGAATGGACCAATCAGTCTGGATTCCAGTCCATGTCAATTTCACATCTGCCCATTCATGAATCTGTCCCTCCCTGTTTCTGCATTAATCAGAGAGTTTGTGATGAACTCACAAACATGAACATTTGCCTTTATATATGCACTGAAAACACATATTTTTGAACACATTTTCTAACACAGCAATCCTGTCTGCTAGGTTGGGACAAACCACTATATCTAAAGCCCTGCCAGGCTCATGTCAGCAGGACAGAAGTGAGGGGGGAGCAGAAGTGTTACTTCCCCCTCCTAAGTGGCAGAGTAGATAAAAATCAATGCTTTAAAAAAATATTTTTTTTTATAAAAATCAGATTTTTAAAATTTAAATCTGATTTTCTTTTGTTTAAATTGATTTTTTTAAATAAAAAAATCATAAATCAAATAAATTTCTCACTTAAAACATTAGTTACAAAAAAATACACTTACAAAAAAATTACAGTTTAAAAGTTACGATAGTTACATTTAAATCTCATATACGTGCTGAACTTACACTTAGAGAGTGATCCTATGCCCCCCCCAAGACAGCATCTAGGGGGCTATAAGATACTTTGGACTCCCAGATCTGAAGTCAGAAACAGAGCTCTGACCCTGCAGCTGGGGATCTGCACTCTGAGCCCCTCCCCCTGCAGCTGGTGCAAAAAGAGCTGCGCGGCGGGATGCTTCTCCGAGGTCAGAAAATTGACCTCGGGGAGGTGGCAAATGGGGCATGGGGCAGGGAGGGGTGGATACTGGGGCCACCAGTCTATGAGCTATCCTGGCGGTGCTCCAGCCCCCCCCCCAAAGTGGGGAATAGAGGGTAGGCCCCAGGCGCACCTCTTTGGGGAGCTGATTCCACAGATGGGGTGTCACAACTGAGAACGCCCTTCCCCTAGTAGCCACACTCCTAGCATCTTTCAGAGGGGGCACTCTGAGAAGGGCCTCTGAAGAAGATCTCAGAGTTTGGGCAGGCACGTATGGGACGAGGCGGCGTTCCTTCAGATAACCTGGCCACAAACCATTTAGGTCTTTAAATGTTAATGTAAGCACTTTGAATCGGACCCGGACTTCAGTTAGAAGCCAATGTAAATCATAGAGGACCGGGGTAATATGTTCTTGTCGGCCAGTCCCCGTTAGCAGCCTCGCTGCCCTGTTTTGAACCAATTGAAGTCTCTGGACCATTTTCAAAGGCAGCCCCACGTGGAGCACGTTACGGTAGTCCAAATGAGAGGTTACCAGAGCATGGATCACTGTTGCTAGGCTCTACCTGTCCAGATAGGCTCATAAATCAGCCTAAGCTGATAAAAGGCGCTCCTTGTCACCGAGTCTACTTGTGACTCCAGCAACAGTTCGGAGTCCAGGAGCACACCCAGACTACGAACCCTGTCCTTTAGGGGGAGTGCAACCCCGGCTAGGACAGGTTGAGTATCATCCCTCCGGACAGATGATCTGCCCTCAAACAGCACCTCCGTCTTGTCTGGATTGAGCCTCAATTTATTGGCCCTCCTACAGTCCATTACCAGGCCCAGACACTGATTCAGAACAGCCACTGCCTCACCTGAATTTGATGAAAAAGAGAAGTAGAGCTGAGTGTCATCCGCATATTGGTGACACTTCAGCCCAAACCTCCGGATGGCCTCTCCCAGCAGTTTCATGTGGATGTTAAAAAGCATGGGGGATAAAATGGAGCCCTGTGGTACTCCATGGCGTAATTGTCACAGCACAGAGCAATAATCCCCCAGCACCACCCTCTGGAATTGGCTGGCCAAGTAGGAGTGAAACCAATGCAGAACAGTGCCTCCAACTCCCCAAACCGCCAGCCTATCCAGAAGGACACCATGGTCGATGGTATCGAAAGCCGCTGAGAGATCCAGGAGAATCAACAGTGTCACACTCCCCCTGTCAGAATGCTCATCACCAGTGTAACCATAAGGAAGTGCTAGCTCAAACTTTCTCATGGTAAGTGGTTTGTGGCGGGGTGGGGGAGAGACAGATGGGATTTCCTAACAGTATATTGCTGGGGGGGGGGAGCTTTTAGATGAAATACTTTATAGGGATGAGTGAGAATTCCTTTTGGTTCATGTTTTTGATAAGAACCTACCAAAATCCTCATGTTTCTTCATAAACAGAATGGAAAGAATGTGAGATCAAAACAATTCAAGTGTGGAAGAAAGTGAAAATGACAGGTTCATCCATCCAGGTGGAAGGCTTTGAGACCTTAGCTTTTAAAATCTGGGTTTGAATCCCTGTGTATTCAACTATGTTTGTGGTGCTTAAATAGCGTCTCTGCCTCCCCCCCGCCCAACAGGCTCCTCATAACAGCTTCATAGCAGGCAGGTACAACATGGTCATCCCCATGCTAGGAACGGTTGTTGAACTTGGCCGGTGCAGGTGGGTGAGACTTTCATTCCGTTTGTGTGTGTTTTATAAGAACTTAGCAAAATCTGCAAATTTCTTAATAAATGAGAGGGAAAGAATTTGAGATTAAAACAAAACAAACAAAATGAATGTGGGAGAAAGTGAAAGTGACAGACTTGTCCATCCCACGTCTAGAAGCCACAGAAAGAAAAGCCAGGAGGCAGGGAGCCAGGTGGCATAAGCAGCTACTACACGAAAACTGACTATGTATTTGTTCAAAACTGTGTCCAACGGAGACCTTTGGGGATGTCTGATTCTGACTCAAGAGATCAGGAAAGAATTTCACAGCCTGCTGCTCCACACATGTCTGGCATTCTGTACAGATTGTGCGACTTCCAGGTAGACATCAGCAATATTGCCTCTCCTTTTTGGAAATGAAACATTGGCTCCCTATGGTTGCCTGGGCTTTAATTCAAGCAGTTTACATATGCTACTACGGCTGAGTCTATTTACCAAGAGTGGTCCCTTTTGGGGGTACTTGGTCAATCATTTCTAGGAACCTACATTTTTGTGGGGCACATTTGTATGCGTGTTTTGTGGATTGTCTCTAAAACCGCCCTCTGCCTTGCAGGGGGTTGAAAAGGAAGGGGGGGAAATAGCTTCCATTGGCATCAATGGGGAGGGATGGGGGGTAGGTTGAATCCTCCCCTACCAGTGTATCCAAATCCAAAGCAAGGCTGGAACCAACTCCATGCACATAGGTGGCATTATATACACTTGTCGTAGTATCTTTACTATTATTATCATCTTCAACAACAGCAATGTGAGGTCCTTTCAGTGGTTCCTGTTACTTCGAATTCAAAACCGTTTTTCATATCTTCGGGCTCATATTCTCTGGTTAATCGCTGCTGTATCCTTATATAATGAAGCCATCCTTCGCAATGTGTCAGTCGTGTTGTTTGTAAACATCCACAGTTTTGTCTAAAGTCACCAGAAAGGACTAAAAGCAAAGATGGGATGTTAAATTAACTTGAATGTAATGCTGAGATAATCTCCCGTGCTCTCTCTTTATGACCGCTGAGCAATCACCGTGAAAAAATAATGTTGAAGGGCTACTGACTTCTGCAAGTGCTTTTGGAACTGGCATTTATTGCTTTGAAAATTAAATGTACCGGTAGTTCATAAATTTGCCAAGGAATAGACATTGGGCTTGACTCACCAAACATTTGTTTTATGAATGCCTTAAATCTGCTGAGTTTACAAGGACACTCCATTTTCCAAATATACTAATGGCTAATCCCAAGAATTACACATTTACAGCTTTTACACTACTGGATTCCCCCCCCCCCCTGCAGCTATAAATCTTTTGAAGTAGAGTTGCATTTCTTATTTGATTCCCCCCCCCCCAAATACAGTACACTACTTAGATACAGTCTGTTACTTGTCATAATAATATGGGTCCTGATCCACATATGTTTATATAGGTTTAGATCACCTGCTATCTATGCAGGAATGGGCAGATCTGTCAAGCCTGTTTCCACAGACCGCCTCTTTCCCCCACATCTCTAAGTTAGTTCCATGCCATTTCCATCTGAAGTGTTTGGGATTTTTTATCAGAAAAAAAATGTATACTATTTTGAGTGCATTTCAATAGCTTTATTATTTATAAATTGCACATGATACATGTAAGATCGAACATAATATGAATTGCATACAACCAGTATGAAAAAAGTAACAAAATATAACACATATACTAGAAAATTAAATAAATCTACATAACTACCCTATAAAATATTACAACATGGAAAAGCTCTTATACTTATCAATATCAAAATTATACCTTAATTTCATTAAAGAATGAAATGGACACATTGATAGATGCATTAATGACACATGCCTCCATTGACTAAAGTATGCTTGTGCATGTTTTAGAAATGTACGGAGTGGTTTTTTTGTGCATTTTTCAAATGTGCACGTGCACGTGCAGTTCAATGCCTTTTTTCTTTCACAGAATGCATCGCAAGCCTGGAAACATAGATTTCCAACTGCAAATTGCATCCATTTCTGAGTTCAGCTCTTGGTGGTGCAGATCAGGTGCTCCATTTGCAAAACGAGACATGTTGCTGGGGAAATTTCATCTGTGTGGGAGATATGTGATCATTCTGTAAGACCTGCTTTTTACTGTTAAATGTTTTGGGTGTGGGAAAGCTATAATCGCTCAGTAGTGAGAGGAAAGCCCTTTTCATATGCTCAGAGGCACTCTCTTTATTGTTACCTCACTGTTTTTTCTGCTTATAAATAAATTTTGTGGCATGGATTTACCAGCTGATGATTACCAGCTAAATGATTACTTGGGCTAATCACTTTTTGATGTGCTTTGGTGCTCCTCGGTTATAAAATGGGACCAATATCTTTTAAATGGTGTAAAAGAAGCATGGCGCATATAATGTGGATTTGATTTGCCATGGGCACCAGGCTTGCCTCAGTGCTCTTGTCATGCAGAACCATCTGCTTGCATGAGACTTTTAGTTTCTGTTTCAGACTTGTGACTCATTTGAATCTGGATTGTGTTTGTCCACTACTGTCTGCCAATTTATGGTGTAGGGCTGCTTTTTATTTAATTTCAATATTTATAGGCTGCCCTGTTACAAAAAGGGTAACTTATGGAATAAAATTTCAGGGTAACTTATGGAATAAAATTTGATTCCATAATATAACAAGTTTTTTTTTTTTAAAAAAAAAAAACCCAACACAATGAAAAGAGTGGTACAGTAAAATGTGATGCAGCATTAAATGAAACTCCAAATTCAGATAAAACACAGAGTGGAGAATAAAACATAAGAGATCAAGCACAAAGAGCGGAGAATAAAACATAAGAGATCAAGCACAAAGAGCAGAGAATAAAACAAAACTAATTCCAAAGCTGCAGCAAGATTTAAATGGCCTGGGTGGTGAGAGAACATTGAAGTAGGTACCAGGTAAGCTTCCCCCACAAAAAGATATGCATCACCAAAAAAGAGGGCAAAGGAGGGCACCCATTTGCATAAAATTTGCATATGCTAACACTGCATATTTAGAAAATATTATTATAATTTAAATAGAGAGACATCTCACCATAGTGTGGAAGACTTTGACCAGGTGACCTGTGTGCCTTTCTCAGTCTGCTGTCCAGGTGCTGCTGATGTACAGCTTCAGAGCCCAGCTCCTCCTTCTGATGGTTCCTTTATCTTTAAACTGGACTTGGACTGGACAGCCCTTCAAACAGAGGATGCCTTCAAAATAGAGAACAAAATAGAGTCTTCTGGCAAACCTTCAAGTAGAGGACTGACCTCTGTAAAAGAGGATATATGGCCACCCTAATAGGGTGCCACTACCAAAAAGGCTCCTTCACTAGCAGGAACACCTGAAGAACGGCCTCCAACAATGATCATAGGGACCAGCTAGGTGGTACATGTGAGAAGAGGCGATCTTTCACTTATTGTGACCCCAAGCTGTGAAGGGACTTGAAGGTCAAAACCAGCACTTTGGATTGGGCCTGGAAACGAACTGGTTTACAGTGAAGATGACAAATCACTAGCGTACTGTGTTCCCCACTAGCAATCTTGCTACCATGTTCTGTACCAACTGAAGTTTCTAGACCTGGTAGACTCCACCGCCCACTCATGTGCAAGAGTTCCATCCAACTATGAAATACTGGAGGGTATGCCACTGCTTCTAGGGTGGCCACTTGCACCTCATCAAATAAAGAGGACACCAATTGGCATAAAATATACATATGCTGATTTATATGTACAGCTGCACATTTAGAAATAAGTACTATAATTTAAATAGAAATGCATCTGCTGTCCAGGTTTCAATGGTTGATGGGCAACTTCAAAGCCCCTGCTTCTCTCTTCTTATGGATCTTTGTCTTTAAAGCAGACTTAGGCTAGACAGCTCTTTGAACAGAGGACACCTTCACACAGAGGACTGTCTTCTTTAAAGTAGGACACATGATCACACTTACTGCTTCAAAGGCAAATAGCATGGCAAAAATAGCAAATACCTTTGCTTTTTGAACCACCCAGAAATCCACCTTTTTTCATGGCATTGCTAATCACTGTTGTCAGAAATTACCCCTAAGAGAACTTAGTGGAAATGTAATTTTCCTTCCTTCTCCTTGCTTTGTGGAAGACAATACCTAATTCCCAGTGGGAATACATTTTGAGAGATGTCATTTGCATAGACTTATTTGGTATCTTGACACTTTTGAAAAATGGAGAATTTTCAGGCTGTGTTCTAAACTAATTTACAGAAGAACAAATGGAATTATTCACATAACACACACATGGCTGCAATATAGAAACCACTGCATTCAGAGTTGCACCTTTTATCTATTCTTGCAAAGTAGGTAATATTAAGAATTGAACAAAGTACACATGAGTCCACCTGGGAAAATAGGTTTACTGTTCAAGCAGCTATCTTTGATCTGATCTCACTGAGACTTTCCCCCCCTGTGCTTTCTTAATATTAAATATTGGAAATAGATGAATTTTAAATGTGGATGCCTGAACCTTTGTTTTAACATTAATTCAGGAGTATTATATATACTGTTCAATTGCTTGATGTTGAAAATGTACGCAGCCAAAGAAACAAAAAAGATATCCCTCAGCTTCCTTGACTAAACAATGTGATATTGATTTGAGTAGTGTATAGTAAATATTCACTGAAAGCAAAGTGTTTTCCCTACAATCTCAAAAAACAAATGGCGAAATAGTTTCCATGCTGCTGCCTGCTCACAAATATGCATTCTGCAGAGAGGAAATATATGTTTTGTTTCTTTTATTACATTTTTATCCTGCCATGTCTCCAAGGCAGGACTCATAAATTTTGTCCACATACAATCTTTTGAGCTTGTAGATTATGGGTGCAAATAGGGTGCCCCCCCACAAGCCTTATCTGGAAACCACCAGACCCCCAGTTTCTGCTACTGGCAAAAAAGGGGTGGGAAGGAATAAATGCTTAGCAACATGCTCTATGGTTCCTGTCATATAGGCCTCATTCTTATACTGTCCATGGAGCAGTGCTTGAAGCTTCTCCCCAGCTTCCCAGGATGCTCTGACGATGCTCTAGGAATGAAGCTTCTATGGCAGGAACCATAGAGACCATTCCTAGAGCATTGTTTTCTTTTCCTTTTCTTTTCTTTTTTTGGTGGTTGGGGTGGGGTGGCTGGGGAGGGGAGGGCGCTTGAACACCTTGCTATGTGTCCCTCCAGGCTTCAGTTGCTGGGGAAGATGAGCAGAAGGAAGGGTGCTGTTGCACTCATGTCCTACTCGTAGGCTTCCCACAGGCAGCAGGTTGGCCACTGACTGTGTAAACTGAACGCAGGGCCGGTGCTACCATTAGGCCAACTAGGCGGCTGCCTAGAGCGCATGGCTAAATGGGGCGCAGAAACCACACCAAATCAGAAGCCTCCCTGGTTTTCCCCCCTTCGCTTCGCTTCTTTCTCTCTCCGTGTGCCGGTCTCTTCTTCTGTTTTTGTTGCCCCCAGGCTTGCTTTCTCTTTCTTTCTTTCTTTCTTTCTTCCCGCCCTCTCCCCCTCCTCCTTTTCTTTCCCCGCTGCGGCTACTTTGGCTCTCCGCTGCTGCTTGCCTGAGCCTTATGCCGCTCCTGTTTCTTTCGCAAGTGAGTCTCATTAGCAAAGCTGCTTTCTTGTACAGCACATGGGGCGATAAGGGGAGGAGAAGAGGGGGGGCGGTTTGGGAGGGAGGTGGCAGCGGCGGCAGCGCTGGAGGAGGTGGGGGGGAGGGAGGCAGAAAGAGAGAGGGGGTAACCAGAGTGAACTCTCCCCAAGCTGAGGAGCCCCCAGCCCCCCACCCCTAGCCAGGGAGAATGATAAAAGGAGTGGGGGTGGGGGAGGAGGAGGAAGGGGGGGCTGGGTGAGCAAAAAAAATTAATAATAAATTTTTATTTAATAATAAATATCAGAAGCAAAAAATAAACCAGAATTTTGCATGCACGCGAAAGTAGAAATTGGAGAGGGTGGGGGAAAGAGGAGCTTGCAGGAGAGGAGATGGGGTGTGGGGGGGGGGAAGAGAGATAAATTTTGCACATACACACAAAAAAGAAGGTAAAGGGGGAGGGGAACAAAAAGAAGGGAGAGAGAGAGAACGAAAGAGAGAGAAGGGGTAAGAAAAGAAAAGGAGGGGGGAGAAAGGGAGGGAAGACAGACCAGAGAATCCCAGTGATCAAATATGCTAAGGAGGAGGATAATAATTTATTATGATAATATTTTTTTTAGGTTTTGCCAATTGACTTTTATCTCATAATGGGCATAGGGCTGGAGGGAGGGAGGGTTCAAGTGGGAAGGGGGGGGCGCTAAATATCTGATCTTGCCTAGGGCACCAAACTGCCATGCACCGGCCCTGACTGAACGCTGGACCAGATACACCGTTGGTCTAACCCAGCAGGGCTCTTCTTATGTTCTTCTTATGTTCTTATCAGCATTTAAAAGGGCCAGGTAGCAGGTGATGGGAAAGACCTTTGCTTTGGGTGCTGGGGAGCCTCTGCCAGTCAGAGGAGATGATACTGGATGGACCAGTGATCTGACTCGATATTATGGCAGCTACATAGGTCCATAATGGGCTGTAGCCCAAAGGATGCAAGGAAGTATTGTTATTTCATAACATCGTTATTCACTCATTTACATTAACACATTCCTCCTCTTCCTCCTTCTATAGCAGTGTTCTCCAACCTTGGCTGGGGCATGCTGGGAGTTGTAGGCCAAAAACATCTGGGGACCCAAGGTTGGAGAACACTGTTCTATAGGTTGAGCACAACCATTTTATTGTACCATTCCTTTTATACCCTTGCATTATAGTTGTTACTTTCTCTTCTTAAAGAGATATTTTAAATGCTTGAACTGTGTTTGCCATGTAATTTGAAGCAGGATGAGAAAGGGAGAGCGTGTTAGAGAGAGAGAGAGAGAGAGAGAGAGAGAAGGCGAGTGCTAACCCTGAAGGATTTTAGCACATGTTTCAAAATATGTGCTGACACCGTTTTCAAAAATGGGATATGAATTTTCACAAAACCTTCCAGCAACAAAGGGGGGGAAAAGTAAGGGGGGGGGGGAAAGTGACTTGTCTTGAAACTGTCATCATAAACTTTATATGAGATGATAAAACAGTGCTAAGTGTTTCCCAACCCTTGGTCCAGCTTTGCTCTCAAAAGATTATCTGCCACTTCATATCTTCGGATATCCTAATAGATGCTGAAGGATAATGCTTCACAGAACAATGCAGTCCTGCTCACCATTCTCATGCTGAAATGCCACTTAGGCCAAAATATTTGCGGACAGAACAAAGGAAAGAAGTTAAAATTGTCACGATAACATAGTGCCATCTGCTGGCTGCACTTTGAAAATACAGACTGTGCAGTAGAAATTCAGCATTGTTTGCTGCTGGACGATACAGTTCCAACTTTTAAAATATATTTCTTGGTGTATTGGGAAGCTGTATTTCTTTCTTAGCTACCGCAGGTAAAATATTTGCCAGGATTCTCGCAAACCGTCTTCTGTCTATTTCAGAAGAGATCCTCCCTGAAACTCAATATGGTTTCCGCCCCTCTAGAGGGACAGTAGACATGATTTTTACTGCACGTCAGCTCCAAGAAAAATGCCGGGAGCTTTTGGCATTTATTGATCTTGCTAAGGCCTTTGATACTGTAGACCGAACAGCTCTCTGGACTATCCTTATGAAAATTGGATGCCCCAATAAATTTGTGAATATCTTGTGACTTCTCCATGACAACATGACGGCTACGGTCTTGGACAACAACGGCTCTCATGGTGCTCCATTTAAAGTGGGATCAGGTGTTAAACAGGGATGTGTTATTGCCCCAACATTATTTGCTATTTTCATCGCCATGATTTTACATCTTGTCGAGGGGAAACTTCCCACTGGTGTGGGAATTATATATCGAACAGATGGAAAGCTTTTTAATCTCAGCAGGCTGAAAGCAAAAAGTAAGGTAATTACAACCTCTGTTGTGGAACTTCAGTATGCTGATGATAATGTGGTCTCCGCACATTCAGAGGATGATCTCCAAACTATCCTAAATGCTTTTGCAGAAGCATACGGAAAACTTGGTCTCTCACTTAACATCAAAAAAACCAAAGTGCTTCATCAGCAAGTGCAAGCTAACCCTTTGGTGATGCCATCTATCCAGCTTGGCGGGACAATACTGGAAAATGTCGATCATTTTCTCTATCTTGGCAGCTATCTTTCTGTTACAGCTAACATCGACAGTGAATCCAGCATCGTCTGAGCTCCGCAAGTGCCGCGTTTTCTCGAATGAAACATAGAGTGTTCGAGGATCGGGATATTTGTAAGAATATCAACACTGGTTTATGAAGCCATTGTATTACCAACTTTATTGTATGCCTGCGAAACATGGACTATCTATAAACGTCACTTCCACCTCCTTGAAAGATTTCATCAACGTTGCCTCCGGAAAATCCTGCGAATTACTTGGGAAGATAGGCGGACAAATGTCAGTGTACTGGAAGAAGCAAAGACTACTAGCATTGAAAAAATGATCCTTCAACGCCAACTTCAGTGGACCGGTCATGTTGTTCGAATGCCTGACTGCTGTCTCCCAAAGCAGTTACTTTATTCCCAACTCAAGGATGGAAAGTGGAATATCGGTGGTCAATATAAGAGGTTTAAAGGTGTTCTTAAGGCTAATCTAAAAAAATGCAATATAAACATCAAAAACTGGGAAGCTCTGGCCCATGAACGATCTAACTGGAGGTTGGCCTTTCACAAAGGTTCTATGGACTTTGAAGAAGCTCGAGTGCAAGGTGAAAGGGAGAAACGTGCTAAGCGAAAAGCACGTCAAATGAATCCTTCACAGGACCATCTTCCATCTGGTAACCTGTGTCCTCACTGTGGGAAGCTGTGTGGATCTAGAATTGGCCTCCACAGTCACTTACGGACCCATCGCTAGAGTCTACACAATTTTCTTTAGAATTTTCCTCCTTTTAAAATCTCCTTTTTGTAATTTTTTTTTTTTTTTTTTATCCTGGAAGACAATCTTACTCGGTCAAGAGTGATCGCCTGACTGACTGACTGCACTTTGAAAATACAGACTGTGCAGTAGAAATTCAGCATTGTTTGCTGCTGGACGATACAGTTCCAACTTTTAAAATATATTTCTTGGTGTATTGGGAAGCTGTACTTCTGATTTGCTAGCTGCATTAGGTGTCACATCATCCTACCATCCCTGCCGCCTTAATACTTGTATTTCCAGATTAAGAACACCAAAAGATCACAGCAAATTGTCTGTTGTTACATAACACCAGGATAATAGTATGTTATCATCATACAGGCCTGTGGCTCACGCTGGCTCAGCTTGTCTGAGCGTGGAAAGCTAAGCAGGGTCAGGCCTGGTTATTACTTGGATGGGAGACCCTTCCAACTCTATGATCTATGAATCTATGAATATCCATGGGGGGCATCAAAGGTCAGGCCTATGGGGTGCCAATCTGTCTCACTGGGCCACGCCCCCTTCCTCTGGTCCCACCCCTTCCCCCTGACCAGCAATCGTGCAGTGGTTTCCTGGCATTTGTGCTCCCGCCTTCTAAAGGGTTAAAATGTCTCTCCTAAGGCTTAGTTACTGGCAATAAGAGCTTTAAGCTAAAATATGCTAGGCAGGTGGTATTCTTTGCCTGGCCCTTTTGCCTTTGGCCCCAGAGTACAGCCCCCAAGAGTTTCTCCAAAATTTGATTCAGTCCTCAGGCTGAAGGAGGTTCAATACCCCTGCCATATACTCATAGCGAACTCATTCTCTGCATAGATTTCATAGAACATTGAGAATTTCTCCAGTCCTAAATTCGGTTCATCCCAAACTCTGAGAATTTGTTTTTAAAGTCTGTATAAAAATTCATAAACATTTTGTGCACATTTCTCCTAATACATGCATATTTCTATGCATTTTTGCCTAATATATACATATTTTGCAAGCAATTTTCCTGATATAATGCATTTTTAACGTTCAGTCCCCTGATATATGCATTTTTGTACACATTTTGTGATTGGAGAACTCTGCTGCAAATCTTCCTGTGAATTTCAAAGGGTAACTGAGTTGTGGTTCGAAAGTGCAAAATCTGGATAAAGGAAAATTATTATAAGCTGGTTTGGAGATGGTATTTGATGCCGGTAAAATGAAATCAAATTGATAAGAAATACACGGCGTTATGTTGGAGAGGATGTCAGGAAACTGGCACCTATGTTCATATGTGGTGGAGTTGTAAACATGTACAGAAATTTTGGCAAATTGTATTCAAAGAGATAAATGAAATAACTGGGGTAAACTTAGAGGTATGTCCTAGCATAGCATTACTATCAATTTATGATAAGGTTTATTGTACTCAAAATACTAAAGATTTAATTACAAACTTATTGACAGCAGCAAGGTTACTGATACCTAGAAAATGGAAAATGCAATGTAGATTATCAAATAGCGAAAGTGCAAAATCTGGTAAGTTCGCATTAAAATACAGTGAATTAATTTCTTCTCCATCCATAGTCCCAACAGGCCTTTTTGTCAAATCGACATGGACAAGTACATTGTGGTTGATTAACAACTGAAGGGACCACCACTTATCCATCTCTATATTATAATACAATTGTTTAAAATCAACCCTACTCACATAGGTAACATATTCCTAAGAATATTTGCAAGTCTGATTCATGCTGCGTCTAATTAATAGTCATGCGTGCAGCCCAAACGCATGTGCAACCCAATCTTAAACATGGGTTACATGGAGATCAGTCCCATTGAGCATGCAGCCTGATCCTATGCAGATCCTATCCCAACACTGAGCAGATGAAAACAGGGAGGCGGGTGGGAGGTGCACCTTATGATTTATTTTAGTTGTATGTTTGTATTTTATAGTTTTGTATGTAGTTTATAATAATTAAATAAAATTTTAAAAAAGAACAAAGAAAACGGAATGACATTTAACACATGAATTTTCATACCAAATATGACTTCCCAAACCTACATACACACATACGCACACACCATACATAGATTTCATAGATCATAGAATTGGAAGGAGCCTACAAGGCTATCGAGTCCAAGCCCCCCCCCCCCCTGCTCAATGCAGGAAACTAGAGGAGGGGTCTCCCATCCAAGTAATAACCAGGCTTCATGATCCTTATGTAGCCAAAATGGCACCATCCATGGAGAAGAGGGCAATTATTTATTTATTTATTTATTATATTTATACCCCGCCTTTTTTCCTTGCAAGGAACCCAAGGCGGCTTACATAATCCTCATCCTCCTCTCTGTTTTATCCTCACAACAACCCTGTGAGGTAGGTTAGGCTGAGAGTCAAGTGACTGGCCCAAAGTCACCCAGTCAGTTTCATGGCTGAGTGGGGACTAGAACCCGGATCTCCCAAGTCCCAGTCCAGCACTCTCACCACTACGCCACACGGGCTCTCACACTGGTTCTCAATGTCAAAAAGCTTGGGGGAATCCCAAGGTTTGCAGAAGTACCCCTCCAAAAAACAACCCTGAAGGAGGAAACCCAAACAGGCGAAGGGGGACTGATCATGCCCAGTGAGCACAGAATGCCGAGTGACCGTGGGAGGTAAAAACAGAAAACTGGGATGGGGGTATGGAATGGAGTATTCTGGAAAAGAGCGTGGCTGCCTGGCTGGAGCCTTGTACTGGAGCCCTGCCACATTGCAACAGGTTCCCACTTGTGCACCAGCACTACAATTGAATGATCTCTTAATGCTGTGATAAGCACAGATCCACGGATTCCTTCCTCTTTCACTTCTCCATCCTTATTTATTATTTATTTATTACATTTATACCCTGCCTTTTTTCCTGCAAGGAACCCAAGGCAGCTTACATGGTCCTCCTCCTCCTCTCCATTTTATCCTCACAACAACCCTGTGAGGTAGGTGAGGCTGAGAGTCAGTGACTGGCCCAAAGTCACCCAGTGAGTTTCATGGCCGAGCGGGGACTAGAACCCGGATCTCCTGAGTCCCAGGCCAACCACTACGCCGCACTGCAGTATCGCTTCAAGCTGTCCTGAATCTTACCACAGACAGTACGAGCCCTGAGCATGCATCCCGGATCCTCCCTGCCTCTTTCCTAGGGTAGCCACTTAAAGGGTAGCCCCCCAAAAGGAGGAAAGGTATGGCCAGAAATGAGGACAAAAGAGGGTGCTGATTAGCATAAAATCTGCATATGCTAATTTATAGGTTTTGATGCAATTTTGAAATCATTATTATTATTATTTAAATAGGAACAGAGTACACCTCAACACACTGTGGAAGACTGTGACCAGTTGACCTGTGTGCCTGCCTGTTCAGCCCACTGGTCAGGTGCTCACTGCAGATGGGCAACCGTTCTCATCAGGGGAGGCTGCTGACTCCTGTGTCAGTGGGGCTCCTTATCCAATGCAGGCTTTTATTCTGAGCTTTGTAGGAGCTGTCCATGGTGCTGCACCCCATCCCCAAAATAGGTTCACCGCCATGGAGCACCATGGATAGCTCCTTTAAAAAGCTCAGAATAAGAGCTGCAATGGATAAGGAGCCCCACCGACACATGAGTCACCAACCCCCCACCCCCTGGTTCTTACGGTTCTTTATCTTTAAACCAGAACTGAACAGGACGGCACTTCAAATAAAAGCCACGTTCAAATAGGGGATGATTCTCTGGAGGCCCCTTCAAATAGAAGGCTGTCCTCTGTCAAGGAGGGTACGTGGCTGCCCTACTGTGTCTCCCACTGCGTGTCATGTTTATGCTGCCAATACCACAACTATTCTTCTTGAGCTGTGGCTGAGAGAGTGAACAAGGGGTCTGCCCATCAAACAGTTCATTAATGCAAAAATTCACGTTTTCACCATTTCGCCCGGGGCAGTTGGGGCTGGTGATTGCTTGCTTCAGCCTCACCGCTTCATATTTGAAGTACCTTTTCTTCTTGTTGTTAATGGAGCTTTTGCCACACAGGAGAACAATACCTGCTTCTAATCACTTCCAGATTGCAGATTCCTTCCATGCTGCCTTCCCTTGTGATCCCATGAAATCCAAAACTCCATATGAAGCATTCAGAAATACAAGTGCAATTAATTTCAGCACAAAGCAACTGGTACACTAGACTCTTCTGACTGAATGCATTAAAAATATATATATTGTTGAAAAAGGATCCCCACAGAAGACATTAAAAGTAAGGTTGAGCAGAAATGGTCCCCGACTTTGCCTCCCTGCCCCCCAGTTTAAGGCTGTGAAAAAGGCTGCCCTCTTCAGCATTTCTCGAGGTGGGGGGGGGAGGCTGGGAACAGGGGCAAACTGTTCACCCCATTTACCAGTGGCAGTACTGATATTCCCCATTGCTGATGGATGCAGATAATGTCTGCCCGTGAAGCTGGAGGAAGCTACTGCGGCACGTAACCCTGTGGCCGCACAGTTTGCAAGTAACTACCGGGCTGGAGTTACGTTGTCACGTTCCTGCTGGAAATCCAGCAGTAAATCACTGCTATTTCCAGGGGAATCGTTCCCTGGGGCTCGAAAGAACCATGCTGATATCTCTACAACTGACAGTTGCTATTTCTGTCTTCCTGGGTAGCAATAATGGGCCATGTTCTTTTACAAAGGCGTTATCCTCCGTACTCCCTGACTCAGTGCAGGGGGAGTGTGGGGGGACTGTGAATGTTCTCAGGGTGGAAGCAAAGCAAAGAAAGAGGCTTAGCTTAATCCCACTGAAGGAGTAGGAGTAGGCCATTCATGCCCTAGTTATCTTCAGATTGGACTAATGTACCATGCTTTAAGTGGTGTCATTCTTCTGGCTTCAACTCCCTTATCAGAGTAAATTAAATCTTGGAGTGGGAACAGGTCCACTGCCACTGCATGGCAGCCACCAGGGCTGCACAAGGGCCTGCCACTGATGCCTGCTTCTTCCCATCCGCCTTCCCACATACACTCCTTTAAAAAATAGCTTTATCTGAGAGTGGCCATTTTAATTTCACAAAGTGTGCCGACGCACTGGGGGCTGTGCAGGAAATTAAAATGGCAGTTTCTAGATGCTCAGCACTGATTCAGGGTGCTGTTGCTGAAGCTGTCTACCTCCACCAGCATCACCAAAGTAGGAGGGAACCCCCTGAGGAAACCTTGACAAAGCCCCCCCTCAAATCTGGAGCTGGCCCTGAGCAGGAAACAGATGCTTCCTCAGGAGAGGGACGGAGGGAGTATGATCCTCTTACTTCTTCTTCGATTTCTCAGCAGGTTTTGATACCTCCTGGACCGCATCCATGAGATTGGGAACTGGAGACACTGTTTTATGGTGGTTTGGCCGTTACGTACGAGGTCAGAATGTTGATGACACCAATCTCTATTTCTCTGTAACATCTCAATCAGGAGAGGTCATACACATTCTGAACTGGTGTCTGGGTGCAGTCGTGGGCTGGATCAGTGCTAATAAACTGAAACCGAATTCTGATAAGACAGAGACCCTATGGGTGGGTGGTTCCCAGGTCTGGGAGCTGGGTTGTTAATGTGTTCTGGATGGAATTGAAGGAACTGGTCTGTAGTTTGGGGGGAGGGTGCTCTTGGATCCATCTTTGTCACTGGAGGCCCAGGTGAACTCAATGGCTCAGAGCGCCCACTAGCAACTTTGGTTGGTATGAGAGCTATGCCCATTCCTGGATAGAAGTAACTTAGCCACTATGGTTCATGCACTGGTAACCTCATGATTAAGCTACTGTAAAGCACTCTATGTGGAGCTGCCCTTGTGCCTGGTTCAGAAGCTGAAGCTAGTGCAGAATGTAGCAGCTGGAGTGCTCAGTGGGGCATCTAGCCATAGACACATTTGTGTTAAAAGAACTACACTGGCTGTCTGTTAGCTACTGAGCCATCTTCAAGCGTCTGTTGTTGACATACAAAGCCCTAAACAATGTGGGACCAGGATATCTAGCAAACCTGCCTTCCCCTATATACACGCAGCCTCAGAGATTCTTAGACGAGGCCTTGCTGGTCATTCCATGGCCAACAGGATGTCACCATGTGACATCTCAAAAGGGGGCCTTCTCAATAGTGGCCCCCATCCTCTGGAACATCCTCCCCTGGGCAATCCAGGAGGCAGAAAACATGGTATGTTTTAAGCACCTCCTGAAAGCTTTCCCTGGCTTGTAATTGATATCACGATGCTGCTCCATTTGATTGTTTCCTAATGTTTTGATTGTTTTTCTTCAGGGATGTTGAAGAGTCCTTGGTTTCGAGTCACAAGTCGAGTCACGAGTCTTTGGACCCGAGTCTCAAGTCCGAGTCCAAGTCCTTGGTCCAAAATGGTGACTCACGAGTCATGAGTCACGAGTCACTCCCAAAGCTGACTCCGCGAGTCCCTATTAAAATCAATGGGGGGAGGGGTTCCCAACAAAATAAGGCTATTTCAGATGTGTGGCTTAAATAAATTCTAGGCACAAGTGTGCCTTTTTATTTCAAAACTCTGCAACTGATTTTGGTAAGAACAGACCAGGCAGACAAACCCAAAATAATCAGGCAGGCAGAGGAGGCAGGGAACCCCAAAGCAGGCAGGTAGAGGCCTTCGTCTTGGACAATTCAAACTGTGGAACTGGTTAAGAAGAGACCAGGCAGGCAGAGGAGGCTGGGAACCCCAAACAGGCAGGCAGAGGCAGCCAAACCCAAAATGTCTGAAAGGTTGCATTTTAGGAAAATAATTTTAAAAAATAAACTTGCTGTACTTCCTAAAACCTATCCATCTTGCATTTGAGGAACATGATTTTGGAAAATTTTGGAACACGAGTCCTTGGTCTCGAGTCCCGAGTCGAGTCTCGAATCCCATTAAAAATATTGGGACTCGAGTCTGACTCGAGTCAGAGGGGGGACTCAGTCCGACTCACGAGTCGAGTCCTGGAGTCCGAGTCCCCATCCCTGTTTTTCTTAATTTATGTATTTTGGTTGTACCTCTAATTGTATACTGAGTATTTTAACAGTGATTTTATTATTTTAGCATGTAAACTGCTTAGAGAGCAATCCTATGGTGCCTAGGAGAGAATCCCAGGGACCATAGGATTGTTTGGAGTCCTCCTCCCGAGGCCGTAGATACCATGATGCAGGGATGGGGACTCGGACTCCAGGACTCGACTAGTGAGTCGGACTGAGTCCCCCCTCTGACTTGAGTCCCAATATTTTTAATGGGACTCGAGGCTCGACTTGGGACTCGAGACCAAGGGCTCTTCAACATCCCTGGGCTGTGCCAGAAGGAGTGGAGAGAAGTGCGATTCGCCGGCGAAGATTTTATTTTTTAAAATCATTTTCCTAAAATGCAGCCTTTCAGACATTTTGGGTTTGGCTGCCTCTGCCTGCCTGCTTTGGGGTTCCCTGCCTCCTCTGCCTGCCTGGTTATTTTGGGTTTGTCTGCCTGGTCTGTTCTTGCCAAAATCAGTTGCAGAGTTTTGAAATAAAAAGGCACACTTGTGCCTAGAATTTATTTAAGCCACACATCTGAAGTAGCCTTATTTTGTTGGGGGGAAAAACCCATTTATTTTAATAGGGACTTGTGGAGTCAGCTTTGGGAGTGACTCGTGACTCGTGAGTCACCATTTTGGACCAAGGACTCGGACTCGGACTCGGACTCGGACTTGAGACTCGTGTCCAAAGACTCGTGACTCGACTCGTGACTCGAGACCAAGGACTCTTCAACATCCCTGCCATGATGACAACCTCGAAAGGGGACCTCTGAGTTCCAAACCCCTGTCCCATCACAGCTGTGGCGGAAATAACTGCAACGGCAGTTTCCTGAGGTCATAAATGCAGCCTCGGAGGGAGGGAAAAGGGGGCATTCCTGTGAGTGGGGAGGGGAAAGCAGAGGTCAGGATACGAAAAATCCTATGGCCTCTCCAGCCCTGGCCCAGCCCCACCAGCGTGCCTTCTCTAGATAGGCTCAAAGGCCTATCTAGTGGGGAGAAATTAAAAGGAAGACAGAGAGATAGGAAATGGCCTCTGTCACTCCTCCCACCCTGCTGGCAGCAGCCTGGCAGGGCACTGGATATGCGGAAAGCTCCAAGATCAGAGGCTTCCTTCTAAGGGGAGTGCAATCCATAAGACTGTGTTCCTAGTGCGCAATCCTATGCAAGTTTAGACAGAAGAAAGGCCTACAACTCCCAGCATGCCCCAGCCAGCTCTGCTGGCTGGGGCATGCTGGGAGTTGTAGGCCTTTTTTTCTAGTCTAAACCTGCATTGGATTGCACCATTAGAATTTTTTATTATTTATTTATTTATTTACAGCATTGTATAGCGCTCCATATCTAGACAGATTCCGGAGTGGTACTATATCAAGTATTATTAAATAAATAAATAAATAAATAAATAAATAAATAAATAAATTAATTCTGCTGTGCCTGTACATGAAACTCACAGTGTGCAGTGCACACAGTCAATTCACATGCAGCAGCTGTTCATGTATATTTTGAACTTCTGAGAACATCGTAGGGCAACTGTAATTTTCTAGTAAATCCTTAAAGAAACAAACGTCCTCCTGGCCTTGAAATCATGCAATATGGATGATTGCAGAATAAATCATTGCAGCATAAAGTGGAGTAGAGCCATCAGCAAAGTGTATGTGTGTATATATGGATCAGACTAATTTTGGTCCATGTCAGTTTTGCATGTGTTCATTCATAAATCCATTCTCTCCTGTTTCCACATTAATCTGCATTTAAAAAAAAATCTGACCAAAAATGTGTATGCATTTTCTATGCATCTTATAGTAGAATAAGCATGTTTATTTGCAACGTATAGTAAAATATGCATTTTTATACTCATTTTGGCCTGTTTGTAAACCAAAGATTGCGCTGCAAATTTTGGAGAAGTGCAAAATCAGGAAGATAACTCTGTTCCTAATCTACACATTAGTTTGGAAGATGCCAGTCTGGTCAGTTTGTTTCCAAATGTGGTCTTAATAAATCCTGACATATATGGCTCATGCTGGTTCAGCTTGTCTGAGCGTGGAAAGCTAAGCAGGGTCAGGCCTGGTTATTACTTGGATGGGAGACCCCTCCCCTAGTTTCCTGCATTGAGCAGGGGGTTGGACTCGATAGCCTTGTAGGCTCCTTCCAATTCTATGATCTATGAAATCTATGTATGGTGTGTGCATATGTGTGTATGTAGGTTTGGGAAGTCATATTTGGTATGAAAATTCATGTGTTAAATGTCATTCCGTTTTCTTTTTCTTTTTTTAAAATTTTATTTAATTATTATAAACTACATACAAAACTATAAAATACAAACATACAACTAAAATAAATCATAAGGTGCACCCCCCACCCGCCTCCCTGTTTTCATCTGCTCAGTGTTGGGATAGGATCTGCATAGGATCAGGCTGCATGCTCAATGGGACTGATCTCCATGTAACTCATGTTTAAGATTGGGTTGCACATGCGTTTGGGCTGCACGCATGACTATTAATTAGACGCAGCATGAATCAGACTTGCAAATATTCTTAGGAATATGTTACCTATGTGAGTAGGGTTGATTTTAAACAATTGTATTATAATATAGAGATGGATAAGTGGTGGTCCCTTCAGTTGTTAATCAACCACAATGTACTTGTCCATGTCGATTTGACAAAAAGGCCTGTTGGGACTATGGATGGAGAAGAAATTAATTCACTCTGTATTTTAATGCGAACTTACCAGATTTTGCACTTTCGCTATTTGATAATCACATTGCATTTTCCATTTTCTAGGTATCAGTAACCTTGCTGCTGTCAATAAGTTTGTAATTAAATCTTTAGTATTTTGAGTACAATAAACCTTATCAGTAAATTGATAGTAATGCTATGCTAGGTCATACCTCTAAGTTTACCCCAGTTATTTCATTTCTCTCTTTGAATACAATTTGCCAAAATTTCTGTACATGTTTACAACTCCACCACATATGAACATAGGTGCCAGTTTCCTGACATCCTCTCCAACATAACGCCGTGTTTATTCTTATCAATTTGATTTCATTTTACCGGCATCAAATACCATCTCCAAACCAGCTTATAATAATTTCCTTTATCCAGATTTTGCACTTTTGAACCACAACTCAGTTACCCTTTGAAATTCACAGGAAGATTTGCAGCAGAGTTCTCCAATCACAAAATGTGTACAAAAATGCATATATTAGGGGACTGAACGTTAAAAATGCATTATATCAGGAAAATTGCTTGCAAAATATGGATATATTAGGCAAAAATGCATAGAAATATGCATGTATTAGGAGAAATGTGCACAAAATGTTTATGAATTTTTATACAGACTTTAAAAACAAATTCTCAGAGTTTGGGATGAACCAAACTTAGGACTGGAGAAATTCTCAATGTTCGAGATGAACCAAACTGAAGAATGAAAAAATGAGAAATAGAGAAAAACCCAAACTGACAAATTCGTCCATCCCAAGTTAGGACTGAAACTCTGTTATGTGTAAAGGAGATGTGTGGAGTGCTGTGCATAACAGTAAGATTAGTAATGTAGCAATGGTGGAGATGCTCAACAGTTAGCAGTAGTCACGGTGCTATGGACCGATCTCTTATCTGTCTGATCTTTTAGTTGTTTGGAGATAAAACAAGATTCAATGCTTGTTGGGAAGTGAAAGATAACGATAAGCGAATGCTGCATTCAAGAGAATAAAACACGGTGTGTTTTTTTGCATATTCCTGTTCCAGCCCCTTTAACAACCCATGGAGACTTTGTTTGCTGTAGCTGTAGGCATTTTGCCGGTTAACCTTTTGCCGTGTGGGATCATATTTAACAATTCTATCACAGAAGGGGGGAAAAAGTTGTTGGAAGATGCTTCGTGACAAGGTTATTCCCCCCACCCACCCCCAAGCTGATGTCAACCTGCTCGGTGTTTTGAGCTGATAAATTGGCACGCAGCTGACATCTTATGTTGATTGCATAAACTGAGCTGATAAATTGGCAGGCTCTGTTTCCCTTTGTGGGGCCTGGCGAACAAATGCTTCCATTTGGGATGCTAGAAGGAAATGTTATTGTGTTTGGAAATATTGCTGGACGAGTGTTTTTCTTCACTTGAGAGATGCCTTTATTCACTTCCACTCACAATTCTAATTCATCATTCATTCAGAAAGAAAGAAATGAATGAATTAAACTGGAGGTGCACGTTATAAAAACATCAGTTCTGTGAATCACTTGAACTTGCTGTTTTGTATTTTTAAATAGGATCCCTAGAGTAAGGCAGTGATCCTAGGCATACGTTCTTTGGGGGAAATGCCATGGGACTCAGTGGCCCTTGCTTCCAAGTAAAGACAAATGCTCAGAGTGGGGTGCGGTGGGGGGGATGCCCACATCACTTATTTTCAGGTGGATATAATTGAGTTTGGCCTAACCATCTCACTTCCTTTTCTCTGACTTTGAGCACTGAGTAAACATGGGTGGAATCAGAAGCACAAGTATTTTAGGATTTTGGATAGGGATAGGCAACATGGTGACTGTGGGCACCCACGCACCCCTGGACACCTTTCCTGACATCCACCAAGGTGTCCCACCCCTCCCACTTTTTTTTTTAATTAACACATTTTCTTACTGGCCACTGGCATTGCTTGAAATAGGTTTCTATAGATGCTGAAAACTCTGGGTTCAAAGGAATTGTTTAGGGTGTTGGGGCTCAGACCCCACCTCTGATCTGTTCTCAGCTTTGGGGGGCATGTTTCTTGCCCTTTGCCACACCTCCCATGGCAGCCGTTTCGTGGGGGTGTCCAGGACAGTTTCTAAAATTTCCAAATGTGCCCACAGTCCCAAAAGGTTGCCGACCCCTGGTTTAGGGCATGGAGGTTGGAGGTTTTTTGTTTTTGTTATTTTAACTGGCAACAATTTGAATTAAACACACTTTCCTGAGTTAGAACTCCAGTGATCAGGGCCGGCACTGTTGGGTTTTGCATAGGCAGAACGAGATTACCACTTGACATCGGGATTATCACCTGACCTGGTGGGTGTCTCTTGAGTTCAAGTACACAAGGCCTTTGGTCACGAGACATGGTCTTGAGGTGATGTGACTCAGCAACCTTGAACAGGTTTAGCAGATCAACATGTTGATGAATAGGTTATACAACTGGGGTGAGTAATATCCTATTTATAGGTGGTATAAAGCTAGCACACTTGCTGATAGCCTCATTCACTCTCTCTTCCACTTGCTGCTTCTCGTCTCGACTCGACATGTCTCTTGGACTTCACTTCATCTAGCCTTACCACTGGGGTATTGGATTTGTATCTGCAGTGATGTAGTGAGTAGAGATGCATTGCTTGCCTTAATCCCATGTAATTGGGTCTTACAAATAAACTCTTTAATCTTTATTAACTGCTGTTATCTCCTCCTTCCGCCTGCGTGACTGGGACTGAGGGTCATTGGCTAGGGGAGCTTTTGAACCCGGGTCAGTCCAACTCTCACATCTGGTTATGGGCCCAGAGATAAGGATCTGATGGTTATCTCAGATGGGCAGATAAGCCACAGAGACGCAGTTCGGAAAAATTCAGCAGTTATAGAGTTAAGAGAAATTGTTTACTATTTGTAAGAACGGTTTGTAAATAAACCGGGAAGGCGATGTTTGTTGCTAAAGCTGGATGCTGATAACAGCGGCTTGGAATGCAGCACAACTGAAGAATGCAGAGACAGAGAGACGGAAGGATTTTTCGTTTTGGAAGCAGCTGAAACGGAGGTGCCAGGCTTGGCAAAATCCAAGGCTACAGACTGTGAAAAGAAGCTGGAATGCAGGTGCCGGTTCGGGCAGCTACTAGGCTGAAAAGTCAACATTGCTGGACACAAGGATTTCGTTTTCCACAGCTTGCTGGAGTGATTGTCAAGGAGCTGTATCGGGCAAGGAAATAATCTTCAGGAGGCTCTGTGTCTACTCATTTGAGTCAAGGCTACAGCAGGAGGATCATATTTCATTTACAGTTTACTTCTTCACACAGCAGCGAATCAGCTATCTTTTGCATTGTATCAACAAGTGGCTTGGATTACAAATGCGTGGATTACGTCTGACGTGGGCAAAGCATCTGGAGCGTCATGTCGCAGCAAAGCAAAGTCACGTGTGACAGGAACGTATCTCGGGAAACCTGATACTACATGGGAGGCTGTATCAAACCAGCGGAGGCGTGGTTTTAAAACAGCAGAGAAAAACAGCGCGGCAGTTTTTGAACAGAGAAAGCTGTGCTTAAAATGGGAAGCTGTTCTTCATTTTCTTCATGTGGGATCACAGAAGAAGGAGCTTGAAATCAGCAGGGGTGCTGCTGATGGGAAAAACTTTGTGTTTTAACCCAGGACATAACAAAATGGACATTATTTTGTTTGAACAGAAACAGTGGATTGTTTAAACAAAGCTTTCTGTGTTGGACATAAATAAGCAGGAAGAGGACTATGCAAATGGTCAGGAGTTTAACAGTCATGTTTTTGAAAATGTATTTCTTGAAAGTTTGGATAACTTGGATTCAAGAAAGTGTAATATATGCTCTTGAAATATCAGGAAATGTACTGAATGTATATGACTTGAGTATATTGTGGATTTTTCTGTAGCAAAATGTAAAATACTGAATAATAAGTAGGTATGTTTATATGGCAAAGCTAAGAGATGGATTATTTTCTTTTATATTGTAATGGTGTAATAAAGAAATGGAAAGTTGTACTGATGCAACTATAAAAAAAAGTTAAATGCTTATATGTATGACATGTACATGCATGCATATCACATGATTGTTTGATCGTTTAGATTCACAGGCTTGTGAAAGAAAATGCAAACTGTGCTGGTGGGGAAAGCATTTGGAAATTGTAATTTTCACATGAAAGGTAATTTTGTGCACATAAACAAGGGATGCTAGCTTCAACAGGTAAACTGGAAGGCAAGCTGTAAAACCAGTTCATTTCATTCAATTTGTTCTTGGTGATCTTGTGGATACTCTGATGGTTTTTAGAGGAAAAGCACGTTATTTCATGATGTTAATTGATCAATACACTAGGTACAGGTTGTGTACATGTTAGATAGAAAACTGGAGTATTGAACAAAGTCAAGGTGTTTTGTGCTTGGATGGGAAACAAGCATATTACCCATGTTACCTATTTCTTTTAAGATATGGGGAAGTTCAATTCAGTGCATGTTTTTGATGCATTTCTAACAGGATGTGATATTGAACACATGGATTGTGTGGAAGAGTAAACAAACACTCGGGAGAGGTGAGAATAATTTGGTTAATGAGGTTTGGGTAGAAGCTCTTAAATGTTTTGATTATGTACATGATAGAAGTTTTAGTTCTGTGTGATGAACTGTACACCTTATAGAAAGTAGTGTAGAAGGAAGAATCTTCTGGAGAAACATTTCAGGATCTTGGATCTGATATGTAGGTACATACACCTCAAAGTTAGAAGAAATCTGTAAGGGAGCTTACATGAGATTTTTCTAGAAATGAGAATATTGTGTTTCACATGAACAACACTTGGATAGTGAGATTATCTAGAAGTGTTTAGTATAATGCTGAATGAAAAGGTGAGATCATTTTTCAAAATTAATTCTGTTAATGCAGGGGATGCATCAAGTTCAGAGTCAGAATAGAAAAGCGTTTGCTGAAAGACAGTCAGGTAAATTTGACAAACTTTGATACACATTTGGTTTAGTGGAGACTAAATAAATGATTGTTCATCATTGGTGCAAATTTATTGGAACAAGAACCTGATAACTGATGAGGTAAGGAACAGGTGAGTCAAACAACCTGTGAGATATCAGGATGAATTTGCAGGGAAAAGCCATTTGAAAGCTTGAAATTTCAAAGAGGTGAAAAATTGTCTGTTAAGGAAGCTGAACCATAGCTTCAGGCTATGCAAGCTGAGTTGAATTCTTTGGATAAAGAACAAAACATGGAAGCTGGTGAAACAAACAGCAGTCCATGGAACTCATTGTTACCAGATAGATTTTTTAAAGTGAAAACTAACCAGATTGGGAAAAGGTTATGCATGAAAAATAGCAAGATTGGTTGCTTGTGATTTTTGCTCTAGTTAAAAGGAGCAGGATAATCATAAGATGAGTGCAACAACAATTTGCTTTGGAAACAGTTAGACTGATGTTTAAGAATGTGGAAATGTAAGAATATTTCACAGTTGAAATATTGGAACATAAGCATTTTAAATGAGAGGAAGTCTTTGGAAAACTGTGAGATTTTCTGTAGAAAAGCTAGAATCAGCTGGAGGCTGGAATTCTGTTTTGAACTCAAACATTGCTGATTTGAGATTTGCACAGAGAGGCAGATCAATGTTTGTTTGTTAAACAGGAGGAACGAGGACATAGACTGTATGTACTTTGTTTAGTTGGATGATCTATTGTTTTTTCTGGACAGATAAAGGCAATATGATATAATTGATCCAGGGTTTGGAATTTCATTTGAATTGAAACTGCTTGGTGATGGATCAACTATTTATTTGTAAATAGAAGTTGAGGGAAAAAGAACCAAGAGGGCAGTATCTTACTGCAACAAACCAGAGAAATATCATGGATGTGATTGAGAATTTTGGAGATAGTTAACTCAGTGAGAGACTCCAAATAGTTGAGGATTTTCAAGCACATGCTGATGGAAAAGCAGTCTGAATGCTACACAGAAGCATTGGGCTGTTGAGCTTTACTGTACAAGCAACAAGGCCAGGTATTGCTGTCAGTGTAATGGCAGACTGTTAGACCAACAGGACATGCTTGGAGAGCTCTGAAAAAAGAGTTGAGTGTTATCTGGAAGGAACATCACACTTCAGACTAAGATTTACAAGTCAGAGCACAGGTGGCTTACAGATTCACAGAAATGCCAGTTGTGGTTGTGATAGTAAGAACAACAAGAACACACCTGAAGTTTGTTATTTTTATAATCATACTTTGTTTGATTGATTTTGTAGAAACAATCATCTAAAGGTTAGAGTTCAACTGAAGCTGAACTGAATGCATTGTATTATGTATTGTACTATTATGCTATTGTAAAGCTTGAATAGTTATTGCATTTGTTTAAATAGTTTAAATTGTTAAAAATGTTTAAATGATGCTGGGATTGATGTGAAAAACCTATTACAGTTTTTTCAGGACACAAAGCCAGGATTGCTATGCTGCAGGCAGATAGCAATACACAACGTTTTGGGTTTGCAGATAAAACTGTGTCATAAGGAGGGATACATCAGAAGTGATTTGATGGTGGTTCAAATTTCTGGCAGGTAAAGTCATTCCTGCAAAAGTTTTTTTTTATCAAAGTCCATAGATGAAAGAACAGCATCAGATGTCAACAAAGCTGTTGCTGTTGTATGAGGTAAATAACCACGTTCTGCGCAAATGCAAAAGCAGGGGGATGTTGGGTTTTGCATAGGCAGAACGAGATTACCACCTGACATCGGGATTATCACCTGACCTGGTGGGTGTCTCTTGAGTTCAAGTACACAAGGCCTTTGGTCACGAGACATGGTCTCGAGGTGATGTGACTCAGCAACCTTGAACAGGTTTAGCAGATCAACATGTTGATGAATAGGTTATACAACTGGGGTGAGTAATATCCTATTTATAGGTGGTATAAAGCTAGCAAACTTGCTGATAGCCTCATTCACTCTCTCTTCCACTTGCTGCTTCTCGTCTCGACTCGACATGTCTCTTGGACTTCACTTCATCTAGCCTTACCACTGGGGTATTGGATTTGTATCTGCAGTGATGTAGTGAGTAGAGATGCATTGCTTGCCTTAATCCCATGTAATTGGGTCTTACAAATAAACTCTTTAATCTTTATTAACTGCTGTTATCTCCTCCTTCCGCCTGCATGACTGGGACTGAGGGTCATTGGCTAGGGGAGCTTTTGAACCCGGGTCAGTCCAACTCTCACAGGCACTACCGCTAGGCAGACCCAGGCGGCTGCGGAAGAGGGCGCAGAAACGCTGCGCTCCTTCCTCGCCGCCGGCGTGCTCCTGCCCCGCCTGCCGCCTCCGCCGCGCCTCCCCGCCCGCTGCTGCCGCCGCACCTCCCCCCCTGCACGCGCGCCCGCGCCCCCGCCCGCCAGCCACCTACCTACCTTCGCGTTGTTTCCGGAGCCCCGCCGGCATTGTTTTGGTGGGAGGAACCAGGGCAACAGGGCTTAAACAGCCCTGTTGCCCTGGTTTCCCCGGCAAAAAAAAAAAAAGCGCGGGGGTCCCGTCGCGTCGGAGGAGAAGGTGGCGGCGGCGGCGGCAGCAGCAGCAGCCAGCAGCCAGCAGCCAGCAGCCAGCAGCCAGCAGCCAGCAGCGGGGGGGGGGAAGGTAGGTGGCGGCGGCGGCGGCGCGGCGCGGGGGGGGGGTGTTGCAGAGCAGGGCTGCTTTGCTCCGGAGCCCCCCCATGGCACGAGAGGGGGGGCGCTAAATATAATTTGGCCTAGGGCGCCAAACAGCCCTGCACCGTTCCTGCCAGTGATGCATAAAACAATACAGCAGTTGGTCATGTAGAGCTAAATACTAAGTAGTCTGTTAACATAAAATTTTAAAAAAACTTTGGGTGCCTACAGGCACCATGTTAGCCCCCCCCCCCCCGCTCTACATGTTAACTTTGGAGGAAGTCCCATTGCCCTGAGCGGGACTTTCTTCTGAGTAAGCGTGCATGGGTTCGGCTCTACATGTCTTATAGACCACACCAGCTTTGAGCTAAGGGATGCCAATAGCTCTTTGTGTAATCCTCTCCAGGTTTTCAGGAATGTGGAAAGCCCTATGCAGGTGTTTGCCTGCAATACAAGTAGTGCTAAAGTGGGCACGGGACACATGCAGGCAAGTTCACCTGCTCTCAAGCATCCCAGGACCCCGGCTATATCACAGATATTTCAGAGTGTCTTCAGTGCAAAGATCTGAAGAGGGGCTTATATGTGCTGTCAGGTGAACGAACTTACTGAGCTCCCATGATCAGCCTTATCAGGTGTTTCTGGTGAAGAAGAGGCACATCAGAAACTGGCATTTGAGTCAGAGGCTGACACAGTAAGAGAGAAAGTTGAGTTTGGGTTCTGTAAGCTAATAGTATTTTCTGGTGCTGACTGCCTCTCTCTGGAGATCTGATGTGGGGCAATGGATTTGGTTGCCTGTTGGAGTATTTAAACTGCCTCCACCGATGCTCAACCTGTATCTTTGTAAACAAATGCAAATATTACAAAATGTCGATACTCGATAAACCTCCACTGACCTCCTTCCGAGGGCCAGCCCTACCATTAGGGAGAGTGAAGCAGTCATGTTAGGCGGCAAGTTTGGGGTGTTGTGAAAGAGCAGCAAGTTGCTAGCCATTTAATTTTGTTATTACTGTATTATTATTTTTTACTGCCATGGATAGGGAGTGATGTTTGTGGGATTTTCTGCCCCATGTGCCAAGACAACTCACCTGACACAGGGGCTTTGGGTATTTGAGCAGGTGGGGCATCGAGAGCACTCCACATGCTGAAGCTAAGCAGGTATGAGCCGGGTCAGAGCTTGGATGGGTGACTGCCTGGGCTGCCCATGTCTGTTCTCCTGCATTGAGCAGGGGGTTGGACTCGATGGCCTTATAGGCCCCTTCCAACTCTACATATTCTATGATTCTATGCCATTTGCTGCTCCACCGCAGCCAGCTGGCTCTGCTCCTTCCACAGGAAACCAAACCTGAGTAAGTGCTGCACCCCTCAAACATCTCCTCCTCCCTCAGAGAATGGGGAGAATCACACACACACACACACACACACATATATATATATATATAACAAGGAGGGAGGGAAGTAGACACCCCACCCCCCATTTGCTATAATGTCTGGAGCAATTACCAAACATTACAGAGGAATAAATGCTTTCCAGGGGGACACAGTTTAGGAACATTTAACAATAAATATGTAATCAATTTAAATTATATGTGGAATTCCTGAATGACATTGGTGTATTTTGGCATGGCAGCAGAGTTTAAACACACTTAGCTATTCACAGAGTAATAATAACATAGCATTATACCATCAAAGGGCGTTAAAGCATTTAAGAGCAAAGTGGCTTGCCAAACCCCGGGGTTCTGCGATTTCAATAAAAGGCTTGTCAAGGAGGTAACTGAGAATATTCTAAGTGCATGGGGGGTGGGGGTGGCAAGCCGCAAGGACGGGAGACAGGATGGCAGCAGTGCTGCCAAGCATGTTCAGAAGTGGCCAGACGGTTGGAAGTTTAAGAAAAATGCTGCGGAGCATCGTGACCGTGTTTCAAAGGGGGATAGGAAGGCAGCATTTGGGGTTGATAGTAATGTTATGTAAACACGACAGGGAACATTCTGCTAAAGATTCACATGCCGTGCCACACGAAGCCCTCCCCAGATCTTTATTATTATTGTCGCTTTTATTTTGACCACCATCCCCCCCCTTTTTATTACTGTATAACCAATATGACAATCAACAGGAAAATAAATCAAAGAGAAAATCCAATTATGAGGATGCAACAGGCTCTGTAATGTCATTCAGGCAGCACTCTTCTGATCCACAGAGCTCTCCATCTCCTGCCCCCAGGTGAGTGAGCGAGCTGGGTGGGCTCAGAGGCCTGTCTAGCTCTAAATGATGATGATGATGATGATGATGATGATGATGATGATGATGATGATAACCCAGAGGAACAGGAGGCTGTAAAAGCTTCTGCCACTCCTCCCACTCTGCCTGGCTTGGGCCAGCAGAGCATAGGATAGGTGGAGGGCTCCAAGATTAGAGCTCTCTGTCTATAAAGCATCAATCCCTTTGGATTATGCTCTAACAGGTCCAGCAGAGTTCCCACAAGCTCACGCCCCCCCCCGCCTGTTCCCAGTGTAGTTCCTCCCTGTTTCCATCCCAAAACTGGCCCTAAGGGTAGCTTGAAATGGATCTAGATACTCTGCATCACCCAGGGGAAAAACGCAACAACAACATGTAGTGGAGAGACCACTATATACTTGAGCAACTCGCCTAAAAATGGAATGTTAGCCACTGACTAGAAATTCTCCAGTACTGTGGGATCAAGGGAGGTTTTTTTCAATAGAGGTTTCACTTCTTCCTCCTTCACAAGCTGGCTGGGACTACACTTTCCTGCAGGGAGGCCTTCATCCCTCCCAGTACACACTTGGTCAGTCTTTCTGTGGCAGCCCTTATTAGCCACGATGGGCAATGAATGGATGAGTGTGCAAGTGGATTCCAAGAATTCTGTCTACATCCTCGTGCTGCACAAATTGAAAACATATAAAGCATAATTGAGCAAACAGGTGCCGGAGATATACCTGCTGGTACTGCCCTGGCTGCAGATCTAAGTCAGGACGGATACGAGCAACTTTATCCAGGAGGTGTCTAGCAAATTAGCCACAGTGAGCCACTGAGCAGACCTCCACCCCACCTTTGAGCCAGGATGTGAAAGCCCTCTGATTAGCCAGAACAGTTCCACTGACCGGCTCTAAGCCGATGCAAAGGTGGTGGAAATTTAAGATTTCTTTATTTATTTATTACATTTATACATTTTTTTCCTACAAGGAACTGAAGGCGGCTTACATAATCCTCCTCTCCATTTTATCCTCACAACAACCCTGTGAGGTAGGTTAGGCTGAGAGTCAGTGACTGGCCCAAAGTCACCCAGTGAGTTTCATAGCCGAGCGGGGACTAGAACTTGGATCTCCCGAGTCCCAGTCCAACACTCTCACCACTATGCCACACTGGCTCTCTTTGCTGTCATCACCACCACAGAGCAGGCTCTACTAGAGATGGACGAATTCCCTTACCTTGCCTCGTCGGGTGCTCAGCAAGCACCCTGCTGCATGATCTGTCTCGCGGAGCCAGCTGAGGCGCTCAGCGAACTTCCGGGTCCCCGGCGCGTCACTTCCGGGTCCCTGGTGCGTCACGTCCAGGTCCCCAGCGCTGCATTTTTTACATAAAAACCAGGGGCAACTACCTTAAAACTGTCACAATTTGTAAATCGTGGCTGTTTTAAGGTGGTTGCCCCTGGTTTTTATCTAAAAACGCAGCGCCGGGGACCCAGAAGTGACGCGCCGGGGACCCGGAAGTTCCTTTCCCCGGCTCGTCTCGTGGGGACTTGTGCCGAGACAGGGAGAGGTAAGTCACGCAGAGCTCGGGGGGTGGTGGTGTAGAGTGGGGCGAGTTCACCCTGCTTCCACCACCACCCTGATCGAGCTCCGCACACATCCCTACTCTAAACAGGGGGGAGATGCAGAACCCCTTTAAGGGCCAGGTTCCATTTCAGAGAAGCTCTCGGGGCTGCATTCCAGTGGCGGGCGGGGCCTAAGGCAAAAGGGGTGGGGCCAAAATACCAGCATATTTTAGTTTCAAGCTCTTACTGCCAGTAACTAAGCCTTAGGAGAGACATCTTCACCTTTTAGAATGGGGGGAAACTGCACAGAAGCTGGGAAACCGGCAAGCGATTAGTGGTTGGGGGAAAGGGGGGTGAGGCCATTTGGGAAACCCCAGAGGACCAATTCCCCCCCCCCCAGCCTGAGTTTCTCCAGCCCTGCTCCAGAATGAGCGCTAGCCTGTATTTGGTTAGATTCATCACAGGTCTTCGGCCACCATCGCTCTAGTCATCTACTCTGCTGTTTCATTGCTATCAATTCCTTGGACCGTGAAGGATCTAACTTAGCTCCCAGACCAGGGAGCGATTGTGTCAACTGTCTGGTTAATTGGGTCTTCTGGACATCTTTGGTGGGATTCCTATGTTAAATATGACACACACTCCAACCTTCAGTTCAACATCCAGGATGATGAAGTCCTGAAAGTTTTTCAAAGAGCCGAAAATGAAATTGCACACATTTTGAAATTTGACAATTTTTCTAATTCTGCAGTCTGGCTTTTGAGACAGAACTTCGATTTCAAAAGTCAGTGTTTGAATTTAGGAACAGAAAGTTGACATCAAAATTCAATACATGCATTCAATTTAAATTCTTTTGCAGGTTACCTGCCAAACGAGTCAATATGTATTTACTCACACATTTATATTCCACTTATAATCCAATTTAGTTGCCAAGGCAAAGCAGATTAGAATAGTGCTTTCAAAATTATAGTGTTCACTGCTGCTGCATGTCAGTGGTCAAATCTTGTTGAATTATTCACAGCTGGATGTCATATATGTACTATGAAATTGACTGCTGTATGTCAGCTTTCAGATGCTGTTAAATTGCGGGTTGCTATTATCGATTTACTTATGGCATTTTTTTTTCATTCTGCTTTTCAGACAATGATTGTCTCCCCAAAGGGCTCACATCAACAAAAAAAGAAAGACAGCCCTTGCCATCAGGCTTGCAAACTAAAAAAAACAAGGCAAGACACACAGGGGAAGGGGAGTGGATAGGAAAGGAAGAGGATGGAGATCAGTTCGTCAAGGTCAGAACAAGGTGGTGAGCTATAAGCGGGCACTTAAATGGAGGCCGGGCTGGGCTGATCTTCCCTTGTTGATGTTCTTGCTTGAGTAGCCATTAGTGGCTCTTGTTCCTTTGCATGTCAGCCCTCAAATATTGCTAAATAATTATTTCTACATGCCAGATACTGTCAACAATTGACTGCTACTGCAAAAGCTTTGGATGTCGACCGCTGATCCTGTTGAATGTTTGCCCAGTATTCACATCCCAAAGGAATATTAGAATATTCACCTTCAACATTTGCCAAGGAGAATGTTGTGGACTTTGGAGATAAATTTGGTTCAGCTCTATTGCTTTTTGAAAAAGTAGAGACCATTAGTTTGAGTCTCTGACGTGTTCCAGAAAAATGATTGACAGCTCCCAGAATAGCTTTTATATTTGGAAATGGTGCTCCCAAACAATCACCATGTGGTAACTAACTTCATCATCTCAGATATTCACTCAAATCTACTCTATGTCACTCACACATCTTCTTGCATGGGAGTTGCAGCAACAGAGCTTAGGGAGTAGGGGTGGGAAATGTAAAAGAGGGATTCAACAGCACGGTGAAATCCTTTCTGTGAATCCACCTTTCTGGAGCTGCTGGGATCTGTGGACAACTGCCCCATGTGGTGAGCCACTGAACTGCAGTTGGCTGCTTTTCTGTGAAGTACCCTTAGGCTCTGAACTGACTCCACCCACCCAGGTGGCCATTGGATCCCCTGGACAGGAAGGAGTATAAGAGGAGTATAAGAGGGCTTCCTGTTCCAGCTGAACCTTGCTGAAGCAACCTGGTCTTGCTAAGCCCTGTTGTGCCTGTATCCTTGGTTTTTCTTTGGGTCTGACTACTAGCTTTTTCTGTGATTCCTGGTTCCCAGTTTATCTCAGAAGGTGCACACAGCCCAACCTGGAACCCCCTTTGGAAGTGAACATGAAGTGATTCCCGGCGGCCATCAGAAAATCCAGTTATGTCACCTTATAAGAGAAAGATGAACATCCTGCAGCATTCCAATCAATATATGTAGGAGTGTAAGTAGGAGCAGGGGAGGCTGGTGGGTGACTCCTATTTTGGTGGGGCTCCTTTTCCATTACAGGTTTTGCAGCTTTTATTTGGAACTTCATAGGTGCTATCCATAGTGCTGAACTCCATCCCCAAAATAGGATCACCACCATGGAGCACTATGGATAGCTCCTATGAAGCTCCAAGTAAAGGCTGCAAAACCTGTAATGGCAAAGGAGCCCCACCGAAATAGGAGTCACCAGCTTCCCCTGAGTAGGGATGTGTGATGTTATGTTATTTGGGTTTAAATTTAAAATGTATGGGCAGTAATTATAGTGTGTTTGCATATCTATATATATAAAAGAAGAAGTCCTGACTGACTGACTGACTCATCAATGCCCAGCTCAAACCGTTTAATCTAGGAACGTGAAATTTTGAAGGAACGTTGTTTTTATGACGTAGACACCCACTAAGGAAGGATTTTTGGAAATTCTGTCCCTAAGGGGGTGAAAAGGGGGGGAAATCGGCCCACTCTCATTTCTCCTATGGGCAAAACAACAGGGGAGCCGTTATGCAAATTGGCCTCACCTCATAATTGCTGCAGGAGCCAATAGGAGCAGTTATGTAAATAGCCCATACGACACTTAGAATGTTCGTATGAATTCCTGCAGGGGCCAATAGGAGTGGGTATGCAAATCTCCCCTAGGCCATTTATAATATTCTCTAAGGGGGTGAAAAGGGAGGGAAACTTTTTAAATGACTGCCTGACTGAATGACTGTTCTGTGTGGGGCGTCGTCGCATAGGCTCCATCACGTTTTGAGGGATCTACCCCAAACTTGGCACAGTCACTCTTCTTTACCTGTAGACTCTCAGGATTAACCTGATTTTTCTTTAAGGTCAGATATTTATGTCAGAAAAGATTTCTGCTGCCAGCACCCAGCCCACGCGAGCGAAGCCACGGGCAACAGCTAGTTGAGTATAAGTATGTATTCCTGCTCTGTCTGGGTGAGTGAGAAAGGATGGGCAGGAAGAAGGGTGTGTTTACATATGTGACATGATTGGCTGAGAGAGGGAGAGAGAGCAGGGGGTTGTGAGCCTGTGCTATATAAACAGTGGGCGCTGCTGTTCAGCTTGAGAGGTTTTGAGGGATTTGTGAAGAGATTGTGCAGGAGGGTGGGGGGGGAGAGGGAGAGAGAGTCGAGCGATTATATCAGGATTGTTAAGAGTTTAGCTAGTGAGTGCAGGGATTGATACTGGGAACTGTTGTTGAGGGAGGATTATAAGATAGCACATTACTTGGAATTAACTGAAACATACGCATAAAACTTATTTCCAGAACTTGTTGTATTTTAAAATAAACTTTTCTTTGTTACTTGAAACAGCCTGTGTGGGAAGCTGCGCTTATTGTACTGGTCAAAGGGGTATAGCAAGGTAGGGATTAGGCATCCCAAAGGCAGTGTGAGAAGCGTAAGGGGAAGGGTTAGAGGAAAAGAAACCCCCAACCTTACGTAAGCACACCCAGAGATCCCAATAAGAAGGGCAAGCTTGAGGCCCTTTTGTGGGGTGGGGTACGGCAGGGTGAGTAGAGGTCAAAGACACACACACACCAGGGCCGGTGCTACCATTAGGCCAACTAGGCCGCTGCCTAGGGCGCAGGGCTAAAGGGGGCGCCAAAACGCTTTGGGGAAAAAAATACAGTCAGCGGTGCGCCATATAACCTCTTCCCACCCTAAGCGCTCCCCCTCGCTTTGCGGGCTCGGGGCTGCCGCTTCTTCCTGCCTTGGCTCTGCCCCCTCTCGCTTTGGCACCGCAGCCTCCGCCTCCTCCCCGTTCCCCGGCTCCTCTCGGCGTCGCCCACAGATTGGTTCTCCTGAGCCCCCAGCCAGTCCGGCTCTGATCCCCTCGATGCCAGAAGGACATAATCCATAGCCCACAAGGATGCACAGTCTGCACAACATACAATAGTCCTGCTGTTGCTGCATTACATTATATCCCACTGTTTTTCCTCTTGCAAGGAACCCAAGGCGGCTTACATGATCCTCCAGCCCAGCTTCTCCCCCTCAGTGCTCCAAGGGTTAAAGTAACTAAGCTCTGCTTCCTAGAGAGGCAGGAGTTTCCACAACTGGGAAACTGGGAGGGGGAGGCACTCGGAATGGTCCTGCTTTCATGTTCCCGGAAGGGAAATTGGGCTGGGGATTTTTCCTGGCAGGGAGGGGGAGTCTGGCCCGAGGGGAGGCGGCGGCGGCAAAGAGGTGAGGGGGTTGCATGGCTGGGGTGGAGGAGAAGAAGGAGGGAGGCGCCAAGAGGTTACTTTTGGGAGAGAGTAAGGGGAGTCCCCTCCCCCCAGTTTCCCTTCTGGAATCATAGTTAGGGGAGACTTGATCCATGCAGTCCAGTGGGGCCCAAAGATTTCAGTGGCTGCTATTGCAGGATCCTCTCAGAGATTCACTCAGGCCCGATGGGGAGGGGGGATGGATTGGGGCGGTGGGGGCTTGGGGCAGAGCAGATAGCCTGGCTTGGTGGTGTGTGGGGAGGAGCAAGAGCACTCAGAAAAAGAAGAGAAGGGACACCGTGAAGGCGAAGATCCGTGCAGTGCCGCCTACTCCAATCCGACGTCCTCCAGCTGAATGAAGCCCGTGGAAAGAACTTACACGGAAGTAAACCCCCTTGATCTCGATGGAGCTGGAAACAACATGTTTAGGACTGGAGAGGAAGGGTGTGTGTGTGTGTGTGTGTGTGTGTGTGAATGAATGCGGATCATGCATAATGGGCATAGGGCTGGAGGGAGGGAGGGCTCAAGTGGAAGGGGGGGCGCTAAATATCTGATCTTGCCTAGGGCACCAAACTGCCTTGCACCAGTGCTGACACACACACACACACACACACACACACACAAGTCAATGTGCTTCCCAGCAGAATATGGGCTTTCTTAGGTGTGTTGTAGCAGAACCCCTCTCCCAAGCAGTTTTTATTAAGAAGCGTTACACACTTCCCCTTGATACAGAGTTTCCTTGAAAGAAATACATTGGGAACCACGTCAATCTGTGCAGCTGTGGGGTTTGGGCTTTGTTTGTTTTTTTCCTCCCCTAAAGCTATAATTGATCCTCTGTATTCGTGTGACTTGCCATGACCTGTAGAAGCCGTCATTAGAGTTAGTGTGCAGCTAAGTGATGTGCAACTGGTGTGTGTGGGGGAGTCCTAATTGCTCACATACATTGGTGGGGGGTCTAAATTAGTGGTGATCATTGGGGGGGTCATGGTGCAAAGCAAACCCTAAAAGGGGGTGCTATATTCAGTGGGCCTTTTGGGTCTCCACTCTGACCTCACCCCAATAGGGTTCTTGCTACTGTACCATTAACAGTTATGCAGAAGATGTAATTTCTGCAAGTTCAGCTGTTGACAAACTGCACTTGTCAACATTCCCTCTTCTACAGAAATATTAAATATCCTCTCATGGATTGGTTCGCTGTATTGCAGTTCACAAGCCTTCTGTCTACTCTTCTTGTCATAGTGACTGCCATTTTCCTAAGAACATCAGAAGAGCCCTGCTGGATCAGACCAAGGGGTCCATCTAGTCCAGCATTCTGTTCACACAATGGCTAACCAGCTGCCCATGGGAAACCCACAAGTAGGGCATGAGTGCCACAGCACCCTCCCGCCCATGTTGCCCAGCTACTGGAGTACATAGGCAGACTGCTTCTGCCAGTGGTTATTGCCTTTATTTATGATATTCAGGCTCTGAGTGCTGTTGTTAACACATAGCCATAAGAATATCACCTGTGCACAAGTGCAAGGCATCCACAGGCTTGGGAAAGCCCCGAGGTTTGCAGCAATAGCAAAAAACTTTAGAGCAATAATAACAGCAAAAAACTTAAGGAGGGGGGAACCCCAAAAACAGCCCAATGAGGACTGAGCATACTCAGTTGCCGGGAATGTTGACCAACTGTGCGGGGGGAGGGGGCGAACAAAAAATGGGGAAGGGGAGTGGAATGGAGTGGATGAAATCTTGTGCAGCAGTACTTCACACTGCAACATTTTGTTGCAGGACCCACTTGGAGTTTTCTCATATGCACCTTGACGTGGGTGCCTTTCACTATGGCGCCCGCAGTTTTGTTTTTTGTTTGCCTTTCTATGGCTTGATTTTGCTTGAGAAACCTACACTGGACCAGGTCCTCAGCTTATAAAGTGTTCTGGTATCCTTCATGATTCAAGTTCTGCGACAGGCCACAAAATTGCATAGCAACCGTAACCAGGACTTAGTCACCCCTGAAACATTCTCGCCATACTTCTGAAACTTTCCAGACGTGGTTGCTGTCAAAGGGGTGTGGAATTTCCCGCGCGGTCTGTGTATGTGTATCTGAAGATCTGCCTTGCTGCTTTCAGGGTCCTCCTTTGCAAGTTCACCTGAGCTCAGGGAGATGGAAAGCTTCCCAGCTGGTTCACAACCCAACCTGTAGGTGACTTAACCTGGAATACTTGGTTTGAAGACAGTTTGGTCCAGCCGATTTCAGTAGGAAATCAATGTGGAGTCCTATGCACACTTACTTGACACAGTAACCCCTTTTGAAATCAGCGAGACTGACATTTCAAGATAAGCATGCGTCGTGGGATAAGACTTCACATCAGTATCAGCCCCAACCTGTGAAGAGTCTTGTGGCACCTTAAAGGCTAACGATGTTGTTGTGATTGTAGCCTATTTCACCGGATACAGAAGCGGACAAAGCAGATGCAGAATATCTGTCTATCTGCATGTCCAGGGGTAGCAGTCTGGTGACTCTCAGGAATGCAACTCCCAGAATTCCTGGACATTGGCCCTACTGGATGGCAGAGGCAGTGTCAGGGGGCGGCCCACTAGGGCTGGAGTCCCGAATCTTTCATTTGCAGCCCCGAATCTCTGGGAGGCCACCTACCCCACCATCCTGCTGTCCATGGGCACTTGCTGCAATAAAGGGACAGGGGCCCTGATGATCTCTGCTGCATCTGATCCCCCTGGATTAGCTGGCTTTTTGCCCACATCAGCTTCACTTCCTGCTGCCCCCCTTGAATCTTTCTGCCTGAGGGTTTTTTCTGAAATCAAATGCCCTCCTCTCCCCTGTGCATACATCCCTTTTTACAAATAGAGCTGTCCTTAGGAGACACGGTCCTTTGAAGACACACACACACACACACACACACACACAGACTTTTGAGCATAGGTAAATTAGCATATGAAAATTTGTGCATTTTTTCATCCCATGGGCCTGAGCCCCAGATCTTTTTGATATCTAGCACCACCCCTGCTGGATGGGGTTTATGGGAGTTGTAGTCCAAAGGGCAAAGGTCATGGGGGTTATTGTGCAAGGTGAGATTTAAAAATGAAGCAGTATGGATCGCTTTTTAGGCCACCGTTGTGGTTTGCTGCTGAAATTCGGCAGCGAATTGTCAAAATTCAGGGGCAACCTGCCAATTGTTTTGCTGCTGCCACAGCAGCAAATTCTGTGGTGGGGGCTGCACTTCAAGCCATGTGCATGCCATTTTGCCTGGTTCACACATCGCAAGAAGCCACTCTAAAAACTGACGTGTTTGCGCAGCAGCTAGGACTGGGCTTGTGAGGTTTGATGTCCCCCTCTAGGGTCAGACCTTTCTTTCTGCCTTTGGACAGGGGGATCAGAAACAGTCTATGGGCTTGGGATGCTCTCCCAGGGGTCATAGGAGTTCAGCCTTAGAGGATTTACAACTGTCCTATTCAAGAGCCATAGACCAAAATTAAAAATTAAAAAAAGGAACCTAAGAAAGAAATTTTCAAGCAGGAGGTATAAACAGCACTCAGGAATCAGGATCCATGTTTAATCTGCTTAGTGGCTGGCTGCTTAAAACACCTGGTTAACATCTGGGAAAGCTGAAACCTAGGAAAAGTTCAGGAACTCTCTCTCTCTCTCTCTCTCTCTCTCTCTCTCTCTCTCTCATTTTCTTTCTCTCTTGTTTTTGCCTCTTTCCACTTCCCCTGAAATTGTTTCCTGTTCTCCAGGACGTATGACACCACGGCAAGGAAAGGTCTCAGTATTGGACAAATAAGAACCAGCTGTTCTTTGTCAGGTTTAATGACTGAAAGCCATGATGGAAAAACTGTGAGACAATATTTTAGAGATAAGGAGAGTGGGCTGCTTGGGTGGAAATTATAGGGGTGAATTTACACAGTGCATTGATCATGTTAACAATCAGGATGTGTGAAACTGCTTTCATCAGCTGTCACTGGCTCGTTCATTATGTATCAATGCTTCTCATCACACCAGGTAATTGTGCCATATGGGGGAGAGAAGCCTACATTTGCACAGCATCGTAGAGCTAGAACTGTTTCACAAGGATTGAGTTTGTAGTGCTAGTATAGATTTACAGAATTGGAGTCCTGTTGGGGGAAACCAATGATCCTATGCAGACAATGTTCAAAACACTGCAGATAACACATCTGTATTGGAGTATGTATGAAAGGAACACACTTCTTTTCCTTCTCCTTCTTTTCTTTCTTCTTCACAACAGAGTGGGATGGGAGCCACATGGATCCAGAACCAGCACCATGAGCTGATTGGTGGCTCAGCAGGAAAGAGCAAAGCTTTGGGAAGCATGGCATGTAGGTTTGAGTCTCACCTCTGGGATGTGGTGGAGTAATCTTCATGGGATATGAAATCTCTTGCTGCTGTGAGACACCCCCTCTCCTACCTCTTGGTTTCAGACTGTTCAGAAAAGGCCTGACGACGGGACCAGGTACGGTGGGGCAAATGCCAGAGTACATGGGCCCCAGAAGGCCTCTGATGATGATGTCAGACCCTCTTTTTAATTAAAAGAACCCATTTCAGGACCCAGTGCTTTGAGAAAGTGGGGAGGGGAACAGCTTGGAAGCTGACAAGAGAAGTAACAGGTGAGGTAGCTGCAGTTGGCAGCATCTTAATTTTCCCAGAATGCCTCTGGGCCCAGAGGCATTCTGGGAAAATTAAGATGGCAGTGGCTGCTGCAGCCTCTTCACCTGGTGTTTCTCTTTTCAGCTGTCCCCACGCCACACACTGCCTGTCCCCGCTGCTGCCTACCGTGAAGGCATTGCCCAACGCTGCCATCCTGTGGTGGGGTCAGTGCAGGGGTGGGAGCAGGATACACAGAGGGACAGAGGGCACCACCTCAAACCTAGCACCAGCCTTGGTTCAGAAGGGGTCGATTTTGGTACAAGTTACTGTGGCTTTGGATCTTACTGATAATTTTATTTATTTATTTATTATATTTCTACCCCGCCTTTTTTCCTGCAAGGAACCCAAAGTGGCTTACATTATCCTCCTCCTCCTCTCCATTTTATCCTCACAACAACCCTGTGAGGTAGGTTAGGCTGAGAGTCAGTGACTGGCCCAAAGTCACCCAGTCAGCTTCATGGCCGAGCGGGGACTAGAACCCGGATCTCCTGAGTCCCAGTCCAACACCCTAACCACTACACCACATTGGAGAATGACTCCAGGTGAATACTTGGAGCTTTTCTAGACGAGGCTTTTACTGTGCGCTGGCCATTCCTCACTCACTGTTGTATACGGGTGCTTTAGACAACATCGTCACTGTCCAGTTTTGCTTCTGTTTGTTAAAAGCAATTTCATGATGGGGGCAGGGTGGGTGGGTGGGTGGGAAATCCAGTATTTTTGGGGCAAAGTGTGTGTGTGGGGGGGAAAGGCTCAAATTCTCGTAGGGATGGGAGAACCAGGGATGCTCAAGCTCGTTGAAATTCTCCAAACTTTACTGCAAAGCTCAGTTTGGCTTGCTCCCGTTCCGGTTTGCAACCCATTTTTCGGTTTGTTCAAATGGGAAAGGTTGTGCGCTTCTGAGAGAGTTGTGTGCATTTTGAGAGAGTGGCACGTTTTTCAAGTGCACGTTTTGCAGATGCAAACGCAAGTTTAGGAATTTGCGGACATTTCCAGAGCACATGCGCTCCCATTCGCATTTGGGATTGGGGCATTTTCAAGCGATCCGCAAACTGAAGCAAAATCCTAATACATCCCTACCCACCAGTGTAGTTGCGTTGTTCTGCTGAACCACAGTGCCACTTATAGGTTATGTAGCAGAAAATACTGAAAGGCAGCAAAAGAGAATAACTCAGTGTAGAGCTCCGATCTTAATTCTGCAATGAAACCGGAAGTAGAAACAGCAGGTTAACAGGTAAACAGCCTCATCTAGGAAAGCTCATAACCCCTTCTACATTCAGCTGGCCTAGCTCATTTCCAAAATATCTGAAGCACAAATTGCAGACTCCCCACCCCCCACATCCACCCCATGGCCAGATGCACAGTCTTCCCATGAAGGAACAGCTTGGGCATCTGATGATGGGGGAAGTTATGCAAACTTCACTTTAGGCATTATGGAGAATCACTGGTGGCCCGAAGTGGAGCTGGCAGCGCATTCAGTTGTTCATGCTCGATGGTATTCAAAGCCAGCCTTAGTACATTGGAATACTAAGTGTCTAGGTCTTTAAATCTGGCAGTTTCTGGACCACATGGGAATATTTGTCCCCACGATGTTTAGCTTAGCCCTACAGTTAGGTCTTGATCCCATCATCTGTGATCATGCAAGGACTTATCAGTTGTATGATGGACAATTCATCACATTGCACTGGGGTCTCCAGTGTGGTACCCATGGGTGCTAATGTGCCCATGGACACCTCTCTTGGCACCTGCCAGGTTCCCTGCCTCTCTTGGTTTCTATTTTATTTCTTAAGATTTAAGGGAGCAATCCTATGGTCCCTAGACAACATCTGAGGGGGCCATAGGATACTTTGGATACATACCTGCCTCCCCCTTGCAGCCGGCGTGGAAAGAACCTCACTGGCTGCTCTCTGAGGTTGGGAAAGCAACCTCGGAGATGGGGAAAAGAGGGCGTTTCAGTGGGCTGGGAGGGGAGGAGAACTGGAGAGGCCAGGATACAAGCTAAGCCTCCAGGATCGTAACCCCCCAAGCTCCGTGCGACTTACCTTTCCCCAGCTCGGCACAAGTTCCCACGAGAGGAGCCGGGGAAAAGTACTTCCAGGTGCCCGGCGCTGCATTTTTAAAATGTAAATACCATGGGAAAACACCTTTAAATGGCCGCAATTTGCTATTTGCAGCAGTTTTAAGGTAGTTTCCCCTGGTATTTACATTAAAAACTCAGTTCCGGGGACCCGGAAGTGATGTGCTGGGTCCCCGGCGCTGCCATTTTTTACGTAAATACCAGGGGAAACCACCTTAAAACTGCCGCGAATAGCAAATCGTGGCCATTTAAAGGTTGTTTTCCATGGTATTTACGTAAAAAACGCAGTGCCAGGGACCCGGCATGTCACTTCCAGGCACCCAGAAGTCTGTCGAGCGCCTCACTTACTCCGTGAGATGGATCACGTGGCGGGGGCGCTTGCTGAGCGCCCGATGAGATGGGATAAGGGGAATTCATCCATCCCTACCCCAGGGTAAGTAAGACCCACTCTACCTGCTGCCTCTGACCAGGCCCCCGGGGTAAGTAAGATCCATTGAAGACATTTGTACTTACTTCCGAGTAACTGTGCGTAGGATTGCACTGTTTGTTTTAACTTAATTCAAGTTAGTTAAATTCTGTAAGAATTATTCCAGTTTAAGTGTTTCTTCAAATCTAAATTGTGTGAATAGAACACAAAAAGTGCTTTAAACTGGGCCCTTTCCACAATAACAAACAACAACAAACCTGTTCAGCCCCTGAAGGTTACCCCTTGACCTTGTGCTTAAAAACCACAGCTGTAGAGGAGGTGTTGGAGCAAAACTCTGAAGGGGCTCAAAACCCCGATGTGTCTTTTTGTATTTCCCCCCACCCAAAAGCTCCCCCTCCTCCGCATCTCCTTTTCTTCTCCTTCTCCAACTGCCCTGAAAATGTGGGACCAATCCTGACAATTTTAAAACAAAAAGAGATTGCCCTGCAAGCACTGACCCCCGCCCCCATGAAAAACACCAGATATCAACAATTAAAGGTTTAAGTAAGGTAAAAATTTTTTGACAAAAGCCATTAATAAAATATTATAAAATAATGTATAATATAATAATGTAATAATTACAATATATAAGATTTTGTGTGTTTCCTCTAATCACTTTGGTACCTGACCATGCCCTTTGGTTGCCTGTCCATACCCTTGGCCACGCCCTCATGTTGCCTGACCACGCCCTCTTGATCACACCTTCATGTTGCTCAACCATACCTCTGACAAATTCACATGTGTGTGTCCCTATTTTCATCTGTGCGATGTTGGAGGGTATGCTAATGTTTAGCTTCACGTTTATGAAAGCACTGCAGATGTTTTGCACATTCAAATATTCAGTGCTCGCTGTCGCATACAATGTGATACAACACATTCCACCCTGGGTGTAGTAAGTGCCAGGACAGAAGTGGCTCTTCCATGCTCATGAGGGGAGGCCCTGCCATTAGGCAGAAGCAGGACGAGAGGGCCTCCTCAGGGGGCAGATGCTGAAGTGTGTCTACGGGGCGGCAGTGGCAGCTTCGCCCCCACCCGCCAGCCAATCCCCTTCCTCTTCCCCTCCTCCTTCACAACAGATTGGGATGGGAGCCACATGGATCCTGAGCCAGCACCATGGAGATCGCACCATATTCTTCACAGGGTATTCTATCTCTGTTATGCTCCATGCTCATGCTGCTGTTAAAGGCAGGACCTACCATTAGGCAGAATGAGGGGGCTTCCTCAGGTGGCAGGAGTGTGTGTAGGGGGCAGTAGTGGCAGCTCCTCCCCCCTGCCCAATCCCCTCTGTTGGAGGACAGTGCTCTATGTGTGCCACTCAGCCTGCCCCGAGCCCCCAAAGCTAGTCTGCTGCCCTCTGGTGCAGTGCAGGATGTTGTCTTGTCACCAGTGTCAAGTAAGATTCAACTGCCACTCTGGTTGGCGTATGTACATGGAATAGAGGTGGATGAGGTTCCACGTTATGGAACTCCCTCCCTAGTGACCTTCGCCATGCCCCCTCCGTGATGAGCTTCCGCCATGCATTAAAAACATGGCTGCTCAGGCGGGAATATGAGGTGGGTTAGGATTTTAAAAGAATTTTTTATACTGTCTTAATTATCATATGTTATTGTATTGTTTTACTGTATTATTTTAATTGTACATCACCCAGGGTGGCTGGGTGACCGGCCAGATGGGCGATTAATAAATATAATAAATAAATAAGCGCCATCTTGTCCTTCACCTCAGGTAACAGAATGTCTGGGGCCAGCCCTGGTGAATGGCAGCCGAATGAGACACAGGCATGGGGCACAGGAGTTCCAAGTGGGTTATGCTCCAAGCTAACTCCAACTATGCTCTTCACACAGCGGCGCATAGTTAAACTATGGAATTCACTTCCACAGGGTGTGGTGATGGCCACCAATTTGGATGGCTTTAAAAGGGGACTGGACAAATTCATGGAGGAGAAGGCCATTGGTGACTACTAGTGTTTCCTCCAGTATCAGAGGCAGTATGCCTACGTACAGCAGTTGCTGGGGAAAATGGGCAGGAGGGTGCTATTGTACTCATGCCCTGCTTGTGGGATCCCGTGGGCAGCTGCTCAGCCACTGTATGAACAGAATGCTGGACTAGATGGACCCTTGGTCTGATCCAGCAGGGCTCTTCTGGTGTTCTTATGTTCTAATGAGTGGCAATTCTATTTGGATTTTCCACCTCAGAGCAGAACCAAATCTTATGTGTTGAGCCATGATTCTTTCTTTCTCTTTTCTTTTCTTTTCCTTTCCTTTCTTTCTTTCTTTCTTTTTTTCAATGCAGCCACTGAGGCCTGCTTATTTTGCGAAGGAGCTGCTTTTTCTTTTCTTTTTCTTTAAGTGTCTTTGTGTTCTGCCAGACTTTCAGAATCCCACGATTGCTTTCTCCTTTCGGGAGAACATTTTGCTTGCTTTGTTTCTGCCTCTCTAAACAAGAAGTGAATTAATGGTTCTAAGTGTGAGCTTAGAATTTTTTTTTCTTTTTTGGCCATAGTGTGTGTTTGAAAGCTGACAAGCTAACAAAGGAAATTTGGATGATTTCAGCGTTGCTTTCAGCTGGAAAGGAGCAGGCCATGACATGAGTAGTTTTACCATGTTCAAGCGAAAAATTGTATCACGAAAGTTACTAAACCACAGCCAAACACCCTTTATCTTGACAGTTTTTTCCTTTTTAAAAAAAAGGAAAGAAAGAAAGGAAAAGAAAAATATTTTTTGGCCACGAATAACAAAATGATTCTTTGCTTAAGTGCACGCCCTTCAATTGTGTGTGCAGTATTTAATGACCTCCAAAGTGGTTGGATATGGAACATAGCTTTGGGAAATGGTTTTCCCTCCGTTGCCAAAGTGCAGCCTTCTACTAGGGAACCTCCAAAGAATTGGAACTCATGATCAGTTAATGTTTCTCTCTCTCTCTCTCAGTCTGGAGAATGAATGAACTTCAGAATGCCTTTACATTTTGACAATTCTTTTTTCTTTTCTTTTTTATGGGATAACTTTTTTAAAAAAATCTCTTGGCAGAATTGGATTAAATTTGAAGGGTTAGTTTCCCAGTCTGAGGGGACCAGGTCTGCCAAGGTTCAGATGAACAGATTCACAGTTTTGTATGTGCGAGCGCAGCCTTTGCGGTTTGGAGGTTTCCAAAAATTAAAATTAATGCAAGTGACAAACAGCATAGAGGTGGCTCTAGTTCAGAAACCTGCAAAATTTCAGAAGGATAGGTGCAGCTCTGTGTGTGTGTGTGTGTGTGTGTGTGTGTGTGTGTATGTAAGAGGAGTATTCATATTTGGGTGGTAAGTGATTCATAGAATCATAGGATCATAGAAAAGCAGAGTTGGAAGGGGCCTATAAGGCCATCGAGTCCAACCCCATGCGCAACGCAGGAATCCAAGTCAAAGCATCCCTGACAGATGGCCGTCCAGCTGCACCTTGAATGCCTCCAGAGTGGGAGAGCCCACCACCTCCCTAGGTAGTTGGTTCCATTGTCTTATTGCTCTAACAGACAGGACATTTTTCCTGATGTTTAGGTGGAATCTGGGTTCCTGTAACTTGAGCCCATTATTCCGTGTCCTGCAAACTGGGATGATCGAGAAGAGATCCTGGCCCTCCTCTTTGTGACAACCCTTCAAGTACTGGAAGAATGTGATCATATCTCCCATCAGTCTCCTCTTCTGAAGGCTAAACATGCCCAGTTCTTTCAGTCTCTCCTCATAGGGCCTTAATTCATTTCCCCTTACCCCCATCCTATGGTTTTTTCTTTGGCAATTTCTATGAGACCAGCATATATCATAGATGTATCCCTAGGCAAGAAACCTGCAAAATTTCAGAAGGTCAGGAAGCTGTGATGAATGAAAAAGAGTTTAACAATGCAATCCTTTGGCCCCCAGACAGTGTCTAGAGGGCCTTAGGGTTTTTCGGAGCCCAGCTCTGACACCAGTGCCGGAACTCCGCACTGAGAGCACACACACACACACACACACACACACACACACACACCACAGCCCACCCCATAGACTCCAGCAAACTGCTTTTTAGTATTCCTGTTCCTGGGAGAGGGAACTAGCGTAGATCACTGAACACTGAATCAGTCCTGCAATATATTTTTCAATATCCCTTCCCCAAACACTTGGATTGGACAGCCCTGGTAAAAGCATTAAATGTGATTAGAAACTATAGTTGCCAGTCACAAACTTAAACCTCCTCATCTTCCCACAATGCACCCAGCAGAACCAACTACCTAGGGAGGTGGTGGGCTCTCCCACTCTGGAGGCATTCAATGTGCAGCTGGACAGCCATCTGTCAGGGATGCTTTGACCTGGATCCCTGCATTGAGCAGGGGGTTGGACTCGATGGCCTTGTAGGCCCCTTCCAACTCTACTGTTCTATGATTCTGTGATCTCCCTCCCCTCCTCTCCCCACCCTCGTGTTTTCCTTATATGCAGAGGTTGCGGGGAAATGTATCAATTTTTGGAGACACACTGACTGAGTCTCTGGGCCGGTTCGCACGACCCAGGCTGCGGGCAGGGGAGGCACCATGGGGCGATCCGCGGGATCTGGCGGGGCACCGCAGACTACCTGCGCCCCACGCGCGTGGGCGGGCACCAGTGGAGCTGGCAGTCCCCACACCGCAGTGCGGGCCTCCCGGCGCTAGGGGGCAGGGGCTTGGAGTGCCCAGAGGGGCTGTTTGCCCCTACAGGCCGGAGCGGCCGCAGTTCCAGCCACTCTGGGCTGCTGCCTCTGTGCAGTCCCCGCAGGACGGCCGCCCGCTGTTCGCACGGCAGGGTGGCCACATGTGGTAGGGGCTTACCCCTCTACTGCCCATGGTCACTTTGCGTGCGTCCCACGTGCGGCCATCCTGCAGGGACACCCCCAGTTGGCGTTTGCACGACATGGGAACCGCGGGAGACTTCTGCTCCCCCACGGTTCCCGTGTCGTGCGAACACGCCCTCTGTGTCCTTCTGAATGCCAGATCTTCAGTAGCTCTCAGATTTGGATTTAGCCCACTTCGGAGTTACCCCACTTCAGTTTGGACATCTCTCACATCTTTCCAAATCAGCCTGATTCAGTTTGGGATTTGTCCAAATCCGAAGCACACCCTTAACCTCTACATATAAATTAGCCTGTGCAAATTTTATGCAAATCTCTGTCTTCCTTTGTGATCCTTTTTTGGAGATGCATAAATGGGCACTCTATGAATGGCATGTAAAGATGTCAAGATTTTATTTTCCTTTATGACCTCTGTAGGTATTAATTAATTTTCTTGGCAAGATCCCACTAAATCCAATAAACCCACGAGGCAAAGAAGGTACAGTTCAAAGTAGAGCTTTTCTGTAAAACGCTTGGGGAGACAAAAGCTGTAGAACTGCCCTATAATGTAGAACTGGATTAAATTATAAGGCTGTTTTAAGAGTGAAAATGTAAAGTTGCATGGGAGAAGGACTCTTTTCATTTTTGTTTTGTAAGATGAAAATGCTACACAGGTAGACAAATCCATCTCCTCAACTGGCTTATGAAAGCACACAAAGTGGAGTGAATTATTTGCTCTCACTCCGTTTTATCATAGACTCCAGATCGAGATGAAAGTCAGTTTTATACTGAAGATGGTGGAATAGCAGGTGATGGATTGCAGAAGGAGTCATGTAACTTTAGATCCATTTTTTTTTCAACAACAAAAAGCACTGCTGTTTTCAAAGGCAATTGGGGGGGTAATCTGGCTTTATTGTATACTTGAGAGACGTTGCAGGTGAAAGGGAGGAAATTGTACAATGCTGTTTGTATTCCACCACTTATGGTGCAAGAAACTGTCAAGTCAAGGTCCACATGGTTCTGCCATATGAAGAAGTTGAGCTTTACTGATTCAGACCATGGGTTCACTTTTAATGGCTCTCCCTTGGTCCTTCCCATCCTTTCTGCCTGATATAATTTGAGCTGGAGAGTCTGGGGACTGATCCTGGGACTTATGAAACAGGTGCTCTACCGCTGAGCTATGGGTCTAGCTCCAGGGTTGAGGGGGCCCTAGGCAAAGTGGGGCCCCTCTGTCAGTGGGTCCTGGTGGGCTTAGCTGGTTGGGGTGGCACTGCTCCAAGCAGCTCTGGGCAGCAGTGCCCAGCCACCCTTTGAACTCCCCACAATGGCCCAGAATGATGCTAGGTTGGGTGCATTGTGGGAAATTAAAAGGGTCGCTAGACCAAAGCATCTGGCAATGCTTGTAGTGCTGGGCAATAATAATAATAATAATAATAATAATAATAATAATAATAATAATGGGAGTAGGGTCTGTATATCCACAGTGGCCCCTGGCAACTGTCTAAGGATGCCAGGTCCTGATGCCAGCCCAGGGCCTTTCCTAGAAGCTGCCACAATGGTCCCGATCCAGTGCACCATGTGCATCGTATTATACATGGATGCAAAAAAATAATAATATGGCAACCTTCCCCCTTCCCTTCAGTGGAAAGGGAGCAGCTCTGAGTGTGCATCCTTTGCAAGTGAGTAGTGAAGCCCACATCTGCGAGGATGGATCTCCTTGCGCACATCAGATCTCCTCCACCTGCAGGAGGGTGCTGTTGCACTCATGTCCTGCTTGTGGGTTGCCTGTGGGCAGCTGGTTGGCCACTGCATAAACACAATGCTGGATGAGATGGACCCTTGGTCTGATCCAGCATGGCTCTTCGGACGATCTTATGTAAGTCACAGTAGGATTGAGGCATATGTGGTCAGTCAGATTTATTTGCTAAAAAAGTTGGTCATCATGAACATATAACATAACCAGAGTAAAAGATACATTTTAAGACAGATGATCCCAGCACACTGAATCCACATTTTGTATAATATATTTGTATCTAATCCATTGGACTCCAAGGGCAAACACAGAGACCTTATATCTGATGCATTTATCCCTACCACCCAAATAGATCAGGAGTACAGAACCTCCAGCCCATGGGCCTAATCCATCCTGCAGGGCACCCCAGTCTGGCTCATGTAGCCTCTTGGCCTTCCTCCAAGGGGCGGGGCCATGCCCCCTGACATCATTCTGCCCACAGCGGGCCTGATGGGGGCAATCCAGCCCCCACTTCTAAACAGTTCTGTACCCATGCAATAAATAACAAATCTTCCTAGTGTTGAAAAAAAAAACCCTCCCTGAAGAATATCTTTCAGAAACCTATTCCTAGGGGAATTATACAGACAGCAATAAATATATATAATGTACAATGCTTTCCCCATCTCTCTGGCCACAAATACATACACAGTAGTTTACGGGTATTCCAGCATACCTCCCCTCTAACTTCCAGTATCTAACTTCCCCTCTAACTTCCAGCATACCTTCCAGTATCAGAGGCAGTATACCTATGTACTCCAGTTGCTGGGGAAGATGGACGGGAGGGTGCTGTTGCACTCATGTCCTGCTAATGGGATTCTGTGGGCAGCTGGCTTGCCACTGTGTGAACAGATGCTGGACTAGATGGACCTTGGTCTGATCCAGCAGGGCTCTTCTTATTGATTCACTCTCCCCAAAGAATCCTTCTATTGAAATTCTTACGGATTATTACAGGATACTAGATGCAGTTGAAACTAGGTTGGCGGCCTAGGGATGGGATTGTCTGGGATTGCCAGGATCGGCTGGATTCTCCATCTTGCTGCTTGGCTCATGTCATGTGCAGTCCCATTTGTGCTTGCAATCGCTGCTCACTCTGTGTGAACAGGAAACCTGTGGAAATTGAACACAGCGACCAACAGGAGATTTGCGCCAATCCCCCCAAATTTTCACAGATTTCCTTCATAGACTAAAGCAGGGCTGATTCAGTCCATGGAGGCAATTCGCGCAAATTGAACTGGGAATTAGGAACGAGGCCAAGGCGAGCATGTGTTTGACAATATGTGAATATTTTCAGTGGACACGTGTTCATGCTCATATTCAGAGCTTCAAACTGGGCATGAGAACACATCCTTTGAAAAAAATCAATAGAAGGTGCTGTGCAGACTGCAGAGCTTGTAACTCTTGTGTGCTAGTAACCTAAAGCTGAGCAGACTTTTTCCTTCTTCAGTTGATTCTGAGGCTGCAGTCCTGTACCAGCTTACCTAAAGAGTAAATCCCAGTAGGCATATAAGGTTGTGCTCTGGTTCTATTATTTTAAGCTGGTCATACCTACTGTCTCTAGCATGCATGGCCACGTTTCAGATTTTGAAGTCCTGGTTCAACCTAATTAAATCACTTTCCTTCATTTAAATTATTTGACAAGATTTGCTTTCCAGTGATATATTTCTTCTTCCCATAGTACCTTTCTTATGAGAAGGTAATGCAACTCAAAGTTCTTCAAGGTGAACTGGATGAGCATGCTGTTGTACACTTTGTAAGCCATTGCAATTGCAATGGTGTCCCCTAGTGGTTATTGTTTTGATTAGCAGCCTTGGGTGTTTAGGTGCAGTTGGACAAATTCAGTTCTTGTACTTGTACTTGTTCATTTATTTATATAATGCCATCGACATGCACGGTGCTTTACAGAGTACAAGAGGACAGGTCCCTGCTCCAAGGAGCTGACAATCTAAAATTTAACCCAGGAAAAACAACAAAGGACGGGGCGGAAACAGGGAAACAACACACGTATAATTTCAGTCATGTGTGCGGTATTAACGTTTCTCTTGTTATTGTGTGGCCTAAGAGAGTGATATGAGCTCTCAAATCAGGAAATACAAGAGGGGTTCATTAATATTATTTGACAATTTGTGCTATGTGGGTACCTTTAATTTTAAAAAAACTTTTTAAAGGTAATATACCTTCCCCCTCCCCATGTGAGTTTAAGGGAAATTTGCTGTGTTTGTTGTGTGTATTGTGTGATTGTGTTACACACACACACACACACACACACAGTGTTACTGTAGTGCGTGGCACAAACTATACAACTGGGCAGCGCTGTATCAACTCCATCTGATACGGCAGCTGCGCCCCTACCTTCCTAATCATCTGCTCCCATCAGAAGAGCGAGTTCAGCCCGCTCCGCCGCGGAGAACTACGAGCCCAGGGAGGGCTCATAATACATCCCTGGGGCGGGGGCGGCAGGAGCAGGGATGAGGGAAGGACCCGCCGACGGTAAGTGGTGGCAGCGGCCCATGGAGGGAGCGGGAGGAAGGGCAGCTCTTCTTTCTCTCGCAGAGACCCTCCCGCTCCCTCCATGGGCCGCCACTTTGGGAGTGACTCAGGACTCGAGTCACCATTTTGGACCTCGGACTCGAGACTCGACTCGAGACTCGGGTCCAAAGACTCGTGACTCGACTCGGGACCAAGGACTCTTCAACATCCCTGCCAGTTGCTTGCCGAGCCAAATTCAAGGTGTTGGTTTTGACCTTTAAAACCCTATACATTTCCGATCCAGTTTATCTCAAGGAGCATCTCCAGCAACACCAAGTAGGCCGCTCAACAAGATCTGCCACAGACGGCCTTCTCGTCCCTTCAGCCAGAACAGCTAGACTGGTGGGGACTAGGAAGAGGGCCTTTTCTGTGGTGGCCCCCATACTGTGGAACTCTCTCCCTAGTGACCTCCGCCATGCCCCCTATCTACTGAGCTTCCGCCGCTAGCTAAAAACATGGCTGTTCAGGCAGGAGTATGGGGTGGGCCAAGATTTTAACATTTTATACTGTTTTAAATGTATTTTATTCTGTACTTTATCATGTTGTACATGATAAAAATACAGAGTGGCCGGTTTGCCAGCCAGATGGGCGATCCATAAACGTAACAAATAAATAAATAAATAAACCTGCTTGCAAAGTGGTTGAACTGGCAGTTGCCCTGGGACTGCGGAAGTAAATGAGTGGGGGGAGAACAGCCTGTCGCCATCCATGGGCCTACAGAAGGAGAGCCTCAACACTGGCAAGGGAAGGTCACCCTGGCCAGTCCTGCCTTCAAATGCCCACTTGTAGGTCACCACCTTGTTCTGGCCTAGAAAAACTGGCCTTCCTCCTTCCAACCTCCTTCCCTTGCATGTCTTGTCATTTTACTTTGCAACCCTAGCCTGATGGCAGGTAGGGATGTATACCCTTTGCTCGCGAGGGACCCGAACTGGGCCCGCCCATGCCCATGCGAGGCTCGCCGGGACTTACCGGGACCTTCGGCGGCTCGCCTCTCCGCGGTGAGCCGCCTGTGCCGCCACTCAAGTCCCGTCACGTCATTTCCGGCGCAGGGGAAGTGACGCGACGGGACCCTGCGGCAGCGCACTGGACCCCCGTGCTAGGCTGTTTAAGCCCTGTTGCCCTGGTTCCCCCTGCCAAAAACCTAGCGCAGGGGTCCAGTGTGCCGCCACAGCCGGAAGTGATGTGATGGGCGGTGGTGGCGGCAGCGGTGGGTCCAGCGGTGGTGGCGGTGGGGTCCGGTGGTGGCGGCAGGGTCCAGCGGCGGCAGCGGCTCGAGCGGCAGCGGCTCGAACGGCGCAGAGAACGCTCCGCACCCCTCAGAAGAGCGAGATCGGGCTGCCGCCGCCGCTGCAGAGGACTGAGCCGTGGAGAACAGCGAGCCAGGTAAGGGTTCGCTGAACTCCCCTAATGGCAGGGCCTGTTTCTCTCTCGCACCCTCTCTTTTTTTAATGGAGGTTGTGAGCTGCTTTGGGAGGCGATGGTTGTCTGAAAAGCAGGATAAAAATGCACTCAATTCATTAATTACTTAAAGCCGTCAGAACACCATCCCCCTATGATTTCAGGGCAGGAATGGGGTGCTGGTCTCCACCTTCCTCTTTGTTTCCCGGCCGAGAAAGGGAGAATGAGTGAATGCCTGAGTTGTGAATGCCCCACCTCCTTTCGCCCCTGGCTCCACCCACTTTTGTCTCTGGTTATGCCCACCGCAGGAATGCAGGTGCCAAGAGCTTGTCCACGGGCAAATACAGCCCTTGGGCTCAAAAGGGTCCCTTGCTCCTGCTTGAAGAGCAGTGGGAGAGGAGGCAGCAATCACGCCGGCTCAGCTTGTCTGAGCATGGAAAGCTAAGCAGGGTCAGGCCTGGTTATTACTTGGATGGGAGACCCCTCCTCTAGTTTCCTGCATTATAGCCTTGTAGGCTCCTTCCAACTCTATGGTCTATGAAATCTATGAAATAAGACCAGCCCTTTTCTCTCCCTCAGCTGTGCTACCTGGCTGTCTGGCGTTTGCGGCCCTCTAAGTTGCTGGCAGTGGTGCAGCTGGATAACTTTAGGCTCTGGACTTATGCCCCCCGCGCCCGTTAGACAGCCTTGTGTATTACTTCAGTTGTGAAGCTCACAGTCACAACTAACATTTCTCTTCCTCTTAGGGATGTGGGAGAAATCCACAATGGACTCAGATCAGTTCGAATTTCTAATAATCCAATCCATGGATTCCACCACAGACCAGCTTTTCCCGAGTCACGCCAATTCCACAGACTTGTGCACTCCTTCCCCCCCCCAATAATTTTATGCAACTTTACTCATAGAAAAATACAAAAAATTAAATAACCCCATAGGCTGAAGTGTGAAAATGCGCACTTTGGGGGATTTGCACATTTGCAGGAGTGCGAATGTGCACAAGTGCAAATTTGCGCAAATGCATACAAACGCATTTGCACGAAACCCGATTCCGTACATGAGCGGCCGATGGAACAGAAGGCACCTGATGATCCATGAAATGTAGATGGAATGGATTTTACAACGTCTGTACATCCCTAACATTTTAGAATTTTTTCCAACCCTAAAAATGATGCTCTGAGCATGTACAGCTTTGCATTTTAAACTCACTTAAATCATAGCGCCATCCAGGACTACAGGAATAAAATGGAGTCTTCTTCTGCTTCCCGGATGCCCTCATCACCTGCTGGTCTCTAGGTGGTCATGGGGGCGGGGGTGAACTTTGGCCCCAAGGTCCAGCTCCAGCTTTACCACTGCTAGGAATGTATGGATTTTGTTAAATCTCTTCCGCCTGCATTTTGTGGATTTTCTGGTGCCTTCGTTCCGTCATCCGCTCATTGACAGAATTGGATTTTGCACAAATGCATTCATATGCATTTTTGCACATTTGCACTTCCGAAAATGTGCAAATCCCCACCCAAATATGTAAATCCCCCCACCAAAATGCACATTTTCACACTTTAGTCTATGGAGGAAATGCACATTTTCAGTCAGTGGTTTTTTGTTTTGTTTCTGTTTTTGTATTTTTCTACAACAAAATGTGTGTAGAATTACGGAAAGTAAAAAAACAAAAAAAAAAGGTCTACAAGTCCATGGAATCCGTGTGACTCGGGAAATGCCAGTCCACTGCAGAATCCGCTGGGTCAGATTCATAGCCATCTGAACTCACCTGAGTCCACTGTGGATATCTCCGGCACCCCTAACCACTGCAGGCAGCACCTTTAGCAGGAAGATGCTACTAACTGCTGAAGATGCTACTACTGGGCCACTAACACTCCCTGTGTTAGTGGCCAGGGAGAAAGTGCTGTGGGAGAGCTCGAGGCAAGCTGTTCTGTTTCAGGAGGCAGACCCTGCCACGAAAAGGGTCTTAGCTCAGGTGGGCCACCACTTGTCCAAAGGGGCAGTTGCTGATCCAGTCCACATCCGGATCCTGTGAGCAGAGTCGGGTCAAACCGAGGTCAAGTTCCAGCAAGGCAGGAACAGATGAGGTGTCCCATTCTGACGTGCGTGGTCAGATGCAGCGGAGGTCAAGTTCCCGGAGGACCAGTGGAGGTGGCTGGCATTGCTGTGGCATGGCTGCTGTGGTGCAGCCGCTGTGACCTGCATCCTCCTGCAGGACACATGGTGCTGCCTGTGTGTTTTAAGTCAAGCCACAATGATGGTTTATTCAGTAATATGCAGCTATTTATTGTAAAAGGCTCTAAAGTGCTCTATGCATTTAAAGTGGTCCATAAAATAAGGTTCTATTGTATATTATTATCATCATCATCATCATCATCATCATCATCATCATCATCCCGCCTTTTTCCCAATACTGGGACTCAAGGCGGCTTCACAACATTAAAATTTGTACAGTTAAAACATATAAATAGAAAAATACAAAAGTTAAAAATATAATTAAATCAGAAATAGTATTAAAATTATATAAAATATCACAGCTCAAACAATAACTATAAGAACAGTGCAAATCCATCACTTTCTCATAGGTCCAATTTTGTAAGTAAGGTCTTAATATATGTCTGGAATCATGATTAAGTGCTAACTTTACTAATATTTGATACATGGAGAGAATATTACAAAAAATTGTGTCACATAGCTACACAATTTTATGAATATGGTCTTTATTAAGTATGTGTGTTATAAGAAAATATAGCTCTAAATAGTGTGTTTGGTAGTCAACTTTCTATATAGTTTTAAGAAATGTATATGGTATGTTTATTGTATAACAAAGAAATGCAATTTTAATGTAATTTTAATATATTTTAACAGATCAATTGCTCCTGATGAAGAGACTTTGTCTCGAAACGCGTAGAGCACTTTAGAACCTTTTACAGTAAATAATTCATGCAGACCCTACTCACAGATGCCGGAGATTTTTTTCCTCTTGTTGTTTTTGCTAGCAGCGTCTTCCCTCCTCATTTTCTTTCTTACTCAGCAATATGGTCATCAAGAAGGTTAACTATGGCTAACAACGTCAATACAAATTTATTTATTTATTTATTATATTTATGAATCGCCCATCTGGCCAGACAACCGGCCACTCTGAGTGATGTACAATCCAATAAAATACAAGAGGGACACACACACACACACACACACAGTATAAAACACAATTAAAAACAGTACAAAACTTAAAAATCCTAACCCACCCCATATTCCCGCCTGAAAAGCCACGTTTTTAATGCACTGCGGAAATGCATAAGATAGTGTTTTTCTTCACTATCCTGGAAAATTTCAAGGCCATGTGTGAGTTGTCAGCCTGCCAAGTGCATATGTTATTATTAAAAGACCTTCAGCTTAAGATTCTGGATTAAGGCACTTACAGTTTCATTTATGCTCCCAAAAGCTTTGAAATGGTAAGTTAAGGCCCTTGCCTGAACTTCTGCATTGTGTATGCCGTGATGGCTTTGTGCAGCCTCACATATGATGCATGCTTACAGACGAGGCTCCATCCACCCACACTTTGCCTGGGCCTTTCCGTTCTATGCTGGGCTTGAGGTGGTGGGAAGGAGGTGTCTAGGCAGAACTTCAACTGGTGCAGCTTTTCCTGAATACTTGTTACATGTGCACCTGGAAATGTCTGCCTCACGTGCATCCATAAAATACAGTTTGCCCCCCCCCATCACCACCCCCCCAATAATTGTCCAGGCAGCAATCCTCCCCACTTCCCCAGTCACTTGCTGTAGATCAGGGGTGGGCAACATGTAGCCCCCAGGGGAAGTTTTAAACCCCCCCATCTCAGCGGCACAATCCCCCCAACTGCTGCTGCGCCGCCAGATTCTCAGCCATTCTACTTCCCAGCAGAATCATGCTCCCCGCAGCCTGCCAAACATCTGTCTCTGGTTGTGGGGGTAACTGTGGTGGGGGAGGCCGTACAGCCCGTGGAGAGTTCCGGGGAGGGGGGGTACAATGCAGCCCCCCCCCAGTATTTGCAGTGGCTCACCCTGCTGTAGATATGCCAGATGCACGTGTAGACACACACAGAGACATTAGTCCTCTTCAAGCATGATGCTCCTCCTCACACAACAAGGGGAAATGCACGCCCCCCCCCATCTCGTCACCAGGCCCGTCCTCACCACCCACAACATTTTGGGAGGTAGACTGATGTCTGCGGCAGGGGCACCTTCCCTGTTTGTGGAGGCTCCCTGCATGACTTAGACGGACGCCTGGATGTCCAGGATGCTAAATCTCAGGGGGACACTCCACAAGTACAGAAGGCTCCCCGCTGCAGATGTTCACCTTGCCATCGTGGAAGGTGATGAAGCCGGCAATGGGGAAATGAGAGAGGGTTTGGGGTCAATAGGATCATTTCTGGCCTCCCACTCATGCAATGGTAGTCCTGGAAGGGGAGGGGAAGAACACCCCCAAAGGGCTCCTGTTTCCCCAGCTGAAATCCCTCTGAAGCTGTTATTAGTGTTGTAGAGGGGGAAAGAGGCACAGTGCAGGCGTCTGCATTCTTGGTTAATGAGACTAGCTTCGAGAAGAGATGAAAAGAAATGTTTTTCTACCAAAGTTGCACTTCCTGAACCAATATGGGAACTGAAATACAGCTATCATTTAGTATTCCTTGATATATATATATATATATATATATATAAATAATGTTTTTTTTAAAAAAAAAATTCCAGATGTCAGCTCCAGTGGGACCCATGGACCCTGGCAGTTGCCCAACCATACCAGAGGTTGCTACTGGGCCTGCCAGGTAGGGTCCGTTTGCAATCTTCCCAAGATGAATGCCTAGAGGAACGAATTGGTATGAATCTATTTGCTGTGGCTGCAGGAGCAAACTTGGCAGGGGCAGGAGCAGGCATTGTTTTTCCCCAGAATGCCTCATGCAGCATTGTTCTGGGACATTTTACACACACACACACACACACACACACACACACTAATAAGTATCATTGACCACACACACAAATGTTTGCCTCTACTAGTTGTCATTTTTGTAGCAGTCAGCATTTCCCTCCAGATGCCCCAGAACAACACAACTTCAGGGCATTCTGGGAAAAACAAAATGGTGGCCACCAGGAGAGGCTGCCAATGTTTGCTCCCCTACCACCACTGCCACAGATGGTGGCAAAACACATTTTAAAGAAGACAAAACTGAATACTGAAATGGGGGGGGGGGAATGGGAACAAAATTAAGCATGAAACCAAAGAGGTTTTGACAAACGAACATGAAAGGAATGAGTCATTTAGTAACAAAATCTGAAACCAAAAAAAAAAATTCTTGTACAACCCTACAAAACAGTACTGTATGATGGGCCAGTGTTTTTACCTCCATGTTGCATATGAAGGACTGTAGCTGAGTGAAGAGTGGGCTGCCTAGGCCTCCCTCTTCCTAGTGGTGTTTGTGGTCGAGGTGAGATTTGAGCTACTGACTTCCCAGCACACACTCTTAGCTGCACCGCTACACCAGCTTTCTTCTGCTATTTAAATACTACAGATCTTACCAATGTAGGTAACTTCATATGCAAACTTCATATGCAAACTTCATATGCAAACTTCCAGGGAGGGAAGATTTCAATTTCATTAACTCTCAGTGATGCTATCACATAACCAAATTTGACTAGCTTCATGCACTATGACGCCATCATATACACTATGCGATCCCTGATTGGTTGGGACCATGCAGCAAAGAAACTCTTTAAAATAAAACTGGAGCAGGAGAACCAGGAAACTGCAGAAATAATGGCTGTGAACAGGTGAGAGAAAAAATGCATGAAAAAGTAGTGGAAGTCGGGTTTTCCCATGACCCCCACCCCTTCCATGAAGATGGCAATTTTAGCATTGAAAATCAAGCCTTACCGTATTTTGCAACTGTCTTCATTCACCAATAAAGATTTTCTAGAAGCTCCCTATGAAACTGTGTTTAGATTTAATTATTGCAGGCCTTGGCGACATCTATATATCCCGCAGGAGGAAACAAGAGCAAAACTTGGCACTGTGCGTAATCTTTTTTTTGTAATCTAAGGAACCTAATATGGCATAGTACATTTTTAGAATTTGGGGTTATTTGTACTGTTCTTCAATCTGATTCTTATTATAAGAAACAATTATTTTGGCTTACAGCTTGTATTTGTCACATCTTGCATAGAAGTTTGTTTGGATGCAGTTCAGCAGCATGTAAATTCAGAAAATGGCGGGCAGCCAATGGCAGAGATGAAAACATCATGACTGAGCAAGCTCTTTCTCAGTAGCTGCTACAAAACCCCATGCCTGTACGAACCATTCTAGTAGCAACACTGCAGATGATCAGAGGAGCTTCCAGCCTAATGAGGATGTTCTTAATAAATCAACTGCTTCAGTTATTTGTGTGGTGTTTTTTTTTTTAATTAGAGCACATTCCTAAGGGATTGACACTCTATAGTCAGAAGGCGCTGATCTCGGAGCCCCTCCTATGCTCTAGCCCAGGGCTCTCCAACCTCGGGTGCCCAGATGTTGCTGGACTACAGCTCCCAGAATCCCTTGCCATTAGCCATGCTGCCTGGGTATGCTGGGAGCTGTAGGCCAGCAACATCTGGGCACCCAAGGTTGGAGAGCCCCGTTCTAGCCTATGCTCAGCCGGCCCAGCAGAGTCAGTCTTTATTGTTTTTCTTTCTTTAAATTTTTTTTTTAATTTATTTACTTTTCAAAACAAAGTATAGCAAAAAATATAACAGAATACAAGAATATCACACAAATATAACCTAAACAACATACAATAAATCATAAAGTGCACCCCCCCCACCCTCCAAGGGACCAATTAATATACTTCCATCCTCTTGATCAAATGAAGTCTAAATTCCAAAGATATAACATATCCTGACAAGGCATGTTCCCCTTCCCCTTTATTAATACATAATCTAGTAATTGATTCCATATATCCATAAAATTCTTCTTCTTTAGCAATCCTTTTTTGCATTTGATACTACTAGTTAGTTTATCGTTTAGGGCTATGTCCCAAACTTCCTTATACCAGTCTGTTATTAGGAAAACATGTTGTACTTTCCAGTTTCTCCCTATCATTAGCCTGGCCGCAGTTAACAAGTTTACAATTAACTCCTTCATATTTTGGTCACAAATAAGCTTCTCCCTTATTGATAACAATGCTATTTTTGGACAGACCTCTAAATTAATACCAATAATTTTTGATATTTCTGTAAAAACCTCTCACCAAAAAACCAATACATTTTTGCAACTCCACCACATATGAGCATATGTCCCTTTTTCCTGACATCCTCTCCAACAAAATGCAGAACAATTATTATCTATTCTATTTAATCTTATTGGAGTTAAATACCATCTCCAAATTAGTTTATAAAAATTTTCCTTTATCCTAATTGACATCATTTTCACAATCCGTCTATCCCATATATTGTTCCACCTGACCTTCGAGGTCACCTCTTCAAATTCATTATCCCATACTGCCTTTAGCTGATCCTCTTGTTCTTCTGCTTTTTGAATCAATCTATATAAATCCCTTGTTATACCTCTTGTTGATGCATTACCTGGTAGGCCATCTCTAGACATAACCATCTTTTCAAAATTAGTTAAATCTCTCTCATACTCAGTTTTCCTTTTCCATTTCTTCGACCACTGTTCTAACTGTAATAAATTTAACCATGACAATCTTCTTCTCCCAACAATTTCCATTATTTGGTCTCTAGTCCCCATCTTTTCCACCCAATCGGACAATCTAATAACCCTAACTTCTCTTAGTTTACCCTCAAGCTCTGATCTTAAATTTTCGGGAAAATCATTTAGAGCCACCACCGGAGTTAATGGAGATATCCTTGGTATAAATATGCTCTTCATAGTACCCCAAATCACTAACAAATTTCTTAGAAAAGGGTTGTCTATATTTTTTATCAATTTATTATTATTTTTTTGGAAAAAAATATTCTCCAGAGTATTACGTAATTCAAATGTTTCTAACTCCAACCACATTATTTCTTTAGGTCGTGCTATATCCACTATATGTCTTAATTGATTTGCTATATAATACCATTTTAAATTCAGCAGACCCAAACGCCCTACTTTTTGTGCTTTATACCATCTTGTTTTAGTAATCCTAAATTTTTTCCCTCCATTACAATATGTGTTAATAATTGTTTGCCAATCTTTAAGTTCCTCATCTGATATCGCACTTGGTATAATCCGAAATAAAAAAATTATCTTCGGCAAAATCTTCATTTTAATCAAAGCAATTCTACCAAACCAGGAAAGTCCAATTTTTTAATACTCCTCTATTTTATTCTTTACCTCGTTCTTTAATTTCCTATAATTCTGGTCTCCCAATTTATCTATATCTTTTGGAATTACAATTCCTAAATATTTAATTAGATTATTAATCTTATAATTACTTTTTTTTTACACATTTCAATCTCTTCTCTTTTACTATAATTAAACAACAGAAATTTAGATTTGTCCCAATTAATCTGTAGCCCCGTTACTTCCCCGAACTCCTTTAAATGATTCTCCACTCTATCCATATTTTCCATAGGGTTTTCGATTGTCAAAAGAGTATCATCTGCAAAAAGATTTATTTTTATCTTCTCTCTAATCCCTATCCCACTTATATTCCTATCTTCTCTAAATACATTTGCTAAAATCTCCATTACCAATGCAAACAAAATAGGTGAAAGGGGACAGCCTTGTCTAGTTCCTCGACCTAGGTAAATTTGCTCTGTTAAACCATCATTTACCACAGCTGACGAAACATTTTTTGAATATAATTGATTAACTACTCCTCTAAATCTTTCTCCAATCTTTATTGTTTTTCTGTTTAGAGCTAGATGAGCCTCTGAGCCCACCCTGTGAGAGCCTTGTGGAAACAGAGAGCCTTGTGGCTCCGGTGGATCCATGTCTCTCCATCCCCCTCGCCACCCCTTTTCACCCTCCCCGACCTCTTCCAAGGATGCTGCTGCAGTGTTTTCTGTGGTGGCAGGAGGGGTGGGATTGGAAAAATTCCCTTTCGGATTTCCCCTCCTGAGGTGTGTTCCCCTCATAGCTGTGTCTACAGCCTCGGGAGGGGAAATCCTCTATATCCTATGGTCCCTGGTATGCTCTAAGACAGTGTTCTCCAACCTTGGGTCCCCAGATGATTTTGGCCTACAACTCCCAGCATGCCCCAGCCAGTGTAGCTGGCTGGGGCATGCTGGGAGTTGTAGGCCAAAATCATCTGGGGACCCAAGGTTGGAGAACACTGCTCCAACGGCCATGCTGGATCAGTCCCAGGGTCCATCTAGTCCAGCATTCTGTTCACACAGTGGCCGACCAGCTGCCCACAGGAAACCCACAAGCAGGACATGAGTGCAACAGCACCCTCCTGCCCATGTTCCCCAGCAAGTGATGTACCTGGGCATACTGCCTCTGATACTGCCTCTCCCAGGGACATCGGACCACTCTGTTAGGGTGCCATCCAATGTGGCTGCCTGTAACCCTCTGAACCTGGGAGGGATTTTGGGCATCCAGTGGAAGGTAGGAGAAGCACGGAGGCTAGGATTGCCTCTGCACTCCCCTTGCCCACCAAAACATTTAGAAGGCCAATTTTGACCGTCTCAATGTTTCCCCCCTCCTCACGAGGACAAGAGGCTGAGAAACCACCGCACCGGGATTCTCTGGAGGGTGGGGGTGCCTTGTTCCCCCCCCCCCATGCCTGCTCCAAAGACGGTCCTCTGCCTTTGGAGCCACAGCTGGTGCAGAAAGAGCTGTGCCAGCTGCAAGGGCGGGGGGAGGGCCCTCTGAAGGCAGAGTCCCTGCCGCAACCTAGGAGGGCTTTTACGAGATTGGAGCCAGGACCATGACTTTTCCTATGGCCAGCCAGCCAGCATCTACCGGCCATAGGATTGCACCCTAAGTCATTTTAAAATCATACAACAAACAGAAAAAGCGAATGAGAATAATAATTTCTGACTTCTTACAGGTCAGGTAATAGTAAAACAATTTGAATATATATATTCAACAATTCAAATTGTTCTACTACAGAGAGATGATAGATATAGATATAGATATGCCCTGTGTTAAAATTCACAACAGTAAGGGACAGCTCCAGCCAAATGCAGTTGAACAAAGAAAGGAGAAATAGTCTTTCCTATTTTTCTTTGAATTTCCAACCACACAAAGAAAGTGCCAGTTAATATAAAAATAAGGTTCTCTCTTGCTGAGGTCTAGAATTTTCTGTGTGATATAACCAGGGGAGCCATAATTCAAGAATTGTATTCTTTCTTTCTTTCTTCTTTCTTTCTTTCTTTCTTTCTGTTTCACATCTGCTAGCCATCGATGCTTGATGGATTAACTTCTACCTTTGGGCAATCTCCCAAATTTGGGTGTGCCACTTATGCTTAGTCGGGGGATTCCCTTGTTTCCTGTAACTTAGCTGTAGATCTTTGCTGTTGCTGACACATACACAATCAGGTGTTTGTGGGGAAGTAACTTAGAAAGCGGGCATCCCTTCCTGCCGCAAAACCTCAGGCCACAAATCTTGAAACACTGTGCAATCCATCCACATGCCTGGTCCAAGCACTGGGGAGTTGGTGGCACACTTTACCCAGGCCCATAGATGTCAAGGCCCAGATATGTCAATCCCATTACCAGGAAGAAAAAAATGAAGCTAGGGGTGTAGTCCTATGGACTGTGCCCTCACTGCTCAGAAGCCCCTGAACTTGGAGGCTTCCGGGAATCCTATGCCCTGCCGGGCTGAAGCTGGGAGGAGTGTGAGAGGAGCGGCGGAGGAGATCTTTCCCTCCCCGTCCTCCGACCTACTGTATTTTTCAGCCCATCTAGTGAGGGCACTTTGGAGCAGGAGGGAATGAGGTTAGAGGGGACTCAGAATAAATCATACCCTGGCCTCTCCAGGCTCCAGGCTCCCCTTTCCCCTGCTCTCTGAGGTCGATTTTCTGACATTGGAGAGGCAGCGGGAGCAGTTCTCTCCATGCCGGCAGTGAGGGGGACAAGGGTGTCAGATCTTGGACTCCCCCTTCTGAGGTCAGAGCGCTGTCTCTGACCTCAGAAGGGTTTTTCTGAGCCATCCCATGGTCCCCAGGATTGCTGTCTAGACTGTAGTACTTGTAGTTTGAGAGACAGAAAGATTTGCGCTTCCCTGTGTAAGACGATCTCTAGAACTTTGAGCCCCAGAGTTCTTTTTGCAAGGGACAGCTGGTGGGAAGGACAAGGCTAGGTTGGGTGCTTATGCATCACCAAAAAAGAGGACAAAAGACGATGCTGACTTGCATACACTAATTTATAGGTATAGACGCAAATTAAGAAATCATAATTATTTTTTTAAACAGAAACACAATACATCTCACCATGGCATGGAAGAGTATGACGGGGTGACTTGTGTGGCTACCTGTTCTATCTCTGTTCAGGTGCTAATTATTGATGGGAAACAGTTTCTTATTCTTTATCTTTAAACTAGAATGGGATAGAACAGCCTTCAGAGACAGGATGTCTTCAAATAGAGGACGGTTCTTGGGCAGCCCTTCAAACAGAGGACTATCCTCTGTCAAAGAGGGCACATGGCCACCCTTGGCAAGGCACCATAATAATCAGGGACTGGAAATCAAGCTTTAAAGTTAATTGGTAGGTTTATGAAACGTTTGCAGCCATATGGGTCCATTGGGATAAAAGAATCTAAACATTGACAGGATTATATTTTTATTAGGACTATGAAAAAATGTTACAAAATATCCAGCAGGCTTTGTAAGACTCTTCTTCAAGGTGCATGTATATTATAGTAAAGAAAAATAGCACACACACGTCTCTGTGTTTCACGCATGGTAGAGAAGGCCCGGGGTGTAATTTCAGAAATGCGGAATATGCAATTTCAGAAGGAAAATAGAAATGTTCCTTTTATAGGGATGGATGAGAATTTCAATTCAGTGCATATTTGATAAGAATTTACCTAAATTCTTAACTTTCTTCATATTTTTCATATTTATCAGCCCTGGCCAACAAAGCCAATGGCGAGGGAGAGCCACGAGTGGCCCACAAGTGTAGGGGGTCGGGATGGGTGAGGATTTCATTTTCGTTCAGTTTCGATCAGAATTTACCAAAATTCATGAAGTTCTCCATTTTCATGACAAAAATAACTCGAAGTTAACAAAAAAACCCCAATGAATGTGGCAGAAACTGAATCTGGCAGTTTGGGTCCTGCCTGCCCACACAAAGTTATGCCCCATTTTCTTGGCATGTGTGCCACAAAAAACAGTACCATTTTGAGTAAGATACCAATGTAAGAGAACTTTGAATACAGGTTCCCTAAGTGTTTTGCAAAGAGAAACTTTAACAATTGTATCTTATTTCTCTTTTACAGTGCGTCTGCATCATCTAGCTTGTTTTACTGTCCTGTTCTGTTTTCAGTAAAATGGCTAAATCAACTTGAAGTCTTCCCCAAAAATTGTCTGTTTTCTGGAAATTGTCTTAATAAATCCTGTTCTTCATGCAGGAGACTTGCAAAGGTGGAAATGTTTAGGGATGCGCAAACAACCTGGAAAGGGTTGTGCATTCTAAGGAACAAGCCCTTAGAATCAAGGATTGGTTTTTGTGAGTGCCCAGTTCGGGAACTTACAAAAGTTAAAACCTTTAGTGAGTGCCCAGTTTGAACACTTGCAGAAAGCTAATGGGAGCTTGTGGAGTGCCTATCTTTGGTGTCTCTACCACCTCTACAATCCTTTCCCCCAGCCCTCTGCAAGCAGGGAAGTCAACAGAAACTCTGAGTCAAGGTTTTAGTCAAGCAGACCCTGCTCAACTTGAGACAACTCGCAAGAAATCAAATATGTGTTTGCGTGAGTGTTCATCTTCGGTTTCTCAGGATATCCTATCCCTATGAAATATTGGAAGTTTGGGATTTGTACCATTGCCTGTTCTTCTCCGATTTGAAGGTAATGCTTGATGTACCTCTACACAATAAATCTGTAAACTCTTTCATACTCTTTTGCCATGACTTGAAAATGACCTTCTCTGTTTCTGGTTTAAATCTATAGTGCTACATGAACCACACCAAAGGAGAGATTTGCCAGGTCTTAACGTTGCACCAATGGAAAGATATTTCTAACAGCTTTCTTGTTTTGGGTCTTTTCCCGTCCAGATGGGTGTGCTTAACAGGATCTTTGAGACTTGTCTTTGTTCCAAGGTGACCCACTGTTATTTGTCAAGTCTTCCATGTTACCAAGGAGCAAGCCCTGCTACCATATTTGAGTATGCACAGCCTTTCCCAACCTGGTGCCTGCCCCCCATTGTTTTGGACTGCAATTCCCAGGATTCCTGACCATCAGCTATGCCACTGGGGCTGATGGGAGTTGAAGTCCAAAACATCTGGAGGGCACCAGGTTGGAAAAGGCTCCCATTGCATTCCCCCCCCCCATTTTGTCTGAAAGGGAAAGCTAAGCTGAGGTTTGATCACAAAGCGTAAAGTGGGTTGTGAAATGTATACTGTCTGTCCTCCCATAGCATGGACAAGGGAGTGGCTTCTTCTACCCCAATGAAGCAGGCCTGGGACCTCTGGAAAATGTGCACATCCCATACTCAGTTCCTGGTGCAGTAACGCTTCATAGCTCATTGGCTATCTTGACTGGCTATCTACAGCCCTAGTGAGAAAAAGCACGATGCAGAAACACTGAGAAACCTGCTGGAGAAGCAATATCATAGGTTAGGGGAGGGCAAACTTCAGGCTTGTGGGATCTACTACTTTTTACTAGAACCTCCGAGGTCCGCCAACCAGAGCCAGTTGCAAAATCGTGGCTCAGAATAGTGGGGGTGGGTGGCACACTCTTAGGGCCGGTTCACACGACCCAGGCTGCGAGCGGGGGAGGCACCACGGGGCTGTCCGTGGGGTCCGGTGGGGCGCCGCAGATGACCTGCGCAGACCCCGGTGGAGCCAGCAGTCCCCGCACTGCAGTGCGGGCCTCCCAGCGCTAGGGGGCGGGCCCCCGGGACGCCCAGAGGGGCCATTCGGCCATACAGGCTGGAGTGGCGGCAGCTCCGGCTGCTCTGGGCTGCCGCCTCTGTGCGGACCCTGCAGGAGGGCCGCCCGCTGTTAGCACAGCAGGGTGGCCACGCGCGGTAGGGGCTTACCCCTCTACCAACCATGGTCACTTTGCGTGCATCCCGCGTGCAGCCCTCCCACGGGGGCACCCCCGGTCGGCATTCATACGACACGGGAACCGCGAGGGACTTCTGCTCCCCCGCGGTTCCCGTGTCGTGCGAACAAGCCCTTAGAATCAAGGAACAAGGGTCACCTGAGCACATACTCTGCTCAGGAAATTGTTTTTGGTACCAGAACTGAGCTCAAAGTCCTTTCACACAAAAATCTACCCCTTGTCCTCCCAAGCATTTTCCCATCTGGACAACCTAATTTAGAAGAGTGGGGAGAGCCTTTTAATTGTTGCTGCCGTTGTTAAACCACCAGGGATCAGAGACCCACGGTGATCTACTGCAAATCACTCAGAGATCCACCAATGGATTACAGATCTAACTTCTCCCTACTCCTATCACAGAACCCATAAAAATTAGGAACTCACACCAAAACAGCTGCACACAAAGCTCCTCTTGCACCCCATCCGTATACATCTATATTCATAACCAGGATGAGAAAAGGAGAATCTCACTAGCATTCTAGAGACCCTTGCCCTTCTCAAAAACCCTCCCCCAAAATGGAGGCTTTCAGTAAGGATCCTACCAAATTAGCGGAGAGTTTGTCACTTGCTCCAGAAGAGAGTTCATTCATCCTCCACCCAGCGAGGAAGTGTTTATTATACCCTTCCTATTTTTGCCATGACATTCTGTTTTTATACCATGCTGGAGGCTTCAGAACCCAGGATTTTGTTTGCCATACAGGGTTCAAAGGGACCAACAAGGGTGCAGCCCACCCATCACAGACCTTTTCCCTGTATGTTTGTTGATAAAAAGCCACATCTTGACACCTAGGAGTTAGGATTATTTCACCCATCGCTGAATGGGTGAATCACTGAATTGTTCAACCCGCCGTTGATCACCACACAATCCCAGTGCTCCAGTCCAAAAGATGAACTCCCAGATCACAGCAGGCCCCTGTGATCCCTGAAGAAGAGCCTCCTTCTACCTCTTCTGCTTTGGGATGAGTGATATCTGTGCTTTGACCTCAGCTTTTTCTCTAAATCTGCTTCTTATCCTGGCTCTCTAACTTTTCAACAGCTACCCATCTCGCCTTGAGCCATTGTGGTTCTTTCTCCACACTCTTAGGTTAGTATATAGGATGATGATGATGATGACGACAGGTCCAGTTTATTGAACATGTTTTAATTGTTCAACTGGTTTTAATTTCTGTTTTAAATTTTGTATTGACTTTTTATGCTGTTTTTATTGTCGTCGTATTTTGTGTTGTGTTTTATTGTTTTGTGAAGGTGAAGGTACGTATAGGCCTGTGGCTCACGCTGGGTCAGCTTGTCTGAGCGTGGAAAGCTAAGCAGGGTCAGGGCTGGTTATTACTTGGATGGGAGACCCCTCCCCTAGTTTCCTGCATTGACCAGGGGGTTGGACTCGATAGCCTTGTAGGCCCCTTCCAACTCTATGATCCTATCCTATCTTTATTGTTCAAAGCCATAGGCCACCACAATTCCAAACAAGCAAGAAATAAAATACAATACACTAAAATGTAATTAAAAAAATAGAAGCTGATGAGGGTGGGGATATACAGACAGTGATTAAAATGATTAATTTAAAATTACACCTCAAGTCCCCTCCAAAACAACAAAAACGGTACGGTCCTTCCCCATAAATTAATATAAGGGTATAGAATTATGCCTGGCCCTTAGTTTTCTGGCAGCCAGGACAAATTTCACAGCAATTTTATTGTTTTACATAAATTGTTAATTGCCCAGAAAGCTTCAGCTATTGAGCAGTATAGAAATAAATAAATAATATAATAACAACAACAAATGCCTTTTTAAAATTATCATGTTTATTTATTTATTGTATTTATATCCCGCCTTTTTTCCTGCGAGGAATCTAAGGTGGCTTACATAATCCTCCTCCTCTTCTCCATTTGATCCACAACAACCCTGTGAGGTAGGTTAGGCAGAGAGTCAGTGACTGGCCCAAAGTCACCCATGGCCAGTGATCTTCATGGCAGAGTGGGGACTAGCACCTGGATCTCCTGAGTCCCAGCCCAGCACTCTAACCACTACGCCACACGGGCTCTCAGATGTGCCTAACCACTACACCACACTGGCTTTTTTTCATGATTTCCCCACAAATCACTGTATGGTTAAAAAGAAACCTTTCAGATCATGCTTAGAGGAACATGTAGCAGCATAAATATTATGAGCTGCCCAAGAGCAGTGGCTCTTCAGACAAAGGATTTTTGCAGCTGGTAAGAGGCATCTTAAATTAACATCACCACAACCAAGATTATGAATTAGATTCTTGTCCACTTCTAATATGAATATGTAAGAGAACTCCAGATTCTGCATTCCTTTCTTCAAAAATGAATTCAGCCTTTATGCATAAATATGTATTTACTTCCTGGAGGGATGGGAGAGCTCACAGAAAAGAGATTTAAAGAAAAAGATCTGAAAACATCCTCCAGAACAGAGCCGAAATGAATTTTCTACCCAAACTTATCCTTGGCAAATTTTGATGTTGAACTTTTAATTGATCTTCTTGACTGGATATTCACTAGGTATTCATCATATTGGCCTCTGTTTATCATGATATCTGGTTTAAATAGTTGGTGTCTGACTTCAGGATTTGGTTTTTTTTGATAACTGATTTTTGATGGTATCTGCTAGCATTGCTATTTTATTACTTCCTTCCAAGGCTTTGAGGCTTGGGTGGTATCATGCACAATCAGAATAAGGTATAGATTTAGTAACAAACCTTAATATGTACACACGGCCACTGCTGCTTATTCTTCTTATTTCTTTAGGGCGCAATCCTATCGAGATGCCAGTAAGCCCCCGAACTCGGAGGCGTATGGCTATCGGAACTGGGAATCTGAAAAATCATTCTTCCCGCCCTGCCAGCAGCAGCTCAGAAGGACATTGGATACCCGGAAGCCTCCGAGATTGGAAGCTTCTGACTAGAAGGCATCAACCCTATGAGGTTGCACCACCGTTATGCTAGCAGCCCTTTCAGTGCCTTCTCTCAACTGAATGGAGAGCAACCCTACTTTCCTGGTGTGTGTGCATGATCTGTCACAGAGCATTCACTACATCTAAAGCCCTGACCCATCACAGTGGCTAGTGGAGGAAGCGTTGTAGGGGGTGGTTTTGAGCTGGCTTTAAACAACCGCCACCTTCCATTGAAACCAGTGGGTGGGAGTTAACTAAGCCATCTCTGGGTCTGGTGTAGTTATAATACCGGCTTGGGGACATAGCAGGGGAATGAGGATCCTGTGGGCCATGGCCTCCTCAGACATGCCCACATAATGCTGCAGCAGCAACCCTGTTCTTCTACCCCCCACATCACACCGTGGGCAGGCCAGCCACGGCAGTGGACCTTTCTGCACTGCACTGAGGCGGACGCCCTCCCAGGGACCACGGGATCACAGCCTAAATAGACATATATCTCAAAGGCATCTATTACGCAACCCAAGTGAGGAGAATGCTTCCTGCCCCCACAACCAGTTGGAGAGATGGGCGACGCTACAGACAAGTCCGCCTCACCTCTCGCCCCTGCTCGCGACCTCTGTTCCCAAATGGTTGGAATCCCCCAGCCTGCGAAGAGGGTGTCAGCATTTCAGCACTACTCAAATTCCTTGCCAGCCATTAAGCTCATTGGATGTCCTAGAGCAGGGGGTGGGCAACATGCAGCTAGGACACACGTTTGATCCGTCCCGTCTGCGTTTTGCGGATTGTCAGAGGTGAGGTGTCTTTCATTGCATCGTACACTCATGGACGGAATTGGATTGTGTACAAGATTTTGTCATTCCCGGTTGCAAATCTGTGTTTGCTCTAATGTACACTTGTGCAAATGTGCATGAGCGCAAATGCATACTTAGCAGAAATCCCTCCAAAAGTTAAAACAACAACAACAACAGTCTGCAACTTGGGAAAAGCTGTTCTTTTCCTGCAGGTCGGATTCACAGAAATCTGAGCTCATTTGAATTCCCAATGCGTAAGCAGGACAGTGGAGTAGCTGCATCGTGGTGCGCTGGCAGACTTTGATGTTTTGGCTGTACAACCCTGCAGAGGCAGTGTCAGGGGGCATCCCACTAGGGCTGGAGCCCCGACTCTTTCATTTGGAGCCATGCATCTCTGGGAGGCCCCACCACCTGCCCCACCACCCTGCTGTCCAGGGGCACTTGCTGAAAGATAGGTCCAGGGGCCCTGACGATCTCTGTTGCATCTGATCCCCCTGGATTAGCTGGCTTTTGGCCCACATGTGCTTCATCCTCCTGCTGCCCCCCCTTGAATCTTTCTGCCTGAGGTTTTTTTTTTCCTGAAACCAAATGCCCTCCTCTCCCCTGTCTGTACATCCCTTTTTACAAATAGGGGTATCCTTAGGAGACAGGGTTTTTCAAAGACACGCACAGAGAGAGAGAGAGAGAGAGAGAGAGAGAGACTTAAGAGTATACGTATATTAGCATATGCAAATGTGTGCTTTTTTTTTTTTTTTTTGGTCCTGTGGGCCTGAGCCCAAGATCTTTTCGGTCCCTAGCACCGCCCCTGCCACCCTGAGGTTCAAGAAGGAAATTGGGATACAAATGTGATAAACAAATGTGACAGATATTATGAGCCCAAAATGTTTTTCTCAAATCTGCTGACACAAAGTGAGAGGGAATAATATCTGCCTTTCGGTCCCACCCTAAGCAGTGCTTCTTGAAATTAAACCCCAGTGAGCTCAGTAGGACTTGCTCCTTGGTGTTTACAATTGCAGTCTTAGCGTCACTCCTATCTCCACCACTAGATGGCAGTACATTACCAGCTAAATCCAAGGCCCTTCCTCGATAGCTGAAACACTTGTGAAATGCGGAATTTTCTTTCCTGTTCTTAAACACCTTCCAAACCCCAGGCCCTGATACTGTTTCTAATTTGTGAATAGGGAACTGGCAAGCCCTCACCAATTCACAGTGCTGTATCTTGGTCCTGTTTCCCATTTCCTGGTCTCTTTGAGTTAAGAAAAGGAGGCAGACACAGTTCCAGCGCTCTACAAAACACAGAAGAATCCCCAACAGCCAGATCCTTCAGCATGAATTAAGCAAGAGATGTATTATCTGTTGTGCTGCTACTTTGAGAAAAGATCTCAAGCAGCAATAAAGGGAGAAGGGAAGGATCTCTGCTGCCATCAAAGCGGGGAACACACACACACACACACACACACTTTTTTTTTTTAAATGCGTGGCTTTCGTTTGATTTATGCAACTGTAATTTATGGGATTGGGAGCAGATTCAAAGCAGGCTTTCAGCACATGGAAGCCAAAAGCACAGCAGCAGGCTTGTGGCACAATCTATGTTTCATTAGCGCAATAATCGGGCTACTTAAGTACTGCATGCAAAGCTCTTCAATTTGGCTGAGTGCAGAGTTCTTCACAGATGTTTTGTGTGAGAGAGATGTAGTTGCCTTCACAGTTAGAAGTATGTGTGGGGGAGCAGGGTTAAAGTTCTGGACTGGGACTCGGGAGATCCGGGTTCTAGTCCCCGCTCGGCCATGAAACTCACTGGTGACTTTGGGCCAGTCACTGACTCCCAGACTAACCTACCTCACGGGGTTGTTGTGACTGAGGATAACATGGAGAGGAGCAGGACCATGTAGGCCACCTTGGGTTTCTTGCAAGAGAGGGGGAAACGGCAGGATAGAAATGTAATAATAAATAAAATAAGATACTCCTCTTGAGTTAGCATTTCAAGTTTATTAGAGTTGAAATAACTTTTGAGTACACCCCTAACAAGATTCTTCCTCTGAGAAGGGAGAGAAATGCTAAACCAAGACGTGTGTGTATGGCTGGTTCAGGCCCCACTGGCTAGTTCCCATTACATCACTGTGGGAAAGTATAAATGTAATAATAAATGAATGAACATCCCAAAGCCTAAAGAGCATGGATACTCTGCAAGTCTAAGAGATCCCTCCCCACTCTATGTCCCATTATCCATTATCCATTTCGATGGGCAACTTCAAGGCCTCCGGGCTCTTCCTTCTGATTGTCCTTTAACTTCAACGGGACTTGGATTGGACTTTCAACGGGACTTGCATTTCTCTGGAGCAGTGTTCTCCAACCTTGGGTCCCCAGATGTTTTTGGCCTGCAACTCCCAGCATGCCCCAGCCAGCCAAGGTTGGAGAACATTGCTCTGGAGTATTCCATTCATGCGCCAGGTCCAAACATGGGCACCTGGAGAGAGGTGTTTGTGGTGGCCTGGGCCGGATTTAGTGACAGGTAATCCAGGCTTGGATTAGAGAGAGGGTCTGTCATGGTCAATCTGCTTGACTACCCACCAACAGCTGACAGAAAGAGTACAAACTGTTGGGAAGGCACGGGCAAGTACAAGAGCAACATGTCAGGAGGAGAAACGTTGAGGGAAGTGAGAATGTTTTAATAGGATTAGCAGAGTTGCTCAGAGACATTTTGCATAGTCCTGCTGCTCACCCAACCATATGCTGAGAACGAGGATTTCACAGTCCAGCATGCAATGAATCAATATGGCATCGCTTCCATGCTTATCCAGGACCAGCATCAGCCCTCTCAGCATCCTTGGGCTCCTGCCAGAGCCTCAGAAAGCAAAACCAAAAATGCCTCCCTCCCAGCTCACAGGCACTCAGCAAGCAGCAGCGCAGGGAAGCCCCAAGGGCGGAAGTCCTGGCTACGTCCTCGAGGGGGGGCTTCCCAAGAAGCGCAAGCAGCCGGAGCGGCTGCAAGGACAGAACGGGGGGGGGGGAATGAGGAGAGAAGGAGCGCGCACACCCCTCAGCCACCTCCTTACAGGAAGAGGCAGAAGAACGACTGCCTCTTTCTCAGGGAAGCGAATGAAGAGGTTGCGAAAGGGCAGGCGAGGTTTCGGCATACCTAGCACTATCGCCCGCCCGCTCTGCTAAGCACTAATGTAGGGATGTGTGCGGATCTCGTTCGGAGGGGGGTAGAAGTCCGGTGAACTTGCTGCTGGGCTCGACCCCCCCCCCCAAGCTCCACTCGACCTACCTGCTTTTTTGACTCGTGTTCTCCCGAGCCGAGCTGGGGAAGCGATGTCCAGGTTCCTGCTGGAGTGCTTTTTACATAGAAAATGGCGTAAGATACGCTAAAAATGGCCACGATTTGTGCAAGTTTTGCTGCCGGGGGGGGGGGGGAAGCACTTATGGGGTTTTCTGTCTCGGGTGCCTGTGACGGACAGCTGGAGTTCCTCCCCTCCCTACCGGAGTGTCGAAAGCCAATCACAGTGCTTGAAATGTTGGCGAAAGGGGCAGAGCTATAAAGGGCAGCTGAAAAAAATGATCATGCGGGGTTGTTGTTGTTTTTTGGGGGGGGGAATGGAAGGAGTGAGCTGTGTGTGGAGGAACTACATCTGCCTAGATTTGAGTTACAGGATCCTTTCAAGCTCAGCGAGCACATGAATTAGACTTTGTTTCTAGTGGTGAAACATAAACTTCTTCTGTTTACCTGTAACCCTTGGTCAGGGATTGATTAAACGAGGGATAGAGCGCACTCACATCCTTATTGGTGACCTGGGTATCGGCTGGTGTCTAGGGGAGAATTGTGAAGGGAGTGCCCAGTACAGAGGGCTGAGCATCTTCTATATGTCCGGAGAGGGAGGCAATATTTGCCTGAGGGCAAATATAAGCACCTCTGGGTAGGCCTGAGTTCAGAGCCCAATAGCGTGAGGGAGTGAGCTAGATCCTCAGAAGTTGGAAGCAGAGGCGGTTGAGAACCAGAAAAATGCTCGGGTACACACGAGACAGCGGGGTTTGGTAAACTGGTGGCAGCGGTGACATCCCTCTCTGTCCCGAGCCATGTTTCATAGTACCCAAGGCCAGCCAAGTTATTTTGGCGCTGTTGCCAGTATAGACAGTGTCTACACTTCCAACAGTGCCAAAATGACTTGGCTGGCCTTGGGTACTATGTAACATGGCTTGGGTGTGTGTGTGTCATTTGCTACCTTGCCTCAGGCAGAAAAATGTCTTGGGCCGGCCCTGAGAATGCCTGTGGTATGCTGTACTCTCTGCGTGCTGACTGAGGATAACAGAGGTAGCCTGGGGGGCGGGAGTTATCTTAATGTCTCTCTTATCACTGCAGGGATGGGGAGAGAGTTTGTTAGCTCTTAGGAATTCCTGCCTAAAGTACACTGCTGCCAAAGGCCTCCCTCAGCCCTTCAACTCAGGAGTTAAAAGCCTAAGTACCAATTTAATCAAAGGGTTGACTGTTTTCTTCCAGCACCTTCTTTTCCTCGCCACTCATCGATCGGCAGAGAAGAAAAATGACTGCCAGCTCCTGATAATGAACCATGGTCCAATATTTCATTCCCAGGTGTGAGAATAAATGCCCCTTTGTACGAGAAGGGATCTCCTCGGCATTAGCCAGGGCCCATAAATCACCGTTACCCTGAAGAACGGCATTCCTCTCTCAACTGTCCAGGCAAGAACTCGCATCTGTCTGGAATAGTTCAGCCTGCCTGCCTCTTCCCGGAGACGCAATAAGCAATGTGTCACCGTTCCTGCTACATCATTGCAAATCTCTTCACATGTCTGTCGAGGGAAGTTACAGCTGTGTCGTTTGGAACAATTCAAATAAAATTAAAACGGTCAGGTTTGTGCTCGTGTGATTACAAGATCTGAATCTGTTGGAAAAGGAATGCCAAGAAGCATCCTTTATATGAACAGACTGCAAGCCATCCAAAAGAAGAGGAAACTGGTGCAGGGTGGCAAGGCAAGCATCATGTTTTCAGAGTGATTTTCTCCCAAACCACCTCGGTTGCCACAGCCCCAATGTGAATTTGAAAGCTGGATATCCAGACAAACAAAATGAAGGGAACGTAAGGGAGACACACCTGCTTTCTGTGTTTTAGAATATTTTTAAATACCAGCAGATGTTAGTTCTGTATGCTCCCATCACCATCAGAGGCACGTTTGGTAGGGAACTGAGATAGGGCCTTCTCCGTGGCTGCTCCTAGGCTTTGGAACTTTCTGCCAAAGGAGGTGAGGTTGATGTTTGTTGGCTGCCTTGAGGGGCAGTTTTGGCAGTAGAGTAGTGTAACAATATGAAAGAACTGCTGTGTTTGGCCTGTATGGGTTGTGCTTCCTGGGAGGAGCCAGGATGTAGTTGAGGGCAACACCCACTGCTTCTGGCTTGAGGAGAGAGAGGCCACAGCTTGAAAGAGCTCTGCAGAAAGGCTTTTGTTCAAATAAAACTTGGGGGTTTGTTTATAAAGCAGAGTCTGTTTGGTTCTGTGGGGTGCAACCCACCACCTCTGAAACCACTAGAATATTACTTTAAGAAAGTTGGTAATGCCACAACCACAAATGCCTCTCCAGCTGCCCATGCTGTCTGGACCTGGTGCATGAATGGAACACTCTAGAGAGTGTATTGCTTTGGAAATGGATAAAGGGACATAGGCGGTGGGGGGGGAGAGATCTCTTAGACTTGCAGAATGCAGAGTCTCCGTGTTCTTTAAGCTTTTGGGATATTTATTTTTTTCCAAAGTGATGTAATGGGAACTAGCCAATAGGGGCCTGAACCAGCCATAAACACAGATCCTGGGTTGGCATTTGTACTGGGAGTTGCGGAGATGGCGAGGAGTACAGGAGTGTGGTACAGAGTTCTGCCTCTATGCTCCAGGTTTGCTTTAAGAAAGCTAATCAGCAAACGGCCTTGGCTACTTGGCTGCTTGCCAGCCTGATGCAATCAAGAGCAACTCACCCAGGTGTGACCTGGCTGCTGGCCAGAAGGATGACACCTGCAAACAGCACAGGTGCTAGCAATGAAGCACGAGATCTGCAACCCAAGGAGCTTGGTGCTAGAAGAGTATTTAAGATGAGCAAGTGCAGACTGAGGGTGTGCTTGTTAGTGGTGGTCATTAGTGGCAGTTGGTTGGTTGGTTGCGTGTGAAGTACTGAAGAACTGGAAGGAGCGAGAAGGAGCAGAGGAAGCTGTGCCGAGAGCCCTGCAGATGCCCAGCGTGGAAAACCAATACCCAGGCAGAGAGCTGCTGGACCTAGCATTCGGGTTGGTTGAACAGTGACTGTGCAACCAAGGGGTGGGATTTCCACCAGGGAACTGGGAGGATAGCATTGTTGTACATCAGGCTCAACTTTACAATAAAAATGCTTGGCTTTGACTTCCTTGAGGAGTATTTATTATGGGCAGAAAATCCCGCAAAGAACCTTTGCCAATCCCTTTTGGGGATCCTGTGGCAAAACAGCATTTCTCTCTCTTTTCAGAGGAGGAATCTTATTAGAGCTGAACTGAAAGTTATGTCAACTTGAAACGCTAACTCAAGAGGTGTGAGTATTTATTTTATTTATTATTACATGTATATCATGCCTTTTTTTCCCCTTGCAAGGAACTCAAGGTAGCTACATGGTCCTTATTTCATAGATTTCATAGATCACAGAGTTGGAAGGAGCCTACAAGGCTACTGAGTCCAACCCTCTTCCTCTCCATTTTTACCTCACAACAACCCTGTGAGGTAGGTTAGGCTGAGAGTCAGTGACTGGCCCAAAGTCACCCAGTGAGCTTCATGGCCAAGTGGGGACTAGAACCCGGATCTCCTGAGTCCCAGTCCAGCACTCTCACCACTACACATACTGGCTCTCCAGTATGCCTGCTACAGGCAAACACCACCTGTAGTCCCAAACCCAGGTATGTGCTTCTGATAAAAGGCAAGAGAAGCTCATGTTTCCCCCAATCTGTCTACACTCTTCTTATTCCTCTCGACATTCTGCTGCCCTCCTTCCTAGGCCGAGAGGTTAGATGCCCTTCACTGTGGGAACCTGTTTTAGGGGACAGCAGACCCAATTTATCCCCATATTTCTTTATCCACTTTGAGCAAAATATGAAAACTTTGAAGCGGCATGCTGAAAACGGGTTGACTTTCCTCCCACTCGACCGCATTATAAAGTATCTTGGTGTATGTAATTTATTTATTATGGAAAGCACACTGCTCTTATGCACCAGCATCTGTTTCCCAGAGAGATCCCGTCCTCCTAAGAAACTCAACAGCCAAGGCACAGTACAGCATCGTGAGGTCAAGAGATTTACTCAAGGTCAGGCCATAAGTCACTGGTGGAGGCTCCACTGGGACTCTCAAAACTCAAGGTCCTTTGTTTGGACTAGGAGATACCTTAATCCTTCCTGCACAGTTTATGGAGAGAGGGGGGGGGGGAACAGCTGCAGCCTTACAACACAAATGTGGACAACCTGGAGATTGCTGAATCTTGTACATTTTATTTATTCATCACCACTGAATCCCACTCCTCTTTGAAGGAGGTCAAAGACAGGCTATCATTGGTTATCCATTTTAGCCTCATGGCAATCCTGTGATCAGGCTGAGGGAGAGTGCCTTCTTCAAGTGAGCATCACGGCTGAGCAGGGATGCTCAGTTTGATCTACCCAGTGCTACGGATGGGTGAGAATTTGGGCCCAGTTTGGTTTTGATAAGGATTTGCCAAAGTTTGCAAAGTTCTCCATATTTGGGACAGAACGAACCTGAGTTTTAAAAGAAAATCAAATAAGGGAGAAACCAAAACTGACACATCCATCCAGGCCCAGGGTTTTTATTTATTGTATTTATTATATTTATATCCTGCCTTTTTTTTTCCTGCAAGGAACCCAAGGTAGCTTACATAATCATCCTCCTCTTCTCCATTTTATCCTCACAACAACCCTGTGAGGTAGGTTAGGCTGAGAGTCAATGACTGGCCCAAAGTCACCCAGTGAGTTTCATGGCTGAGTGGGGACTAGAACCCAGATCTCCCGAGTCCCAGTCCAACACTCTAACCACTACGTCACGCTGGCTCTCCTACATCACACTGGCGTCGAGTGTATTGAACCATGTTAGTGCTGAATTAGGGTTGCCACCTCTCTCTTTTTCCGTCAGGCTCCTCATCTTTAACTGCTACCATGCAGACGCAGGTACAGCATGGTCCTCTCTGTGCTGGGAATAGCTGTACCTATTGAATTGAGCTGCTGCTGATGGGTGAAAAATTCATTTCAGTTCATTTTTGAGAAGAATGTACCTAAATTTATGAATTTCTCCGCATTTGGGACACAAAGAACTTGAGATGTAAAGGATTTACATATGGGAGAAAGAGAAATGGAGAGATTTGCCCATCCCCAACTCAGTCCCACTCCAATGGTCTGTCAGTGACATGCTGGCCCTGCACTAGATCAGACCTGGACAACTTGGGACTCACCCAGCCGTCCAACCAAATGCAGCCAATCATAGAATCATAGAAAAGTAGAGTTGGAAGGGGCCTACAAGGCCATCGAGTCCAACCCCCTGCTCAATGCAGGAATCCAGGTCAAAGCATCTCTGACAGATGTCTGTCCAGCTGCACCTTGAATGTCTCCAGACTGGGAGAGCCCACCACCTCCCTAGGTAGTTGATTCCATTGTCTTATTGCTCTGACAGTCAGGAAATTTTTCCTGATGTTTAGGTGGAATCTAGGTTCCTGTAACTTGAGCCCATTATTCCGTGTCCTGCAAACTGGGATGAACGAGAAGAGATCTTTGCCCTCCTCTGTGTGACATCCCTTCAAATACTGGAAGAGTGCGATCATATCTCCCCTCAGTCTCCTCTTCTGAAGGCTAAACATGCCCAGTTCTTTCAGTCTCTCCTCATAGGGCCTTGTTTCCAGTCCCTTTATCATCCTTGTTGCCCTCCTCTGAACCCTCTCCAGTTTGTCTATGTCCTTCTTAAAGTGAGGTGCCCAGAACTGGACGCAGTACTCAAGATGAGGCCTAACCAGTGCCGAGTAAAGGGGAATTATCACTTCCCGCGATTTGGAAGCTATACTTCTATTAATACAGCCCAAAATAGCATTTGCCTTCTTTGCAGCCACATCGCATTGCTGGCTCATATTCAGTTTGTGATCTACCACAATTCCAAGATCCTTCTCACTTGTAGTATTGTTGAGCCAAGTGTCCCCCATTCTGTAACTCTGCATTTGGTTTCCTCTCCCTAGGTGCAGCACTTGGCATTTATCCCTATTAAATTTCATTCTGTTGTTTTCGGCCCAGCGCTCCAGCCTATCGAGGTCACTTTGAATTTTGTTTCTGTCTTCCAGAGTATTAGCTGTTCCACCCAACTTTGTGTCATCTGCAAATTTGATAAGCATTCCCTGTACCTCCTCATCCAAGTCATTAATAAAAATGTTGAAGAGCACCGGGCCCAGGACTGAGCCCTGTGGTACCCCGCTCGTTACCTCTACCCAGTTTGAGAAGGAACCATTGATAAGCACTCTTTGAGTCCGATTCTTTAGCCAATTGTGGATCCACCTGATAGTTGTTCCATCTAGCCCACTCTTAGCTAGCTTACTAATCAGGATATCATGAGGCACTTTGTCGAAAGCTTTGCTGAAGTCCAGATATATAATGTCCACAGCATTCCCACAGTCCACAAGGGAGGTTACCCGATCAAAAAATGTGATCAGATTAGTCTGACAGGATTTGTTCTTGACAAATCCATGCTGGCTTCTAGTAATCACTGCATTGTTTTCAAGGTGCTTGCAGACTGACTTCTTTATAATCTGCTCAAAAATCTTCCCAGGGATTGATGTCAGACTGACTGGCCTATAGTTCCCAGGTTCCTCCTTCTTGCCCTTTTTGAAGATGGGAACAACATTTGCCCTCCTCCAGTCGTCTGGCACTTCACCTGTCCTCCATGATTTCTCAAAGATAATAGACAGTGGTTCTGAGAGTTCTTCTGCCAGTTCCTTTATTACTCTAGGATGCAGCTCATCAGGCCCTGGAGATTTAAACTCGTTCAGAGTAATCAGGTGCTCCTTGACCATTTGCCTATCAATCTCAAGCTGCAATTCTGCCCCTTCAGTCTGCACTTCAGGTTTGCCAGGGGGGTCATAGACCCTCTTCTGGGAGAAGACCGAGCCGAAGTAGGAATTGAACACTTCTGCCTTTTCTTTGTCTTCTGTTATCAATTTGCCATCCTCATTGCGTAGTTGAACCACCAGTTCTTTCTTCTGTCTTTTACTGTGCATGTATCTGAAGAAAGCTTTTTTGTTGCTTTTAGCATTCCTCGCTAACCTTAGCTCATTCTCAGCTTTAGCCTTCCTGACACTATTCCTGCAGTTCTGTGCTACCTGCCTGTACTCTTCCCCTGTAGCCTGTCCTTCCTTCCACTTCCTATACGTGTCCTTTTTTGTTTTCAGGTCATCTTTGAGTTTATTCTGAAGCCACATTGGCTTTTTCTGTTGCCCTCTGCCTTTTTTCCTTGTGGGAATTGTTTGCAATTGTGCCTTTAAAATTTCCTTCTTTAAAAACTCCCACCCCTCCTGGGCTCCCTTTCTCGTGAGAGTCACTTGCCATGGGATCTTACTAATCATTGTTCTGAGTTTGTTAAAATTGGCTTTCCTAAAATCCAGGGTACGTGTTTGGCTACACTCAGCTTTTGCTTCTGTTAGAATCAAGAACTCTAATATAACATGGTCACTTTCCCCCAGAGTTCCCGAAACTGCCACTTTATCCACTAACTCATCTCTGTTGGTTAGAATCAGGTCAAGGATAGCCGATCCTCTAGTTCCTTCCTCCACTTTCTGTAGGAGGAAGTTATCAGCAACACAGGTCAGGAATTTCTTGGAGGGGCCATGTTTGGCTGAATAAGTCTCCCAACAGATATCAGGGAAATTGAAGTCTCCCATTACTACCACATCGTGCCTCCTTGAAACAATGGCAATTTGCTTTTCAAAAGTTCCATCCTCATCTTCTCCTTGATTGGGTGGTCGGTAGTAGACTCCAACCGCCATGTTCGTTTTATTCTTTGCCCCCTTTATTTTAACCCAGATGCTCTCAATGGGGCTGCCAAGCTCCTCTTCCTGTATCTCTGTGCAGAGATACGTATTTTTAACATACAGTGCAACTCCACCTCCCTTTCTGTTGCTTCTGTTCCTTTTGAACAAGTTATACCCTTCAATTGCTGTATTCCAGTCATGGGAGTCATCCCACCAGGTTTCAGTTATCAAATGCAGCCAACTAGCTATCTCTGCCTCCTCTTTTTGCTTTCAAGTCCCCAATGGGCCACGAGGCATGACTGGTAAGCTGCACTCAGCCTGGTGGGTCACAGGTCGTGCAGGCCCCCTGTAGATCAGAACTCTCCAACAGTGCTTACTTAATGGGGCCCTTCATCTTCACAATTATGCCTGTGTGTGTATCGTTCAGCTCACGATCTGGCACTGTCAGCACAAGCCTCTGCATTGTCTACCCAGAAGCAAGTCTCATTCAGTTCAGTTGGGCTTACTCTCAGGTAAGTGTGCATCGGAATACAGCATAGACCGTTTTCTTCCCACTATTAGCAGTCTTTATTGTGGCATTACCCTTTTCCTGTGCGTTAGGTGCCTTCACAACAGGCACTGGTCAGGTCCACACAACATATTCTCCATGCACATGACTAGTTCTGTTTCTCTTGGGCATGTGCTCACATGGGCAATTGCAACATATGAATTGGACAAAACAAGGGTTTGGATGGCTTCTGTTGCTATGATTTTCCAGCTTCTTCAGTTGCAGGACTTGCTGCTGGCCATAGCTGTCATAGTGTGGTTCACATCTTGCGTTTATTCACACAGTGCATTCCTGGGAATAGATAGGACTGCTCACATAGGTATCATAGAATCATAGAAAAGTAGAGTTGGAAGGGGCCTACAAGGCCATCAAGTCCAACCCCCTGCTCAATGCAGGAATCCAGGTCAAAGCAACTCTAACAGATGGCCATCCAGCTTCACCTTGAATGCCTCCAGAGTGGGAGAGCTCACCACCTCCCTAGGTAATTGGTTCCATTGTCTTATTGCTCTAACAGGATTTTTTTCCTGATGTTCAGGTGGAATCTGGGTTCCTGTACCTTGAACCCATTATTCCATGTCCTGCAAACTGGGATGATTGAGAAGAGATCATGGCCCTCCTCTGTGTGACAACCCTTCAAGTAGCAACTATTTTATGTGAATCACAAGCTATTCTGCATAATTTGTATAATGATCTTATGTGTTCCTCTAATATGCATTTCAAATATGAACATTCTGATACTCTTAGAAATGTCACACCTACCATTTTTGATTCAACTGTGGGAAAGTCCTCACCAGAGTAGGAGAGCTTGGATCGCAAACTGATGGTCTATGAGCAATAACACCCATATTTAAGACTGCTGTTCATAAGACCATATCAAAGCATATTCTCTACAAAGCATTCTCACAATACTAATATATTTCTCCCCTTCCTGTGTCATGCTACAAATATTTGTTTGCTTTATTAATAAAATGTGTTAAGTCACATTTGGGGCAAACTTTGGGCACTCACTGTAACATACAACATATAACTAAAGCCACATCTTAAAGAACAATAGTATTAAAACAACCTATAACTAGCAAAACAAACAAACAAACAAACCTGAGCAGCATTAAATTTCAGCGAATGTTACAACTGACACTAGGTCATAAGAATATAAGAAGAGCCATGCTGGATCAGACCAAGGGTCCATCTAGTCCAGCATTCTGCTCACACAGTGGCCAACCAGCTGCCCTCAGGATCCCACCAGCAGGACATGAGTGCAAAAGCACCCTCCTGACCATATTTCCCAGCACCTGGTGTACATAGGCATACTGCCTCTGATACTGGTCAGAATGCAGTTGTAAATGGGAAGCTGTCAAACTGAAGATGGAAACTAGGCACTTACCTAGTACAGGCCTGTGGCTCACACTGGCTCAGCTTGTTTGAGTGTGGAAAGCTAAGCAGGGCCAGGCCTGGTTATTACTTGGATGGGAGACCCCTCCTCTAGTTTCCTGCATTGTGCAGGGGGTTGAACTCGATAGCCTTGTAGGCTCTTTCCAACTCTATGATCTATGAAATCTATGAAAACCCCACCCCTCCCCAAAAGATAGGATTAGGTTGGAGCTAACATTGTCACTCCTTCTGTTCAGGGAGTGATGGCACTGGATTCAACCCAATGGAGGCAACAAATGAGCATGCCTTGGGAGAGCTGGGCAACACTACAGCATGTATTCCTCCCTCAGCTACGTCACTGGATGTCCTATCAGGTTAAACATATTGACTGATGGAATATAGGAAGCTGCCTTATACTGAATCAGACCATGTAGCTCAGTGTCATCTGCACTGGCTCACAATGGCTGTCCAGGGTTTAAGATGGAAGTCTTTCTCAGCTCTACCCAAAAATGTCTTGGATTGAACCTAGGACCCTTTGCATGCAAAGCATGTTCTCTACCACTGAGCTACAGCCCTTCTGGATGATCACTGGATGCAAATGATCACTGGACAATGCGGATGCTTGTAGATTCTATTTTGTCTGTATTTCTAAGCGAACAGGCCTGATTCGTACTTCCTAGACTAATACCCAGATCAGAATTCACACATCTCTCCAAAAATTGACCAAAATGTATATTTTAGGATAAAATGCATACAAAAATGATTTTTAAAAAAACCCCAAATACATTAAAGATAATGTGAATTTTCATGCATTTTAAAAAACAAATTAAAGATTTGATCAAAGATTGATGCAGAACTGGAATGGACTTATGTGAAGCTAACATTGACTGGAAATACATGGATCATTGTATTACCAACTTTATTGTATGCCTGCAAAACATGGACTTAGACTATCTATAAACGTCACTTCCATCTCCTTGAAAGATTTCATCAATGTTGCCTCCGGAAAATCCTGCGAATTACTTGGGAAGATAGGCAAACAAATGTCAGTGTACTGGAAGAAGCAAAGACTACTAGCGTTGAAAAAACCATCCTTCAACGCCAACTTCAGTGGACCGGTCATGTTGTTCGAATGTCTGACTGCCATCTCCCAAAGCAGTTACGTACTTTATTCCCAACTCAAGGATGGAAAGAGGAATATTGGTGGTCAGTATAAGAGGTTTAAAGATGTTCTTAAGGCTAATCTAAAAAAAGCAATATAAACATCAAAAACTGGGAAACTCTGGCCCATGAACGATCTAACTGGAGGTTGGCCTTTCACAAAGGTTCCATGGACTTTGAAGAAGCCCGAGTGCAAGGTGAAAGGGAGAAACGTGCTAAGCGAAAAGCACGTCAAACGAATCCTTTACAGGACCATCTTCCATCTGGTAACCTGTGTCCTCACTGTGGGAAGCTGTGTGGATCTAGAATTGGCCTCCACAGTCACTTACGGACCCATCGCTAGAGTCTACACAATTTTTTAGGATTTCCTCTTTTTATAATTTTCTTTTAGTAATTTTATCCTGGAAGACAATCTTACTCGGTCATGAGTGATTGCCTATAAAAAAATTGGACAACCACTCTTATTCCTGGCTTTCCTTCCAGAATTGCAGGCACTGCCTTTTTTCATAACCTAAGAAAGCTCTGATGACGGGAAACAGAGCCACGAAATAGTGATTTAATTATTTCGCATGAAACGCTTGCCACCTTTTTTGAGCCAGGGTGGAGATTCTAAATGTTAATGCCTCTCCGCACCTCATACAGTTGAGTGATTCCTTTTAACGAAGAGCTGTTACAAACTAATCTCGAAGTGCAACGAAGCAAATGTTGGGGGAATTTGCAAACCTTCTAATAAGTCCTTAATCATTCCAGGACCCATCATCTCTTTGGGAGCTCACAACCCACACGCAGCAGCACCACATCTGTCAATTCAGCCCTGGAGAGAGGCCAGCGCTTTAATTTTCGATTGTAATATTGGAATTTTCTACCAACGTCAGTCACAAAATGTTTTGAAGCGCTCGGCGCTAATCTACAGTGTCAGCAAAACCATTTGCCTAACATTATTGTTTTGACACTGAGAGTAATAGAAATGATTAAGCCAGGAAGAGAGCGGTGTGTATTTGACTGCTGTCAGCTACTGAACCACAATAGCCCAACACACAGACGCTATTGAGCCGATGAAACGTGAAACTCACAAATGCGGCTGCAGAATGTTCACAACCACAACACCATATTACTTCAGTCCTTTACTTGCAGTTGAGAATTGTTTAGTCTTGATCAGGTAGGAGGAATTAACTTCATTCAAAAGCACTTCCCTCTCTCTCTCTCTCTCTCTCTCTCAACTGAAAGACCTAGAAACCAAATATGGTGGACTTTGTTTAGTTCACTGCATTCTCAAACATGTTCATAGACCCCAGTCTGTTCCTCCCACACCACCCATCCGAAGGAATGATGCATTCAGATGTGGGGATGAAATTATACAGGATAGTTGTCTTGTAAGGAGTAGGATTCACATCATGTCTCTTCTGCCTATGGTTCTTTGCTATGGTTCTTCTTTGCAAAGAAAAGACGGGCATAGCCCAAAAAGAAACGTCACCACATGTGGCTTATGCTGGCTCAGCTTGTCTGAGTGTGGAAAGCTAAGCAGGGTCAGGCCTGGTTATTACTTGGATGGGAGACTGCAACAACACGGTCCCTTATACTTTAGGACCAGGCTCATAAACCCTTCTCAGGCTAAGCATCAACACTTAAAAACCTGAGGGGAGGGTCAAATAAAACCTTTCCCCTTCTAATGAGGGAAAAGATTAATACTGGTTATTAGGATCTATTTTAAATTTATGATACTGTGGGTACAAAGGTGTGTGTGTAGATTTAAAAGTAATGCAGGTTAATAACGCCAAGCTGACACATAGGATTTGGGTAGCAAACAAAATAAAAATAAATTTATTTTAATTATCAAAATCTTAGTTCCAGAAAATAAACCTGCCTACACCAAACACTTTATAATTAACCTAAGTCCCTATAACTCCAAATACTCTCACTCATACAATCACTGATGCCTCTTAAATTCCTGACAAGACACAAATAACCCACCTAACTCCCAAACTCTCTAACACTCCCAACACACTACAACCAACTCTCCACTTCTTAACTCACTCAACAACCCCAACCACCTAAATTAACCCTGACATCACTCAAACACTCCTTATATACTCCTCCCCCCACCCTCTCCAAGACATCACAAACCACACCCACTCAGTTCAACATGCTATACTCACTAAATATACTAAAGCAGACATACACTAGAGAACTGAATTGTGGAGTTACACCACAGAGGCCCCTCCTCTAGTTTCCTGCATTGAGCAGGGGGGTTGGACTCGATGGCCTTGTAGGCTCCTTCCAACTCTATAATCTATGAAATCTATGTTTCTTAGCCATTGGGTGAGCTCAATTTCCCTCAAACTTTCAGAATTCAATGGACCCTATCCCCCAAGCAGACTGCACTCCTGTGCCTCCCTTAAGCATGCCTTTAACATACGAGACGTAGGGTGGCCACGTGTCCTCTTTTACAGAGAACAGTCCTCTTTTTGAAAGGCTGCCAGAAAACCACCCTCTATTTCAGGGCTGTCCAACCTTGGGTCCCCAGATGTTTTTGGCCTACAACTCCCAGCATGCCCCAGCCAGCATAGGCATGCTGGGAGTTGTAGGCCAAAAACATCTGGGGACCCAAGGTTGGACAGCCCTGCTCTATTTGAAGGCTGCCCAGTCCAAGTCTTGTTTAAAGATAACCATGAGAATGGTTGCCCATCAACAGCTAGCACCTGGACAGCAAGCTGAATGGGCAAGCACACAGGTCCCCTGGTCACAGTCTTCCACACTACGGTGAAATGTACTGTATTTCTATTGAAATTATAATAATAATTTCTAAATTTGCATCTATACTTATACATTTTATGCAAATCACCCACCTCTTTTTTCCTCCTTTTTGGTGATGCATTTCCTCATTTTTGGCGATTTGTAAGTGGCCACCGTACTTGAGAGAGTTTGCGTGAAACCCCGCTTCTCACATGTATATTCAAGAAACAAGAGTGGACACAAAAAAATACCGATGTTCACATATATTTCATATCTGAAGCAGCATGTCCATATTTTGTATTCAGGTACAATTCCTGAGTGCAAAAAATATCTTGGAGAAAGGGCCTGGGAGTGACCACAGTTCTTTATTAGGATCGCCAGCGTTTCAACCAGTCCTGTGCCCTTAACAGCAGCTGGGCATCCTGAAATTTATCTGATGAAGCTTTCCCCAACCCTTTCTCTCCATCCCAGAAAATCCTTTATTTTCTATGTTTTGGCATGTTGAGCCACTGTTAAAGGCACAAGAGGGCCCTTAAAAAAACCAAAAACTAGCGAAATTCAACTTTTAATTTTAAATAGCAGCTGGGGTTTCTAAGAACATAAGAGCAGCCATGCTGGATCAGACCAAAGGTCCATGTAGTCCAGCATTCTGTTCACACAGTGGCCAACCAGCTGCCTGTGGGAAACCCACAAGCAGGACATGAGTGCAACGGCACCCTCCTCCAGGGAGCCTTGGGGAGGTGTAGCTCTGTGGTAGAGCACCTGCTTTGCATGCAGAAGGTCCCAGGTTTACTGCCCAGCATCTCCAGGTAGGGTTGGGAAAACTCCTGCCTGAAACCCTGGAGAGCCCTGTCAGTCAGTGTCGGCAATACTAGTTAGCTTTCAGAAAGGTCTATGGTTAAACCATGGACCATACATATTCCTGGGTATGATTTAGCAAAGTACCGTGTTACATCAGTACAGTACCAAGACTCAGTAGACAGCATCTATCTGGATCTTAAGAACATAAGAAGAGCCATGCTGGATCCTACCAAGGGTCAATCTAGTCCAGCACTCTGTTCACACAGTGGCCGACCAGCTGCCCACAGGAAACCCACAAGCAGGACAAGTGCAGCAGCACCCTCCCGCCTATGCCCCCCAGCAACTGGTGTACTGCCTCTAATACTCAAGGTAGCATATAGCCAATCAGGACTGTTAGCCATTGATAGCCTCCTCCTCCATGAATTTGTCCAGTCCCCTTTTAAAGCCTTCCAAATTGGTGGCCCCTCACTACATCTTGTGGAAGTGCATCCCATAGTTTAACAATGCGCTGTGTGAAGAATTCCTTAATTCCTTAATTATCAGGAGTGCAGCAAGCAGGGAGGGGGAGCTTAACCCTTTCCTCCCCTCCTGAGATCCTGATGAAAATCACTCCTCAGAAGCTGCCATTTGCTGCCAATGGGGGATCTCTTTCCAATACAAATAGCAGCTTCAGAGGAGTGATTTTCATCAGGACCATGTTCAATGCAAAGACACATTAGATAATAGCGAATCCTTCTTGGAGGAAGTAAGAACTTTTGTGGTGTTCTTTCTTTCTTTCTTTTATTAAACATCTTAAGAATGCAGGCCACCAATAAACTCAGAGAACCATCTCCCTTCTGACTTCATTCCTCTCTAACTGAGGCCTCCAGATTATTTATGAGCCCCTTCACATGGGCCGGCCTCAGCTACATTTATATATAGCAGCCCTAAAAGCATATTGAGTGTTTTGCGGCTGAAGCAAAATCTGTTAAGTGAGTTACATGATAAGTAAAAATAAAACTTAGTGAGTCTTGAAATAATATTATTTTTAAAAGTTGGGGGGGGGTTGAACAAACAGATTTGCATGTGGTTTTCCACATGTCCACTCACTCTCTCTCCATCCAACCCCCCCTCCCCACCCCACAGTTATTTTATAAGCTGTGGAGATTCAAGAGCCACGGGGACAAAACAGAAATCCAGAAATTGCAATAGCAGACAGTCTCTCCCTGCCTCCTAAAACTAAGGGGGATTATTATTTACACTGATGCAGTCCTACAGAGTTCCTGTGAGCCTCTCCTTTCCATGAGCACAGCAGACAAACTGCTGCCTTGTGGGGTGCCAGCAGTAATTCATTTTTTCTAAATGGAATAAATCTGAGGTTTCTAGACTCATTTGGCCCTCAGAGATGGGAGCCATTTTAAGTGTCTGAGCGTGCTTCATTCAGGGGTGCCTTTTTAGGGGCAGAGCAGAACAGTTCCCCGTGATTCAGACCACATGTGATTATTCCTGGGCAGCTCAGTCCCATGTGATCCCAACTCTTCTTCCTGCTGTTGTGCCACAACAGTGCTGGCATGACACCAGTATAATGGAGTCATAATCCAATATTTTACTATTGCACTTATATCCAGCCTTGTTTCCTCCAAGGAGCCCAAGGCGGCTCGCATGATCCTCCTCCTCTCCATTTTATCCTCTCAACAGCCCTGTGAGGCAGGCCATGCTGAGAGTCATCGACTGGCCCACAGTCACCCAGCGAGCTTCTTGGCCCAGTGGAGGCTGGAACTCGGATCTCCTGAGTCCCAGTCCAGCACTCTAACCACTACACCACACTGGTTTTCACTTCCAGCTGCAGCGAAGTCAAAAACACAGGGAAAGTAGAGGAAACCAGAGCTAACGTAGCAACACCAATAGCCACTAGTATGTCAGCATCCATAGCAATTCCTCCACCGCTGTCCAGTTGCAATATTGCACACTGAGGCGAGGGTGCCCCCAAAGCACACATGCAAGGAAGGCAGCAATCAATGCATGGTGACAGCAGAATACGTCTGTGACCTGAGCCTGCCCCACACACCTTTCAGACGCATACGCACAACACATGGCCAGGCACAGGCCACTGCCCTTATGCAGGGGAGAGGAGGGCAGGAACAGATAAGCACAACTTCCCATCTCCCCTCAGACTGGAGCTCAAATGTTCTAGCAACCCAGACAGCAGCAACCCATGAACAACCCACAGGTTCCAGGCTCAATTCAAAGTGCTGGTTTTGATCTTAAAAACCTTTCACAGCTTGAGACTGGGGTATGGCCACTTGTCTCCACATACACACCAAGATCTTTAACAGAGGCCTTTTTTCAGAGGCCCGCATAGGGTGGCCACTTACGAATCTCCAAAAAAGAGGAAATGCTTATGCATCCTCAGAATAGAGGACAAAATAGAACACTGATTTGCATAAAATGTGTATATGGTAATAGATAGATAGATAATCATTTAAATAAATAAATACAGGATGTACTTTTTATTTTTTGCAAGATTTATATACCACTCTAGATCCAATAAAGGATCCAAGCAATTTACAATTTTAAAAAAAGAGAAAAATCAATAACGGGCAGAGCTATCATATGGCCCCTAGACAGTATCTAGAGGGCCATAGGATTTTTCTGATTCCCAGAGCTGAGGTTGGAAAAGAACTCTGACCTCGGAGCAGGGGATCCCTGCTCGGATCCCCCCCCCAAGCCGCTGGCATGAAAAGAACCATGCCGGCTGCTTCTCCGAGGTCATAAGCGCAACCTCGGAGAAGTGGTAAAGAGGGCGTTCTGCGGGGCGGGGAGGGAAGGAGGCCGGGTCCGCCAGGATACGACATATCCTGGTGGCGCTCCACTCCAGCCTCCTTCCCGCCCTGTCTGAAGCACCACAGCTAGACGGCTGAAATCGGCCACCTAGCTGACTTGCACAGCGGGAGGAACAGGGAGGATGCCCATAATCCTCCAAGTTCGGAGGCTTTCGGGCATCTCCATTTGATTGCGCCCTTAATAAATACAGGACATACTTTTGATTGTTTTGATTTATTTACAGGACTTATATACTGTTCTACATCCAATAAAATATCTGAATGGCTGACAATAAGAAGGGGAGAGAAATAAATAAATAAATAAATAAATAGTCAAAATACAGAATTACAACCTTTAAAATCAGATCGTGCCAATAAAAGCAAGGCTGGTTAGTCAGGGGGAAGGCTTGTTTAAATAAAAATGTCTTCCGCAGGTGCTGAAAACAAAGCAATGTTGCTGCCCGCCTGACATCAACAGGCAGGGAGTTCCAGAGAGAGGGAGCCAATACTCCGAGGACTCTACTCTGAGTGGACTCCAAAGTGATGGCAGGTCCATGCGGAACCACCAGGGGTGCCTCATCTGATGACCTCCGTGACCGGGCAGGCTGGTAAGGGAGAAGGAGCTCTCTCAAATATCCTGGTCCCAAGTTGTTTAAGGCTTTATGCACCAATAACAAAACCTTGAACCTGGCCCAGCAGCAAATGGGCAGCCAGCCAGCGCAGTTCCCTCAGTGAAGGTGTTACATGCTGAAAAGGGGCAGCTCCTGACAACAGTCACGTTGCTGCAATCTGCACCAGCTGCCGGTTCCAGACCAAGCTTCAGTGCAGCCCCATAGAGAGCGCATTGCAGGAATTGCTCCCGTGTTTGTTGCTAGCTAGCTGGTGGCTGAAAAGAAACACAATTGTTGAATGGACGGGGAGTCGCTAGGGATGGGAGAGAAATTAGTTCCATTCGCATTTTAATGTGTACAAAAATGCATATATCGGGGGAAATGACAGTAAAATGCATTATATTCAGAAGATTGCTTGCAACAGATGTGTATATCAGGCAGAAATGCACACAAAAATTTGGAGAAATGTTCACGAAACTGCTTATCAATTTTCATGAGAACTTTAAAAAAAAAAAATTCTCAAAGTTTGGGATGAGCCGAACTTAAGAGTGGATAAATTTTGAACCTTTAAGACAAAAAGATTGGAAAAATGAGAAGCTGAGAGAAACTGATATTGACAGATTCATCCATCCCTGGGATGGAACACTTCATCCACAACAAAGTTATCTAAATGTTAGTCCCCCAAGGGATTTGATAGGCCTACATATCTGCCTGTAGCAACTGAGCTGTCCCCATTTGTATACAACCCCATCATGTTGAATAACATTTTCAGCACAGTAAAGATCTCACTTTTTCAAACACAACACTGTATAATCAAGTTGCTTCTCATATCTTACTGCTTCCTTTGGCTACACATTTCTCCAAATTTTTGTGTTCTACCAGAATTTGTTGTTAAAACTAAAAATGTAAAAGCATGGCATGGAGGGGAGAGAAAAGGTTGGAGAAAATACTTTTAATCATCTCTCCAAACAGGTTTAGATGATAAAATAACAAAGATTATACAGCACCTCTCTTGTTAGCATATATTAATGATTTAATAGGAGTAACAGAGATAAAATCAAGAAAGGACGAGGAATTGTAAATATCGTTTGGAAAATGAATGGGCTGATAAGTAAACATAAAGCAGTTAGAAGGTCACACAGGACAGCATTCCGATATTAGTCTCCAAAACTCCGCCTCTCGTTCCCTGAAAGTTGGTGCGCAAAGAATTTTGCAACCGCTCTGAGATATTAACAAAGGTTAGAGAAATTGGTTTGGAAACTCCATCTTTAAATGACCAATATTGCAATATGCTCATGGGATAGGTAACTACTATATTTAGCACACATGATTGAGCATCATATGTAGTTTTGGGCCTGAGGGAATGAGCATAAGGCGAGTGTGAGATCACGTAAGTAAAGAGAAGGAGGGACATGAGGGAGCCAAAGCAGGTCAGGAGGAATGAGATTTAAAAATGAGGAGGAGGCTGGAACAAAAATGAAAGACACAAAGGAGCAGTGGTGCAGAGGGTCAGGGCCAGCTCCAGATTTATGAGGGCCCTTGGGCAAGGCCCCTTCATGAGCCGCCGCCTCCGGTGAGCCTACCTTTTCACCACCGTTGTCTCCAACTGTATAGCAGCTCCTCCGCCTCTTTCTCATCATTGCCCCTACTTTCTTGCTTGACAGGCAGAGAGCCAGTGAACGAGTAGACCGTGGCACCTGCTGCTCCACTTTCTCACCACCTTCGTTGTTTGGGCCACAGCGAGAGGCAGATGAACAAGCAGGTTGCAGTGGGGAAGAGGACGAGCAAGTCCAGGCAGCTCTTGTCAGGGGTCTCCTGCTGTGGTGTGGGCCCCCGGCAGGTGCCGGGCTGTGTGCCTACCCTTGACCCCAGCCCTGCATAGAGGTGGTCATGTGTCCTACTTTACAGAGGACCCGCCACAGGCCTGTGGCTCACGCTGGCTCAGCTTGTCTGAGCGTGGAAAGCTAAGCAGGGTCAGGCCTGGTTATTACTTGGACTGGGAGACCCCTCCTCTAGTTTCCTGCATTGAGCAGGGGGTTGGACTCGATGGCCTTGTAGGCCCCTTCCTACTCTATGATCCTATGACTCCTATGACTCTATTTGAAGGCCCATCCAGTCCAAGTCCAGTTTAAAGATGAAGAACCATAAGAAGGGAGAAGCAGCAGGCCTTGAAGTTGCCCATCCACAATTGGCAGCTGAATGGCAGACTGTATTTTTATTTAAATTATAGTAATTATCTCTAAATATGCATCTGTACATATAAATTAGCATATGCAAATTGTATGCAAATCCATGTCTTCTTTTGACCTCTTGTTTTAGTGATGTGTGTTCTCTTTTCGACGATGTGCAACCCTAGTGGTGCTACTGGGCTTGGACCTCGGGGCTGACGTCCAGGTCCCTGCAGCCAAGGCCCCCCCAAAATGACCCCCACTTGGAAAGTGGCAGGTGCTCGGGGCAGGAGCAAACAAACCTGGTGTCATCACCTGGCCCCTGCAACACCTTTTCTTACCCTTTATTTGCAAAAACATTTTATAGTGAGCAGCTGGCCAGGCATGTACATGTTTACAGATACTCATTTTACTTTTATTTTTACTTTTAAAATGTATGCTCTGTTTATACACCAAAATGGTGTGTATTCCCAAGTAAAGGTGTACCAAAATCTGTCCTCTGATTTCCTGATATTTTCCTTCTCATGCAAAAGAGGTTTCCATTTTTTCTGCCTCATTCTCAGGGCACTATAGACTTTCTTTAGCTGGTATTTATGAGCTTCCCTTATCACTGAGGGAAGTGAGGTGGCCAAAAGGGTGTGTGTGCTTTTCCTTTCTATTATGAATTTCTACATTGCTCTGCAGCCTACCCAGCTGCCTACACTTCCTAATCGGAAGGAAAAACAAAACAAAACGTGGGAAGGAAGGGTTCCCTGGGCTTTAATTGAAGCTCAGGAAGCTAGGGAGGCTGCAGACCTCCAGAGAGATGATTGTTCAATGAAAGACAGACAACCCGTGGCCACCTCACAACTAAGCACAAGAATCTGTGCCCCAAGAGAAATTTATTGAAATTTTCTTCTCCTTAGAAAAAGTTTCCAAAAGTAGTTTCCAAAAGCAATTTCTTCTCAATCCAATTCAGTGTTCTCCAACCTTGGGTCCCCAGATGTTTTTTGCCTACAACTCCCAGTATGCCCCAGCCAGCGTAAGTGTTTTGTAGGCCAAAAAAATCTGGGGACCCAAGGTTGGAGAACACTGGTCAGTGGTCTATAGAGACAAGAGATGATAAAGCAACAATTTACACTGACCAGCAGCCAGCAGTGGTTCTGCCATCCAAAATGACTCGGAATTTGGAGGTGCTGCTGCTGCTGCATGCAGCTCCAAGAGGGTGGTAAAAGTTAAGCTGAAGCATCTGCTCTGCCTCCACTACCAGCAAAAGTTTTCACAGCTGCCAGACTGAGTTCTTTCCTCCTGCTCTGATTTTACATGCTTTTCAGGGGGCTGCTTTAGTGAGTGACACCACATCACTTCACCACTTGCCTTATAAAAATGAGCCCTTTATGTGTCGGGGCCCCCCGTGTCTGGTAATCTCAGCCGAGGGGAAAACCTGCACAGGAAACACAGTCTGGTGGGCCAAGATTTCTACGTTGGCCCATTTTGGAAGAGCACATAGAAAAGTGGTCAATGACATATTGATATTCACTGTCAAAGGAGAGCCCTCCATTACTTCAGCTCTCCATCCACAAATGATGCTGAGGGTTTAAAACAAAGAGAATATAGTCAAATCTTGCTTCCCAAAGCTGCTTTCCCTTCTTTGGTTCCTAAAACTTGTTTCTTTGAGTTAACCATTCTTTTTGACTGGACAATTTTCAAGAAATGCCCACAGGAGTGGTGGCATCCAGCAGAGGTCGGGATGATCTTCTGCTGGATGCCATCTTTCCTGTGGGCATTTCTTGAAAATAAAAGTGTTGCCACAGCAAGTCTTAAATGCTGGTTTAAGGGCACAATGGTTGGACCTCCAAACGGTAGGTGAGTATCTGAATGCAGAAAACCTACATTCAATAGATGAACTTTGAGGGTGTTCCTGCGTGACACTCCTACCACAGATACCCCATGTGATCATGTTAGCATCAGGATGTTTCATTATTATTATTAATTCTTCTGCTGCTGCTTTTTTGAGGAACATTCAAAACCAAACTAGGGAATTTAAAAAAAACAAAAAACAAATAGATAAAATGCTAAAAGAAGCAGCTGTAAAAATAAAAATAAAAAGACACACACACCCAAAACACAAAACCTTACCATCTTAAAAAAAAGCAGCAGTCAGAAAAATCCTTAAAAGCAGATGATACTTAAATATTAAAAGCTTGTTATCATAGTTCTGAGAGTGATGAAATGATGCAGTGTCTCAAAGTTATCATCAAAACCTCTTGGTTTAATCCTGGGAACATGGGTGTGTTACAGATAGGCCAATTCTACATTAACATTATCGATTTATTTTCACTTCCCCTAGACCTGGAATTTTGTATGACATAGTTATATTCATGGTCTTGAAGTAACGTATTATCTCAGAAGCTCCCCTCCTTCCAAATCCTCATGGAAAGTGATGACAAAGCACAGCTCACAACTGCGCTCAAACTACATAAAAAAACAACTCCGTACTGCATATCCACATCTACCAAACTATGACTCGCAAAGAGGGCAAGCATTGGAGGAGAAAGCTCAAGCTTTTGTTGGTTCTGAGGGTGCTCTGCTACTCAACAGATTTCATCTACCCCTTGGAAAAACACACAGCTGTAAGGAATTAAGTAATCAGGCTTAGAAGCCAAAGACTAAACATGACGAAGATTACATCCTTTGAATGCTGGTCGTTGCCAACATCATTAGAGAAATGGGCTCCGTCTCAAACTTCTCAAGCTGCACATTCAAGGGAATGGACTAGCAGAAACAAATCCCACCCTTTGGGAGTGATGAATGACGGATCTACAGAGTGGGACAGATAACAGCGGCCCTCGTGCACCAAAACCTTGCTTGGGTGCCTTAATGCTCCATGAAACAGAGGTTGTGGCAAAAGCATAGCATCTAGTTCGTTTACATATTTGAAAACAAATGTATGCATACATTCAAATTACCTTCATCCAGCCTCTTCATGGCTCCCCTTATTCACACCCCCTGTTCACACCTGGTTATCATCTCCCACTCCATCTGTCTACCACCTACCTAACCAATCTATACCTCTCCTCTGTCCTGTTCCTACTGCATTCAAACACATAATTATTTCCCTCATTATCAAAAACAAATAAAACTTTCCTTGACACATCCTGCCCCCTCTAATTACCATCCAATTTTCCTTCTAACCTTGGCCTCTAAATTCCTGGGAATAGGCTGTCTACCCTACCTACAGTTTACTTTCTCTCTTCCAATTCCTCTCTTGACCTGCTACAACTGTGGTTTCTCCTCCTTAACCTCCATGCTTTCTTTGATACTGTGGATCATTCTTTTCTCCATGATTCCCTCCATGACATAGGTTCTGTGCATGTGTGTGTGTGCATGTGTGTATTGAAGATAACGCATATGCAGAACCTCAAGACTGGATTACTTGCAATGCGCTCTATGTGGGGCTGCCCTTAAGTTTGCTTGGGAAGCTGGAGCTAGTGCAGAGTGCAGCAGCTCGGCTGTTGTTGGGAGCTGCCCATTTTCAGCATGAAACCCTTTTGCTGAAGGAACTGCACTGGCTACCTATTCCCTACTGGGTCCGGTTTAAGGTTCTGGTACTTGCGTACAAAGTCCAAATCAACTTGGGTCCAAGTTACCTGAGAGAGCCACCTCCTCCCATACCAACCTATCTGGTCACTGAGGTCATCAGATGGCATGCTCCTGGTGGTTCCTCATGGACCTTTGGCCCGATTGGAGTCCACCAGGAGAAGAACCTTCAGGGCGGCTCCATTTCTGTGGAACTCCCTGCCTCTGGAGGTCAGGCAGGCTCCAACATTGTGCTGCTTTCGGTGCTTGCTGAAGACCTCTTTGTTCTGGGAAGCCTTCTCTGCTCTCCAGCCACCACTGTAATTGTTACTTTGTTTTTAATGTATTGTTGTTGTTTCTTTTATGTTTTTGTCTTTTTACTGTTCACTGCTCCGGAATCTACTTAGATGTGGAGCAATATACAACGACTGTAAATAACAACAACAACAACAACAACAACAACAACAACAACAACAGTGATTCCAGTAGTGATAGGAGCGTTAGGGGCAGGGCCGGTGCAAGGCAGTTTGGTGCCCTAGGCAAGATCAGATATTTAGCGCGCCCCTTCCCAGGCCGGATTAAGAGCTTATGGCCTGGTGCTGAAGGATTTTGGGCCTTTTATGGAAATAAATAAAATGAAGATGCAAGTTATATTAAACAAATAATATTTTAATACCATAAAGGCAAAACTCAAAAACTCCTGCAGCTCTCGTAGGTCTCCCAATTTCCCCCAAATTTATTATTCAAAACTCAAAAGCAGCCAGGAAGCTTGCTGACCAAGAATAATTGTGTGGTCTTGTTGCTTTGTTGGTTTTTTGTTAAATAGCATTTGGAAACAATTGAGCTGCGAATTCAGAAAGATCTTTGCTCGAGGCTGGAGGAGAAGTCCTTTAAACTGATATTACAGACCCTAGCAGCCCCCAGTATTAAGAAATTGTAGTAACAGTGATTGAAATGCAAAAACCTACCATGCTAATTTGAGAACAACAGTTCTTGCTAGGTCTTGCCTCAAGCCTGTAATGCAGATGTGCTTAGAACACCTTTCTAATCTTGAAAAAATCATTAATTATGCTGAATGATAACGATCAGAGCTAACTCAAATCGTGCAGCTGCGGGGAGAAGACCGGAGCCTCAGATCTCCTTCGTCTTGGACTGCGTCCTGTGCCTTCGCACGGTTTGGGGGCTTCTGGGGGTGGCTTGCTTGCGAAGTTGCCTTGATTAGGGGGGCTTCGGGAGTTTGTTTTTTTTGTTAAGGGCGCGCTTTTGGCTTACTTTTGTTTTGGTGAGGTGTGTGTTTGCGGCGGCCGCGGCGGCGTGTTCGGTGCCTGCGGCTCTCGCCGGGTAGCGCCTGCTCCGTGGGTCCCTCTGCGGTCTGGAGGAGGGAGTCTGCAGCAACAACCTTGCCTTCCCTGTATATCTTTTCTTTGGGCTCGCTGGGGAGTGATGCTTGTTTTGTGATCCTACCTTTGTTTTCCTTGCTTTTGTTTCTGCCTTTGCTCTCTCGCCGCGGGACGCTGCAGCGTCTGCTTCCTGAGAGGAGCATAGCTCTTCGCAGTAGCATAGAGGTGAGACGCGCCGACGCACTTTGCCTCCGTTGAGGTGGGCTCGGTCGCGCTGCACACTCTGCCTGCTTCTGCCTCCCTTTCAGCGCTGTCCCGTCATTTAGGCTAGCCCTCCCAGGTAATTCCTTGCACGGCACTTCGTTGGGGGTGTGCGTGCATGTGTGCAGTAAGCTACCCGATTCCCTGCTCCAACCACTTACCATTTTCGAGCCCGTACTTTGCCGCGTGTCCCTATATTGTGGGCCTATTGTCTGCTTTGGGCCTGGAGCGGGCGCTCCAATCGCCCCTATGTTAATCCGGCCCTGCCCCTTCCCACTTGAGAGCGCTGTATTTTTTTTTTCCAAGGCATTTCTGGCGCCCCCTTTAGCCCTGCGCCCTAGGCAGCTGCCTAGTTGGCCTAATGGTAGCACCGGCCCTGGTTAGGGGCAATCCCAAAAGGATTGAAAAAACACTGGAGTGCAATTGGTATTGATAAGATCACGATAGACCAGTTACAAAGAGTAGCTGGTCTGTCAGACGATACCTCACTGACTCTTAGGTACTGGGTTGTACCCGAGCGGTGGGGTTCCAAAAATCCGGTCCAAACATCTGGTGGATCGTGGATATCTGAATAACAATAATAATGTGCAGAACCCTTAGCACCTGCCTGTTTTGGAGGCTGGGCTGGAGGAGGCAGGGTCATTTTTACCCCCATTTCTTTCAGCAAGAGTAGGAGGCCTCTAGTCCCTCTCCTCCAGTGGTTCAATAGTACATTTTGAAGTGCAGGAGTTCATCATGAGAGCCGCCCTTGCTACGTCCCCAAAGAGAATCCATAGTCATGCTTTCTGCTTTTCTTTTATTTGTACTCAATGGAGATAAAACAACAACAACTAGATACTTTTATTTGTACTCTGGATAAAAACCTCTATCACAAAACACAGACATCCAAAACAAACCACTAATAAAATCTCACAGTTAAGTTTATTGAACTCAATAGTGCTTAATTCCGACAGCACAGGTTCAGCTTGTAAAACACACTGAGCTTTATCAAAAGATCTGCAGCCAGCTGAAATGTAACCCTTAGCTTTATTGTTAGAAATACAAACAATCTTGCAAAGAGGTGTTAGCATTTAAACTGCTAGCACAAAATGTAATTGGTTTTTTTAAAATTAATTAATTCATTTACAGCATTTGTATACCGCTCCATATCTAAGCAGATTCTGGAGCGGTGAATAATAAAAAGATAAAAACAGATAAAAGAAACAAAAACAATACATTGAAAACAAAGTAACATTACAATAGTGGTTGGACAGCAGAGAAGGCTTCCCGGAACAAGGAGGTCTTCAGCAGTCACCGAAAGCAACACAGTGTCGGAGCCTGCCTGACCTGCAGAGGCAGGGAGTTCCACAGAAATGGAGCCACCACACTGAAGGCTCTTCTCCTGGTGGACTCCAGTCGGGCCATAGGTCCATGTGAAACCACCAGGAGAATGTAATAAGAATGCTAAGGAAAGGAAAGAAACATCTAGCTTCTGCTTGATTATTTTGCTCATTCCCTGATTATTTTTCTATGCTAAGTGGAGAGGTTTCAGGCATGTAGGATCTATTCTGCTTTTTTTTACTAAAACCCCAAGATCCACAAACAAACTGGAAACTGGTGCAAAAGACATATAGCCTAAATGGCCATTTTCTGAGACCAGGAATTGCTTTTGAGTAACATTAATTGAACCGAGCTCACAGTCCTTCCACACAAAAATCCACTCTTGGTTTCTGCTACGCACAACGAGTTTTCCTTTTCTTGTCATTTCAGCAGTATAATTTAGGGCAGGGGGTCATTGGGCTGCTGCTAGTGTTAAATAAGTGGGAGCTAGAAATCCTTGCTAATATACTGCAAATCACCCCCTGCCAGATCTAACTTCTGCCCACCCCGACATACTGTGTGTATTCTGCAGTTCTGCACAATTAACTGAAATTCAGTGAATCTCAAGGATATCAGTGGTCATTCTTCAAACAGACATATAAGTAAGTTTGGGACTGTAAAGCTAAATTCAGAAGGGTGTGGGCAAAGCCTAAGGAATCGAAGAAGCAGAGGGATGGCTCAGCAGGATTTTCATTAGTCCAGGATGGGCCTCACTGGCCTGCTAGTCCTTGTCTTTCCCCATGATGAATAGAATCAGAATGAATTATGCAAATTGAGCATAATCATGCAAATGTACTTGCTGCAGAACAGGTTGCTACACAGGTTGCAGAATTCAAATTTTCTTGCCACAGAATTTTGATTCTTCTTTTCTTTCTTTCTTTTTAAAGCTCAGACTATACACAATTCTGGTTGTAGGCTGGAGGATGGCTCCATTATAATCAACATTTTAGCCTGTCATTTACATTCATTTATTCCTTACTAATAAGTCCTACAGCTGGAAAAGTAATGAAGTAACCACGTTTTAATAGGTCTGTACTGATTTGTGGGTTTGAAGAGTTGTAATTATTAGGACAAAATATGTTATCAATTTAGGTTTTATTTCCCAACAGTGCTCACCTGTCATTTTATATTATTATTTTTTCAAGGTCCTTTTAATGATGTCACCCCCTTATGTTTCCCCGAAATTCTCCAGCATTCACTTCAAATGATTGATGGAGGTCTAAAAAACTCTTGAGTGTTTCCAAATCAAATACACTTTACAGACATTCGTATACAGGAAAGGATGGTTAAAATAAAGAATTGTGTGTTTCCTTGAAATTCACCAGCCCGTTGATATTGCAGCAGCTCAGATCTCAGTGGAGCTTTTGTGCAAACCAATAAATGGGATTTTTTTTCCCCTGAAGGGAAAAAAAATCTCTCAACAGTCACCCATAAGACCTATTTCTAGCTTACTTATTGGCTGGGGCATCTACAGGCTTGTGGCCATTGCAAAGTTAAGAACTGTGTCTTGAAATGACATATTGTGTGCTAAAGTGGCAGGTTAGGAGGATTTATATATTAATTGCCTCAAAATGGTTTGGCTTTGGGACATTTCCTTCATTTTTTAAAAATGGGCTTTTAATAAGTCAGGTTCAATAAATTAAGATTCTTGGCCTGAATTATGGAACTAAAAACAATAGCGCTTACAATCATTTGTGATAATAAGCCCATGGGAAACAAATTTGTGAAGTGTAAAGGCGCAACACATTTTATTAATTCCACACTTGGATCAGCCAGTCTTTCTTAATCTATCAAGCCATCTCTTTCTTCATATCTGACCTCAAGCGCCACTTTTGCAAAGTCTTCTCTGAATGGCCTCAGGCGGCGGCGGCGCTAGGGGTGGGTGAACAAGCAACGCTGGAGGTCACCATGATTCTCCGAAGATCAGCTCTCTGCTCGTCTCTCCTCGATTTGCGCTTGCGTTTGCAATCACTGTTCGTTTTGCGCAAAGGGGGAAATTGTGCAAAATGAACAGCTATCGAACGTGAAAGTTGCACAAACAATTCCCAAAATTGTGCAAATTTCCACCATAGCCTTTAAAATGTGTGCATTTTGAGAAAGTTGTCCATTTTGAGAAAGCTGCACATTTTTCTAGTACACATTCCGCAAACATGAAGGCAAGTTTTGGAATTTGCAAACATTTTCAGAGAAAATGTGCTCCCATTCGTAGCCACATTCGGGATTGTGAATGGGGAATTTCGAGTGATTTGCAAACTGAAATGAAATTCTTATGCATCCCTAGCAGTGATATCTTTTGAATCCTGCTAGGGTGGCCACGAGTCTTCTTTTATAGAAGAATGTCCAGAATGCTCTCCGGGTGATGTTGAGGGGCAGCTTCAAGGCCCCTGCTTTCCCTTCTTATTATGATTCTTTATCATTAAACGAGGGATGATCAGAAGGCAGATCTCCAGATGTTTTGATGTTCAACTCCCAGAAGCCCCTGCCAGCATGGCCAAAGGTCAGGAACACTGGGAGTTGAAGTCCAAAACATCTGGAGAGTCACTTTCTGCCCACCCTTACTTCAAACTAGATTTGGACTAGACAGCCATTCAAATTGAAAATGCCTTCAAATAGAGGACTGTCCTCTGAAAAGTGGGACACACTGAAAAGTGGGACACACGTCCACCCTACCAGTAGCATCTGTGTGACTTGTGATACATAGGAAAGTGACCCCAGCTCTCACAGCTCTTTTTGGACCTTTGTGAATGAACACATGCTCCTTCTACCTAGCTCTATCAAGCATTGAGCAGGAGGTTGGACCAGATGGCCTACAAGGTGTCCCCCCCCCAACTCTAGATTCAGTCAGGAACGTCGCTCTGTCTCTTCAGTGTCATCTACCCATCATTATTGTGGGACCACTGTAGAAGAGGTAAAACCCCCATCACATGCAAGAAAATAACAGGTACAGTCAGGACCGGTGCAGGGCAGTTTGGCGCCCTAGGCTAAATTATATTTAGCGCCCCCCCCCCTCTCGTGCCGTGGGGGGGCCTCCAGAAAGCAGCCCTGCTCTGCAACCTCCCGCCGCCGCCGCCGGACACCCCCCCCACACACTGCCACTGCTGCTGCCGCCGCTACTGCTGCCCCCCACCTACCTTCCCACGCCTCCTCCGAAAAGGGACCCCGCGCTCTGTTTTTGGCCGGGGGAAACCAGAGCAACAGGGCTGTTTAAGCCCTGTTTCCTCCCGCCAAAACAGAGCACGGGCGGGGCTCCGGAAACAGCGCGGAGAAGGTAGGTGTCGGGGGGGGAGGCGACGCGGAGGCGAGGCGAGGTGGGGGGGAGATTTCGATTGATTTCAGAGTGGGAGTGGGTGGGATATTGGGGAATCACCCCATAAATAATAGGGGGGAGGAGGCTCAGGAATCAGCCCCGGTTTAGGGGAGACTCCCGTATCAGGCGATGCCTCTATCCCCACCCCCACTCCACACCCCCGCTCACTTCCAACCTCTTTTTAGGCAACTTCCACTCCTCCGATCCCCCAGCTCTCCCCTTTTCCAACTCAAAGTGGCTCCGATCGGAGTAAAAAAGGCCAGATCCGGGGGGAAACCCAGCCGAGGCATTGCTTTTGGACGAGGTGACTGGTAGCGAGCGAAGCCGCCTCAGCCCCAGCTGTCTAGCACCGAGGAAAGTGCCTCGTCTTTTGCTTTGCCATACACACAGCGCTGAGAGAAGTTAGAGGCAGCCTGCATTGCTATGCCTTTCCCCCTTTGCTGTAATTAGCAAGTCGGATTCCGTGGGCAACAAAAGAAAAGAGGCTGGGGTAGGGAGGGAAAGCGGTCCCTTATTTGCCACACACACACACACACACACAGCGCAGAGGCGAGGCGAGGCGAGGCGAGGCAAGGTGGGGGGGAGGCGGCGTGGAGGTGAGGCAAGGTGGGGGGGAGGCGCCCAGGCTCGGCCCCACCACTACTCCGGCCAGCTATGCTGGCTGGGGCATGCTGGGAGTTGTAGGCCAAAAACAGCTGGGGACCCAAGGTTGGAGAACACTGGATTAAAAGATGTAAGAGATCTTTAAAAGCCTGGGGGGGGGATGTTTTTAAAAGTCTTTGCCTGGCACCATGACGACTACAAAGTAGGCAGGCTCTGGGTGAGAATTCCATAACTGGGATACCACCACCGAAGAGGCCCTCTCCCTAGTAGCCGCCCACCACACCTCACTTGGCAGGGGCACCTGCAGGAAGGCCTCTGAAGATCATCTCAAAATCTGTGTAGATACATGTGGTTAAAGAATAAATGAACATATTTGTGGAAACAGATGGTCTTTGTGTGTATTAGAATGCACATGGAATTTTGAATCAAAGCATAAAATACAATCCAGATGAAGCTAAGCATCAGTTCCATTGAAATCAGTGAGACACAGCAGCTTAACCATGCGACTTAGACCCCTAGGACTTTCTCAAACATTGCCTTCTCTGGACTGAACTCATTTAATAAAGATAATAAACTATAATGACAGGTCAGGGGAATGTATTTGAAGAAAGGCCTCATCTCTGGATCTCAATTCATGGATGGGAGAGAAATATCAAAGAAGATACTCCCTCAAGCATCCCAGACTCAGGCCAAATAGACCTGAGTTCTCACCTAAGGCCACCTACTGAGTTCATAGCTGCGGATGTGGTTACCAATCAACTCTTTAATTTTTTTTTTTTAAATGTTGGCATCAGGATGGGGCTGAGGGGCAGAACCTTGTAAGTCAGGGTACAGAGCCCACACAAAACATGCTATTCATATAATATGTGTACAGCTATTATATGTGCTTACCAGTTGTCTGCCACCAAGGAACAGCCCCCCCCCACATACACACACATGATATGAGGTCTCTAAAGACCACATCCCAATCCAGACTACAACTGTGCCACAATTAGAAAGCAGGAAATAACATATATGCAGAGCAGATAACTCAAGAAAGTGAGCCAAACCGCAGATTGCAGGTCAAGCCCCACATATGCATTATATGGCCATTGGGCGCTCCTCAGCAAAGCCACCAATGCTATTTTGCCATTATTTATTTATTTCATTTCATTTCTATACCTCTCAGCTGACATAAGCCCCACAAATGCCATTAAAAGCCATTAGATGCCATTAAATACCTCAGCATAGAGGGCAGTCTTAACCTGGCTCTGAAAGGATAAAATCAGATGGATGTTTCTAAGGGTTGCCACTTCATCTAAACAGCTTTACAGTTGTGGTGTGTGTTTTTTTAGATAACTGAAAAAGAAAATCATATTTATGGATAATAAATTGTGCCACTCACTGCCTCTCAGTCTAACCTACCTCACAGGGTTCTCATGAGGATAAAATGTGTGGGTGGGAGAGGGAGAAACCTTGAACTCCTGTGAGAAAAGTCAGGATATAAATATAATAAATAACAAAATAGAATTAATTTATTTAAGGAGCCTAGAGTAAGGATTTTGAAGGAATTGACTTATTAAAAACAAACAAACCCACAACTGTAAAGCTGTTTAGATGAAGTGGCAACACTTAGAAACATCCATCTGATTTTATCCTTTCAGAGCCAGGTTAAGACTGCCCTCTATGCCGAGGTATTTAATGGCATCTAATGGCTTTTAATGGCATTTGTGGGGCTTATGTCAGCTGAGAGGTATAGAAATGAAATAAATAAATAAATAAATAAATAATGGCAAAATAGCATTGGTGGCTTTGCTGAGGAGCGCCCAATGGCCATATAATGCCCAATGGCCATATAATGCATATGTGGGGCTTGACCTGCAATCTGTGGTTTGGCTCACTTTCTTGAGTTATCTGCTCTGCATATATGTTATTTCCTGCTTTGTAGGCCAAAAACATCTGGGGACCCAAGGTTGGAGAACACTGATCTATAGGGACAAAAGTTGGCCACTCCTGCCTTAGAGGGCTCTAAAAGTTGCTGTTTGGGGGGGGGGGAGTGATCAAGTGGGCAGTGGAACTTCACTTCTATTGTCTCCTGTCTTGTGCATATTGTTCTGGCCCATTTCAATCCAGGTTCTGAGTAGGGTTTTGGGGACCAAATTCACTTTGCTCACCCTGTTGGGACAATCTCCACCAGGAACGGTGGGAGCCATGTTAATCCTCCTGAACTTCTTAGCAGTCTTCGATACAATCAGCCACATTACATTTCTAAGCCGACTGGCCAGGCTGGCAGTAGCCGAAGCAGAAAAAGAGTACAGTTTGCTGGCCTTTCGGCATTTTGCATCCAAGATCTCCTTTGGCATCTATAAAATGCATTGGATCCTATAATGACCTTATCTGAAAGACGGTTTAAACGAATGACAGGCGCTTCTGGTTGCCAGCTCTCCTGATGCCTGCTAAGTAACCTGCTGCGTTTTGGCAGTTTCAGGGTTGAAGCTTATCATGCTCACGTTGGAGGCACGCAAATCTCTGAGCTAGCGGTATGAAATGTGGCTGGGCACTTATTACAGGAGGAATGCTAATTATTTCTTTTATGTGGATAAGCTTTCCAAAGCTGTATCCTATTTAGAAAGCAGCCAGGAGCACATCACACAAGACAAGTTGAGTTCTTTCTCAAAGCAGAAAGTTCCCTTTGTTCCTTTACCAATAATGAGCTGTGATCCACAGGTGTTGACTTCGGCTGTGTGCAGATGATTCTTTATATGGAGCAACAGGAGCAAATTCCAACTTATTATTACAGAAGCACTTGCTCGTTTCTGCTTCATTGGCTTGGTGTGACCATATTCACTCGTGTGAGTGGGTTCCTGAGCATGCATAAAGAGCTGATGTGCATATATTTATGTATAGGAGCGAGCGCTATTAAAGATGGATATGCATAGGTTGCGGGTGGCGACTGCTGCTGCAAACTGACTCCGGTGCGTGCAATGTGTATTCATTGAACACATGAAAAAGACATCTGTACAGGTATACCGCAGCTATCATTGGCTGCAGATCCCTGATAAATATATGCTCAGTGACAAACCAGGCAATGTGCAAAAGGGAGAGGCAGGCTGGTGATGGTGACGGTGATAGGTACCTGCCTTCCATGAGAGGAAGGGCACTTATTTGCATTTATCTATCTGCATTTATCTATCGCCCATCTGGTCGGCAAACCGGCCACCCTGGGCGATGTACAGAAAATAAAACAGAAGAAAATACATTAAAACATTTTTCTCCATTAAAATACATTAAAACAGTATAAAATTTTAAAATCTTAGCCCACCCCATATTCCCGCCTGAATAACCAAGTTTTTAATGAGCGGCGGAAGCTCAGCAGAGAGGGGGCATGGCGGAGGTCACTTGGGAGAGAGTTCCACAGTACGGGGGCTGCCACAGAGAAGGCCCTCTTCCTCGTCCCGACCAGTCTAGCTGCTCTGGCTGAAGGGACAAGGAGAAGGCCGTCTGTGGCAGATCTTGTTGAGCGGCCCACTTGGTGTTGCTGGAGACGCTCCTTGAGATAGACTGGACCGGAGCCATGTAGGGTTTTAAAGGTCAAGGCCAACACCTTGAATTCAGCTCGGCAAGCAACTGGTAGCCAGTGCAGCTCCTTGAGCACTGGCGTGATGTGATCCCACCGGCGGCTGCCTTTAACCAGGCGAGCCGCCGCGTTCTGTACCAGGTGTAGCTTCCGAACTGTCTTCAAGGGTAACCCCACGTAGAGCGCATTACAGTAGTCTAGGCGAGAGGAGACCAAGGCATGAACCACTGAAGGGAGCAGGTGATTAGGAAGGTAGGGGGTAGCCCTTCTTCCATGAGAAGAAGGGCTTTGTTTGTGGAAGGTCTGTCTGCCCACCTTTTAAGGACCCTCCTCCACCCCCATACCACAGCTCATCCCATTCAAGGTCTTTTGACTTTCTGTATAGCATTTTCAGGGGACAGGAGGGGCTCTTGTGGGAAGGAGCGGGTATTATTATTATTATTATTGTTATTATTAATAATAATAATATTTATTTATCGCCCATGTGGCCAGCAACCGGCCACCCTGGGCGATGTACATAGAATAAAAACAATAAAATACATTTAAAACAATATAAACATTTTAAAATTTTAACCCACCCCATATTCCCGCCTGAACAACCAGGTTTTTAACGAGCGACGGAAGCTCAGCAGAGAGAGGGCATGGCGGAGGTTACTCAGGAGAGAGTTCCACAGTACGGGGGCCGCCACAGAAAAGGCCCTCTTCCTCATCCCCACCAGTCTAGCTGCTCTGGCTGAAGGGACAAGGAGAAGGCCATATGTGGCAGATCTTGTTGAGCGGCCCACTTGGTGTTGCTGGAGACGCTCCTTGAGATAGAGAGGCCCACTTCTGCCAGCACAATTGAGCTAGCATAAATCTGGAGGAGGAGGAGGAGGAGGAAGAGGAGGAGGAGCAGCAGCAGCAGCAGCAGCAGCAAAATCTAATGTTGTACTACTACCTGGGGAAGGTTTACCACTTCCATGAGAATGAGGCCTTAGTCTCTGAGGGCTAATCTGCACATGATGGGCAGTTACAGTTCTTTCTCCTTATGTTTAAATAATAGACATTTTCTCCTTTGGGTCAGTCAAGGAAATGGATTGGCAGTAGATTCAGGACAGACAAAAGCCAGCACTTCTTCTGCAGGCATAATGAATTTCGGGAAGTCACTGTCACAATAGCCCTGCATTCAGCTCAAGTGTGTTCACATAAGTGGGGGGGGCACACACAAGCTCCACCCCACCCCCAGCATTTTCACATTCGCTGGCTCCACTTCCAAGGTATGAGGGGGGATTCCAAACATGTTCAGCTGAAGCCCCCTTCAGACCTTAGCGCTGAACACACAAAAGCTGGAACTGGAGCTGGTGCGCGGGAGGAACTAGGGTGGCCATGTGTCCTACTTTAAAGCGAACAGTCCTCTATTTGAAGGGCTGTCCAGTCCAAGTTTGTTTTAAAGATAAAGAACAATGAGAGCCGGTGTGGCGTAGTGGTGAGAGAGTGTTGGACTGGGAGTCGGGAGATCTGGGTTCTAGTCCCCACCTGTCCTTGAAGCTCACTGGGTGACTTTGGGCCAGTCACTGAGTCTCAGCCCTGCCTACCTCACAGGGTTGTTGTGTGTGAAGATAAAATGGAGAGGAGGAGGAATGAGATTATGTAATCCGCCTTGAATTCCTTAGAGGAAAAAAGGTGGGATATAAGTATAAGAAAGAAAGAAAGAAAGAAGGGGGGGGGAGGAAAACCAGGGGCCTTGAGGTTGCCCATCAGCAACAGGCACCAGGATGGCAGACTGTATTTCTATTTAAATTATAGCCGATGTTTCTAAATGTGCAGCTACACATATAAATTACCATATACAGATTTTATGCAAATCTGTGTCCTCTTTTTTTAGTGATGCTTGTCCTCCTTTTTGATGCTGTGCAGGCAGCCTCCCTCACAGGGTAGAGGGTCTCATATGCATTCTCCCCTCCCCATTTTAAGCCCACACGCATTCATCCAAATGCATGAATGGGGCTAGTGAGGTTCCGGCCACTGGCTTCCGTGTCTATAAAAGCAGATTAGAGAAATTCATGGAGGAATCGGTCCACCAATGGTTATTTGCCATGATAACTAAAATGGAACTTGCAGATTTGGAAGCCATGTGCCACTGAATATCCAGAGCCGCCCTACCGATAGGCAGAGTGAGGCAATTGCCTCAGGCAGCACATGCTGGGGGGCGGGGGGCAGCAGCAGTGGCAGGTTCCCAGCTGTTCTTCTTAAACTCCCCAGCTTTTCCCCTCTGCTGGAGGACAGAACTGTGCATGCCGCACAATCTGTCCTGGGGGCCCTAAACTAGCCTGTTGCCTCAAGTGTGCTGGATGACACTGTCCCGTCACCAGTGTTGAAGTAAGAGTCAAGTGTCAGTCCAGGTGGCTTCTGTACATGGAATGGGGCAGGGCCGGTGCTACCATTAGGCGAACTAGGCTGCTGCCTAGAGCGCCAGGCTAAATGGGGGCACCAGAAACGCGGGGAAGGGGAGGCGAAAGAAGCGCGCCCCTCCCTCTCTCTCCTCCACCTCAGGGCTCTGTCTCCAAGCTGGCGCCGCTGAAGCTTCAGGCAGGCTCCTCCTCACAACCAGCATCAAAAGAGGCAGAGAAGGCAACAGGCTGGAGGAGGCGGAGGCGGGCAGGGGCCAGTTATGGGAGGCTGGTCGGCGAAGGGAAGGATGCACCTGCAAACACCTCTGCCTTCCCGGGCAGGGGCCAATGATGGGAGGCTGGTGGGCAAAATTTCCCCTTCCTTCCAGTCAGTCTAATCTTTCTTCCTCTTAATCTGTTTTGTCTTTTCCCCTTCTCCAATGGTCTACTTCAGTTCATTTTGTGTTCCTCTTTCTTTCTTTCTTTCTGTCTTTCTTTCTTTCCTTTTTCATCAGTCTCCCCCCCTCCCCCCCTTAATCTTTTTTAAAAATAATCTTTCTGTGGTTTCCTTTCTCTTTCGTGCGCCGCTTTCCTCTTCCTTTCCTCCCTTCTTTCGCTGCCTCCCCCCTCTTCCTTCCTTCCTTCCTTTCGCCCCCCCCCTCCTTCACCCACACTCCAAAACGGCCTCGCTTTGCCTCCAGCAGTTCCAGCTGTGCTTAACCATACAGGTCTACTCCAAAGTAAGCCCCGAGGGAGCTGGAGGGAGGGAGGGCTCAAGTGGGAAGGGGGGGCGCTAAATATCTGATTTTGCCTAGGGCGCCAAACTGCCTTGCACCAGTCCTGGAATGGGGAGGTGCACCACCTTATCCTTCACCTCAGTTAGCAAAATGTCTTTGGCCAGCCCTGAAAATATTTCCGGGGGGGGGGGTTAGCAACAGCAGTAAAGGACTACTGCTTTCAAACTATGCTTCTGCGCTTCCCAGACGCATCTGGTTGGCGCCATTGTGGGAAGAAAGGTGCTAGAATAGATGGGCCTTTGGTCTGACCTATTTATTTATTTATTTATTTTCTATACCGCCCAATAGCCGAAGCTCTCTGGGCAATTTACAACAATCAATTAAAAGTACAATAAAACACAATAAAAAAATATATACAATAAAAACATTATAAAAATTTAAAACCATTTTTTTTAAAAAAGTCACAAATAACTAAAAACAAGTCAATTTAACATGACCTCTAAAAGAATTAACCACCCCGCCGTGTACTATTTAGTTGTTAAAAGCCTCAGCGTAGAGGGCAGTCTTAACCTGGCGGTGTAAAGATAGTAGAGTTGGCGCCTGGCGGGCCTCAGGGGGGAGCTTGTTCCACAGTTGGGGGGCTAACACAGAAAAGGCCCTCCCCCTTGTTGCCACCCTCCGAGCCTCCCTCAGAGGTGGCAGTTGGAGGAAAGCCCCAGATGTTGATCGTAGTGTCCGGGTAGATTGTGGTTGGGAGAGGCGTTCCATCAAATATTGTGGTTCCAAGCCGTGTACTTGTGTTTTTATGTAATTTATTTATTCTTATTTATTTATTTACAACATTTATATACCGCTCCACATCTAAACAGATTCTGGAGCAGTGAACAATAGAAATGAAAGGAACAGAACACAATATTAATTTAAAAACAAACAATCAAACAAACAAACAGAATACCAATAAAAAATATGGCTGGTCAATCAGGGCAAGCTTGTTGAAATAAAAATGTCTTCAGCAGGTGCAAGAAGCAGCATAATGTTGGTGCGCCTGCCTGACATCTAGAGGCAGCGAGTTCCACAGAGAAGGAGCCACCACACTGAAGACTCTACTCTGGGTGGATTCCAACCAGGCCTTAGGTCCATGCAGAACCACCAGGAGTGCCTCATCTGATGACCTCAGTGACCGGGCAGGCTGGTAAGGGAGAAGGCACTGTCTCAACTATTGAGCTCATGTTCTAGTTTCATCAAAGTACAAAATGTGTTGTGTGCTGACAGCCAGTCCAATGGAACTATTAAACCTGTCTGTCAAATTCTCTATTAGTTTAACTTAAACAAAAAAGTTTTTCTTTTTAAAAAAAAAGGAAGAAAGAAAAGAAAGGATACCGGTAATACACAAAATCCCTATAGAGTTGGGGCGCTCACTTCAGACATGTGAAAATGTTTTAAAAATATAATTGTGCTTTTTTTTTCTTACTGAAGACTGATGAGTACTCAACAAGAAATAAAAGAAGCCTCAACTTTGTTTTAATGTTAGCTGATTCTACCGTTTACTTGGAGAGGAATAAATCCTGCCTGCAGTCTCAATTTCAATTAGCTTTCTGCTTGTGGATGGGCTTCTGTTTGAAAACCAAGCAAGCTCAGCTCACAGTGATTCTTGGTGAAGAACAGAAACCTTCAGAAGAACATAAGAAGAGCCCTGCTGGATCAGGCCAAAGGTCCATCTAGTCCAGCATTCTGTTCACACCAATCCAGCCAGCTGCCCCCGAGATCCCACAAGCAGGACATGAGAGCAGGACATGAACTGCCCATGTTCCCCAGCAACTGCTATACATAGGCAGACTGCCTGGGATACTGGATGCCTGTGACTGGAAATGTCCTTTCAGCAGGACATATAATGCCATTTTCTTTATGTCGTTTATTGATTCTATTTCTATCCTTTATCCCAGGCTTCCACAACCCGACTCCCTCCAGCTGTCTTGAACTACAAGTCCCATCATCCCCAGCCAGCAGGGCCACTGGGCATGCTGACTGGAGATAATGGGAGTTGTAGTCCAAGACACTTGGACGGTGCCAGGTTGGAGGAGGCTGGTTCAACCTTTAAAGCCCTGACCAGTCTGGTACCAGGGCATCTAAAAGACTGCCTTCTCCAGTAGGAGTCTGCTGATTGCTGTGGGTGACCCTAGGCAAACATTTTTGTGGGTTTTCTTTCCGTGGGGTGTGAGTGAGTTATAATTAGAAACGCAGGTACAGATAGACCGTTCACCATGCTCCATCTGAGGAAAGCTGCATCTGCGTGCAAAAGCAGACTTTCCACACAGATCTCTATAGCAGTATCAGGAAGCCTGGGTATAAATTAGACATATATCCCAATGATTATCCATATTCCATATTCCACATTGGAATATGGATGTTTTGGAACACAACTCCCATCAGCCTCAGCCAGCATGGCCAATAGTCAGGGATTAGGGGAGTTTACTCCAAAACATCTGGAGGGTACCACAAAGCTGATGTAGCCAAATCAAGGTGGTACATGTGATCATAAAACCACTTCAAAGTGAGTGCAGGTGCTCTAAAATCTCCAAGGACTCCATAGGACTCAGATCTCTCAGTTAGGATTGTTAACAAAAGGCCCCATTATGACTAGGTGGCCAGGTGTCATATATTACAAATGACAGCCCTCTATTTTGGAGAACTGGCAAATGACAGTCCTCTATTTTAAGGTGTCCTCTGTAGGATGGGCTGTACAGTCCAAGTCTAGTTTAAGGTTTTAAAAAAACCGTAAGTAAGAAGGGAGAGCAGCAGCAGCCTTGAAGTTGCCCATCCACATCGCACTTGGACAGCAGACTGAGCAGGCACAAAAGTCACCTGGTTAGTATTATTGTCTATGGAGAGATAATTTCTATTATTTATTCCTAAATTTCTATTTCTAATATTTTTTCCTAAATTTGCAACTATATGTATAATTTGAGATATGCAAATAGTATGCAAATTGGTATCCTCTTTTGTCCTCCTATTTGGTCTTTTGGGGGGGGCAATGCGTAAGTTGCTACCCTAATTATGTAATTATGACATCAGAGCAATCAATCCCGTGGCAGCCAGAGGGATCATGACATCTCCAACAGTAAAGTTTTTTTTACTGTGACTTCAGAGTAGGTCAGCCAATGCTACCAGAAGAGACAAGCCAAGCGAAGAAGGCAGAGCTCAGGGTGAAGACTGCATGTGTGAAGCAGTCAGAGGGCTTGGAAAGGATATTATGGATGAACCAAACCAAAAACCATCTTACTAATGGGCCTTTAGCAAGCCTCATAACAAGGGCACAGCTTTTCTCCATCAGTACAACCTCAATGTTACCTTGCTGAGATCAAAGGAAATATTCTGAGGTGCTGCACATACAGTCCAATCCATCCTACCTGTGCAAGGGGATCCCTAAAACCAGATCTGTATCCTTGGCAGGGCTCCCTGTACCAGCAGGGTAGAGAGAAAGAAGGAAGGGTTGTTTTAATTCTTTCCTGAAGAACAGTGGGAGGTTGTCAGAGAAAAGGTCTGCATATTCCCAGGTTAGGAATGTCCTCTTGGAGAGAGCCACAAGCTGTGAATGTGCAGCTGCAAGCTTCCCAGTCCTAAATAATCCCACATTCAAGTGGGACGTAAGTCATCAATATTCATATGCATTTGCAGGGATCATCACCGGTATGCGGTTTCATCTGCCAACTCTCTGTGCGATTTTCATCCTCTGTTGTGCACGTTTCAGGTTCTGATTTCCTGTGACTATTAGGCTCTTGCTTTGAAACTCAACTCCTCCAGTAAGAGAAAGAAAGCATACTTCCTGAATCACACAGATGAAGCATGGTAACCATCCACATCACGATATACCCAATGGAGCAGATGTGTATTTTTTCCCCTCTTTCTCTTTCTCTGAGAGGCAGAAGCTGCCAATTATCACACTGTTTTCCCTAGCCTAGCCCTATTTAGGCATGTGGGACTTGTTGTTTCTATTGCAATCTCTCATCTTCACACTTTCCTTCTGCAGAAACTAAAGAGGAAGCAGCCATTTTGATTTTGGACACAACTCCCTCTCAAATCAGGCATGTACATGTGTAATAGTGAGGGTGTCGGTCTCGTGGACTGATGGTGTGCTGATAATTCATCGTCATCAAGAAGTGGCAAAAAAGGTAAGACTGTCCTACTGGAATATCATATGATATAGCCAAGTAGTCAGCTGACCTAAAGAAGCATCACGCGGGTAGGCTTTGACCAAGAACAGGAGAGGGCAGAATAAGGAATATAAAAAGGGAAATTTCCTGTGTGAAAACTCTCTGGGGTGAGCAAAAAGTCCCAGTCCTGGCTGGTGAGCATATGCCTTCCAGGAAGCTGGGAGGGAGATGTCAGTGCTGTACCTGAGTGTCCCATTTAGGGGTTACTTGTGGCTCTCAGAGGAAACTGTAGCATCTGATGGTAGTCAGATCAAGCAGGTAAAGTCCTGTCAAGTCATCAGAGTCAGGGCAAGGTCAGGGCAGAAGAAAATAGGACCTTGGATAGCTCCAAGTGGGTCCTGCTGGCTGGAACTCTCTCATACTAGATACCGGGCTCTCCAACCTTGGGTCCCCAGATGTTGCTGGACTACAGCTCCCAGAATCCCTTGCCATTAACCATGCTGTCTGTGTATGCTGGGAGCTGTAGGCCAGCAACATCTGGGAACCCAAGGTTGGAGAGCTCTGTACTAGAATAAATAGGAGAATGTTGCTTCAGCAGGGAGCTAGAGTTAACTGAAACCTTATGGAGGCTGACAAGTATGGTCAGCTGTGCTCCTGCTGACTGTGCTAATAAAGGGCCCTTGCCTGATTTTGTAACCTGAGACTTTTGTGCACCTGGGGAGACAGAGATTCTGCTGGGAGCCCATCCTCATTGACTCAAAGGATGATGCCAGGGCGGTGTCCTTTGTCCAGGAGGACCCTGATTAAGGCATTGACTGTCCTACCCCTGAGGAAGTAGCCTTATTCTCATCAGAATCCTCTGCTACACACTGGAAGGTCTTAGGGCTGGGGGATGTTGTGATATGTATCACTTTACCAGCTGCAGCACATTGTTTACACATGGAAGGGACAGAATGGCTGTAAACAGGTTTGTTGTGTCTTGCTGGGATCCTTGTGTTTTCACATGGGAACCTGGACTGTGAGAACAATATGAGCTGGTCACATGATTTGTATGTTCTGATGACGTGCTAACTTGTTTTTCTGTCTGAAGCCATCTTAGAGAGAAGGTGGACTGCTTTCTCTCTTCTTCTTGTTCTTCTTGCTAGACTTTGTTCCTGCAACAATGTAACGTCTTTGCTGAGGTGGAGTGAAGCTCAACTTACTCCACTGGATGTAATGCTTGCTATGCATTTATACTCTGCACATGGACTGTAACTAGGAAATGTATACTCTGTAGAACTTTACTTGCTAAGTAAATAAACAGGTAGAATTAGACCTGTGGTGTTATAGTGTTTCCTGACTCCTTGGATTAATCTGCAACGGGGAAGCTGGAAGCAAGTCTGATTACAGGGCAGACTGGGCTGGCCAAAACTGGTACCAACACAGCATGCTGCACGCTGCGCAGGGAGGTGAGATCTGGAAGATCTGTGTGTGGAATTTCAGGCGTCTGTTAGCACACAGATAGGATTATAAATCTCCCAACTCGCACACACACCAACAGGGGGTTATGACACCAGGCTCTCACTTGGAGGGCCTTAGTTACATTGGAGGTGATGCTTGAAAGTGAGGAGGGCTCTGGGGCACACATCACAACGACTAGTCATGATGGCTATATATTACCTCCAGTATTGGAGGCAGTATGCCTCTGAATACCAGTTGCTAAGGAACACAAGCAGGAGGGTGCTATTGCATTCATGTCCTGCTTGTGGGCTTCCCATAGGCATCTGGTTGACCACAGTGGAAGAAAGACACTGGACTAAATAAGTGTTTGGTCTGAACCAGCATGGCTCTCCTAATGTTCTTACATCACTAAGAACATGTGCTTTTTAGAACACAATTGTATCACTGCAGTCTACAGTACGAGAAGATCCGCATGAATACTGTAGTCTCTCCAGGTCTTCTGTCTGGAGATTGAACCATCTAGTCCAGCAATCTGTTTCCAATTGCCAGCCTGATACTTATGGAGCGTAGGGATGTGTGCGGAGCTTGATTGAGGGGTGGAAGTCTAGTGAACTCGCCAGGCTCGACCCCCTGAGCTCTGCTCGCCCTACCTGCTTCCCCGGCTCGATTTGCGTTCTCGCAAGCCAAGCTGGGGAAGTGACTTCAGGGTTCCTGATGTTTACATAGAAAATGGCATAAGATATGTTAAAATGGCTGCAATTTGCGCAAGTTACACAAATTACGGCCGCTTTTAAAGTATCCTATGCCATTTTCTACGTAAACAATGTAGCGCCGGGAACCTGGAAGTCCAGCAAGCACCTCAACTGGTGCTCACTTTCAGCCCAGCTTGGTAGGAGCGGAGGCAGCACTCACCAAGCATGCCGCAAGTTGGGTGGTGGGCAGATTGCCCACCCCTATCAGTGGAGGCTCACAACAGGGCATTGTGGTGATCAACTTTCATTATATGTAGACTCATGTATTTTTTTACATTAGTATTGCTCCCCCTGTTCTATAATGTATAAGTCCTTGCTCCTTTCTATTATTATTGCTCATTCTAAATTCTAGTATTGTCCCATTTGAGAAGATGTTCTTCAGATAGGTATTCCAGATCTTGGATGGGGAATGACCTGTCAAAGAGCAGATGAATCCTAGAACTCATAATGAGAAAATCCAGGAGCTGAAGGGAATTAGGGGAAAAGGGGGGGGGGGAGTCAGCATGGAATAAAAAGAGTAAGGGTTGGGGATAATATTGAGCAATATAGACATTTCCAAGTTACAAGCAGCCTCTGTTCCCAAGATATTTGACTCAAGTTTTGTGTAATTCTATTTCAATGCGTTGTGCAAAGCCGGAAGTGTTATGTGCTGTAAATATATGAAGCAAAAGAAAAGAGCAATGCATAGCAAACAAAGGAAGGAAGGGGAAATCAATACAGGAAAATGAGTGAATACAAATACAGGCATTAGTTGGAAATTTACCCACACGTCAGTAGCTGGTGGACATATAGGTTACATTGTGTGGGATTTCTTCATGTTCCCCAGATGCATGCCTTTTGTTTATATGGCTCTGTGGGCATGCACTAGCATGCACCATACATCCTTGCATTCATTTTAGATTAATGACACCCCATTAAAGCTGGCTACTTCCAGAGATCATGCAATGCTCAGGCACACAAAATTATAATTTCAGAAGGTGGAAGTGATCATTTTAGAAATAATGCTTTCCTAGGGGATGCAACGTCATGTCATGTCCCAAAAATGGCACATGAGCTTCTCTCTCTACCACTACACAAGGGCCTTCAATATGAACAAAAAATAATGTAATATTATACCTCATCGCTTGCTGCATATTTAATAGGGGTAAGAGGGAACCCTGCTCAGAGACTCACTGTGTAAGGCTGTATATGTTGCTTTATGCTCTAGGCTAGAGGTAGGGTACCTGTGCCACTCCAGATGGTGGCATTGGACTACAACTCCCATAATCTCTGACCACTGGTCATGCTGGCTGGGGCTGGTGGGAGTTGTAATCCAAAACATCTGGTGGGACCCAGGCTAAAGAGGAACCTTTCGGGAAACCCTTATACATTCTGCCTCCGAATGAATGCAATTCACCAGAAACATAAGAGCATAGAAGTTACCTTGTTAGGTCAGATTAAAACTCCGTATAGATCAGCATTCTGTATTTCTGTTTCCAGTAGTGGCCAGTCTGATGCACTGGAAAAGGTATCCCAAGCAATCTTTTGGGAGATCCTTCTGCATTTTGCCTCCATGGAGATAATGAATGTGTTCCACCAAAAACATTACAGCAAAGAAGTTACCTTGTTAGATCAGATTAGAACTCCATATTGTTCAGCATTCTGTTTCCAGTAGTGGCCAGCCTGATGCACTGGGAGAGGTCTTCCAAGCAATCTAGCCACTCATTTTTGCTTGACTCCAGCATCTGGTGATCCAGTATATACAACCTCTGAATGTTGAGGTTCCTCTTTGAGCTGTCCTGCCTAGTCAACATTGATGAGCCTATTCTTTATACATTTATTTATCTACTGATTTTAAGAAATCTATCAAAGCTACTTGTCATCACCACATCATGTATGTGGTGTACGTACACCTTAGGGAATGGTTGTAGTGGAAGTCACCGGAAGATAATTGTTTTTAAAATTGTATTTTAAATCTGATTTTAATATTAATATTTTAAATCTGATTTTAATATTTATATGTAAACCACTTAGGGATTTTATTATACTTAGTGGTATATAAATACTACAAATACTAGCTTGTCTGAGTGTGGAAAGCTAAGCAGGGTCAAGCCTGGTTATTACTTGGATGGGAGAACCCTCCTCTAGTTTCCTGCATTGAGCAGGACTCGATAGCCTTGTAGGCTCCTTCCAACTCTATGATCTATGAAATCTATGAAATACATTGAGCAGCTGAGGTGGTGTGCAGCAATTGCTCCTTTCAAGCCTGAACCTCCTTTGAGTTCCTGTCCCCTTAAATGGTCTGTAATGCTTATTATTCTATATTCTTCAAGGTTAGTTACAAGATTAAGTTATCTGTCCAAGATGGCACATAATGGGAAAAGAGCCTCAAGGTCAACCACCTGTTTGAGGAGTTTCAGGAGTATAGAGATGAACACACTATTATCTAGATTGGGCATGGCCAATATAGATTTATATCTGCAAGGCTTTTCCATAACCAAAACAGCAGGTGTGATTAATGTATCTATCACTGTCATTTACATGACCTTACAGTATATACATCCATAGGGAACTTCAGCAAGAAGAGTCTTGACACAGACCTGGACTGCAGAAGGTGCTGTGAACAAGCCAGGCAAAGTCTCAGGGTACACTCACTGCTGCTGAAAGGGAATCCCAGTAGCTGAAGGGGCATGAGCATAAGATCTTGCTTTGCACACATTTCTTGCTCTGTAATTTCTCCTTGCTGTCTTGATTCTGTATTATGGTGTTGCTTTCTTGCTCTACTGGTCTATTTTCTCGCTAAATAAACTTATTTTTGTCTTCACCCATTGGTGTGCTTATTGTTTCTGAATAACCGAAAAAGAACCACTTTCTACTGGCAAAATAATGGTCATTCGAACAATCAGAGGGTTCATATTGTGATCAGACTTTGGCCAACTCAACCTTGGATTTAAATTCATTGCATCTATCAGTTCATACTGTATCAAAAACCTAGTGCAGTTAGCTAGCAGGACATCCAAAGCTTTGAGTTTCTTTGCTTGAAAATCATCTTATAGAATCATAGAGTTGGAAGGGACCTTGGAGATGCTGTAGTCCATCTCCCTGCTCAAGGCAGGCTCTGCACTGCAAGGTACAGGCAGAGCATCCCAGACAGACGGCCACCCAGCCTATGCTTAAATACCGCCAGCAAAGGAGAACCCACAACCTTCTGAGGTAGTCTGTTCTACTGCTGAACAGCCGTCACTGTTAGGAAGTTTCTCCTAAAGTTTAGCTGAAATTTGCTTCTTTGTAATTTCCACCCACTAGCTCTAGTCCTGCCTTCTGGAGCAACAGAGAACAAGTCTGCTCCACCGTCTGCATCACAGCCTTTCAGATATTTGAACACTGCTATCATGTGTCTTCTTCTACCCTTAATCTTCTCTTCTCCAGGCTAAACATACACAGCTCTTTCAAGTCATAGGACTTAGGTTCCAGACCCTTCACCATCCTGATTGCCCTTCCCTGGATGGGCTCCAGCTGGTTGATGTCCTTCTTGAAATGGAGCACCCAGAACTGGACACAGTGTTCCAAATGCAGCCTGACTAACACAGATTAGAGGTGAACTATTACTTCCCATGATCTGGACACCATGGTTCTGCTAATGCAGCCCAAGATTGCATTGACTTTCTTACCTGCCATCGCACTGCTGGCTCATATTCAGCTTGTGATCCACTAAGGGCTTCCAATCCTATGGAAGTTTAGCCAGAAAAAAGGCCTACAACTCCCAGCCTTCCCAACACCATCCTTACAGGATCAGGGAACTCTATTGTACTCCTCCTTGATATGTCCTTCCAATTCCTATGCATGACCCTTTTGAGTCTCAGCTCATTGGGGAGCTCCCTGTGCAGCCATACATGCTTTTTAAAGTGCCTCATGATTTTCTTTATCGTGGGAATAGTTTGTGATTGTGTCTTCAGTATTTCAGTTTTCTGCATCTCCGATCCCTCTTGAGCTTTTTTCCTATAAGATGATTTTCTATCCATGGTATCCCGCCCAACTTTTCTCTGAGCTGCTTGAAATTGGCTTTCCTGAAGTCCACGGTACGCATCTGACTAAGCACAGTTTTTACAGCCCTCTCTATCACAAATTTCACGATGAGGGGTTCGGTTCATTCCCACCAGGAATCATTTATCTTCCATACCTTATAACCAACTCCCCAAGTCTGCTGTTTTCCCTGAATCTACAGCCAGCGGTTTCCCGTATTAAGTTCTAAAGGCATTATAGGATTGCTGTTCATCAAACTTGACCCTGAAGCCGACAGGACTTTGCGGAAGTGGTCCAGGGCCCCACTCAGCAAAATGAGTTGGAGGGTCCCCTGCAGTTGACAGCTTCCGATCCTCCTTCCTCACAAGTCTGTAGCTGTTGGTTTTTGTCAACCCTTTCCCACTTTCCCCCCTTGTTTTCATCTCTCCCCTAAAAAATAAAAAAATAAAATAAAAAACTTGAAAATTTGCGGCCAACTTTGATTTCCATCAGTTTGTTCTCTTCTCGAAGGCTTTTCATCAGTTTTGCTTTTTTGGGCTGCATCCAGTAACCTCATCTCTTGATTTCGGTGGGTGTCAACTATCAAGCTTTTGATCTGCAGCTTTTTTGTGTTAATAAAGTGTGCGGTGTAAAAGAAGTTAGAAATAGAAAAGAAAGGACTACATATCCCAAATGTACCATGGATAAATAGGGGAAAGAAGGGGTGGGAAGCATGGGCAGAGACAGCTATACAGTGAAGTAATATGTTAAGCAAACAGTAAGTCTGGAACTCAAGTCCCTGTATCACACTTTCTTAAGGGGGCAATCCATCTCCTGATCAACACAATGTTTATATATAAAACATTCTTTTCTCAAAATGGTGGATTTTACCTTAGAATCTTCTAGAAGCATCTTCTTCTAAAGCCATAATATGAAAGCACTGAACATGCCAAACTTCTCATGCATGATGTTCCACACTGTGCAAAAGAGTGCACAACACACTTATTTCCAGTAACACCATTACAGTATGATCCTAAGCATGTTTAGAAGTAGGCTCCGTTGAACATAATGACATAAGAAGAGCCATGCAGGATCAGATCAAAGTCCATCTAGTCCAGCATTCTGTTCACACACTAACTAACCAGCTGCCCATGGGAAACCCTCAAGCCGGACATGAGCGCAACAGCACCCTTCCACCCATGTTCCTTGGCAAATGGTGTACATAGGCATACTAGCTCTGATACTGGAGTTAGCATAAAGCCATCAGAACTAGTAGCCACTGATATCCTCCAGGAATTTGTCCAATCCCCTTTTAAAGCCTTCCAAATTGGTGGCCATCACTACATCTTATGGAAGTGAATTCCATAGTTTATCTCTGTGCTGTGTGAAGAAGTACTTCCTTTTATCTGTCCTGAATCTCCCACCAATCAGCTTCATGGGTTTACCCTGGGTTCTAGTATTAGGAGAGGGGGGGGAAATGTCTCCCTTTCTGCTTTCTCCACACAATGCATAATTCTATACACCTCTATCATGTCTCCCCTTACTCACCTTTTTTCGAAGCTAAACAATCCCAGTTGTCGTTACCTTTTCTCATAGGGGAGTTGCTCCAGCCCCTTGATCATTTTAGCTTCCCTTTTCTACACTTTTTCCAACACTACAATATCCTTTTTAGGTGCAGTGACCAGAACTTTACACATTGTTCTAAGTGTGGTCAAACCATAGATTTGAATAAGGGGAGTATGATCTTGGCAGTTATATTTCAAATTCCTTTCCTAATTATGCCCAACATGGAATTTGCCTTTCTCACAGCCACTACACATCGAGCTGTCCACCACAACCCTCAATCTTTGTAAACCGCAATTGAGAGGTAATAAATGTAATAAATGAATGAATAATAAATGAACTCCAAGATCTCTTTCCAAGATCACTGCTAGCTCAGATCTCATCAGCTTATACTTGAAGCTGGGATTTTTTGCCCCAACGTGCATCACTTTACACTTGCTTACATTGAACCACATTTGCCATTTTGATGCCCATTCTCCCAGTTCGGAGAGTTCCTTTTGGAGCCCTTTGCAATCCCTTTTTGTTTTAACCACCCTAAATAATTTGGTGTCGTCAGCAAACTTGGCCACCTCATTGCTCACTCCTAATTCCAGATCATTTATGAATAAGTTGAAAAGCATTGGCCCCAGTACAGATCCATGTGGGACCCCACTGTTTACATCTCTCCATTGGGAGAATTTACTATTTATTCCTACTCTCTGCTTTCTGTTCTTTAACCAGTTACAGATCCATAAGAGGATCTCTCCTCTTATTCCATGACTGCTAAGTTTGTTCTTAGGTGAGGGATTTTGTCAAAAGCCTTCTGGAAGTCCAAGTAAGCAATGTCTACTGGTTCACCCCATCCACATGTTTACTTACACTCTCAATATCTTAAAAAGGTTAGTGAGACAGGACATCCCTTTGCGGAAGCCATGCTGATTCTTTTTCAGCAGGGCTTGTCCTTCTATATGCTTATTAATTTTATCTTTAAAATTGCTTTCCAGAAATTTACCTGAAACAGGTGTTAAGCTAACCAGCCTGTAATTTCCTGGATCCCCCCGGATCCCTTTTTAAAAATTGGTGTTACATTGGCCATTCACCAGTCCTCTGGCACAGAGGCTGATCTTAGGGACCTGTTACATATTTTTGTTAGAAGAACAGCAATGTCATATATGGGTTCTTTAAGAACTCTAGGACGGACACCATCTGGGCCTGGTAATTTGTTAATTTTCAACTTGTCAATAAAGTTGAGAATGTCATCTTTTGTTACCACTATTTGCCTCAATTCCTCAGACCTCCTTCCTGAAAACATCCATTCAGGCACAGGTATGTGTTCTATCTGCAGTGAAGGCAGATGAAAAGGATTCATTCAGCTTCTCCACAATCTCCTTATCCTCCTTTAGTCTTTTAAGTCTCCTTTTAGTCTTTAAGTCTTTTGCATGTGATCTGATTATCGCACAACAAAGGCACAGTTGTTGCATGAGATCCAAACATTTTCCTTTAAGGGAATACTCCTCTTTTGGGACTGTTGCATTTTCTTACCATACAAATGGTAATATGTCCATAGTGAACTGAAACTCAATTACCCTTCAAAATCCTCACTTCTCAATTTTGCGATGGAGTTTTCCAGTCAACAAATCCATACAAAATGTGTATATTAGGGGAAAGTGCACACAAATATGCATATTAGTTAAAATAATGTTCAACATTCATTATGTTAGGAAAATTGCTTGCAAAAATATGTATATTAGGCAAAATTGCTACTGAACTTAAGACTGGAAAAATGCATTGCATTGTACACTGCCCAGGGACCTTCAGTTATTTTGCAGTTTAAAAGTACAGTAAATTAAAAATAAAAATGAAAAAATAAAAATGAGAAACTGAGCAAAGTCACAATTGACAGATTTGCCCAAACCTGGTTAGAGTGTTTGATTTTGTCTGGCTCAAGGTCTATTTATTTGCTGATTTCTCCAGCATTTCCTGCTTCCATGTGCATCATTCTATCAAAGTCCTTTCTCATCGGTGAACAGACAGGCATGGATTTTGCATCAAGTGTTTACTATTTATTTATGTATTTATTTATTATATTTATATCCCACCTTCTCCCCACCTTCTGCAAGGAACCCAAAGCAGCTTACACGGCCCTCCTCCTCCCTCCATTTTATCCTCACAACAACCCTGTGAGGTAGGTTAGGCTGAGAGTCAGTGACTGGCCCAAAGTCACCCAGTGAGCTTCATGACCGAGTGGGAGCTACAGACTTGCTCTCAATGAACCGACCAATGAACAAACAAACAAAAATCATGAGAAAGGAAAGCATATCTTACAGCCCACTCCTATGCCTGTTTTCTCAGAACTAAGTCCCAGTGAATTCAATGGGATGTAGTTCTGAATAAACAGGCATAGGGATCAGACTGTTATAGTTTGAGGGAGATTTCATTGCAATCTTTCCACAGCAAAGATACAGATCAGCTCGAGTAAGCCTGAGCCTTGAGATTATCCAAGGTTAGTAGGAGACTTGTGCTTTATTTATCAGTCAGGATTAAAGGTGGCGGAGAATGTCCACTGCAACTGTGTAAACAGAGAATCATATCAGAAGGACGGGATGGAGCACATGTCAACCAGAGCTGTTCTGAACCTGCCACGTGATGACAGATAGGAGTCATCATCGTATTTCCATACTGAAGCATGAGCGTAACAAGTGCTGTGTAAGCCCCATTTGCCCAGTGGGGTTTCAATTAACTTTTTTGAAATAGATATCTATCATACGCTACACTGTTACAGGGGGGAAATCCCACCTAATGTCACGGACTTAGCCATTTCAAAGAGTTCTTCATCCTCACTGTCTGGATGAAATGAGAAGTGGAGGGCAACATGTTTAGACACGGCTGCCAAAAACCCCACAGGAACTCCATAGATCGTGGGGCCGCCACCAGTTTTGGCTTCAGCATCGGTAATGCAGCCAGCCTGGCATGGAGAAGCAGGAAGCCACTTTCTACAGTACAAACAGAGCTTTGGTGATGATGACAGCTCTATCTCTGTAGGAAATCGCAATGCCTCCATCTTTATCAGGGCTTATCTAAAGCTCTTCCCTCTTTCTAAATTGCAGTGAAGCTATAGATGTGTAACTGCTAATTAAGGCCAAGGTTATAAAGGCCCACCATAGTGGCTTTGCTAAGGGTGATACCTATATGCATTGAACTGCTGAACCAAAGTGTGTTGGGGGTCTGGAAGTTAAAGAAGCTGTCTTAAGGATAGTGGTGATTTAGAAACAGGTACAAGTTCATGTTAAGAGAAATGTGACAAGAAGTGGTCGTGGGGTTTGCATATTGTAACAATCACAGAGAACATGTTAAGAAATTTGGGGTATTTCCATAAGACAAGATAGTGCAAACATCACATAGACATCACGTCACTATTACAAGAGGAGGGACCTTAGGAACAGAGGAAGGGTCTTCCAAGAGGGCTCTCAACCACCAATAAGGGACCAATCAGCAAGTTTAAAATATCAAGGCTTCCCCAGGGGAGGCTGGTGATTCCTATGTCAGGGAGGATCCTTATCCATCGCAGGTCTTATTTTGAGCATTATAGGAGCTATCCATGGTGCTGAACTCCGCCCCCAAAATAGGTTCACCACCATGGAGCACAATGGATAGCTCCTATAAAGCTCAAAATAAAATCTGCAATGGATGAGGAGCCCCACTGGCATAGGCGTTACCAGCCTCCCCTGGGCTTCCATATATAGTAATGGGTGTGAATTTTAGGATAATGGGCAAAGGAAAGGGGTATAAAGTCTTACCTCATCTTAGCTTCAGGGTCTTCTTCCGAAATAGAGGAGAGATTGAAATCCACTGCATTCCATAGCGAGATGCTCAAGGGAAGTGGTCCTTTGCCGACAAAATATTTGTACATCTGAAATCTTCTTTTACGTAGCTTTTATATTTCTTTTTATGTCTCTTAGTATAAGGCTGTTCCGAGTGCGTGTATTAGTTTGAACTTGTTTTCTTTCTATAACCTAATAAAAGTAAGCTTTACGATTTCTGTTTAGTTGATTAATTGAAGTTCAGTGCCTTATACTACTAAAGACAAAGCACTTGAAGAAAAACCATTACCTAGGCAAGACAAGGTAATTGTCTTCGCCCTGAAGAAGAATGCTTAACTGTAAGGAAACTTCTTAAATTGGGCAAGGATCTAAGGATCTTTGAATTATTTCTACTTCCCCGACATCCCATACCCCAAAAATCCTTAATTTGCACACGTCCATCCTACCTCACATTATCCACTCTTTCTCTACCCCAATGCTTTTTCCCAGAGGGGAAAATAGTGCCTGCAGCAGTGGAACCCCTTATCCTTAGGGCAGTGTTCTCCAACCTTGGGTCCCCAGATGTTTTTGCCCTACAACTCCCAGCATGCCACAGCCAGCAACGCTGGCTGTGGCATGCTGGGAGTTGTAGGCCAAAAACATCTGGGGACCCAAGGTTGGAGAACACTGCCTTAGGATGTCCACATATGAATTTCCAAGAAAGAGGAAATGCATCACCAAGAAAGTGAATACAGATCTGCATAAAATTTGTATATGCTTATATATATGTGTGTGTGTGTGTGTGTGTGTGTGTTTAGAAATAATTATTATAATTTAATCACTAATACAGTACATCCCACCATAGTGTGGAAGACTGCCACTAGGTATCCTATATGCCTTCCTTTTCAGTCTCCTGTCCAGGTACTCACTGTTGATGGGCAACAGATTTTATGGTTGCTTATTGTTAAACTAGATTTGGACAGGTCAGACCTTCAAATAGAGGACGTCTTCAAAGAGAGGACTGTTGTCTGTAAAGGAGGGCACACGGCCACCCTACTTGTCCTCCATTTTGAGTCTGCTCTCTGATTGCTTACTTGCAATTTGCCTTGCAGTCTTCTTCCCACTTGTAGTAATCTCTGAGGGGAGGAGTTTTAATTGTGCTGTTGATTATTATTATTGATGATAATTTTAGATGATGATGATTTTCCTACCCATTTCTCCTGTTTAAAACCACCAAAGTGGCTTACAACAAAGAAAACGCAATCAAATATAAAATCAAATACAAATCTGAAACAATAGAAAACACTAAAAAGAGCAGCTAAAAATGTATTTTTTTTTAATGTAAGCTTTAAAAACAGCAAACCAAATCAGTTGTTTAAAAACAACAAATCGCACATGAAAAGCAAGCTGAAAATAATAGGTTTTCAGCTACCATTTAAATCCAGAGAGAGAAAGAGCCCTGCAGACCTCCACTGGGAAAGTATTCCATAATCTTAGTGCCATCACTGAGAAGGCCCTGTCTCTTGTCTGTCTGGCTGATCTCACTTATTCAGAAAACAGGGTCTCTGTTGAGGATATCAGAGTCAGTGTGGCGTAGTGGTTAGAGTACTGGACTGGGGCATGGTTGATCTGGGTTCTAGCCCCCACTTGGCCATGAACCTCACTGAGTAACTTTGGGCCAGTCACCAACTCTCAGCCTAACCTACCTCATAGGGTTGTTGTGAGGATAAAATAGAGAAGATTGTGTAAGCTGCTTTGGATTCCTTGCTGGAAAAAAGGTGGGATATCAATATAATGATAAATAAATAAATAAAATATCAAAGGCTAAACAGTTTCAAATGGGACCAGGCAATTTGTAATCCTGTCCCCTGTACCATTGTGGTGTAGTGGTAGAGTGCTGTGCAGAATAGAGTATTGGACTAGGACTGAGACCCGGGTTCAAATCCTCACTCGGACATGAAACTCACTAGGTGACTTCAGGCCAGTCACTGACTAACCTACCTCACAGGGCCGTTGTGATGATAAAATGGAGAGAAGGAGGATAATGAACACTGGCTCGGGCTCCTTGAAGGAAAGGCAGGATATAAATATAATTAATAAAATAAATAATTTGTTTGCGATCCAAATTACCATTCTCCTGGATCTGCTACTTGCCCTGCGTGTGTGGTGGGCGTGGGTATCCCCCATGGACCAAACATGAGCAGGTATCATGTTTACAGGTATCCCCCATGGACCAAACATGAGCAGGAAAGGCAATTTGAATCAGGAAACTGGGATGGGGGAAAGAGTTTTAATAACCCTTCCCCAAGCTCTACACTGCAATCCACATCTCCCCCACCCCTGGCATGGTTGCATTAACCTTTTTTTTTTTTTTTAACTGCAGTAGATCTGATCATGGATCTCCTGGTGCCATCTGTGATTTGGCCCTCTTTCACTGCATGCCATGAAAGACATGGAGCCGCTAGCAAAAATGCCACCACCCTTATCAATTTCTTCCCCTTCTTAGTGTATAGTACAGTGTTCTCCAACCTTGGGCTACGCTGACTGGGGCATGCTGGGAGTTGTAGGCCAAAAACATCTGGGGACCCAAGGTTGGAGAACACTGGTATAGTATCATTCTGCATTCCACTTTACCCACTTCACGTCACTGGCAGATGCTGGAGGGATCAGGGAATGCCATGAATCCTGTCATGGGGCATGTGTTTACTGGCGCAGGCTCCTGGTGCTTGAGGGTCCATGGCAAGAAACCCTCAATGGGGCCCCTCCGTCAGTGAGTCCACCTCCTCACCACCCCCATTGCCAGCAGCTGCCATCGCTCCTCATCCTCTTTCTTATCATTGCTACTACTCGCTTGCTTGACAGGCAGAGAGACCCAGTGCTCAAGAAGGCAGTGGCATCCACGACTGCTCTTTTCCACCATCCCCATGGTCAAAGCAAGAGGCAGATGAGCCAGCAGGTTGCAATGGTGAAGAGGAAAAGCAAGTCCAAGGGGCTCTTGTCAGTGGGCCCCTGCTGGTGTGTGGGCCTTGGCGTGTGCCCGACCATGCCTACCCTTGGCATCAGCCAAAGGGGAAGTAGAAAACTGGACACAAGGATGCCATTTTTGGCAATGCAGTTCCACTCTTATTTTCCAGGTTCACCTGTTTTGTTTTGTTGTCACTTAATACCACCTAAACATCAGGAAAAAATTTCCTGACTGTTAGAGCAATAAGACAATGGAACCAACTACCTAGGGAGGTGGTGGGCTCTCCCACTCTGGAGGCATTCAAGGTGCAGCTGGACAGCCATCTATCAGGGATGCTTTGACCTGGATTCCTGCATTGAGCAGGGGGTTGGACTCGATGGCCTTGTAGGCCCTTTCCAACTCTACTTTTCTATGATTCTATTCTATGACCTCAGAACCAGTTTATATAAATTCCATGAGCAACTGGAATGGACTTTTCACTGTGTCTTCTCTTCCCGCTCCAGTAACACCTTAATCCAGGATGCCTGTGAGAACAGGTGGCTCATGTGGGATGTAACTAAACCATTGCCCCTGTCCCACAAGGGAGGCGTTGAATTTGGCCTAGTTGTGTCCCACCCTGTGATCTTACCATGCCACACTGAGCACTGGACTTAGATGTTACCAGAGGAGCATGGGAAGAAACCCCCCGGGAAGCTTCAACCACACTGCTCTTGTGATGGATAAATCAGCACATACTCAAGAAATAACAAAATCTATTAATCTCAGGATGTTTACATAGCTCGACAGCCAAGACTTTAAAAGGATGATGCTCTAGCAAAAAAAAAAGAAGAAGAAGAAGAAGAAGAAGAAAAAAAGTCTTCTGATTCCTAAAGAATGTGAAGCTGACATAGTTGTATGCAGGCTGGGGTCGTTTATTGTTTTAAATCAGGGATAGGAAACATATGGCCTGCAGGCTTTATCCGGTTCATGAATGTTCCTGTAGCAGCCCCAGTCTTCTTCTCCCATCCCAAAGGCTGGGAGATGAGGGGGGGGGGTTGATTGTGTTGGGGGGGGGGACCAAATGGGCTCTATTGTTCAAGCCAGGAGGAAAGGCTTAACTAGGTCCAAGGACAATACGCCGGAGCAAGAATGCGTAGTCTCTGTCTTGAAAAGAAAATGAAGGCTGACATCTAACCAGGGGGATATTGTATTATTTACATTGATGTGGAGAAAGGAGCCTGCTGCAAGCAGGAGGAGCTGCTGCCAAAGTGCTTTGTGATAACGACACTGTGGGCTCAGGACCCTGCCTGGGCTGCTGTTGACTTTCAAAAGGATCCAGCCAATGTCACGTAAGAGGTTTGGCAAGGCATTGACTGGTGCTGTTGCAAACACCTGCTGCTGAGCAGAACTCTGCTCCTTTCTTGGGTGGAAGGGATATCCCTTCCCAATCGCTGCCAGCTTCGCCACCCTCGACACCTGCTTGTCATCTTACGAAATGTATGTGTGTCCTCCCAGAAGGAGGTATGTGTGTCCTCCTGCAAACATTGCAGCACAGACACACGCACAAAGGCAAAAAGGGACCAGATTCAAAGGACAGACAATGTACAGGGAGCTTCCGCCCCTTTGAGTTCCTGCTAGGGATGGGTGAGAAAAAATGTGTTTGGTTCACATTTCAATGTGAACTTAGCAAATTGCACTTCCCAGTCCTAAACAGAAACTGGAATGCAGCTTGCCATTGGAATCAACATGTTTCCGCATGCAAAAATGCATATACTTCTCCAAAATGCACACACAAATGCTTTATTCAAGGGGGGAAACTGAGTACATTTGCAAAAGTGTGCCCAAAAATGTGTACCAAAAATGCAGGGTTTTTTTTTTAAAAAAAAATGTGCGCACAAATTTCCAGGTGGTTTTTGTTTTTTGTTTTTTTTAATGGTGATCTGATGGAGAATTAGGACAGAACAAAGTTAGCATTGGGAAAATGAGGACCTGAGTGAAATCAAGCTTGAGAGAGTCACCCATCCCTATTTAGATCACATGGGAATTTGAACTGGAATACAAATGCCCTCTTGCACAGCTAGCATTTATTTCCCTGGGTTTTGCGCAGACAGAATTCATGGTGGACTGCACTGCATCTTCTGCATTTGAAAGTCTTTCTTAACATTTTATGGCCATATTAGTTTAGCAAAGGTGATGCACAGCAGTTATTATGACGGTTTCTGCTTAACTTGTGGTTGGAAACAAGCACACAGACTGCTAGAGATGAACTAATCATACATAAAAATAAAACATAAAACAAGTAGCCATTTCAACCCACTGGGAATTCAATACATAGAGTCAGCAAAACCAGATCTTTATCAGGACCAGTATGCATGTTACATAAAACTCCTTCTAGGCTGGCTAGTTTATTTTATTTTTTTTAATTATTCTTAAAGCTCTAGGTTTTACTAACTGGTACACTGTGAACTTGTCACTTTTTCTACAAGTGAAATAGTCTGTTGCATTGGTCTTCAACTCTTATTGGAAAGAGAGAGAGAGAATAAGTACTGCAATCTGTTACATAATTCCACTGCCCTAAAATAATTTTGCATAGTGGGAGGGAGTTTGGTGCGACAATGACTCACACCAAACACGATAACCCACACTCAGGGGTTGAGTATGGGTTGAGTGTGGGTTGTTGTTGAACCGTGGGTTGTTAAAACATGGGTTATCTTGTTGTCTGAACCCAGCTGCGCTAACAAGCAATGGCTTGTTAACCACAGACACCCGCTGGCTCAGCTTGTCTGAGCGTGGAAAGCTAAGCAGGGTCAAGCCTGGTTGTTACTTGGATGGGAGACCCCTCCTCTAGTTTCCTGCATTGAGCAGGGGGTTGGACTCGATAGCCTTGTAGGCTCCTTCCAACTCTATTCTATGAAATCTCTATGAAATCCATGGATTGTTGTTGTGAACTGTGATGTTTTTTTAAAATCTTGGCTGGGTTCAGACAACACGATAACCCATGTTTCAACAACAACCCATGGTTCAGCGACAATCCACACCCAGCCCATATTCAACCCTTGAGTGTGGATTATCGTGTTGTCTGAACCCAATCAATATGTTTCCAGAGGAGCAGAGAATGAAGGAGTGACATATTCTTTTGGGGCCATGATTCTGGGTGCTACACTTTTAAAAAGGACATTGACAAACTGGAGCATGTACAACGGAAGGGAGATCAGAATGGGGTCTGAAAATCAAGACTAATGAGGAATGGTTGAAATATCTGGGTATCTTTAGCCTGGAGAAGAGATTATCAAGGGGAGATGTGATAGCTGTCTTCAGCTATCTGAAGGACTATCATGTTGAGCAGGTTTGGGCAAAAAGTAGATCTCCAGAAGCTTTGGACATCAACTCCCAGCATTCTTGACCATTGTCCATGCTGGCAGGGGCTTCTGGCAGCTGAAGTCCAAAACATCAGGAGATCTACCTTCCACCCACCCCTGATGCTGAGGATGCAGCAGACTTATTCTCTGTTGCTCCAGAGAGCAAGACTCATGGGTAGAAATTGTAGGGAAGCAGATTTTGGCTAAACAGTAGGAGAAACTTCCTAACAATAAAAACTGTTTGACAGTGAACAGCCTGCCTTGGGAGGTGGTGGGCTCTCCTTTGCTTGGAAATCTTTAAGCCAGCAGTGGGGAACCCCTTTCAGCCTAGGGACCGAATTACATTTCAGAGAAACTCTTGGGGGCTGCATTCTAGTGATGGACAGGGCTGAAGTTAAAAGGGGCGAGGCCAAAATACCCAAAACTACCGGCATATTTCAGCTTAAAGCTCTCCCTGCCAGTAACTAAGTTTTAGGAGAGGCGATTCAACTTTGCAGAATGAGGCAGAGTTCCTGCAGACTCCCCATGTCTCTGTATGGATCATAAGAACATCAGAAGAGCCATGCTGGATCAGACCAAGGGTCCAGCTAGTCTAGCATGCTGTTCACACAGTGGCCAACCAGCTGCCCACAGGAAACCCACAAGCAGGACATGAGTGCAACAGCACCCTCCCACCCATGTTCCCCGGCAACTGCTGTATATAAGCATACTGCCTCTGGTACTGGAGGTAGCATATACCCATGAGGACTAGTAGCTTTTCCTTATTTAAGAGCATAAGAAGAGCAATACTGGATCAGACCAAGGGTCCATCTACTCCAGCATTCTGTTCACACAGTGGCCAACCAGCTGCCCACAGGATACCACAAGCAGGACATGAGTGCAACAACACCCTCCCACCCATGTTCCCCGGCAACTGGTGTACGTAGGCATACTGCCTGTGATACTGGGAAAGGATACCGGTTCCTTTTACTGACCTACCATATTCTGGTTCAAAGTAGCCAACATTAAGCAATCACAAGAAAACCAGAGCTGGGAAGAGAAGGGAAGTGAAGGGAGGAGAAAGCAGCCAACAAACAAAGCAGTTGGGGAGGGCGGGGGCTGATTCAGAGAGGCAACATTGCATTGGTTATAAAGCCTCCTAAGTGGCTTGTCCCTCCATAGTGCTTCATTGTTTGGACTGTCACTCAGTGGAATGAATGTGATACAGATGTTAACCTCCACCAGCCCTTTATGTGTGAATGCAGACTACAGAAAGGAGAGAGGGAATCAAAGGATTATTGTGAACAGGACAAAAAGAGACAACATGTCTCGGGGAAACTAAAGAGAGATATGCCCTAACTGGAGGGGGTGGGGAAGAAAAGGCCACTGAGGCTTTGTTAACACTCTAAATGGGATGCTTCACTGTCACTGACTTCCTTTCAGCTGCACAGCATCTCTCTGGGTTGGAGAAGCACCCAGCAAACTTCGCAAATGGACCAGATGGGGGATAGCAGATAATAAAACGTAATCACTGTAGTTGTAGCTATCAACGTGCATACGGATAACTCACTGGGGGCCAAAACAGACATTCCGTTAAATGTGTGCCTAGCAGCTATGCCTTCTTTTCATGCTTACTCTAGAGTAGGCACAGGGGGCCTCATCTGGCTCGTAACGCCCCACACTAGGATCCAGGTCCAGGTCCACGCGGCTACTCTAAAGTAAAAAATGAAGGGGTGGGGGAAGTAGGTGCTAAACACACATTTTAAGTGATGTCTGTTTTGGCCCTGGAACTGGTTGTAAAAGATTATCAGTGCTTAAAAGTTATCCCTGGCTCCCAGTTTGTTTCTGGGCACAATTCAGAGCGTTGGTTTAACCTTTAAAGCCCTAACAGGCATCAGTCTGATGCGATATACTGTTCTTCTTCTTCTTCTTCTTCTTTTTTCTTCTTTTTTTAACCAAAGTCCTGGGATCCACCAACTGCAGCAAGATGCAAAATGGTGCCTCTGGGGCTAGAGCCAATGACCTACTGCACCCCATGAGCCATACACTGGGCTGATTTGAATACATAAGTACAAATCTACATCTTGAATTACTACAGCTTAGGGAGTGTAATACTCTAATTTAGAACCAAAACAGACATTACTTTAAACCTGTGTCTATCAGCTATGCCTTATATAATAAATAAATAAATACTCTGGAGAAGGCATGGGCGAGGACAGTCAGGATCTTTAAAAACCCAGTGCTAAGGTCCTGACCCAGGTCATCTCCAGAACCTACTCTAGAGTAAAACTAGGGAAATAAAAGATGCAGCTGATAAAAAGATGCAGATTTAAGCTCAGCCTACAACATGGTATCCACTCTTTTAAAATTTCATTTAATACACATTTATATCCTGCTCTCCCCCCCCCCCTTTCATGGAGATCCAGGCAGCTTACATAGTGTACCCATCAGGTTTATTACTCACCACCACCACCAATATATGTTCAACTTTTTCTTCCCTTTCGTTGTTGTTGTTGTTGTTGTTGTTGTCGTCATCGTCTACCATGTCTCACGTTCCTCCATCTTCCTCCTTCTCTTAAAGAAAAACAAAAACAAAAAACACCCAACAACAAAAGGGAAAAAAGAGAAGGTGGCAGCAAGGCCATTGGTGCAACACAGCAGCAACTCTCAGCTAAAGGCCAATGAATTTTCTTCCCTTTCGTTGTTGTTGTTGTTGTTGTTGTTGTTGTTGTCGTCTACCATGTCTCACGTTCCTCCATCTTCCTCCTTCTCTTAAAGAAAAACAAAAACAAAAAACACCCAACAACAAAAGGGAAGAAAGAGAAGGTGGCAGCAAGGCCATTGGTGCAACACAGCAGCAACTCTCAGCTAAAGGCCAATGAATTTGGGCATATTGATGTGAGCTCTCCTTCATATTCTTATCTCAGCACATAACAATACCATTATATCTCAACTAATTATTAATTACTGGTAAACCTCCAGAAGCAAGATGCCTCTGTATACCAGTTACTGGGGAACTTGAGTGGGTGAATGCTATTGCCCTCATGTACTGCTTGTGGACTTCCCACAGGTATCTGATTGGCCACTGTGGGAACAGAATTCTGGACTAGATATAGGCCTTCTTATGGTCTTAGATGTTCTTAAACCCCCCTTAACCTATGCCCTTACACAGAGGGCCTGGCTCCTATTCAGGTATTGTCCAGACAGAGAGCTTATATCAGGCAAACCAATTGATCTCTGATGAAACAAAAGCTGAGGTGGGGAAGAACGACCAATCAAAGCAGACTCCTTGCTAATCAGCACTAACCTCAGCATAGATTTAAAAGGAAAAAATAGGAACAATTTTTTTTAAAAAAAACACCTCTCACCAAGGGCTATTTAAAATTTACCTCTGCTGCAATTCACCAGCTGACTTGAGTGAGATAGAATCAGCTCAAAGCTCAGTGCTGATGGTTTTGCAGCATATCAGACTGTGTTTAAATTTAGTCTATGTGATGATGTGGAATGAGGATTTTATTACTGCTCATTTGGGCGTTCTACTTGACTCCTATGTGATTTCATTCCTCTTAACACAGCCAAACAAAACGTAGATTTATGTCGAAGAATCTTTGGTAGGCATTGCCGTGTCAACTCGCTGGCTCTCTGTGCCTTGCTGTACTATGCTTAGTCAATATGAAACGCGCACACAAACACACACACTTTATTCCGTGTTTTCTCTCTGACTTCTTCCTCCTGCGCGCAACGTTGAGCCAGCTGCTATGTCCTACATGAAACGCATATAGAAAACAGTATTGTGTCTGTGCGAATGGCACTTTCAAAGGGTAATCCAGGCCATTGTTAAGATGCTGAGAGGTCTTGAGGTGGATTACTCAACTGAGGCCTCCGCTCCCTTCTCTTCCCTGTCAGCATGCAGTGCAGGGCTGCCGAACCTCTTTCCTCCCAAGGAATGAATTCAATTTCAGAGACGCTCTGGAGGGTCACATTCCCGTGGCTGGAGAGGCCAAAGGCAAAATGGGGCAGGGGCAGGGCCAAGATGCCCTAAATACCAGCATATTCTAGCTTCACGCTCCTACTGCCAGGAACTGCCATTTCCATCCTGAAGTTCCACCCACCTGCTGAGGCGGAGTGGGGGATTAAAAAAGGGGGGGGATCCTCCATTGACTCCAATGGATACTTTTTCTCTTTTTAAACCCCCCCCTTTACAGGGGGGCCTGGAATTTCAGGACAAAAATGGGGGGGGAGGAATGTTTAACACACACCCCCAGAGTACCATGGTCGTGATCCAAATCATAGCTACACACACTTCGGATAGGTAAGCAATCCTATCATGCATAGCTTCACTATGCGTGGTTAGAATAACATTTAGTTTGGCCCTTAGGAAGCTGCCTTATGCTGGGGGCATTGGGCCATATAGCCCAATATTGTCGACACTGACCGGCAATGGCTCTCCAGGGTTTCAGGCAGGAGTTTTTCCAGCCCTCCCTGGAGATGCCGGGGATCAAACTTGGGACCTTCTGCATGCAAGGCAGGGGCTCTGCCACTGAGCGACGGACGGCCCCTCCCTGCTTCGCTTGCATGAAGCAACCCCACATGCATTGCTAGGCTGATTTTTATACCCATAATCATGAAGCGTCCTGAAAAAGAAGGGAGTTTAAATTGGTCTGATTGGCAGTGCTGCCTTACATAAGCAATTTAATACAGAGGGCCATTGCTCCCGACAGCAATGAAATTACCAGCACCGTCATATCCCAGTGCTAGTTAATGGAGCAAACCGCTGCCTTGGTGACTGCATCAAAGTGTCTGGTGGCCACAAGTGAGAAATGAAGTCCCATAGTATAGCGGTGAAATATGCCCATAGGGCACGAGGATAAAACTTGAGTAAAACCAGTGTAAGTTAAATTCATGAAATCAGAATCTCGACATACTACGGTATTCAGTTTGGTCTAAGAGGTATATGGAAATATGGGATAGAGCAATCCAAAGGAGCAGAGTGGTGGATCCACCACTGGATGTCAAGCCCTGCTGGCTCACACAGGCCAGGATGGAAGGTGAGGCTATGCTGCCTACCCACCCCCCCGCCCCCGGCTATGCCAGCTGGGAACACCTCCACTTCTTTGCCTCTGGAGTTTCCCACAAGCAAAACATGGCCACTGGGGCAGAGGTAGCCCCCTGCCAGTGGATCTCCTCTCCACTGGTGGGGCACCCATCCTAGCCCCTTCCAATGAGTAGCTCCTAGGCTTGCACTCTAAACTACTAAGCAATGACTAGATGTAAGACAGATAATGACAGATTGACACCTTCATACTTATTCTCAACTGTAACCAAGTTTAAATATAGGTAATGGCATTTGTTCACCTTCATCCAAGCCCGATGTATGGTGCTGGTTTTAACCTATAAAGCCATACACGGCTTGGGACCACAATACTTGATGGAATGCCTCTCCCAACCGCAATCTACTCAGACACTATGATCGACATCTGAGGCCTTCCTCTGAGAGCCACCTCCAAGGGAAGCTCGGAGGGTGGCAACAAGAGGGAGGGCCTTCTCAGTGGTGTGGAATGAACTCTCCACTGAGGCCCGTCTGGCACCAACCCTGTCATCCTTTCAGTACCAGGTTAAGACAGCCCTCTGCACTGAAGCATTTAAAGACATTTAAGGCTATGTAAAGGCTTGATGGGGGCACCCATGTCAGTGTTTTTTAACAGGTCTAGTAGTAGCAGGCGATCACTCGTGACCGAGTAAGATTGTCTTCCAGGATAAAATTACAAAAAGAAAATTATAAAAGGAGGAAATTCTAAAAAATTGTGTAGACTCTAGCGATGGGTTCATGCACATGACTGTGCAGGCCAATTGTAGATCCACACAGCTTCCCACAGTGAGGACACAGGTTACCAGAGGGAAGATGGTCCTGTAAAGGATTCAGTTTGACGTGCTTTTCGCTTAGCACATTTCTCCCTTTCACCTTGCACTCGGGCTTCTTCAAAGTCCATGGAACCTTTGTGAAAGGCCAACCTCTATTTAGATCATTCATGGGCCAGAGCTTCCCAGTTTTTGATGTTTATATTGCATTTTTTTTAGATTAGTCTTAAGAACATCTTTAAACCTCTTATACTGACCACCGATATTCCGCTTTCCATCCTTGAGTTGGGAATAAAGTAACTGCTTTGGGAGACGGCAGTCAGGCATTCGAACAACATGACCGGTCCACTGAAGTTGGCGTTGAAGGATCATTTTTTCAATGCTAGTAGTCTTTGCTTCTTCCAGTACACTGACATTTGTTCGCCTATCTTCCCAAGTAATTTGCAGGATTTTCCGGAGGCAACGTTGATGAAATCTTTCAAGGAGGTGGAAATGACGTTTATAGATAGTCCATGTTTCACAGGCATACAATAAAGTTGGTAATACGATGGCTTCATAAACCAGCATTTTGGTCTCCTTACAGATATCCTGATCCTCAAACACTCTATGTTTCATTCGAGAAAATGCGGCACTTGCAGAGCTCAAACGATGCTGGATTTCAGTGTCAATGTTAGCTGTAACAGAAAGATAGTTGCCAAGATAGAGAAAATGATAGACATTTTCCAGTATTGCCCCGCCAAGCTGGATAGATGGCATCACCAAAGGGTTAACTTGCACTTGCTGATGGTTTTTTTGATGTTAAGAGGCCAAGTTTTTCGTATGCTTCTGCAAAGGCATTTAGGATAGTTTGGAGATCATCCTCTGAATGTGCGGAGACCACATTATCATCAGCATACTGAAGTTCCACAACAGAGGTTGTAATTACCTTACTTTTTGCTTTCAGCCTACTGAGATTAAAAAGCTTTCCATCTGTTCGATATATAATTCCCACACCAGTGGGAAGTTTCCCCTCAACAAGATGTAAAATCATGGCGATGAAAATAGCAAATAATGTTGGGGCAATAACACATCCCTGTTTAACACCTGATCCCACTTTAAAGGGAGCACCATGAGAGCCGTTGTTGTCCAGAACCGTTGCCGTCATGTTGTCATGGAGAAGTCGCAAGATATTCACAAATTTATTGGGGCATCCAATTTTCATAAGGATAGTCCAGAGAGCTGTTCGGTCTACAGTATCAAAGGCCTTAGCTGAATCAATAAATGCCATATAAAGGGGTTGATTTTGCTCCCGGCATTTTTCTTGGAGCTGTGCAGTAAAAATCATGTCTACTGTCCCTCTAGAGGGGCGGAAACCATATTGAGATTCAGGGAGGATCTCTTCTGAAATAGATAGAAGACGGTTTGCGAGAATGCTAGCAAATATTTTACCTGCAGTAGCTAAGAGAAAAATGCCCCGATAGTTTCCACAGTCTGTTCTATCACCCTTCTTAAAGAGAGTGATAATTATGGCATCCCTGAAGTCTTCTGGGATCTCTTCTCTTATCCAGATTTTTTTGATGAGTTTATGAAGATGTTGTACATGTCCGGGGGGGCCTTCTTTAAAGATTTCAGCAGGAATCCCATCTGGTCCACTAGCTTTGTTATTCTTCATTTGATTAATAGCTTATATTAATACGCCAGTGTGGCATAGTGGTGAGAGTGTTGGACCAGGACTCAGGAGATCCGGGTTCTAGTCCCCTCTCGGCCATGAAACTCACTGGGTGACTTTGGGCCAGTCACTGACTCTCAGCCTAACCTACCTCACAGGGTTGTTGTGAGGATAAAATGGAGAGAAGGAAGAGGATTATGTAAGCCGCCTTGGGTTCCTTGAAGGAAAAAAGGTGGGGTATAAATATAATAATAAATAAATATAACTTCATCCAAAGTGGGGAGTACTGCAAGTTCCTCTCTAATTTGTTTTTGCGGAATTCGCGAAAAAATCTCATTATCCACCTTAGATTTACGATTTAAAAGATCATAATAATGCTCTTTCCAACGCAGTGCAATAGACTCTTTGTCTTTTAAGAGTTTGGTGGCATCTTTTGATTGTAAAGGGTTTGTACCATAGGTTTTTGGTCCATAAATGGCCCTTGTGGCCTTAAAAAAGCCCCGTGCAACATGAGATTCTGCAAGTTGTTGAATTTCTTGAGCTTTCTTTTTCCACCAAGCAGTTCTTAAGTTCTCTTGTTCTTCTTTGGACCTCAGCCTTTGTACAGGTCTATTCTGTATTAAATATTGTTTTAGCTACTAAATTGTTTTTAAATTTTTAACTGCTTTTAAATTCTGTATTGGGGGGGTGTTATGGTTATTTTTATTGTATTATATCTTGTTTTTAGGAACTGTTGTAAACCACTGAGAGAGCTTCAGCTGTTGGGCAGTACAGAAATGAAATGAAATAAATAAATAAATAAATAAATAAATCTATTGCTGCCTTCCTTATTGCTGATTAGATTGCTAGCTGCTTGGGGTCAGGAACCCCCACTTTTTCTTATGAATGTCTGTAAAGTGCCAGGTACCAGTGTATAATATATGATAATATAATGATGGCTCTGGTGGAGTCTATCACAACAATATTAGAACCATTCCAGCATCCATCCCAGCATGCTCCAGGATAACCTCATTTTTGTTTAACTAGCACAATTGTGAAAAGAATGCAGGATTGCATAGCAGATTAACAATGCAGCCACTGTATTTAACAAGAATCTGCTTAAAGGGAACCCTAGAATTGTTAGTGAGCTTATTCACAAAATGTAACAAGTGTAACTCGGTAGTTGCTAGAGCAAAAGAAAAGGCAGGGGAGAACAATTTTATTCAGTATGTGGGAAAGGAATTTCACTCCTAACTGATTTCCTGGCTAAATTAAGTTGACATTCCAGAGATGTCCATTTACAAAGAATTAAGCTGTCATATGTATCTTGAACTGGATCAGTTCGTGTTTTTTATTTAGAGAAGAGCATCCTTTACATATGTAACAGAGCAACTGCACATGTAGGGGATAATGCTGAGGTAAACATTTGATGAAAGGTACGCTTAGGGTGGGTTGCAAAAAAAAAAAAAATCTGCACTAGAATTTTTAACTCCTTAGGAAAAGGATGGAGTTGACTGTAGTGACTGCATCGATCCCAAAGGGCAGGAGATACAAAGCAGCTACAAATGGTACATTTTAGTAGATCCACTTATGTTGTATGCAGTCTTTCAAGTTTGCCAGAGCTCTAATTCTGCCCTGTTCGTGTGGAACTTGAAAGCTTGTTTATTCCCACAACATATATTGGTTCAATAGAATCTTCTGCATATGGATCACTAATAAAGACTACATTGTGAAAACTTTCTTAAACCTTCATCCTGCATCTTGGGGTGCTTTTCTTACTCCAGGCTCACATTCTGTGGTGCAATTTACACATAAGTAGATCTACAATCCTGCCCTAGTGGGACTTTGCCTAAAACAGGGTAGTAAACAATATTACCAAATTTCAGCCACCTGCCTTTTACCTTTCTTTCTATGACCCAACACGCCTGGGACATAACATGACCCCAAAAAATCTGTATAACAATGCTGCATCTGTGGTGCTTCAGTGTCCCTAGGCAGTGGGGGAACAATAGGAGACATCCACAGCTCATTCAAGTATTATTATTGTTGTTGTTGTTGTTTCCATTTCTATATCGCCCAACAGCCGAAGCTCTCTGGGCGGTTTACAACAATTATAAAATTACATAATAAAATAAGTATCTTTTTATTGCCAGGAACAGCAGAAAACACCTCCTTCAAAAAAAAAAAAAAAAGAAATCTGTTGAGGGAAAGCATTGTTATGATAATTTAAAGTTTCATAGGCCTCAGGCTTTTCAACTGCTAATTGACTCTTAATTAGGCATGCATCCAAAGCCGGGTTGCGCCCCCGACCCGATTCTCCGCGGGGGTGGCCGCCCAACCTGATCTTCTGAGCGGTGCGGAGAGGTTCTCTGAGCCGCTCGATCGGACTTCTCCAGCCCCGTCCGTCACTTCCGAGACCGGAAATGACGCGACAGGACCCTGGCGCCACAGGGGTCCAGCGCGCCTGCGCAGGGTTCCGTCACGTCATTTCTGGTCCCGGAAGTGACGCAATGGGACGGAACGGGCCGCGCGGGCGGCTCGCCGCAGAGAGGCCTCGCTGGGCGTGAGTGGGGCCAATTTCGGCCTCGTTTTGCCCGGCAAGGCTCGATTTTACATCTCTACTCTTAATAGCTCTGACTAGGCCTCACCTTTGTTACGTAGATTTCCTGCATTACACTGCTGAAGGAAAGATTAAGTCTGAACTTACCTTAAGTAGGTGAAACCTGAAATCCATTCTTATTCTGGTCCTAACAGCCTGGGGGAAACATTCAGTCAGACATAAGCCTTCCATATGCACAATTTGCCTGGCCTGTGGCACTATTCTCTGGGGTGACTTTGGCACCCCAGATTCAACATATGCAAAATTGCATGTTTCCACAAGATGAAGGTTTAAAAAAAAACCCTTAAAGGGGTGAAAAGGGTTTTTTTTAAAAGTACTCAGGAATACAGGGTAGAAAGCAATCAGTTTTTTAATCTGTTCGAAGAACGGGTCCTTCAGCTTGTGTATCATACAACCTACTTTTTAATATCCTTCAAGGATTGCTATTTTCTCCCATTCTCAAAATCCTCCAAACAGTGCAAATAAATTTAACATGGACTGGTGGAAGGAAAAGTTGAAAGTTTCAACCATTCTCAACATTCTCCAAACCAGGGGTGGGTAACCTCTTTCAGCCCAAGGGCCAAATTCAATTTTTCAGAAGCATTTGGGGGGCTGAATTTCAGTGGTTGGTTGGGTGAAGGCAAAGGGGGCAGTGCCAAAGGCAAAAGGAGAGGTGTCAAAAACACACACAAAAATTCTAGGATATTGTAGCTTAAAGCTCTTACCATCAGTAAATAACCCTTAGTAGAGGCATTTCAACCTTTTAGAATGGGGGGAAACTGCACAAAATCCTCCAGACATGGCAAATAAATTTTGTATGAACTGGTTGAAGGAAAATCTACATGTTGCAACCATGGCTAGCCTTGGAAAAGGGGTAATTGTGGATGCTCCTGGTTCTGACACAGCTTATCACAGCCTTTCCCAATCTAGTGCCTTCCAGATGTGTTGTACTGCAATTACCATCATCCTCCAGCCAGAATGGAAATCGGGGACAATGGGAGTTTTAATCCGACACATCTGGAGGGTGCCAGGTTGGTGAAGCCTGGCTTATCTGGTTATCCCTTCTCTGTGCCCTTCTCAGCAGTTCCTTGCACGGAAGGGTTAGTAGCAGCAGAGGCAGTGGTAGAACCCCATTTGAAGTCAGCCCCATTCTAGAAGGTCTCTGGGGTTGACATGAAGCAGGGTGTGCCTTTCTGAGCCATGGTGGTGGCGGTCACATTTTAAGCCATGTCTCCCCTGCTCAAACTTTGTCAGCATCACAAACTCTGACTAGAAGTAGCTCTCCGAGATCTCATGCAGAAATATTCCCAGACATGCTACCTTTGACTGGGATCTTATGGATGCAAGCAAAGATGTGCTTTACTAGTGATGATGAGCCCTCCTCTCCACCTCCTTCTCTTTCTCTCTCTTCTCCCCATCCCCATTTTTCTGAATCATGAGAAGGCAGTGTAGCACAGATAGTCTTACTAAAGACGAGATGAGGGTGAAAAAGACAACTGCACATCAGAGTAAGGTTACAGCAGTGACAGAGAAGTCAGATAGGCAGCTGCTCAAGGTCAATGCTCCAGGCAAATGTCAGATTTGCCCCAAAAGCAGGCTGTCCCTGCTTCTATAAAATATCTCAGTGAGCTATGGAGGGTGTTTTTAAATCAATGATTGCATAGTAGTTAATTACACATGCCGTCCTATGCATGTTTAAACAGAAAAAAGGCTTACGTGCTGGCTGGGGCATGCTGGGAGTTGTGGGCCTTTTTTCTATCTAAATGTGCATAGGATTGCACCCTGTGTGTGCATGTGTGTGTGTGTGTGTGTGTGTGCGTGCGTGTGTGTGCGTGTATGCATGCGTGCGTGTGTGAGAAGGAGGGAGGGAGGGAGAGACTGGGAAACATTCCTGTGTCTGCCTGAAAGTGTATAAGAAGAATACATATAGAGATTTTCCTTATGGTGAGGAGGATACACAACCATTTACCAAGTGGTGACTTACTACAACATGAATGCAAACATTCTGACAAGTGAATTTTACCATACATCATGTGCAGATGTGTGGTAGAACTGTGTTCTGCATCCACCTTATTATCATCCTGCCACATGGGAAAGTTTGACACATAATCAGAAATATGGGGGAACTGTGAAATTCTCCTTACCACTTGGTAGAACCATGTAGATGGCCAGCTTACCAAGTGGATACAAGCACACTTGTACCACTTCGTAAATGGTTGTCTGTAATTCAGCCTATCTATTAAGGCTGCAATCCTATCCATACTTGCCTAGGAGTATGTTTTTACTTCCAGGAAAACATATCAAAACTTATGCTGTAACTCAAACCAGCGTTCTTCTCAGACCTGTACTGTCAACTCTGACTGACAATAACTATTCAAGGTCATGGACAGAATTCTTTCCCAGTCATAGTAGTAGAGAGATACTTTAATCTTTTGAATTTGAATCCGTGGCTTTCCACTTAGGAACAGAGGAAGCTGCTTGGTCCATCAAGCTCAGTGCTCTCTACAGCAGCTTTCCCCAACCCGGTGCCCTCCAGATGTTGTGGACTTCAACTCCCATCAGCCCCAGCCAGCAGAGCCAATTGTCAGGAAGTTGTCATCTAAAACATCTGGAGGACATCAGGTTGGCAAAGGCTGGTCTGCACTAACTGGCAGTGGCTCTTCAGGGTTTCAGACAAGAGTCTTTCCCAGGACTACTTGGAGATGCCAGGGATTGAACCTGGGACCTTCTGCATGTGAAGCAAGTGCTCTGCCACTGAGCTGCAGCCCAAAGCAAGTAGTCTTAGGGTTTCTCTACATGAGGTGTTTAACCCGCTGCTTTACCAAGGCTTCTTCTGTTTTCTTTGCAGTAGTAAGAGATCATCCTTTACACATGTTTTTGTGTGGGGGAGTTTTCCTTCTCTGCCTTTTTATATGTCCTGATATGTTCCATTACAGAACCACAAGGTGCAAATACATGCGTGCCTCCAATTCCAATTTATTCCGACTTCCCAGATAAATATAGCTGACTTTCCTTGCTCTAAAAAAAGCTGCGGAAATTGCTAGAAAACACAGGAGAGGTCCTGGAGGATGATGCCTCCTTGTAAAGTGCCCACAAACTTCCGTCAGTGAAGAATCATGAGTGCGCAATAAATGCATCATGTAGAGAAGCTCAGAGCAGGGCCGGTGCTACCATTAGGCCAACTAGGCGGCTGCCTAGGGCGCCGGGCTAAAGGAGGCGCCAGAAATGCCTTGGGGGGAAAAAAATACATCACGTATTTTACCAAGTTTGTTTTACCAATCATGTCCTGTGGCGGGGAAGGCAAGGCAAAAGAAGCGCACCCCTCCCTCTCTCTCCTCCAGCTCGTTACCAGGAACAGCAGCAGGCAGGCGTCTCCTCACAACCAGCATCAAAAGAGGCAGAGAAGGCTACAGACTGGAGGAGGGGAGGCGGGCAGGGGCCAATGATGGGAGGCTGGTGGGCGGCTGGAAGGATGCACCTGCAAACACCTCCTTCGCCTTCCCTCTCAAGGATGCACCTGCAAACACCTCCTTCGCCTTCCCTCCCTCACGTGAGCCTCAGGTTCCTCAGCTCAAGGTCCCCTGAAAGCAGTTATTTCCAGCAACCAGGGAGCGAGGGAAAGGTATTTTAAGCTAGCTGGGGCTCCAATGTTTTAATTATTTACCATGCTGTTTCTGTGTTTTGGTTTTAAATGGTTTTAGGATGCAATCCTATGCGTGTTTGGAGGGGGGGGAAATCCTACAACTCCCAGCATTCCCCAGCCAGCCATGCGCAATCCTATGCACGTTGAGGTAGAAAAAAGCCCCACAACTCCCAGCGTTCCAACAGCCAGCCATGCTGGCTGGTGAATGCTGGGAGTTGCGGGGCTTTTTTCTGCCTCAACGTGTTTAGGATTGCGCCCTGAGCTGTTGATGTTTTCTTTACTAGTACTTTGAATATTGTTGTCTGCCTTGAGCACTAGGCTGGTAAAGGGAAAGACAGGATAATATACATTCATTCTGATAAAGAAATATTGCAACAAAGTGATAGAGAGAGGAGGGGAAGTAGCAAGTTTCGTAAATCCCTCCTAAATTTGAACCAGATGATCCACGGGCTCTCTCTTTGCTATGTTTCTACTACATGCATCCCCCCCCCTGCAACCCAGAAGGTGTACGAGTCAAACCGGTGTCTCTGCACCTCCACCCTGCGAGGTAGGACAGGCTGCAAGACGCCCTTTTGTCTCTATTCCTCACAGGTAGCGCCACCACACCTCTCTCACATCCTTTTTTCATATCCCTTGTGCTGCCTGCAGGAGGAGACAGGCTTTTACATATATATGGAGTAGGAGAAGGCCCTTGGGAGTTCCTGGCATAGCTGGGCTGATGTTGCCTCTTTGCTTTCCTCGTGAACACAAAGGAAAAGTCTCAAAGTCCACAAAGTTTTTCTATGGGGCTCGGCAGTTCCCAGGGAGGGAAATTTATTTCATAATGGGCATAGGGCTGGAGGGAGGGAGGGCTCAAGTGGGAAGGGGGGGGCGCTAAATATCTGATCTTGCCTAGGGCACCAAATTGCCTTGCACCGGGCCTGGCTCAGAGGCTCTTCTGGCCATACTGAAGAGTCTTTTTGCTAGTGAATTTCATGGGGACATACTTTTATTATGTCAAGCACATTTTCAAAATGACTGCCGTTTTATGTTCAAATACAATTGCTTCAGAAGAGGGCAAGACACACTGATCTCCCACCCATTCATAATTTGACTTGTCATCTTAAAAGGACTCACTGGTGACTTTTGTTACCCTTTGAAAATACGCAAGGCTTTCAAATTGGCTTTCATCTTTTTGGTGCTTACAACTCTGCAGGGATAATTCTTCCATACATACAACCTCCTTTGTATAGAACAGGGCAAAATAGGACCTTAAAGGAAGGGCACACTTAAAAGGGGGAGCAGACATAGTAAACTGACAGCAGTTTGTATGATCTCTCTTTCAAACGTCTTTTGCAGGGGCAGTGAAATACATAGAACATCACAGAAACAGGAACTGTAGAATCCAGAGACAGTAGAAAACAGTATAAAACCCACCTCTGACCGCATAGGTGCCTTTCCTTACAAGATTTAAAGATAGTCTGATGCCTGTATGAAAGAACGAGCTCATTATTTTCTGCCCAAAACAGATAATAATTTTGCCTGCTTAAACAAGGAGGTCAACATCAACCAACACATTGAAAAGATGGAGGGAAGTCTAAAAAATGATGCAGGTTCAGTTAATTGAGTATATAGCTTAACACAGCAAGGTCTTCATTAGGGGGAAATATCAGCTTTTCCAGTTTTCTAACAGAAATGTTTATCCAGCATTTGTTTCCCCTTCAACAATGCAGTTCTGAGCAAGAACCATCCTGGCATTTTGATAAATTTCACCCAGAGAAATGAAGAGGTACAATGACAGAGGAGAGGACAGAGCAACTGTTTCATGTGATATGTACTTGAAAATTTCATGTCTTGATGAATGAAGATTATGTGATGCTTAAGGCACAGAATGCAGATGGCATCACTGACAGACGATTTTCAGCATACCCCAGATGAAACAGGTCCCTTGAGTTAAAGGGGATCGATACATTATTTTAGGCAGATGAGAAACAGCAGAAGTGCTTTCCTGGCTGAATCGCTCATTAGCAGGAATCTCACCTTGAAAGCCCTGCCTGAAAACACCACCAATTAAGTTGCCTGAACCTTCAACCCTATGCAGCCAAAGAATACGCTGTAGGTCAAAAGTTTCAGGCTCCCAGTTCATTCCGCATGGGTCAATCAACTCAACCCTCATGCCCTTGTCAAGGTAATTTAATCGGAGTTCAGAAGCCGAGTTTCCCACTCACCGGGGAGCTGTGATTTGTGCTGGCACTCAGGCTGGCAGTGAAGGGAGGAAAGGCTGGCGAGGAGCCACTGCTCAGCCGTGATGCCAGCACCTTCCCTGGTGATCATTATGACCACCATCATAACATGCAAATTTGATTGATTGATTGATTGATTGTTTGATTTGTACCCTGCCTTTCTGCAAGAAAAATGGTGTTCAAGGTGGCTTACAATCACAAATTAAGCACTCTGATGGGTTGACTAGGGATGGGGCCAAAGGGGCGGACCGACCAGAGTGAGAAGAACTCCTTTGTTCTAATCTGGTTCAACTTGAAGCCCCTAAAAGCAGGCCTCTGACACAGCTGCAGCATTGCAATTGCTGACTTCCCCACGCACCCATCCACCCACCCACCGGGAAGCAATATGTCTTGCAATGTTAGAAGTAGTTGCCAGTTAATGGTGCTGGGAAGGAATTTTACCTGCATACCAACTGGCAAAGATGGTGCTAGGTCTTTTCGCCTTCCCCATGGCAAGATTAATTCCGCTGTAAATAAGTTGATCTGGACTGTCAGTAAATTCTTTGTGAATGCTTCATTTTATTGCCACAACCATGTAGGCATGATAGGCACCAGGGTGGATCTATTGGTGAGGGGGAGCGGCGTTGGGCTTCCCGCTCCCCCATGGTGGGGATTCCCATAAGGAATCTCGGGGATGTGGTACCAAAACCAGACCAGCATGGGGGCTGTGAGTTGGCTGCATCCGGGGTGGTGGAAAGCAGTTCACAATTTAGTGATGTGCACCGTGGTGAGCCCTGCCGTCTGGCACCAGCACTCCTGGCATGCGGGCCAGAAAAGGGGAATTGGACAGCAGGCAAGGTGGCCGATGACAGGATCCACACCCTATGCCACCGCCAAGCCTATTTAAGGAAAAGTCAATACAGTTGTGGCCAATCTATTATCCAGGTAAGTCTGTGTGTCTAATTTGTTCCCTTCCCTTCGCCAGCCAGACCCAACTAAGCACTGCCCGTATAATATGCAGATGGTCACCTGGTCGTTGGAACAGTTTGTCACAGCAAGAGCTTAATTTTGAACTCCATTGAAAACTTTTCTAAAAGTGGCAGTTACTACCATAACAGAGCCTGTGAGCCAAAATGCTCAGTAAGGTCTGGGGTGATGCATGGGCAGAAGCAAGCAGCAGGGGAAGCAGTGGAGCGGGGTGGAAGGTAATGGGCAGGAAGTAGCAGGCAAGGGGTTGTATGTTCCAATGGGTTGTATCTAATGTTGGTCTAACCCAGGGCTCTCCAACCTTGGGTGCCCAGATGTTGCTGGCCTACAGCTCCCAGCATACCCAGCCAGCATGGCTAATGGCAAGGGATTCTGGGAGCTGTAGTCCAGCAACATCTGGGCACCCAAGGTTGGAGAGCCCTGGTCTAACATATCTGTCCCATTCATTTAGTGGGTCTACTCTAAGTAGGATTAACATTGGATACAACCCATGGAGTGGTCGGCCGCAGTAACAGCAACCAGATGAGTCAGAGGTACAATGTCAAGGCTGAGCACAGATAGTTGCCAGGATCCAGGGATCTTTCTTGTCTAAGTGTGATTGCAGCCTTAACCAGGGGAGGCTGGTGACTCCTATGTCAGCGGGGCTCCTTATCCATTGCAGCTTTTATTCTGAGCTTTATAGGAGCTATCCGTGGTGCTCCATGGTGGTGAAACTATTTTGGGGATTGAGTTCAGCACCATGGATAGCTCCCATGGAGCTCAAACTAAAACCTGCAATGGATAAGGAGCCCCACTGAAATAGGAGTCATCAGCCTCCCCTCATTAAATACCAAAAAATTGACATATTTGTACAGATAAGGGCTTCTCTGTCCTTTGAGGATCATTATGACCACCATCATAACATGCAAATTTTATTGATTGATTGATTGATTGATTGATTTTGCTTTGTACCCCGCCTTTCTACAAGAAAAATGGCAGTCAAGGTGGCTTACAATCACAAATAAAATTTGATTAAAACAACAGTAACAATAATTAACACGGAATCATGGCTGCTTCTCAAGAATGCTTTCTAAGAATCTGATCATTACTCAGAAAATATACAGCACGGACAGTCTTTATGCAAAAGAGACAGAGTTGGGGGCGTTATTTTAAATAACAGACGTTATTTTAAATCCGTATCGAGCAGCTACGTGTTTGTTTTTACATTTTTACTCCATAGTAGGCACAGCCTGTGGGGCCCAATCCAGATTGGGACCCTAGTATGGTGGGGGGGGGCTTTTCAGATCCAGATTGGGAGTCCTGCATCCACTCTAGAGTAAAAATGAAAAAGGATGTTGCTGCTAGATACAGATTTATAGTAATATCTGTTTTGGTCTGCAGTCTGCTGAGGGGAGCGCCGGGAGGGAAGGAGAAAAGGAAAAGATGTGAGGAAACAGAGCATGAGAATAAGTGCATCATCAGCTTCCCAGCTGCCCTTCGTAGTCTCAGAAAACACACTAGCTGCACATTTTCATAATTCCGCATATTTTCATTTTTACAAGGTTCATGTATAAATGTTTATGCGCTGTGAATTAAATCATATACTAAAAAGGGCAAAAGATGAAATGGAAAAGTGACTAAATATAACGATGGATGGATTGTTCATTACTCAGTCTCTGAGATGGCAGATCTTGGCAAAACATTCCCCACTAGTTAAACTTTCTTATGGAAAATTTGCCAGATTACTTTTTTAAAAAAGAAGTAATTTCATCATCTTTAATTACTTCATAGTGTGCCTTTGGAGTCCATCAACAAATGAAATATTAACCTGTATTATAAATGTTCTACAATGTGTAGAAATTCTTGAGAGTTTAGCCTTTTGACACTTGACTATCCATTCTAGTGGAGAAAATGGAAGCTACACACGTAGATGGTACATTTCATCTTCTCTTGTTTGCATAGCCAGTTTTTGAAGGTGGCAAATGGAGTTAAGACTTCCTGTGGAAAACATACACTGAGTAATGCTGCTAAGTTTGCAGTCGTCTCTGCCAAACATCCTGGGTTGGTGTTTTTTTTTAAAGGTCTTGGGAGATGATTTAGAGCTAGTATCATTAGCCAGATACGTATTTTTACAAGATGAAGTTAATTCAGGGTGTCTGATGAAATGAAAACTGTGACTCAGTGGAATGAATTGGAGTTGATCTGTACATGCTGCAGAATCATGGAAGCCCTGGACTGTATCACCACACACACAAAAGCAAACTTGCACGTAGACCAAACTTGCACATCAGGGAGAAGGCTAAACTAGATATCCTATGCACACCTGCAAAACACCCCGTGCCCTTGTCTCCTCTTATCCCTCCACTCCTACATCCTGAGCTTTATCTGACCATGACCTTCTATCTCCAGCATCCCCCACCAGTCTGATGGTCTACGAACTCTGCCCTTTCTCCGGTACTGCCCCTTATGCACCCAACACCTGGCTGATGCCACCTCTCTTGCTTCCTTCAAATCCCTCCAAAAAACTCCTTTTTCACAAAGCCTTTGGTAAAACATCTTAGTCCCCATACCCTATGGGTGAGGCGGTGAGGAACTTTAGTGATAAGGAACCTCCAGCCTGCAGGCTGAATCCAGCCTACCACACCTCCCTGCCTGGGCCCTCAAGGTTCCTCTCCCTCCATGAAGCTCTGTCCCTCAGGAAAGGGAAGAGGAGAGGAAAGCTGGCTCTGTCAGGGGCCACTGCCTCAGTTCATTCGGAGCACCCTGAAGTGGTGGAACTCAAAGCCTGCTCCATTGGGAGCTTGTACTTCATGGAGCCTGGAGGCTTGAGCCAGCAGCTCCCAATAGAGCAGCTTCCTCTACATAGTCTCCAATTGCCTCGAAAATTCCAGGACCTTCACGAAAACCCTTAAGCCATCGGAGCTTCACACTTTGTCATGCAGAGTCCCGCATTCCCCTTTCTTCAGCAACTGCAAGCTACTTTAAGCTGCTCTTAAAAGGGCCCTGCCATGGGCAAAATTGCAGCTAAGCTTGCAGTTTTAGCTTAGCTGCAATTTTGCCCATGGCATGGTCCCTTTAACAGTAGCTCAATGCTTAGGCTCGAACAGCCGCAGGGTCTCCACGGAGAGACAGATGCTGCTAATCTGGGAGGGCCAGGTGAGGATGTGTTTGTGTGTGTTCGCGTGCATGCTCTACCTGCTGAAAAGGAGGTGGAGGCTGCACCTGCTGGCCTGGACTGAGGGAGAGGTGAATGAGGGAATTTATCACATGATTCCTATCTTTATACTGCCAAAGATTTTATTTCCTAACAGAGCTGACTCTGTGCCTCTAACAGATGAGATACAAATGCAAGACACTTTCTCTCTGAAGCTCCATGTTTGGAGTGAGTAGGTATGCTTCACCTGTTGAATTTGTGCCAATCCTAACACTTTTAAAACAAAAAGAGATTGCCCTGCAAGCACTGACACCCCATGAAAAACACCAGATATCAACAATTAAGGGTTTAAGTAAGGTAAAAAAAAAATATTACAAAAGCCACTTATAAAATATTATAAAATAATATATAATATAATAATGTAATAATTATAATGTAATTCTGGAAAAGTCATCCTAGCACTGGTGCTGCTGCTGCTACCTCTTCTTCTAGCAAGAAGCAGCATTTCACAATTATCCCTCAATTACACGATACTTCTTCACACAATGCATAATCAATTGCTGCCACAAGATGTGATGGTCAGTGATTGTAGATTGTTTTAAAACATGGAGATTCAGTGTTTAATACTGGATATATGCAAGATATATGAATTGTAGGAAGGAAAAATATTTATTAACCTCTAACCATGAATTTTTAAAAAAGAATAAAGTTTGAAATATTTTGTTTCAGAATACATTTACATTTAAGGCATACCCTTTCTCCATAATTAAAAAAAACAACTGTTAGGTCTTCTGAGTCTTTTAACAAAGCATAGTCAATACCAGGGGCCCTCCTTGACAACTTATTACTGAATTTACCTAAATCTAATAGTGTGATTCAATTGTACACTTACTTGGGAGTAAGTCCTATTGAATTCCATGGGACATACTTCTGAGTGATCATGCCTAGGATTGTGCTATAAGGCAGCAGTCTTCTGGCCACTTCCTTGAGAGTAAAGCCCCATTGAAAGAAGTGGGATCTTTTGAATGGACATTTATAGCATCAGGCTGTAAAACAGGACTTCGCTCCTATCGGAACTCCAGGAATAGCCCTTGATGGTCAGAAACCTATAAAGGGCGACTTCTCATGAATTTATTCTGCAGACTGACACAATTTGCTGAACTTGGCTGTCAAAAATTAACCTCCAAATTGCCTTATTTAACCCATAAGTCTAACAGACAAAAGGAAGGACATTTTCATGCAAACAAACCAAGTCCCTGCATACACTTAAGCAACCTGGGTTTGATAGGGACTGGGCTTGCATCTTCTCGCAAGAGAAGGTGTGCATGCCTTCCTCTCTGTGCTAGGTTAAGACCATAAGACCCTAAAAAGAGCCCTACTAGAAAGGCCTAACTGGTCCAGCATCCTGTTTCCCACAGTGACCAAATCAGAATATTTTCCAGAAAATCTACATCACTGTGGTCTTTTCATATTGGCTTTAGGGATTCCAGGACAACTACAGAAGAGTTGATACCCCCCCACACACACACCCTGTAGTTAATATTATGACCTTTAAATAAACAGGCTTTGGGATTTAAAAAATATCCACTGACTCTTAGTGTCAAACTGAGAAATTCAAAATTCCAGATTCAAATTTTGACAATGTACTGAATTCTGCATTGATGAGAAATGCTGTTCCAATTCTAGTTTAATCTATTACGTAATTCAGCACATATCTACATGTACTGGGAAAGATTTGTTTATTTGTTTATTTATTACATTTCTATACCTGCCCAATAGCCAAAGCTCTATTTTCCCTAGTAACTTCCGTTCCTATTTATGCATGTTTGCTGACAACAATGCTTTAAGACTCATTCTTCTTTATCTATCTGTATTTCACTTCTTTGTTGTGATATGTATCACTTCACCAGCTGTAGCACACTGTTTACACATGGAAAGAAGTGGAACAGAATGGCTGTAAACAAGTTTGTTATGTCTTTCTGGGTTCTCAGTGTTTTTCGCATGGGAAGCCTAGACCGTGGGAGCATTATGAGCTAGTCACATGGTTTGTATGTTCTGATGACGTGCTAACTTGTTTTTCTGTCTGAAGCCATCTTAGAGAGAGGCAGGACTGCTTTCTCTCTTCTCCTTTGTTCTTCTTGCTGGACTTTTGTCACTACAACAATGTAACTTCTTTGCTGAGGTGGAGTGAAGCTCAACTTACTCCACTGGATGTAATGCTTGCTATGCATTTATACTCTGCACATGGACTGTAACTAGGAAATGTATACTCTGTAGAACTTTACTTGCTAAGTGAATAAACAGGTAGAATTAGACCTGTGGTGTTACAGAGTGTTTCCTGACTCCATGGATTAATCTGCAAACGGGGAAGCTGGAAGCAAGTTGGATTACAGGCAGGCTGGGCTGGCATCTTCACAACACGCTGCACGCTGCGTAAAGGGGGGAGCTGAGATATGGAAGATCTGTGTGTGGAATAACAGGCCTCTGCTAGCACACAGACAGGATTTTAAATCTCCCATGCGCACACGCACTCTGCTGCTCACACACGCACACAGCGCACCAACATTCTTAACTGGACCAATCTTGGAGCCTCATTCAAAAAGGGGGGTTACACTGAAACATATGTAAAACAAATATATTTCTCTGATAGTTTGTGGAACAGTTTTGGAATACCATTTTGGGGAGATTCAGACTGTATAGTCAAGAACAATAAAATCTGTACATTTTCACCCACAATCCTGGAATTTGTTTTTTTCCTTGTTGTTGTTGTTGTAGCCAATGAATGGTGGGCAACCTTGGCAAATCCAGGGGGCATTTTCATCCCCGCAGTCTGCACTTCTGCTGCCCCCCACAGAATTCCACAAAGCGCCGGTGGGGGCAGGAAAAGAAAATTGCTGATTTGCTGCTCAGCTCGAAAGCAAGCTGCATTTGGCCATTGCCCCTGAAGGACCAGGTCCTGCAGCTTGGGGGTCATTCCAGACTTCCAGCTGTCCATGGAGGCTCAGGTGGCAGCTGTGAGCCGGGCAGTGCTGTATCAACTCCATCTGATACGGCAGCTGCACCCCTACCTTCCTAATCACCTGCTCCCATCAGTGGTTCATGCCTTGGTCTCCTCTCAGCCTAGACTACTGTAATGCGCTCTACGTGAGGTTACCCTTGAAGACGGTTCGGAAGCTTCAGCTGGTACAGAACGCAGCGGCTCGCCTGATTAAGGGCAGCCGCCGGCGTGATCACATCACGCCAGTGCTTAATGAGTTGCACTGGCTACCAGTCGCTTGCCGAGCCAAATTCAAGGTGTTGGTTTTGACCTTTAAACCCTACACGGCTCTGGCCCAGTTTATCTCAAGGAGCGCCTCCAGCAACATCAAGTAGGCCGCTCAACAAGGTCTGCCACGGACGGCCTTCTCCTTATCCCATCAGCCAGAGCAGCCAGGCTGGTGGGGACTAGGAAGAGGGCCTTCTCTGTGGCGACCCCCACATTATGGAACTCCCTCCCTAGTGACCTTTGCCATGCCCCCTCCATGATGAGCTTCTGCCGTGCATTAAAAACATGGCTGTTCAGGCGGGAATATGGGGTGGGTTAGGTTTTTAAAAGAATTTTTTATATTGTTTTAATTATTATATTTTATTGTATTGTTTTATTGTATTTTAATTGTACATCGCCCAGGGTGGCCGGGTGACCAGCCAGATGGGCGATTAATAAATATAAGAAATAAATAAATAAATAAATAAATTGCAGCATTCCATAGTGGTTTGCCACTGATGTTTGGCAGCAAATCAGCGATTCTTTTGCTGCTGCCACAAAATTCAGTGGCACAGCGGCAGGGGGCTGCGGGGGCTGCACCGAGGGGCAGCAGGGGCCATATGTGGCATGCAGGCCATGTGTTGCCCACCCCTGCTCTATATGCTGAATAAACAACTGAACCTTTTTATGATATTCATATCTAAAATTTGCCACTAAAGCAGAGCTGGGTTCCGATATTGACAACACTTACATTTTGCTAGTGTTCATATTTGTTTTGCTCAGCTTGAAGGGAAATTTAATTGTTTGCTTTATAAACACAAAGCCTGAAAGCTCACCCTGCAAGAACGGGAACCTGGAGTCATCACCAATTAAGCAATGACTTTGCAGAGCAGGATTTGCCTTCGGCTAGATTGTGGAAGTCCATTTGTCTTTAGATTAAGTCTCAGTGACATCTGGACAGCCCCATTAGTTTTCAGTTCATTTGATGTTGTGCACAATGGACATAATTGGCTTGACCATCAAAGCCCATGGTCAGAGTGGTCGGGCCTAAGGTGATGGGGCAAGTCTACTTCTCTTGCTAATGGATTTAATTTGCTGTAGGGATTGGCTAGCGACAACACAGATGGAATGCTACAATGTCAATTGAGGAAGTCCAGCTTCATCTGGTGTTCCATATCCTCAGCCATATTGAATCTGAAGATAACCTTTCAGTTTTGGTAAGGCCATCCTTGTTCACAATATTCTGGACAGGCAAAATGGAACAAGCGCCTCAGAGTACATCCATGTTGCGTGCCTTCACTCTTGATCAAAGGAATAAAGGAAGCTGCCTTAGACAAAGTCAGGCCATTGGTCCATCTAGCTCAGTATTATACACTATCTGAATGGCCAGAGAGACAGTATAACTGGAGATGCCAGGGATTGAACCTGGGACCTTTTTCATGCAAAGCACATGCTGTACTGCTGAGCCAAGGCTCTTAACCTCAAGGCTAAATGTTTTGATCCAAATCTAGTTGCATCTGTCGTGCATAATGGCCTTCAGCAGGGTTCACCTCTGCATCTCCAGTGATAGCCACATCCAGTCAAATTCAGTGGTGGCTTGGTGGTCATTTGTATCACCTCTGCACACTGGTTTCCTTTGCTTGCTTGAGGCATAACAAGTATATGTCCAATAAAATAAATGGAACTCACATCTATGTCATCACCCCTGTCCAGTAGGTGAGGGAGCCCCAATGCACACATGGTGACGACCAAGAAAGAGATCTTGGGGTTTTGGTGTGGACAGCTCGATGAAAATGTCAATCCAGTGTGTGGGTGCTGTGAAAAAGGCAAATTCCATGTTAGGCATAATTAGGAAAGGAATTGGAAATAAAACTGCCAATATCATACTGCCCTTGTACAAATCCATGGTGTGACCACTGCATACAGTTCTGGTCACTGCACCTAAAAAAGGATATTGTAGAGTTAGAAAAAGTCAGAAAAAGACAACTAAATGGTCAAGTGGCTGGAGCAACTGCCCTATGAGGAAAGGTTACAAAACATCTGGGACTGTTAAGCTGAGAGAAAAGGTGAATGAGGGGAGACATGATAGAGATGTACAAAATTATGCATGGTGTGGAGAAAATGGACAGGGAGACATTTTTCTCCCTCTTTCATAATACTAGAACTCGTGGCCATCCCATGAAGCTGATTGGTGGGATATTCAGGACAGATAAAAGGAAGCACTTATTCACACAGTGCATAGTTAAACTATGGAATTCACTTCCACAAGAAGTAGTGATGGCCACCAATTTGGATGGCTTTAAAAGAGGACTGGGCAAATTCACAGAGGATAAGGCTATCAATTGCTACTAGTCCTGATAGCTATGTGGTACCTCCAGTATCAGAGGCAGTTTGCCTATTCACACCAGTTGCTGGGGAATATGGACACGAGGAGGCTGTTGCACTCGTATCCTGCTTGTGGGTTTCTCGTGTCCTGCATGTGCAGCTGGTTGGCCACTGTGTGAATATAATGCAGGACTAGATAGACCTTGGTCTGATCCAGCATGGCTCTTCTTATGTTCTTATGAAGCTTCCCCAGATTAACGTCAATGGAAGTTGCAGATTTGAATGGATGTTTCTTTGTGTGAGTGAGCAGGTCTGTTGCCTCAATACAATTGAATGGAGGAGCCCATACATGTAAGAGTTCTGCATATGCCCACAAATGCACATGAGATTCTGGATAGGATGAATGCTTTAGGATTGTCATAACCAAGTGCAGTGAAAATTAAGTGAAAGAAATTAAGTGTATTCCATGGAAATCAAAGAGATGTACTTCTGAGAAGAAAGTGTCATATGGTTGAGGTGTTGACTTTAAAAGTCATACCGTTCTGCTTTCTAGAACTTTCAATATTGGACTCGAAAAGCAATTTATTCAAATATTGACACAAGCAGTATATCTCCAGCCAGGCAGTGCCAAACATTATGATCTCAAGAACACTAGGGAATTTTATCTTTTTTCTTTTCCCTGTGAATTTTTGTTTCTTTAAAATATTTGGCAGAGGCAAAAGTCTTTGGCTACCATTCCAGAATTTCCTGAGTGGATTACATGGCAAGAGATCAAGTCTGCAGATTGTGTTCGATTAAAGAGATCGTATCAATCAGGCTGTGAAAATGACCTTGTGCAGCAAGTTTGCATTCCGAGCACTTTATTGCAAAGGCAAGTATCCAAGAAATTTCCGAATACTGATGATTTCATTCTGCCACTATATACAACATGACATCTTAAAAATGAGCAGGACCGCCGAGTGTCATTCTGAACTGTATCTAGGAAAGGACGATCCCCTCCGTGAATGATACAATGAGTGGCGTGTGTACTCAGTGAGCAGTATCTAGCGAGGATCCTACAGCTCTAAACAGATTGGATGGGTTTGTTTGGATGATACTTTAAAACCACAGAGGCTCTGTAGCCTCTGTGGGTTTAAAGTTGCCTTGAGGTCCCCACTGGATCACTCACAGCAGGGGTCCCGAGGCACCTCCTCTCCTCTCAGTCCTCCTGCCGGTATCCCAGAGGACACTGCAGGAGCACTGAGGGGAGCAGAGTGGGGATGACAGCTGGTGAAAGATGCCCAAGCAGCACTTTTTGCCAGCTGTCATTTGCCCATGCTCGGCAGGGCCATAGCGGCCCCGCTGAGCAAAGGCAACAATCCCCATGGTACTGTGTTTCCTTCACAGTAAACACAGTGCCATGGGGTTTGTCCCTGGCCCATTCCCCCCTTGCCCCCCTGCAACCTCTCGTTGCGGCACCCGTGGGTGCTGCAACAATGGGGAACAGGGGGTCGAGGTGGATTTCTGCCGCCGCCAAACTCCTTAGCAAGGAGCATGGCAGTGGTGGTGCTGGGGCAGGCCACCTGCTGTCACAGCACGCGGGCACGCCTCCTCAGCGCCACTGCCACACCAACACGCGCCTTCACAAGGGAGGATTTAACCCACCCTTGGGGAGGAGCGTGGTGGCGGCAGCAGTGATGAGGGGGCGTGGCCATGTGCTGTCACAGCCCGCGGCCACGTACCCTCACCGCCGTCGCCATCGTAAGTGCCCCTGCCCTCCAGGACTAGCTAGTTCTGGAGGGCGGCGGGACTGATTCCGCCCTCCTGCCCTTTTGGCACCCACGGGTGCCACATCCAGTGAGAGGAGGAGGGTGGGAGGGGGGCACTTCCTCTCCCTCCCAGCTGCCACACCGATCGCCCACTGGGCAATCGGCAATGCAGGAGGAAGGAAAAGGAGGTGCAAGCAGACCCAGGACCACGCACCTCCTTTCCCTCCTGCAGGGCAGCGCAATTGCGAGCCCATTGCACTGCCTGGTGGGTGTGCTGCTTTCCCCCACGTCCTCTTCCCGGGGAGACCACGAGGGAAAGCTGTTCCTCTCCCCTCCACTGGGCAGGAAGGACTCACTGTGCTAGCCTTCCTCGAGGGAAAGGAATGCACCGCAGGCCCTTTGGCAGGCGGGGTCGCGGTGAAGGGAAGCAGGACTTGGCCAGACGCTGGCTCCTCTCCCCCTTCACCATGTCCCTGCCTGCCTGCCGCCCGGCGCCGAATAATAAGGAGCTTCTGCAGTCCCTTCTTTTCCAGTGCCGGCTGAAGCGGTGAGCATGGACGCAGTACAGGGGAAGAGGGGCTGGCTCCTCTTCCCCCCCTTCACTGCACCCCCGCCTGCTGTTTCAGGGGGGAAAGGACTGTGGGGGCGACAGGGAGGCAGGCTCCCAGCCGCGCTTTCTCGAGAGCAGGCAAGGCTGGACGCCTGGATCCCCTGCCACTACCGCAGTGCTTTGGGGCTTCCCCCCACGCTGGCTGAAGCCAGGAGAGCAGGATTGCTTGCGAGAGAGCAAGAGGATTGCTCTCCCGACATCGGCCGGAGTTTTGGGGGGAAGACAATGACAGCCGGCCAAGTGCCACTTGGGCACTTGGCCAGCGGTCTTCGGCCAGAGCCCCTTGGCCAGAGCAGCAGCACTCGTTTGCTGCTCAGGCCAAGGGGCTCTGTGCCCTTTTGGCTTGCGGTAGGGTTAGAGTGCCGTCCAAGTTCAGACGACACGTGAAACCTCAGTAGGGTAAGTAAACCCTACTGCAAGCCATGGCTTAGTAGGGCAATTAAGGAACTTTCGTTGCGATTACACAGCCTTGGGGAGAATCATCTAAACTGGGAGGTGCCAGGAAGTCACACTTTCTCGCCTAACAGCCCTTTCCCTAATCCCCGATGGGGTGGAGCCTAGCTCCGGTTGCTAAGGGCCAAACTCAGTGTGATACACAGTAGCCTCCCCCGACTTAGTGACCTCCAGGTGTGTTGGGCTGCAACTCCCATATTTCCCAGCAAGCATGGCCAACACATCTGGAGGGGCACCAGATTGGGGAAGGCCGTAATACAGAACCATGGATAAGCTCTTCCATGGTTTCTTAAAAACTGTTAATTGGACCTGTTGGGAGTAGGGTAGACTCCAATTGGGATCACAGTGCTGGGGGAGGGGGTTAATCCTTCCTTCTCCCATGTGCCATTTTCCTAATTAAAATCCCTTCCCCTGCTGTTGTTGTTGTTGTTGTTGTTGTTTTGTTGTTATTTCTATACCATCCCACAGCTGAAGCTTTCTGGGCGGTCCACAGCTGCTATGTGTCCCATAGGGCAAAACATATGGCAGAAGCTGGAAAATTGTACAGGGAACCACACAAGGCCTCAGTTATGTGCGTTGTATATATCACTTTTTAAAATAACCTTCCAACCACAGTGACTCCCATGGGTGTTCCATTTTGGGAGGGGGAACAAATCCTGTCAGGATGATTTTCTTAAAAATTACAATACTTTGAAGCACAGCTTCTGACAATGCCTCTAACAGTATCCTTTCCCCTCCAGAATATTTGAGTTGGATTGCTTGTTCCATACCCTCCAACATTTCACAGATGAAAATAGGGACACACGTGTGAATTTGTAAGAGGTATGGTTAAGCAACAAGAAGGTGTGATCAAGAGGGCGTGGCCAGGCAACATGAGGGCGTGGCCAAGGGTATGGACAGGCAACCAAAGGGCATGGTCAGGTACCAAAGTGATTAGGGGAAACACACAAAATCTTATATATGATAATTATTACATTATTATATTATACATTATTTTATAATATTTTATTAATGGCTTTTGTATTATTATTTTTTACCTTACTTAAACCCTTAATTGTTGATATATGGTGTTTTTCATGGGGGGGGGGTCAGTGCTTGCAGGGCAATCTCTTTTTGTTTTAAAATTGTCAGGGATTGGTCCCACATTTCCAGTACAGTTGGAGAAGGAGAAGAAATGAAGGAGATGCGGAGGAGGGGGGAGCTTTTGGGTGGGGGGAAATACAAAAAGACACATTGGGGTTTTGAGCCCCTTCAGCGTTTTGCTCCAACACCTCTACTGAGCTCTGGTTTTTAAGCACAAGGAGTAACTTTCAGGGGCTGAACAGGCTTGTTGTTGTTTGTTATTGTGGAAAGGCCCCAGTTTAAAGCACTTTTTGTGTTCTGTTGACACAATTTAGATTTAAAGAAACACTTAAACTGGAATAATCTTACAGAATTTAACAAACTTGAATTCAGTTAAAACAAACAGTGCAACCCTATGCACAGTTACTCAGGAGTAAGTACAAATGTCTTTAATGGGTCTTACTTACCAGGGGGCCTGGTCAGAGGCAGCAGGTATAGCACACACACACATCCTCAGTTTGTTCCCTTCCTGCTAAAGGGTCCATGGGCAAAATCGCAGCTAAGCTAAATGGCTTGCAGGAGCAGACAGGGGGATTCCAGGGCTCTGCATAACAAATTGGGACTCTGCATAACAAATTAAGAAGCTGTGATGGCTTAAGTGTTTGCGGGAGACTGTCCCTGCAAATTCAGGGCAATTGGAGAGTATGTTGTTCTGTGCCAAGTCTCAAAGAGTTCTACATGAGAAATGATGAGGTTAAGCTTGCTCAATGGATCTGGCTTGTCTTGTGAGACCAGCCATGATGTTATCTTGAAATGAGAATGGGGCAGTCGCTGATAGGGCAACTTGCAATTTTGCCTGTCAGTCCAATAACCACTGATTGGCATGCAAGCCAAGAGATTTTTAGGTTGGAGGGATGTCCCTGTAATCTCTTCTGTCTGCTTTCTGTTTCCCTTGAAAGTGAGGATATCTTAATTAGAATAGTTGTTGGCAACTGGAAAAAGATGACTGCAGCGTAGGCAGAGCTATGTGAAAGTGAAGCGGAGCCATTTTCCAAGTTACTGGGAGGATTGTTAAAGGTTCTGTGTGACCGCTTTCTTGCTTAGAATGCACTGACATTGTCAGAGTTTGCTCCAGTTACCCTGATCCTTCCTCCTACAGTGTCCTTTTAGAAGTTAAATAAAAACAAAACAAAGGACCTCTCCTTCCCCCCACGCCTGCCCCACTAAGTGGAACTAAGGTAAAATATTTTTCTGCTGATTTGGCCAGATTAAGAAATAAATTAAAGCACCCTGGCTGCCTAGAGGACTTGTTTTACCAGCTGCTAGCAGAAAATCTACTAATGATTACATTTTAAGCCCTTTTAGCACGTTGGGTTCAGTGGGTTAAGCCTACTGGACCGAATGGCCTAGGAGTCATGTGTCTCCTGTATCTGAGAGATCAATGTTTTATAGCAGATTGGCTTAGCAATAAGCAGCGAAAAAAGAACCATCACTTTACACCTAGGCCTATTAAGCATACAGTATTTATACCTCGCCTGGATATATCTAATGGCCAAGTAGACTTCCTGGCAGGCAGTCTAATTCCTGCCTCTACCAGAGCTGTCGTGCGAACACGCATAAATCTGTTCCATTCGTGGAACATGAAATACTCAAGAACCCGAAAAGGACATAAAATGTAATTAGGAAGTTATTTCGCCATCCTTCAGGAATTCCTTGAGGAATTCGTTCACTAACTGAGGCAGCACATCTCTCAGCAAATGTTTCATCTCATACCGAGTCAGTGTTGCACTGATGTGCACACATAAAAGTATCCATATATATGCACAAATCTTTAAGAATTAAAGGAATATTATCATTGTTTTGTAGTACAAAACTGGGTCAGCAGTTTTATGATATGGAAATGTAATTGTTTCTTGATAAATGGGGATTAGTTCCATGGTTTGGTTTTGACTGGGCATAATTTAGATTCTGGATTTTATATTTTGGTGTATAGTACGCAAGCACCTTGTACATATCACTTTATACCTAGGTCTATGAAGCAATTAACTGTCTTGTTAATAGTTGTAAACCACCCAGAGAGCTTCAGCTATTGGGCGGTATAAAAATGAAATAAATAAATAAATAAATAAAGCATACATTACTTATGCCTTGCCTGAATATATCCGACGGGTGTGTAGACTTCATGACAGGTTTTTAAATTCCTGCCTGTACTGGGGCTATCATGTGAATGCGCATAGATCTTTTCCATTTGTGGAAAATGAAATACTACTCAAGAACCTGAAAAGGACATAAAAAGAACTCATGTCCAGGTTCGGAGAACTGTGATCGATTATTTATTTGTGTGTTTACTTGTTTCTTTCCTGCCTTTCTACTGTGGCACTAAAGGTGGCTTACAGCAGGAGTTAAATAACACAAAACATATACAGTTTAATGCAAATTCACACACACACACACACATACACACAATAAGAAAAGCTAGAACAGATGTGACACCAGTCAGCCTCAGGGCCAACTCCACATCGAATGCAACTGCTGAAGTGGGCTAGAGTTCACAAACATTAATGCCACAATAAATCTGCCAGTCTTGAAGGTGCCACAAGACTCTTGGTTTGTTTGCTGTGAGACAAACATGGCTACCTCTCTGCTATTTATCTCCAGTTATCTCCCTCATCATGGCTAATCTTCCCCCTAGCCATGATTTCAAATCCTGCCAACTTTCTCTGTTTAGAAGGTGATTATTTACAACAGTTATATTACTGTGCATCCTTAAGTACATCCCAGTCTCCAGCCTCTCCCCTCCCTCTCTTCCCTGTAGTAGGAGAAATCCTGGCCTGCGCCTGATGCCTTGCCTCACCTGTGTTGAGCCTGAATTCAATAACTGAATGTTTAACAGACAACACAAATGTGAAGCTTCTTAACAGGCAGAGCCAACCAAGCTGTTTTTCACATGGTCAGTGTAACATGATGTAGCCTGGCCACTTCTCTTGGGAGATTTTAAAAGTGGAGACTGTGATGCAGTACAAAAGGCCTGATGTTAAACATCAGCAAAAGCCCACCTCACACTTCCCTGGATTCAGGACAGTATGGACAATTATACCTGATAATTCTAGTTTTATTTGACACTACCTTGTATCAAATGTGGGGTATGCTTCCTTGTTTTGCAATGCTCTTTTAAAATCCAATTTATAAACCAAGGTATCTAAAATTTAGGAATGGATGAATCTGTTAATTTGGTTTTCTCCCACATTTTTTTTTTTTAAAATCTCAAGTTCTTTCCATTCGATATGAAGAAATATGAGAATTTTGGTAAAGTCTTATCAAAAACCATAATGAAATGAAATTCCCACCCATCTGTGCCAGCCAAATTCAATAGGTACAATATAGCTATTTCCAGCATGGAGAGGACCAAGTTGTACCTGCCTGCCATGTAGCTGTTAAGGAGGAGGAGCCTGTAAGAGAAAAGAGGTGGCAACTTTAACTCAGCACCACAGGCCTGGTTGAGTACAAAGGGATTCAAACCTAGAGTTTTAAAGAGCTAAGCACTCAAAGCCCTGGGGTCATGGATAGACAAATCTATCAGTTTTAGTTTCTCCCAAATTCAACTTTTGCAAATCTCAACTTCTTTCCATTTTGCATTTTTAATTTTTTGTTTATATCTAATAAACTACAGGAATACAAAAGGGCACACCACACACAAGGGACATAATGCACTGCAGAGGATATAATAGAATAATAAATGCATGCATAGAAGAACAAGATCTTTGCAAAATTAAAACAGTTCAGTTAAGTTTTAAAAAAGTGAATGGAACTACCTTTTCCGTGCTCAGCCCAAAACTGGGGGGGGGGGGGATGTATATGTGTTTTGAGAGTAGTGAAGGTGCTTCTTCATTCACCTGGAAAACATTACACCTTTCTGCAGCCTTAGAAGCCTGATCTTCAGACATATGCTAAATTTGGACAAAATATCAAATATCAGTAACATCTATCATAAACACTTCCTGATGGCTCAAGCGTCTCCCAATGATTTAACATGTGCATAAGCATAAAGTCTTATAACATAACATTGTGTGCTTGCGATTCTTCTTGCCAGGTTTATTGGATAAGTCATCTTTGGCCAGAGAAAACAAGAGCTATTCCAAGATATAAACAATCTCCTGCAATGCAACCAGGTACATTTTGATCCCCTTCTCAGCTGCAATAAAGGGCCTCTTTTGTCCTTGAACAAGGCAATACTCTGAGCTGACTAATATGTACACTCTTCTAAATATCTGGGTTTCAGGTATAGTGTCGTCTGAATCTTTCACCATGAGCACATCACACCTTTGCACATCACCCAAAAACCTTTGAAAATATAGGTTGGACAAAGGCTGTATGACACCTTTGATTTGTGCTCATGGTGACTGAGTCAGATTATAAATTAACCAATGAGAAGTTGAAACGGAAGAAAAGGCAGATGCTCACAAACTGAGTCATTGCTGCATTTGAAGGGGAGGGAACATAGCTCAGTGGAGGAGGAGCATATGCAGAATGTCTCAGGTTCAATTCCTGGCATTTCCAGCTAACCGGATCAGGTATAGCTCTTCTTGAGACTTTGGAGAGTTGGTATAAGGCAGCTTCCTATACTAGGGTCTACTTAGTTCACCAACAGTGCCCAGTAGTCCTCTTCAGCTGTGCACTGTGGAGAAAAGAATGTTCATGTTGGAAACTCTGTCTTTCAGGGAAATGTGTCCTTTTTCCTCCTTGAAGAACAGCCAGCATTCCTAGGACTTTCTTTTGGAAACTACCGCTTTATATATTGTGAGTCAAAGCTCCAAACATGCAGCCCCCCATCCCATTGTAAGCACATCACCGTCTCTCCATGTTGAAACATGAACATATGAAGATACGTTATTCAGAGTCAAACCACTGGTCCATCTTGTTGAGCCCTGCTGAACATCCATCAGGGTGTGGATCTTCAAGGTCTCTCAAGTGGATACCTTGCTACCCTAACAACCTTTTAACTCAAGAGTGGGCAACTTTGGGGGATCCCGGGACCATTTTTGCCCCGGAGCCTCAGCACAGGCCACACTCCTGTTGCTGCCACTGCCCTGCAGCATTCTGTGGGATGCTGTTGGTGGTGGCAAACTCTCCCACCTTCCCATCCATTTGCCACTACGGAGTAATAATTAGGTCTTAGCTTGTTTGGAAGCTAAATTTGACCTATCTACTGCTCAATCTCTCTCTCTCTCTATATATATATATATACTGCTCAATCTCTCTCTATATATATATATTCCATATATATATATATGGAAGTGTCCTGACTGACTGACTGATTGACTGACTTATAAACGCCCAGCTCAAACCGTTTAATATAGGAACGTGAAATTTTGAAGGAACATTGCTTTTATGACATAGAGCCCCATTAAGGAAAGATTTTGGGAAATTCCATCCCTAAGGGGGTGAAAAAAGGGGGCAAAATTGCCCCACTCTCATATCTCTTATGGGCAAAACAACAGGGCAGCAGTTATGCAAATCGGCCTCACCTCAGAATTGCTGCAGGAGTCAATAGGAGAAGTTATGCAAATAGCCCATACGACACTTAGAATGTTCATATGAATTCCTACAGGGGCCTATAGGGCTGGGTATGCAAATCTCCCCTCGGCTGTTTAGAATGTTCCCTGAGGGGGTGAAAAGGGAGGGAAACTTTTTAAATAACTGCCTGACTAAATGACTGCTGTGTGCGGGGTGTCGTCGCAGAGGCTCCATCACGTTTTGATGGATCCGCTCCAAACTTGGCACGCATACTCTCCATCACCCAAGGACAAAGACTGGCAGGTTCAAATCTCCGAAAAACCCTCGCTGCGCCTGTACGGCCCAAAATAGATGAGAGCCAATGGCGTCACTTGGAATGTTCACAGGGGCCATTCAGGAGTGGTTATGCAAATTGCTCCAACGACATATAGAATGTTCGTATGAACTGCCACAGGGACCAATCAGGAGCAGATATGCAAATCTCTCCTGCGTCAAAACAGGATGTTCATATGAACCACAGCCAGGGCGGAGCTGGGATTTCATTGTTGGGTAGTCCCAGGGGGGGGGGCAAGCTGGGATTACGTTGTTGGGTAGTCCCGAGGGGGAGGGGGCAAGCAGGGATTTCATTGTGTAGTCCTGGGGGGGAGCAGGGATTTCATTGTGCGGTCCTGGGCCCCCCCAGGGATTTCATTGTTGTGTAGTCCTGGGGGGAGCAGGGATTTCATTGTGTAGGCCCAGGGGGGCAGAGATTTCATTGTGTAATCCCAGGGGGGGAGCTGGGATTTCATTGTTGTGTAGTCCCGGGGGGGAGCTGGGATTTCATTGCGTAGTCCTGGGGGGGAGCAGGGATTTCATTGTGCAGTCCCAGAGGGGGGGAAGCAGGGATTTCATTGTACAGTCCTGGGGGGGAGCAAGGATTTCACTGTGTAGTCCTGGGGGAGCAGGGATTTCATTGTGCAGTCCCGGGGGGGGGAGCTGGGATTTCATTGTTGTGTAGTCCTTGGGGGGGGGAAGCTGGGATTTCATTGTGTAGTCCCGGGGGGGGCAGCAGGGATTTCATTGTGCAGTCCCGGGGGGGGAGCAGGGATTTCATTGTACAGTCCTGGGTGGGGGAGCAGGGATTTCATTGTGCAGTCCTGGGGGAAAGGGAACAGGGATTTCATTGTGTAGTCCAGGGCGGGAAGCAGAGATTTCATTGTGCAGTCCCGGGGGAGGAACAGGGATTTCACTGTGTAGTCCTGGGGGAGCTGGGATTTCAATGTGTAGTCCCGGGGGGGGGGGCAGGGATTTCATTGTGTAGTCCACGGAGGGAAGCAGGGATTTCATTGTGTAGTCCCAGGGTGAGAGGGAGCTGGGATTTCATTGTGCAGTCCTGGGGGAGCTGGAAGTCCTGGGGGAGCTGGTAGTAGTCCTGGGGGAACTAGGATTCCATTATGTAGTCCCGGGGGACCTTTCCTATGGAGCGATTCAAAACAGCGGTCAGCGACCTTAAGGAACTTTGAACAAATAGTGCCTATAGGAAAATGACAACCCATGCAAACTTGGCACGGTCACTCTTCATCACACGAGTGAAGCTGCGGGCAAAAGCTGATAGATAGATAGATAGATAGATAGATAGATAGATATGTGACAGCCCTGACTCAGTGATTCATCTATTTATCTCCTATTTCCCGTTAAGCTAGAAAGCTGAAATTTGGCATGGCTGTTGCTTATGGATCACTTATGAAAACTATGTTGTGAAAACTTCCTTTAAAAACCCTTAAGGGGGCAAAAAGAGGGGTTTCAAGTACTCAGAGTACAAGGTAGAAAGTAATCAGATTTTTAATCTATTTGAAGAATGGGTCCTTCAGCTAGTGATTCACATTTCTGTCACCACAAATTTAGGTGATACAACAGCAGCAGGGGTCACACTGGGGAGTGGCAGGGGCCACATGTGACCTGTGGGCTGTGCATTGCCCACCCATTTTAAGCGGAGATACAAGGGCTTACGATCGGTCGGGACTTTCTGAGCTATATTCCTTCACCCCCACCTCATGCCCAAACCTCAAATGCAATTGGTGGCAACCTTGGAGCTAACGCCGACTTGAACGGAGCAAATGTAGACCTTTCAGGGTTTTCTGTTTTGGTTTTGGGCAGGGGAACAGTTGGTGGCTGGTTCTATGAATACATTGTCGGTTCACCTAAAGACCTGCTTGTGCTTTGTAAGCCAAAGAAAAATATAAACTGTGTGCCTATGTCAAAATTGTGCATTGAGCTTGTTCTCCAGAGGTGCTGGAGCCTTTGGACCTGGCCGGGTCTGTGCTTGCTCAGCCTGACATGTTGGCATCCAATCGGCATAGGTGGCGTTTTTCTCCCCCCAAAAGGCTTTACACCAGTAGAGCGTTCCCAAATTCAGCAGTGCTATGCAGCCCAACGGACGGGGTGGAGGCCGGCTGCCAGAGAAAACAGCAACCTCTAAATACTCCAGACCACTCAGTCATGCCACAGTCAAGAAAACGTTGACAATTTTCTCCACTATGAATAAAAACCAAATCAGTTCTAATCTTGATCATGCCCCACCTCCTGAGCCCAAGATGGCAACTTGTGCGAACACGAGACATTGCTTCAGATGGCGATAACAAAGCACCAATTTTGACTTTGTTCTTGTCTGGGGTGGCGGCAGCGGCAGCAGCTGCAAAAGGCAGGAAGAGGGGACCAGTTACATGTTGATCTCAATAAGTAAATGATTTACTGGAATTTCCTCTTGCTTTGCAATTTGACTGAGAACATTTTCAGCCTCAGGTACTTCAAGCCTGGATAATTTCAGCAAGTGTACCACCAGCTGTGGCACAAGACATTTAACACTGTCACTTTTCTAGGCCACCTCAGTTCAGTGTTTGTTGTTGCTTCTGTTTCTAAAGTAACAGGGCCCTGTTTTTGTAAGATATCAGGGAAGTACATGCAGACACCAGCAGTTTCTGGCACAGCAACATTTATGTGCTGGAGACATCTAATAAGGGGAAACTGAAATAAATTCACATTCTAAGGCCACAAATAAGCATTTTCTTCTTTCCCTTTCCCCTCCTCCATTACCTTCCTTCCTTCCTTTCTTCCTTCCCTTTCTCTTCCTTCTTTCCTCCCTCCCTACAAGAGAAGTTCTGTGTCAGTTACAGCAACTGTCCAAATTTACATAGATATGTATTTCCAAATTTTTAGGCATATGCAAGAGAATGCAGCAGGCATTTATAATTAGCAAAAAACAACTAAAGTGTCACAAGGTTGTGTGTGAGATCTCAGTTTCCCAGAACACTTCCTTCAGGCTAGTTGGTTAGTCCGGATGAATTACGGTAATTGTGAATTGCTATTTTAATTTATTCTAGTATAACTAACTGTAGTTAGGTATTGAGTGTCATTGTACTGATTACTGAAATGGTTTATTCTGTGATTTTGTTATTTTTGATTATTCATTTTTGTTCATTATGGAATACTGTACTGAGTAGGTATAAAATAAACCTGAATTGACTTAACTTGACTCAAGTGAATAATAATAATAACAACAACAACAACAACAACAACAACAACATGCTTTTTATCATACTGAACATCTAGTTTGAAGATAAGTTCTGGGGTACTTGTTCAATACTGTGTAGTTCAGGGGTAGGCAAATTTTTGGGCCTGTGGACACATTTGGAAATCTGAGAAACTCTCCTGGGCACAACCATAAAATGGCTGCCATGGGAGGTGTGGCTAGTCACCAAGGACAAGTAACCTGCCCAGAGCCATTCATGGGAAATTAAGATGGCAGCCACTAGAGGCTCCTACTTCGCTTTGAAGCAATCCCAGCTGCCTGTAAGTAAATAAAAACTATTTTAAAATAAAAATTGGGAGGAGTAAGGTGTATCACCAAGGAATGTGTTTGGGGGCACATTGGTGCCCATGGGCCCCACGTTGCCTACCCTTGGAGTGGTTAATCCCAATAAAAGGTATTACCTTACTGTTGATTTTAGCTTTATATGTAAATGATGGTTCAACAACCACTGGTGACTTTTTCTGAGCTTTTAGACATTTGGACAAGTCACCTGCAATTGTCAGCATTCACATGTAGATGTTGACCTTTGCCCAACTTCAGACATTCACTGCAACACAGAAATATCTCAGCTGTGAAAAATAAAAGTAAGAGAAGCCAACCATTGGATGGGGAAGTCCCCCCCATTGTCTTAATGCTCCCTGTCTTCAAACAGTTGCAGAGAAGTATGTTAATATTTGTGGGAAGTAATGAGCTTTCGGTGGTCTGAACAAAATTGAAATTTTAAAAATAAGCAAAAAAAAGATGGCACAAAAGGGAAATCCTGGAATGAATAAAGAAGTAGTGTGTTATTGTTGATTCACACTGAACTTGAGACATAGGCACCTCTATTATCTCAAAGTCTTACGTCTACCTCCATCAGTATGGCTCCCACAGTAATGTGTGCTTAATCTTGTGAACCTGTTAAGAAAGGGTGCAGGCCATTGTGAGCGAGGGGGGAGTGTGAGATTGTCATTCATCTCAGCAGCTCATAACATGAGATGGAATCTAGATGGAATCTTTGGGTTGTTAAGCTTCCAACATCAAAAGGAAATTTGGTGGATGTCTGAGTATGAGGCTTTCAGGCACCAGGAACCAAACAAATTACCTGGCGTATCTACACACTGGCCACCTATCAGAGGCAGTAGATTAAAAGTAATCATTGATTCATAAATCAACAGTGGAGTCTGTGGTGTGGCTAAAACAGTTGATGAAATTATTTTACTGCCTCCCTACCTACCCTGTTTATGTACCAGGCAAAATTAGTTGCTGATAATGGAGGGATTCTGGCAGGCCCAGTGTTTGCGAAGCAATTTGTCGCTCAATTGTTTCTAGTTAGGAATTAAGCCTGGAACACATAATGACAGGTTTATGATCAGAAAGCAGTAGTTTATGATTTGCAAATATTCGTAAGGTGGGCAGCATACACGCCTTGAACGCCTGGGTATGTTTAAAAGCTGAAAACACCTAATTAGGTTTTACAGTCGCCAGGGAGAATGAATTACAGAGAGATCAATAAGAAACAACCATTAAACCGAGTAATAAAAAGGGATAAAACTGAATCCGTTTGGGGTTAGCAAAGAATGAAGGAATGGAACCCAACACCCAGATCTCAGGCTGATTACAGCAGGTCAGGTGCTGGCCTGAGTCTAAACCAATTTACACCAGAGGAAACGTTACTCCAAGTACTAAGGTGTCCTCTTTTGTTACTCCAAGTACTAATGTGTCCTCTTTTGCAGCAGGGCTGTCAGAGGACTATTTTGAAGGTGTCCAGACCAGGTCCAGTAGGAAAAAAATATCAGAAGGAAGGGGTGGGCCTTGAAGTTGCCCATCAACAGCACCTAGACAGCAGACTGAGCAGGCAAACAGGTCGCCTGGTCACAGTCTTCCACACTACAGCGAGATATAGTGTTACGTATGTACTATATTTTTTATTTAAATTATAATTATTTCTAAATTTGCATCTATACATATAAATTAGCACATGTAAGCTTTATGCAAATCAATGTGCCCTCTTTTGTCCACTTTTTGAGTGACTCACAAGTGGCCACCCTACCAAGTCCTCATCCACTCTAGCCTTTTTCTTCACTACTGACACCATTCACTCAGTCAGTTTTTACTGTGAGAATCGCCCGATGACATTCACCTGGACCATTGCACTCCTGTAACCATTCTGTGCTTTCTCCAGTGCCCTCCTCTGTTTCTTCAAGTGCTGATTTATGTGATTTATACAGTTTCTTTTTTACTTGCACTGTAGTCTTTTCAATGTGAAGTGACCGTAGCGCTTGGTTTCTCCTGGTGCAGAGGAGTAGTCTGTGATATGGTTGGGCACATGATGTAATCCCTGCTTTCCAGCCCCAGTAAAACCCACTGGTCTGCTGCTGTTGCTGTGTGTGTGTGTGTGTGTGTGTGTGTGAGAGAGAGAGAGAGAGAGAGAGAGAGAGAGAGAGAGAAGCATTGGTGAAACTGATGTAACTCACTTTCCCCACCCAGCAGCAACCCCTTGGTGTGCAGGGTAATGGCAGAGCGCAAAAGCAGCAGCAGACTTCTCTCAAACAAATGCACGCGCACACACACACGGACACGCACACACTTGTTTCTTAAGTAGATAAATAAAAGATAAATAATGGTACCATACAGTTACTTAGGTACTAAAGTTTGATGGTTACAGTACTGCAGCTTCTTAAATGTTACTCATTCAATTCTGTGAGGTAAGGAAAACACACATATGTCAGATCTTCATTGCTAGAGCCTAGCAAGTGTCAGTTAAGTCAGTTAACACTAGCTAGGGATGTACGCGGAGCTCGATCGTGTGTGTGTGTGTGTGGAAGCGGGGCGAACTCACCCGCTCAAACCCCACGAGCTTTGCGCGACTTACCTTTCCCTGGCTCGGCACATCTCCTCACGAGAGGACCCAGGGAAAGGAACTTCCAGGTCCCCGGCGCTTCACTTCTGGGTCCCGGAGCTGCGGGTTTTTTGTAAAAAGCAGGGGAAACCACCTTAAAATAGCTGTGTTTTTTGCATAAGCTGCACTTTGTTTTTCATGTTAACCTGAAAAACCTGGAAGTGAAGCGCCAGGGACCCGGAAGTCCACCGAGCGCCTCGGCAAGCGACTCAGCTGACGCTTGCAGGGGCGTGAGACGGATCGTGCGGCGGGGGTGCTCGCCAAGTGCCCCGCAAGGCGAGCAGCCAGGTAAGTGCACAACCCTAGACTGGTCTAACTGTCAGAGGATTGGTGGAATGGAATTCAAACCTCTTGCTAGGCAACGTCCAGCATTCCCTCCCCTGATTCAGTCAAGTGGTTCAGTCCACTGAACCCTGCCTCCTGCCCTTCAAAACCATCCACCAGTCTGCTTGTAAACCCTTTCATTGCACCATCTTAAACCTCCCTTAGATTGGCATCTTCCTTGTCTTATATTCCACGGGGACTAGGGGAACTATGTTCCAAGAGAATGATGGGCTCCAAAATAGTGTGACGTGCCTCCAGCCCACCAAACCCCCATGTTTCCCAAAGGAGACTGGAGAAAAAACAGTGGGCAACTTAAGAGACAAAAAGGAGGATTATTTATCCAGGAATGGAAAGGCGGGGAGGAAGCAAGATAGACAATTAGACATACCATTTTAAGGTAAACCTCTAAGCCACAAAACAGGAGGGGATGGTGTCCAATAATGAAGAGATCCACAAGTGAGCAATTAGACCTGTCTCTCAACCCTGTCTCCAACTACACAATCTTGGGCTGTTCTTCCTTCTGCGGTGCCACTTCTGGATGGTCATGCATGACGGCAGGTCTTCTACAGATATTTGTTTTCACTCCCAACTCTCCTTGCCCTCTTCTTACTCTTTCTTTCCTCTCTGAGAGCCAAATGCCACATTATACTGACCTTGCAGTGTGTAGCTCAGGATTATATTTGTATTTACGCTAGTATAAAAGTAACCGGGTGACCGGCCAGATGGGCGATTAACAAATGTAATAAAATAAATAAATAAATAAAATATAAGCATGTGCAGCCCTGATTTGGATCAGGAGCACTGGCTCTGGGAGAGACACTCCCACCCCACTAATTGCTTCCTGAAATTTCCCTTTCCTGTGTGGGTGTTTAATAACCCTCAAAAAGCCCCCATTGACAGCAATGGATACTTTCTCCCCCCCTTTTGTTAACTCCACACGCCCACGCCCCTCTCCATGGGGAAGGGGAATTTCAGGAAGGAAATGGGGGGGGGGAGGTTTAATCCAAAGCTTTAGTAGTCCCAATCCAAAATAAACCTGAGGTACACACTATGCCAAGGTAGACAGTGTGGTGCCCATGGGCACCAGTGTGCCCCCAGACACCCTTCCTTGGTGCCTACCAAGGCACTCTACTCCTTTCCATATATTTTTTTTAAAAATGTATTTTTATATTTCTTATTGGCAGCTGGGATTGCTTCAGAGTGAAATGGGACCCTCTAGCCTCTTAATTTCCCATGACCGCTTCTGAGCAGGTTACTTCTCCTCTGTGACTAGCCATGTCCACCCATGGCAGCCATTTTCTGCTTCTGCCCAAGGCAGCTTCTCAAATTTCTAAATGTACCCATGGGCCCAAAAGGTTGCCTACCCCCTGCACTATGGGATTAGTGTAACATGTAGTTTGGCTCTGAATCAACAATTCTCCTCAGACCTCCCTCCCAGTAATCTCCTTAGAGACAGGTAGCTCCCAAGAGCCAAAAGGGGCTGTGTTTCAAGCATCCCATGGGTGCCATACTGCATAGGGTGACATGCAGAAATCATACGCACAAATTGTGCGTCAGTGTTATAACATGGGATACAAATGGTGATAAAAAGAAGCTGAACAAATGGAGCGGGTGCTGATGACATTCCTTGCCTCTGGAATGCCATTTGAACAAATAGTGGGGAAGACTCTGATCAGGTGACCTGTGTGCCTGCCAGGGCCGGTGCAAGGCAGTTTGGTGCATTTTGGTGCCCTAGGCAAGATCAGATATTTAGCGGCCCCCCTTCCCACTTGAGCCCTCCCTCCCTATTTCTGGCACCCCCTTTAGCCCTGCGCCCTAGGCAGCTGCCTAGTTGGCCTAATGGTAGCACCGGCCCTGGTCCCTGCTCAGTCTTCTGTCCAGATACATGCAGTCCCCAAGTTAAGAACATCCGATTTACAGACAACCCATACTTAAGAACGGACTTCTGGGTAGTGGTGGGGCCGAGCCTGGAGTCGGCTGGAGGCTCGCTCCGGGCTCACCCCCCCACGAGCGGCGGTGGCCCGATCCCGCTCTTCAGAGCGGCACGGACCATTCTCCGCGCCACTCGAGCTGCTTGAGCCGCCGCCAGAGGACAGCCCCCCCCTCTGCGCTAGCCAAGGAACCGGCGCCATGCTTCTCCTACTTGTCCTGCGCATAGTGCAGACTAGCAACTTGGGCCTGGTACATTTAGTGGAGCCCTGCCACTGCTGCATGTGGAATGGCGTGGGGAGAACCATGGAATTAAGGGCTATAACGAGTCCCATTTCACCTGAAGCATTCCGCTGCCAATAGAAACAGAGCGCAGGGTCCCGTAGCGTCACTTCCCCCGCGCCAGAAGTGATGCGACGGGACCCAGCGGGCAGGGAAGACAGGCTCTCTGCTCTGCGGAGAGCTTTTGGTAAGTCCGCGTGGGTGGCCGAGAATCTCGGCGGACACGAGCAGGCCCAGTTCGGGCCTTGCTCGTGTCTGCCGAGATTCTTGGCCACATCCCTACGTTCTGGGTTCCCCGGTGCTACATCGTTTACATAGAGTACATAGCATAGTATACTACGCAATTTGAGTAATTTACGCAATTTGCATAAATGCTGCTTTTAACGTATAGAACGCTATGCTGTTCCGACTTACATACAAATTTGACTTAAGGACATTCTTAAGAACGGAACTCGTTCGTAACCTGGGGACTGCCTGTACTAACTGTTGATGGCCTCTGCTCTGCCTTCTGATGGTTCTTTAACTTTAAACTGGAGTTAGGCTAGACTAAACTAGTCCTCTACAGATTGAGGACTATGGTAAAGTAGGACACAAGGCATCTGTGTGAATAGGATTCTGGCCATGGTTCTCACAGCTCTTTGGACATCCAGTTGCGGAGGAACATACTGAAATTTGCATCCCCTAAATCAAGAGGGAAATGGCCCACATACTCTCTTCTAACCTGAAAGTGCATTATAGGCCATGCAATAAAATCTTGAGTTAAAGACCAGGGGTGAAAATAAATATTTGATGCTTTGACAGATTCCTAATATGGCTGCACTTGGTGATGTACATTTTTAAATCTGGGAACTCCCTGAAGTGCCGTCCACAGCGTCTCTCCTATAAACATTAAAGAGTTCCACTTGTGCTTTCCTTATCAGCACTTCATGAAGATAGGAAAGGAATTGCTTTTAAGATACAGAGAGCCATTTAAAATAATTAACACAGACGTTCTGGCTAGGACTAAGTGCAGCGAAGTATATGTGTGAAGCCCTGTCTACTGATCAGAGATCAAAACAGGGTTCTCCAGAGCTAAAGATACTGCAGGCTTCAAACTTTGAAGACAAGTGTCCTTTATTGGGGTTCCCCCCCCCACCAGAAAATCAGGCACACAGCACTCCTCTGATCATACCTCACCTCACCTGGACATTCTCCTTTGAGAGAAAAGCACAAAGGTGGGATTCTATTTCATTACAGCACATCAAGCTTTTTCTAAACCCATGGATCTTTAAATGTACGTGTGATTAAGAAGAGAATTGCTATGAAGAGGAATTTCTATTCTCCTTGGCCATCAAAATGTGCGTAGAGATGGTGGACAAAATCTAGTAAATGAATCACAACAAGGTCTTATTGAAAAAAATATCAAAGTGATTTAAGACACAATCCTATGCAAGTTTAGACAGGAGAAAGGCCTACAACTCCCAGCAACTCCAGATTAGGCCTTTTTTCTATCTAAACTTGCATAAGATTGTGCCTTAATTTTGTGAAACCCACAGGGCAGGCCTTTTCCTTAACAGTAGCCATCTTCGTCTAGTACATTCCACATGATTCCTTTTCTCTCTCTTTTAATACGGTGATACCATTAGGTTTCAGAATTCTTCTTCACAAATAAATAAATAATGCTCATTTGACCCGGGTGCCAAAAAAAAAAAAAAAAACTGTACTGAATGACATCTCTCATGCAGAAAGGAAGACAGTAATCACAATATTTCCTTCTCTGTTAAACTCATTCGACTGCAAGGAAAGATGAAGGGTATACGTGCAATTTATCCCCAGCACCGTGTGCCTCATTTTACTTCACCACCTTCCTGTTGGGCCACTGGATTCAATTCAGTGAAGACCGTTTACAACAGGGGTCCTCAAACTTTTTAAACAGGGGGCCAGTTCATTGTCCCTCAGACTGTTGGGGGGCCGGACTATAGTTTGAAAAAAATATGAACGAATGGATCAAGTAAAAAAAAGGACCAGGGTCCTTTTTTTAAACTTGATTAAATGGAAAGTTATTATAAATTAATAAATTAATAATAAATTAATAATAAATTAATAATAAATTAATTTGCCGCCGGTTCAGCCGCCCCTCCTCCCCTTACCCCTGCAGGAGACGCAGGGCAGCGGGCAGGCAGGCACCCCATGCCCCGCCGCCGGTTCAGCCGCCCCTCCTCCCCTTACCGACACAGGGCGGCGGGCGGGCGGCCCGCAGCCTGCTCAGCCTCCCCTTACCCTGCAGGGAGGCGGGCGGGCGGCCCGTGCCCCGCCACCGGCTCAGCCGCAACTCCTCCTCTTACACCCCCCCGCAGGAGACACAGGGTGGCAAGCGGTCGGGCTGCCCGCGCCCCGCCGCCGGCTCAGCCACCACTCCTCCCCTTCCCCTGCAGGGAGCCTCTAGATCGGCCACTGGGCCGGATGAAACAACCGGGCGGGCGGATGTGTCCCGCGGGCCTTAGTTTGAGGACCCCTGGTTTACAAAATGATGAACAACGTTCTCATCTTTGTATATAAAGCTTGTCTTTGCAGAAGCTTGCAGGTGGAGGGGAGGGGTCATTATTGCTGCTTTTCAGATTGTGCGGAAATATTTCTGAGGAATAAATACAACATGGGAATTTATCAGCATAGTCCAATCGACAGAGTAATGGATTTGAATTTTGGAGAGCTGGTTCCCCCTTCTCTTCCCAAATGCAGGTTGCTTTCACATAAGTTGATGTGACTTCATGTTGGTGTTTGAGAGTATGCAGAGTGTGGGAGATTTATAATCCTGTCTGTGTGCTAGCAGACGCCTGAAATTCCACACACAGATCTTCCAGATCTCACCTCCCCCCGCGCAGCGTGCAGCGTGTTGTGCCAGTTTGACCATCCCAGTCTGCCCTGTTGTCAGACTGCTTCCAGCTTCCCCGTTGCAGATTAATCCATAACCTCTGTAACCACAGTTATTTACTGTTATTCCTAGCATAAAGTCTACAGATATACATTCTAGTAAGCCCTCAGAGTTAATGCATGCAGCAACATCCATGGGTAGTTGAGCTCCTCACTCCAAACTTACTTGTTGCGAACAAAGTCAGCAAAACAAGAGAAGAAGCAGTCACTTTCTCTAGAGCTCAGCAGAAAAACAAGTTACCGTCATCAGAACATCAACCTTACCGCTCTTGCTCGTTAGTTTCCGAAAACAAGAATCAAGACTAACAACCGTCAGCACATGGTAGTGTGAGCTGGTGAAGTGATACATATCACAACACTCACACCACTGAAGTGACCTAAGCTTTGACACCTCCCAGGAGTACCTCCTACTGCAATCTCCCCTTCTTCAGACAGTTCAGAATAGCTTGTCTAAAGTCACATTTCTCATCATTATGTTTTCCCTCCTCCTTTAGAGCATTCCAGGCAACTCTTAATTTCTAGGGTCTGAAGAGATGATCTAGTGCTTCTATTCCCTACAAGCCAGGCATGAAGGTCCATCTTAATCATGCAGCAGGCCATATGGCTGGTAGAGGCAGTGTGTGGCCACCGTCAATCGATCCTCAGTAGCCCCCAGAGCTGGATTTAACTGGTTACAGTTAAAACTCTTGCAGCCATATTTTTTGCACAGGCTGAAATTTCTAGACATCTTTAAAGGCAGTGGCATGCTCAGTGCATTACAGTGATCCAGAAGAGATTCCAAGCTGTTGAACTCAGTGGGACCTACTTGTGAGTAAACTTGGATAGGCTTGAACTTCATTTACACATGTAAGGTAGAACAGTCAGTAAGCCTGGTGCTGCATTGGAATGCCCCAGGATACCTTGAATGAAATCCATTGTTTTATATAATGCTGCCAAGAGTAGAAATTGTGTCTCCCTGCCAGCAGGCAGCTGTGTAAGCCATTTCCCTGAGATTACCTCCCGTACTTTTACAAGCAAGAGCTTCTGTTTACAGAGAACGACAAGACATTTGCACTGCAAGGGGAAGCTGCTATTTTTCACATATAAATAATATCTTGATTCGTCCAGCATTAGTTGGTTTTCTCGGAGGCATTTGGACAATACTTTGAAAAAACAAACAGTTGTCCGGCATGATGGGTAGCTCCTCGCGAAGAGAAAAATCATACTTATAATGAACATTCTTGAAAAGGAGACACGGGGCGAGTGTGTGGCTCAAATGCAGCTGCATTGTGAAAGATCCTAGCCCTTTTCAGATGACAATCATGCATACGCTGAATGCATGAAGGGGGCAGTGCGGTTGTGCCTGTCCCAACCTCTGCACGTGAAATGCTGAGAACAGCCTAGACATGTGCAATTGCATTAGAGCAGCCATTTGTGAATCACCAAAAAAGAGGACACCCATCACCAAAAAAAGAGGACACCATTTTGCATAAAATGTATATATGCTAAAGTATACGTACGGATGCAAATTTAGAAATAATTGTTATACTTTAAATATAAATACAGTCCATCTCCCCGTAGTGTGGATGACTGTGGCCAGGTGACCTGTGTGCCTTGCTCAAGCTGCTGCCCAGGTGCTGACGATGGGCAACGTCAAGGCCCGGCTCTTCCTTTGGATGGTTCTTGATCTTTAACCCATACTTGGACTGGACAGCCCTTCAGATAGAGGACGCTTTCAACATAAAGGGCAGTCCTCTGGCAGACCTGTAGGGATGGGCGACCCGCCCAGCACTCGACTAATGGCATGTGAGCCGAGCTGAGCGTGAGCACCAGCTGAGGCACTCGCCGGACTTCCAGGTCTCTGGCTCTACATTGTATACATAGAAAATGGCCAAATTTGTGTAAATGATGACCAAATCTGCGTAAATGTGGCTGTAATTTGAGCAAATGTGGCTGTAATTTGAGCAAATTAGGCCATTTTCTATGTAAACAGTGTAGTGCCGGAAACCGGAAGTCGCTTTCCCCAGCTCGGCTCATGAGTCGAGCCAGGGAAAAGGTAGGGTGAGTGGAACTCGGGAGGTCGAGCCCAGCGAGTTCGCCGGACTTCCACCCCCCCAATCGAGCTCCACGCACATCCCTACAATAGAGGACTGTTCTCCTAAAAGAGGGTGCTTGGCCACCCAAAGTTGCATTGAGTGAGCCTATGCACATACAGCTTGTATGCAATTAGGCTCTATTCATGCCTTGAGCTGAGCTGGGAGAAGGGATAGGCATTATGATCATCATCATCATCATCATGTACATTATTTGTATACCACTCCACATGAAGCAGCTTCTAGAGCTGTGAACAATAAAAAGACAAAAACAGATAAAAGAAACAAAAACAATACATTGAAAACAAACTAAAATTACATTGGTGGTTGAAGAGCAGAGGAGTCTTCCCAGAACAAGGAGGTCTTCAGCAGGTGCCTAAAGCAGCACAATGTCAAAGCCTGCCTGACCTCCAGAGGCAGGGAGTTCTACAGAAATGGAGCTGCCGCACTGAAGGCCCTTCTCCTGGTGGACTCCAATCGAGTCAAAGGTCCATGAGGAACCAGCAGCAGCATGCCATCTGATGACCAGCAGCATGCCATCTGGCACCACACTTTAACAAGGATGTAGACAAACTGGAGAGGGTTCAGAGGAGGGCAACAAAGATGATAAAGGGAATGGAAACAAGGCCCTATGAGGAGAGACTGAAAGAACTGGGCATGTTTAGCCTTCAGAAGAGGAGACTGAGGGGAGATATGATAGCACTCTTCCAGTACTTGAAGGGTTGCCACAAAGAGGAGGGCCAGAATCTGTTCTCGATCATCCCAGTTTGCAGGACACGGAATAATGGGCTCAAGTTACAGGAACCCAGATTCCACCTAAACATCAGGAAAAATTCCTGACTGTTAGAGCAATAAGACAATGGAACCAACTATCTAGGGAGGTGGTGGGCTCTCCCACTCTGGAGGCATTCAAGGTGCAGCTGGACAGACATCTGTTGGGGTGCTTTGACTCGGATTCCTACATTGAGCAGGGGGTTGGACTCGATGGCCTTGTAGGCCCCTTTTAGAACTCTACTTTTCTATGATTCTATGATTCTATGACCTCAGCAACAGAGCAGGTTGGTATGGGAGGAGGCACTCTCTCGGGTAACCTGGTCCCAAGTTGTTTCAGGCTTTGTACACAAGTACCAGAACCTTAAACCTGAGCTGGTAGCGAATAGGTAGCCAGTGCAGTTCCTTCAGCAATACACGTACACATTCACTGAACATATGAAAAGGGTTGCTATGAGGCATCTAGAGTGATCTCAGCTTGGTTACCAGTTTGGTACAGTATTTTGGCCTCAACTACAGATGGCCCAGGCTCCAATCACACTCAGTTCTAAAGTCTGGTGGGTAGCCTTGAACAAACCAAGTCCCCTCAGCCTGACCAACCTCAGAGAGATGTGAAATTAAATTGAGATTAAAATGCCTGGTAACCAGCCCTGAGACCTTGGAGAGAGGATTGGAATTAGGGATGGTTGAGAAATTCACTCCATCGAGGATTTTACTGTGGCTTTGCCCTATGCATACCTCCTAGAATCAAATGCAGACCCAAATGCAATTTGCGATCAGAAATCCGTACATTCCCAAGCTTGCAATGTATTTCCACAAAACAAAAATATATGCTTGTTAAAATGTGCACATGGGGGAATTGATCAGAGAAAACTCTGTACATTTCTAAAACATGCAAAAGAGGCTTTAGTTGGTGGGTGCAGCATACAAAAATGCATTCATTTGAAAAATGTGGACAAGCATACATATGCATTTTTATGTGGAAAGAAACCCTGCACAGAACCAGGATGGAACAAGTTTGGTAGTGGAAAAACGACAACCTTGAAGAGACTGAGCTTGGCAGTTCTGCCCATCCCTACTTGGAATGCTCTCTTGAAATAAATAACACATTCAGGCTGTCTGTTGACTTAAATTTACTAGTAATTTACCTGCACTAATTGCTTGATCTGTTTAAAAAGTCAATAATCTAGAAAGGTTGCCATTTGCACTGTGAGGGGCCTTATTGGGGCAAGTAAAGTGGGGAAGAGGACTTTGCCATCTCTGTGGAGTGTGTGAGGGGCAGGCCATTGCCTCACTTCTTTTGCGCCTGTTTCCATAGCAAAAATAAGGGGAGGCCCTTGCTGCGTTTGGCCACATTTTGGTGAGAGAGTGAGGGGTTGGGGTGGTCAAATAAGTGGAGTGTGTGAGGCAACTGTTGCCCTTCAAATAAATGAAGATGTGTGACTCTTCAAGAGGTACTCCATTCAAAATACGCCATCTGATACAGGCCCACCTTACCCTGCCTCACAGTTGGGCTGGTCTCAAATGAGGTTGTGGTGGTAACAGCTGACAGGATGTGAAGGAGAACAATGCAGTGAGTCAGGGCTTTGGCATTGTATCTAGTGCATGGTCAGCCCCATGTCTCATGAGAGTGCCCACTGCTGCTGATCACCTGATCCCCCTGACCCTACTGTTGCTCCTCTTGCCAATACCAACTACTTACCCACTCTGTCCCCTTGTCCCAGAGAGTGAGCACCAGCAAGCAATGGGAGTGAGCAGAGGAAACATTGGGCTGGTTCACACAGCCACTGGAGCCCACCATGGCTTATTTTAGTCATGGTGGATTGCGGCATGTGCCGGTGGCCATTTTGAATATTGCCACTGCTTATTCTGACATCCAAACCCAGCGAGGGTGGGTTGTGGGTGTGGTTAACAAGCCACCCACAACCCATGGGCTGTTTTAGGGCTGTGAGTGGTTTATTAACTATGCCATTGCCAACAACCCAACCTTGCCAGGTTCGGATGTGTCGATAATCCACAGCAACCACCTGCTGCAGCTTGAATATTCAAAATGACCGCTGACATACACCACAACCCACAGTGGCTTAAATAAGCCATGGTGGGCTGCGGTGATCTTGTGAACTGGGTCACTAGCTGCCACTGCCTGCTCACTCACATGTCTTATGTCTCTGGGCAGGGATGAAGATGGGCCTAGAGGCAGAGGGAGAGCAAGCAGTATGATATATATGTGTGTGTGTGTGTGTGTGTGTGTGTGTGTGTATTAAAAAAATAATAATGTATATACTCCTCAACTGACAATGCCCTCAGAATGGTTTACAATAATAAAAGCCCCAAACAATAAAATAGCGAGCAATGCAACAAAAACATTACAAATATTAATTAATGACGTTAATAATCAGAGCAACAGATTAAAGAATAAATGCCTGTTGGAAGAGGAAGGTCTTAGCCTGGCATCTAAATGTATACAGTGAAGATGCCAGGAGGATTTACCTGGGAAGGGCATTCCACAGACAGGGAGCCACTACACAGAAGGCTCTTTCCCTGGTAGCCCCCCGTTGCACCATTGTGGGGAGCGGCACCCAGAGAAGAGTCTCTGAAGATGATCTTAACAGTCGGGCAGGAACATAGGAATAAGGAAAGGAGCCTTCGGAGGACGTCTTGCTCAAGAGCCTCCAAAAACAGGAAGTGGCACTGCACACTCTTGTTTGTGCGAGAAATGTTTCTTCACATTTGCAACACAGCAAAATATCCATGAGCATATTTCACCCATCAGTGGCCTTTTGTGGTGACGTATTATAAATCAACATCTTTCTGCAGCCCAGGGTCTTCAAAGTACACAGTGGAGTAATGGCCAAGTTAATCCACAAAAGAATAACAATGAAATGCTGTAAAACTATTGGACCCACACGGATAACCAAAACATTTTTGAAAGCTGGCTTTTAATAGACCAAAATGTTTTATGGGAGAAAGGACTACACCAGGCACCTACTAACAACTGTTTATTCTGAAGCATGCTTTATAGAAAGCAAACATCCTGGACATTCCTCTGAAAATCTGAGATAAAGGGCTCATCCAGCCAATCAGCCAAGAAGTGCCCTTTAAAAGATGGACAAATCTTTTCAGGGCAACTTCCTATATTCCAGCTATTATTTCTAAGACTGTGCTCCAAAACTCTACCTGGAACTTAGTCCTATTGAAATTAGTAGGCTTTACTCCCTCAAGATGGGTCACAGTAGAAAGTTAAATGACAAATTTTGAGAAATGATATGTCCCGCCATAGTTCATACAAATATGTTGTACGCTTTCCATCCGATTGCTGCAATGGAGAAGAATTGCTTTATGTTCCTTACTGGTCTGTGAAAGAAAAAAAATAGAAGCTCCTGAAGTAAGACTGAGATAGAGAGGGGACAGCTAGCTCTGAGCTTCGGAAAGGACCTTTTGGCGCTACTTCTCAGGGGAATCTGATGTAGGGCAATGAAACTGCTGTCTTTTGGGGTGTTAAGCTGTATACTACCACCTATCGTCATGTTGTATACTTGTAAATAAACTCAAATATTACAGAAACACCTTGACCTGGTTCGCACATAACGACAACTCAGGTTATGGGTTTTGCCTTACCCAGAATTTACCCATGAATTGTCTGGCAGAGGCAGACGATCACACAAAGTGTAGGTTGTTTTTCCCATTCCTGGGTTATTTGATTCCCTTCTCTTTTGCCTGCTCCTTTCCTGTATCCAAAATGTTTTTGCAGTGCTGTAGTACTGGCATGTAGAGTGGGTATTTTTTTAACCACTCTTGTCCTCTGTAGCCTGGTGAAACAACCCAGGAACAACCCATGGTTCTGGGTTCATACATAACAACAACCCATAGTTAAAATAATTCCAGACTTCACAACCCAACAACAAATGATGGGTTCTCGTCCTGGGTTGTTTGTCCTTAACAAACCATAGCTCGGGTTCACATGTAATGACAACCTAGGAGTTAACAACCCATTCTCAACCCATACTCTGGGTTGTCATTACGTGTGAACCAGGTCCCTCAGTCTTCAATCATCTCTCCTTCCAAAGTGAACCAAACCTAGGTAAGCACTGCCCTTCACCCCTCAGAGAAGTGGGGCATGCATAATAACAATATAATGTAACATTTCTACTTGCATCTTGCATGCAAAGTCTGCTGAAATTTGCACCTCCAAGTCCCCCCAAAACACAAGCAATTTCATTCAACTCTTGGGAAAAACAACAACACAATTTCCTGATAATTGGGAGGTAGTTTACAAAGCCTAAACCTGCTTAAATCCCTTTTATGGGAACCGAGAGCTTTGCAGTTAACACTTTGGCAAAAGGAGCTGTTCTTTATCCACCTCTGACTGCCAGCAAAGTGCAAAAGGACTTTCCTGCCAAATGTGTTTAAACTTCATTGTGCTTCACAATCAAGGATGTGACCTCACAGATGTAGCTGATAGAAATCATTTTTGTCCCTTTGATGAGTGGTTTAAAGCAATGTTCAGTATTCCAACTATTTCCCATCTTTCCAGAGATACAAACCTGGAGGAACACCTGCTGTTATATCTCTTCAGAGATAACACCAGGGATGTAGGTGGGCAGCTCCACTGGCAAAGTAGTGCACCAGCCAGTGGCAATCTTAAGTGTGTTTTTTTTAAGTGTGTGTGTGTTTTTACTTATGTTTTGAATAGTAATCTGAACCAATCAAATGCTGCCTTTGGGGGGGGGGGACCCGGCCAGTGGTGGCACAGGAGTGATGTAAAGACTGCTGTGTGCCCTCACTGGCTGTATCCCCCTCAAAGGCAGCATCTGATTTGGTTCAGGTCACTGCTATTCAAAATGTATAAAGTCTCTAAGGACACAATCCTATGCATGTTTACTCAGAAGTCCCATTGCGTTCAAGGGGGCTTACTCTCAGGTAAGGGGGCCTAGGATTGCAGCCTACGTCTGTCACAGAGTCTGCCTGTTGTAGCTGTGAAGGTTTTTAACAACAAAAAAAACAAAAAACAGGTCTTACTAAGATATTAATGTAAGAACTTTTTTTGAAATGTGTTGGGAATGCAGACTAATCTCTGCAGTGTGTCAGTGCCTACATAGCATGGTTATCCACAAAAAAAGAACATAAAAATATAAGAAGAGCCCTGCTGGATCAGACCAAGGGTCCATCTAGTCCAGCATTCTGTCCACACAGGGGCCAACCAGCTGCCTCTGGGAAGCCCTGCAAGTAGGACATGAGTGCCACAGCACCCTCCCACACATGTTCCCCAGCAACTGGTGTACATAGGCAGACTGCCTCTGATACTGGATGTAGCATATAGCCACCAGAGCTAGTCACCATCGATAGCCTTCGCCTCCGTGAATTTGTATAGTCTAGTACAATCTCTATTCCTGGCCATTTTCCTCTTCCCCTTCCTTTATAACTGGAACCTTTCTCTCTCTCTCTCTCTCTTTACTTTTGTTTCGTTTTTACACAGAAGAACTTTGTGTGCAGCCTTAAATATAGAGATTGTATAGCTTTGCCTATATCAGAGTTGCAGAACATGCTGCCCATGTGGAACCTCCTTGAGTTCCTCCAGGGGGTGGGGCTTGGCCTCCATGTCCCGCCCCCTGGAGGAATACCTGCTGCTATTTCCAATCAGAGATAACAGCAGTGATGTGCGTGGGTGGCGGGCAGCTTGGCCAGTGCTGTGATGAGCGTCTGCTCTTCCCAGCACCAGCTGAGTGGGTTCACAAGGCTCACAACATCCCCATCTGGATGATGCATGCTGTGTGAAGCCAGGCCCTCTGCTCTTTGCCTTTCTCTATGCTGGGAAAGGGTGTGGTGATGACATCAGTGGGCATGGCTATGGCTAATGACATCATCCATTCTGGTGGGGGCAATTTGGCCCCCTACCACAATGCAGTTCTGCATCCCCGGCCTATACCTTTAAAAAGCATTAGGCCAAATGATTCAGATAGCCATTACTTTATATATTCCCTATCATATTGGAAGAACATCACCTCAGTGGAGATAGTGTATTCCCATAACTCCATTAAGTTTGTGTGGTCTGTTTCGCTTTCAACTTTAACACAATGTTTCCAGAAAGTTGACATTTCCCACTATGTTTCTGAACCTTCCAGAATGGAAATGTATATAAATATGTTGTGTTTTTGGCCATTGTTTTTGGAGGCATACAGAACATCTATATATATATATAAGGAAGGTGTCCTGGCTGACTGACTGACTGATTGACTGACTCATAAACGCCCAGCTCAAACCGTTTAATCTAGGAACGTGAAATTTTGAAGGGACATTGCTTTTATAACGTAGAGCCCCACGAAGGAAGGATTTTGGGAAATTCCATCCCTAAGGGGGTGAAAAAAGGGGGACAAAATCACCCCACTCTCATATCTGCAGTTCTGCAAATAGGCCTCACCTCATAATTGCTGCAGGAGCCAACTTGCTGCAGGAGCCAATAGCAGCAGTTATGAAAATAGCCCATACACACTTAGAATGTTTGTATGAATTCCTGCAGGGGCCAATAGGGCTGGGTATGCAAATCTCCCCTAGGCCATTTAGAATGTTCTCTGAGTGGGTGAAAAGGGAGGAAAACGTTTTACATGACTGGGTGAAATGGGAGAGAAACTTTTTACATGACTGACTGAGTGTTGTGTGTGGGGCATTGTCGCATAGGCTCCATCACATTTAGATGGATCTACCCCAAACTTGGCATGGTCACTCTTCATCACCTGTGGGCTCTCAGGATTAACCTGATTTTTCTTTAAGAACTGATATTTCTGTCACAAAAAGTTTCTGCTGCCAGCACCCAACCTAAACATTACACTTTCAGTCAGAGACACTGCATCTTTTCCATACATGTTTCTTTTAAAAACAATTATACCAAATCCTAAAATCCACATGAGTGCAGCCGCGGGCAACAGCTAGTTATACATATGCTGATGCTCTTAAACAAAAATGTTAAAGGGGGAAAGAGTGTCTCCCCACCCAAAGAGTAAATAAATGAAATGAAATTGATGACAGAAGTGCTGCTGTTCCACTCAAGTTGTTTTTACATGTTAGAATCCTCACCAGTGAAATGGGACACTGGACTTTGGATTCTACTGGCAGCCATAATAGCAAACACATTATCTTACAGAGATCATCAAACATCAAATGTAAACTGACACATAAAGGATGTTTTGGACTTGTCCATAAAAGAGAAAGTAGCATTTATCACATAAGAGACAATCTCTCTCTATACATACACACACACACACACACACACACAGAGTGAGAGAAAGAGAGATGTAAAGCCGCACAACAGCAAAGCAACAAGAAAGCTCTACACCACTATAGATGCAGTCAGTCTTATGTTAAAATCTATAAGATAGATAGATAAACAACAAAGTAATTTAAAATTAAATTTACAGCTAAACGCTTTGGCTTCTGCCCTCATCAGTAGCTGTGATGTTAAAAGGAATGCTGGGAGGTGAAAATTCCTAAGAAGAAAAAAGCAGAGGTATGACTGGTATAACGCTTATGAATTGTCCTCCAGATTAAGGCCATGTGGACTAATAGTTTAGACCAGTGATGGCGAACCTTTTTGAGCCCGAGTGCCCAAACTGCAACACAAAACCAACTTACCGTATTTATTTCAAAGTGCCAACACTTATTTATTTATTTACATTTATTTATTGTCCATCTGGCCGGCAAACTGGCCACCCTGGGCGATGGCACTGTGATTAAACCTGAATTAAACCTGTTTTTAAGCACAGCAATTAAACCTGTGTGTGTGTGTGTGTGTGTGTGTGTGAGAGAGAGAGAGAGAGAGAGAGAGAGAGAGATCTTCAATGCGTGTTTATGCCAGATGGGTGATTAACAAATATAATAAAATAAAAATAACACACGCCTGCCTTTCCTCGCTGCTGCCCTCCTCCAGGGACCTGGTCAGCCTCCTGGCCCACCGCTACCCCGCCCGCGGAGCCTCCTGAGGCGGGACTTGGCCCAGCCGCTCTGGCCTCTTTGCTTCTGCCATGCCCGGGCTGTCCTCTGCAGCGCTGGGCTGAAGAAGAGCCCTGCGGCACCCGCAAGCTTGCTTCCTGAGGGGCTGTGGCGCTGGCTGCAGACGGGCTGTGGAGGCGGCCCCGGCTGCGGGGAGGTGGCCCGCGTGCCCTGCAAAGAGCGGGCGCTCCCATCAGCCCTGCACGCCACATCATGGCCTGACCCCGTGTGCGGGGCATGACGCCACTTCGCGCCGCCGGCGGGGAGCGTTAGCGCTGCCCAGTGACGTCATCGCCGGGGCGACAGTGGCTCTGCAGGCCTGCCCGCCCCAGGAGGACCTTCTTGGCCCTTCCTCGGCAGAGGTGGCGGCCTGCCGGCGACGCGCAGTGGGCAGGAGCGGCCGCTCCCATCGGCCCCACCTGCTGCGTCATGGCCTGAGCCTGCGCGCGGGGTGTGATGCCACTTCGCGCCGCCGTCAGGGAGCATTGGTGCTGCCCAGTGACGTTGTCGAGGCAACAGCGGCTCTCTAGGCCTGCCCGCCCCGGGAGGACCTTTTCGGGCCTTTCCCAGCAGAGGCGGCGGCCTGCGAGATGCTGGCGACACGTGGCGGGCAGGAGCAGCCGCTCTGCCCGCCTCCATCCTTTGTTGGCTTCGCCCCCCTGTGCCCCCAAAGCCGCTCGAGGGCTGACAAGTCGACCTATGGCTCGCGTGCCCACAGGGTGGTCCCTGCGTGACAGCTGTGGCACGCGTGCCATAGGTTCGCCATCACTGCCCTACATATTGCATGATGCAACATCCTTTGTTTTTGTTTTTTAACATTCAGTTAAATAAATCACATTAATGGAAGTGCATGGACCGGTTGCCTAATGTAATAAGTTTTGTTAGTAACTGCGCTCCTAAAAGAAGTGGTTTCTTGGAGGTAGTGATGTATGAGAGCTTCTCGGCGGACACGAGTGAGGCCTGAACTGGGCCTGCTCATGTCCGCGCTGGCTCTCCGCCTCCCGCGCTGGCTTACCTGGAGTTCTTTGCTCTCCGCGGAGAGCCGCCCGTGCGGGCCACGCCACCCACGCTGGTCCCATCGCGTCACTTCCGGCGCGGCGGAAGTGACGCAATGGGACCCTGCTCTGTCGCGCTGGACCCCCGCGCACTGTTTTTGGCAGGGGAAACCAGGACAACAGGGCTGTTTAAGCCCTGTTGCCCTGGTTCCCCCCGCCAAAAACAGAGTGCGGGGGTCCAGCGGCGGCGACGACAGCGGCGACGATGACAGCGGCGGTGGCGGAGACGGCAGTGACGGCGGCGGCGGGTGCAGCAGGAGGTATGGCGGCGGTGGCGGCGGTGGGGTCCAGGGGCGTCCGGCAGCGGCTCGAGTGGCGTGAGCGGCGCGGAGAATGCTCCGTGCCGCTCAGAAGAGCGGGATCGGGCTGCTGCCGCCGCGGACATCCAAGCCGCGGAGAACTTCAGGCCCAGGTAGGGCCCAAAGTACATCCCTACTTGGAGGTAACTGTAGGCAATGGAAAATGCTGAATTATATTGGTGTGAACCTGGGTTGCAAATATCTTGTTTAAGTGCTGCTTTAACTAATAATTCACACAAATTGTGTGGTTTTATGAATGTGATGCTTGGTGGAGAATTAATGGCTTCCATTAAACTAGCACAATCTCTATATATAAAAGTAAAAGTCCTGACTCAGTGACTCATCAATTTATCTCCTATTCCCATTAAGCTAGAAAGCTGAAATTTGGCATTGTTGTTGCTTATGGATCACTAATAAAAACTATGTTGTGAAAACTTTCATCATCTTGCATTTTGGGGTGCTTTTCTTACCCCAGGCTCACATTCTGTGGTGTAATTTACACATAAGTAGACCTGCAATCCTGTCCTGGTAGGACTTTGCCTAAAACAGGGTAGTAAACAATATTGCAAAATTTCAGCCACCTGCCTTTTACATTTTCTTTCTATAACCAAACATGCCTGGGACATAAAATGACCCCAAAATCTGCATAACAATGCTGTATCTGGAGTGCTTCAGTGTTCCAGGCAGTGGTGGAATGATAGGAGCCATCCACAGGTCATTTTAGTATCTTTTTATTGCCAGGAAGAGCAGAAAACACCTCCTACAAAAAGAAAAGAAATCTGTTGAGGGAAAGCATTGTTATGATAATTTAAAGTTTCATAGGCCTCAGGCTTTTCAACTGCTAATTGACTCTTAATAGCTTTTCCTAGGCCTCACCTTTGTTACATAGATTTCCTGCATTACATTACTGAAGGAAAGATTAAGTGTGAACTTACCTTAAGTAGCTGAAACCTGAAATCCATTCTTATTCTGATCCTAACAGCCTGGGGAAAACATTCAGTCAGACATAAGCCTTTCATATACACAATTTGCCTTGCCTTTGGCACTATTCTGTGGGGTGACTTTGGCACCCCAGATTCAACATATGCAAAATTGCATGTTTCCACAAGATGAAGGTTTAAAAAAACCCTTAAGGGGTGAAAAGAGGGGGTTGAAGTACTCAACAGTACAGGATAGAAAGCAATCAGTAGGCCGCTCAACAAGATCTGCCACGGACGGCCTTCTCCTTGTCCCATCAGCCAGAGCGACCAGGCTGGTGGGGCCTAGGAAGAGGGCCTTTTCTGTGGCAGGCCCCAAGTTATGGAACTCCCTCCCCAGTGACCTTTGCCATGCCCCCTCCCTGATGAACTTCCACCGTGCTTTAAAAACATGGCTTTTCAGGCAGGAATATGGGGTGGGTTAGGATTTTTTTTTTTAAAAAAAAACACCTCTTATATTGTTTTAATGGTGTTTTAATGGTGTTTTATTGTATTTTATCCTGATTGTGCATCACCCAGGGTGGCTGGGTGGCCGGCCAGATGGGCAATTTAAAAATTTAATAAATAAATAAATAAAATAAATAAATACCCTGGAAAACAGAAACAAAATTCAATGTGATCTCGATAGGCTGGAGCACTGGGCTGAAAACAACAGAATGAAATTTAATAGGGATAAATGTCAAGTTCCGCAACTAGGAAAAAGAAACTAAATGCACAGTTACATGATGGGGAATACTCGGCTCAGCAAGCGAGAAGGATCTTAGAATTGTTGTAGATCACAAACTGAATATGAGCCAGCAATTTGATGTGGCTGCAAAAAAGGCAAATGCTGTTTTGGGCTGCATTAATAGAAGTATAGTTTCCAAATCACATGAAGTACTAGTTCCCCTCTACTCAGCAGTGATTAGGCCTCATCTTGAGTACTGCGTCCAGTTCTGGGCACCACACTTTAAGGATTCAGAATGGAAAAGGTTCAGAGGAGGGCAACAAAGATGATCAGGGGACTGGAAACAAAGCCCTATGAGCAGAGACGGAAAGAACTGGGCATGTTTAGCCATCAGAAGAGAAGACTGAGGGGAGATATGATAGCCTTCTTCAAGTACTTGAAAGGTTGCCGCACGGGGGGGGGGGGGCAGGATCTCTTCTCGACCATCCCAGAGTGCAGGACACGGAATAATGGGCTCAAGTTACAGGAAGCCAGATTCCGGCTGAACATCAGGGGAACATGTCCTGACTGTTAGAGCAATAGGACAATGGAACCAATTACCTAGGGAGGTGGTGGGCTCTCCCACACTGGAGGCATTCAAGGTGCGGCCGGACAGCCATCTGTCAGGGATGCTTTGACTTGGATTCCTGCATTGAACAGGGGATTGGACTCAATGGCCTTATAGGCCCCTTTCAACTCTACTGTGCTATGATTCTATGATGCTATGTCACTTTTCCTGTTCCCTTCCCTCTCCTTCTTCTGCTTTGCCTTCCTTCCCCCCACCGCCTATCTTTTCTCTCTTGCACATTTGATGTGTTTGTTTTTGCAGGTCTGTATATGTAGCTGAACTATATGTAATTTGAGGGAGGTGTGAGTGGGTTGGGGATACTGACTGGTGTTATATTTGCTGTATTTAAAAAACACACAATCCAATAACCACCTTAAATAACATCATCATCATCATCATCATCATCATCATCATCATCATCATCATCAACATCAACAACAACAACAACAACAACAAGAAAGGGGTTTGCTTACATATATATATATTCCATGTAATGTGTAGCTTGGCTATGTCTCCATCTGATGATTGTGGTCAAATCAGCTGAATACATAATAGTATGCACATTAATCTTGAGTCTGACATTTGGTTTATGCTCCCATAGTCCCATTTTTTTTCCCTTCCCCCTTCCTTTTCTGGCCCTTTAGCAAGCAGTCAGAGAGGGCTCTAGTCTTATCGCAACGTTGAAGGAAATGTCTTCAGCAAACAGACAATGGAAAAGAGCCACCACAATGACTTGGTCAGCAATGGGCAGCGTCCACTACTCAGGTGAGGCTGGCGACTCCTGTGTCAGTGGGGCTCCTCGTCCATTGCAGCTTTTATTCGGAGCTTGATGGGAGCTCTCCATGGTGCTGGACTCCATCCCCAAAATAGGTTCACCACCATGGAGCACCCTTGTGCCAATAATGCCCTTGTGCTCACAGCCAGGAATGAGCACTAGCACAATGGGATGCTAGCATTTCATAGGGCAACCACAAGCTAGCCGAAGCTCACACTTACAGAGCAGAAAATATGAGTGCAGCTCACAGAAGGAAACCCTGCTGACTTTTCCCATTCTGGAAGAGTGCTAGTTTGAGCTAGTTTCTGGGGTTGTACCATGAAATGCTAGCGTCCTGTTGCTTTAGTAGCTGCTCCTGCGAGAGCAGTGTTCTCCAACCTTGGGTCCCCAGATGTTTTTGGCCTACAACTCCCAGCATGCCCCAGCCAGCTATGCTGGCTGGGGCGTGCTGGGAGTTGTAGGCCAAAAACATCTGGGGACCCAAGGTTGGAGAACACTGTGCTAGAGCAACGTGACTGGCACTGGTGGACCTCTGGTGTTGGATACTGCCCAATGAGCTATACTACTGGTGGGGGGTTGTCAGGGGCAGGGATGCCCAAGAACATGAGGGCAAGTGGTACCCATGTGTCAGAGACCAGCACATTTATTATTAAGGGAACGATCCTATGGCCCCTAGACAGTGTCTGGGTGGGGTCACAGGATACTTCAGATTCCCAGCTCTGAGGTCAGAGACAGAGCTCTGACCTCAGAGCTGGGCATTCCATGCTCCAATCTCGATCCCCCGCTCCTCACAGCTGGCGCAGAAAGAACCACACCGGCTGCCTTTCCGAGGTTGGGAACTCAACCTCAGAGAGGGGGCAAAGGGGGCGTTTTGTGGGACAGGGAGGAGAGGAGAATGCAGAGGCCAGGATACAATGTATCTTGTGTCCTCTGCAGCCTCCTTCCCTCCCCCTCTGAAGTGCCCCAGCTAGATGGCCGAAAATGGCTATCTAGGGAAAACGCAGAGTGTGAGAAGCGGGGAGGCAAAGTTTGCCTCTGCTGCTCCTCCAGCTCTGCATTGGATGATCATCAGCCTCTGAGTTCAGAGGCTGACGATCATCTGGATAGGACTGTGCCCTAAAAGTATTTTTATCCCATCCTTCATCCTGGGATATCAGGGTGGTATGCAAAAGACATAAGAATGCAAATAAGCTACAATATAACAATTCAGTAAAACAATAAAACATTCCAATAAAATCAGAAGCCTAAAAACAACAGAGAAACTAAACATATCTAGCATAATGCTTTAAAATGCCTGGGCAAATAGGTTAGTAAGTTTATTTATTTTATTTATTTCATTTCATTTTTAAGTTAGGATAGGAGCACTGGATGATGACTCTTCTCTTTCTTTCTTTCCTTCTTTCTTCTTTTGGGAGGCTTGTGGCAGCTGGCTGGGATGGAAAACACTTTTTCAATTAAGAAGATGCCATCAGGGTTTCCTTACATGAGTTTCTGTACAATGTGTAGTTGACCCACAGACAACATTTTTAAGAGAGACGGGAGCTGTTTGAAAGAGGCACTTTCCTAAGTAAAAGCAAAAAAAAGTCAATAACACAAGAACAAATGTACGTAAACAACTGTAAGTCTGATAACAGAATTAATGAGATTTTAAGAAATAAAATACAAAACACAAGGAGGTTTTATAATGAAAATCAATGGGGGAACGAAGTGAAAAAACAAATTCTGGCACATCCCTGTCTCTGGGTGCCGTGGCCATTTCCTTCTCCTCTCCATGATGGCATGATGGAAACTCACCTCATCACTGGCTGTTGTCTTTCCTCCCAAGTAAATGTTAAAAGTCTCCACCCACCCACAAGGTCCTGCTTTTCTACTAACATGTCACCTGCTTAGATGGACATTCCTTCAGGTAAGGAGAATGTGTATTCTCTTAGCCAACTCTTATCTGCTGCAATGGAGCTACTCCAGCGTGACCAGTTTCAAGATGGCTCTTATTGATTCTTCCATATCAGTCTGTTTTAGTTTAAAAAACAAAACACAGCAGGAGAGTCACGGGGCACCTTAAAGAATAATAGTCAAATCCTGAAGACTATTAACTCGTTTGTTGTGGCATAAAGAGACCACAGTCTAATAAAGAGGGCTCTCGCTCTTGACAGCTTATGTCACAATAAATGTAATAATTTTTAAGGTGTTACAGGACTTTCTTTGTTTGGTTTGGTTTTTCTACGTTCTTTCTTCCTTGGATCAAATCACTCACTTATGAAAACTGGAGAAGCTGCCAGCAAGAATTAAATTAAAATGCACTCTAGTTACGGCTGTACCATCTTCTCTCTTCCTCGCTCGCTCTTTACATTTGTATACATTACTTTTCCCCCCTTTGATTCTACATATTCCTTGCTGCGTTTATGAGATTTATAAAATTCAACAAGATAAAGTAGGGGAAAGACTTTGAAACGTTTCAAGGGCTTTCTTAGTGAAAAGCCGAACTTCTGCTTCTATTCAAAAAGAGAAAACATAAGACTTTGATGCCTTTCATATGCCTATTTAAAGAGAGAGAGAGAGAGAGAGAGAAGAGAAAGAGAGAGAGAGAGAGAGAGAGAGAGAGACGCTCCATAGGGTGAAGTCAGCTTGACTGCCTCGTCGATGCAGAAATGTTCAGGATTAAAGGTCTAATCTAGAAGATATATTGCACACCAAACAGCAGAACCATTTAGGAGAACATTAAATGGCAGTTAAACTAAACAATTGTCCGTGGGAGCCATGGTTTATACCGGATTGCTCTCTAATATCAATGCAGGGCTTTGAAAACAAGATGTCATTGTTTTATGGAAAAAAACACACACATTTAATCTTCCCCTCGTGAGACGGCTCTTGAGACTTCTGGCTGCTGTACTGGCGAACACCGCGAAGGAAACAAATGGGGCTTAGTGACAAAACAACTACTGTTATATATACTGTTATATTTGATTTCCAAGATCATTTGCATGTGCTCCATGGAACATTTTCTGGTACAAAAAGCAAACCACATTTTTCCCCCATGGATAAATGTCCCATTTGAGAGTGTTTTGAACAATGTTCCCACTCTTTTATAAATGACTAATATGAAAACCATTTTAGGCAATGTGAGCATGTCAGGGAAATGGTCCATTCTGCATTCATTTGGTTTCTGCAATTTTACCTACGTTCACATTTAGGGAACCATTAAGATACGGCAGCCAAAAAAATAAGGACCACCCAGATTAGGGTTACAATTTTAATACTGTAAGTACATGTAATAAAGAGACCAGCAACAAAATTCCTCTTACCTTCCAAATCAAACATATGGCTGTTCGTGCAGGGCCAGCCAGTAAGGATGAAGCCCCAGAAGAGTGTATTTAAAGGCACAATCCTATGCATGTTTAGACAGAAAAAAATCCTACAACTCGCAGCATGGCTGGCTGGGGAATGCTGGGAAGTTGCAGGAATTTTTCTGTCTAAACATGCATAGGAATGCACCCTAAATTACTTACTTCTCTCCCCACCTCCTTTCCTTTACATTTTTGTTTCAGCTGCCAATGTTGGTCTTATCAACTGGGTTCCAAAGTTTCCAGCCACAAAATGGGGCCCTGCCAAATGCGGTCCCCCACTTTCCACAGTGAGGAGACCTGCCTTTACCATGAGCAGTAGGGGATCCACTTGGGACAGATGTCCAGTTGCCCAGGAAGCCCCACTCCCATTCGTTCTTCCGATTTTTAATGGACTTCTTAGCCGCCCTTATCAAGTTGCTGCAAAAGACTTACTGGTAGATGGGCGATTTTGCCCCGGCACACAAAGAGGAGAGGCTGAGGCATCGCCAGGATGCATCGTATCATGACAGAGCCTTACTCCTCCCCTCCCCACTCCCTTCTCCGCTCACAAACCTCCATCTCCACGGTTGTGACCTTGGAGCTGCAGCCATCAGGATGGAGGGAGGGTCCTCTGGGGTCGGAGCTGGGACTCGGACCATTCCTATGGCTGTCTAGACCCTGTCTAGCGGCCATAGGATTGTGCCCTAAAACAGTAAAACTAGAGCAACGCAGGAGAAAGCCCTTCCATTCATGCCCAACAAACGGGCCTCTGCGAGCAATAGTGTCCCCAAGAAGGCCTCTCCTGCATATCTTAATGATCAGGCAGGTTCACAACAAGACAGGTGGCCCCTTAGACATTTGGAATCCTCCCTTTTGTTTGTGGGTGTTCCACATTTGGCTGTCAAAGCATCAGCACTCGGCAAATTGAAATAGAATATATGATTGGTGTAATATGATCTTGAAAAACAGCCTGGCATCAGGATATCTCAGGAAACACCTCCTTCCATATGAACCTGCTCAAGAATTTGGCTCTGCTTCTGGAGCTCTCCTTCTCATCCCTTCATCCCTCCCTCCTCACTGCCTACAGAGGTAGGGTGGCCATGTGTCCTATATTATAGAGACCTCTATTTCAAGGGCTGTCAGAGGACAGTCCTCTGTTTGAAGGCATCTTTTATTTGCAGGGCTGTCCACTTGATCTTTCAACCAGGCTGTTCGGTTTAAAGATCAAGAACTGTCAGAAGGGAAAGTAGGGCCTTGAAGCTGCCCATCAGCTGTTAGCACCTGGACAGCAGACTGAGCAGACACAGTATCTTCCCCGTCATGGGCAGATGTATTGTATTTTTATTTAAATTATAGTAATTTTTTCTAAATTAGCATGTGCAAATTTTATGCACATCTCTATGACCTCTTTTGTTCTCTGTATTAGTGGCGCATTTCCTCTTTTTTGACTGATGTGTAACCAGGGATATGCTGATGCTGGAAAGTCTAGCTCATTTGACCTCAATGGACTTCTTGCCCACTTCCAATCTCATGATCGGAAGCGGGCCAAGTTGGGGGGTGGGTGTCTGTGAACTTCCATGTCTAAAATGGGTCATGGTTGCACATTTTTTTAAAATGCTAAGAAAATGTGTGCAAATGGCGCTATTTGTGCCATTTGCATAACTTTATGTGATTTGCATAACTGTATGCAAATTGCATAACTCACAGTATTTTGCATGTTTTGCACAAATCGGCACCCAAAAAGCACGTAGATCTAACACCATTTGCGCAACTAGCACAATTTTACGCAAAAGGTGCTAGATCCACATGCTTTTCGGGTGCTGGCTTGTGCAAAACATACAAAATACCTTGATTTATGCAATTTGCATAAAGTTATGCAAATTGCACAAATAGTGCCATTTGTGCAAATTTCCTTATCGTTTTAAAAAATGCACAAACTGTGGCCTGTCTTAGAAAGAGAACTTGGCGAGCTGGCTCAATTTGCATCAAAGCGAGGGGGCACCAGCACAGGGCTGGTAAACTGGAATCCAGAGGGCCAAATCATGAAAATCCATCAGATTTTCATGCCCCAATTGAATTCTTCACACATCCCTAATAACCACTTTAGAGAGAAGCTTGACTTGTAGGGACAAGATAAGTTGGTAGTGAAGAGAGAAAGGTCCAATTCCATTGTGGCATGGAACAACCTCCCCAGAGAGGTACATCTGCCTCCCCTCATTGCTTCTTTTTATTTTTGGTGGGTATCTTTTGCTAGGGCTTTTTACTATTTTTTTGCTCTTTTTGATCCTGCTGTTTTATAGTTGTGGTTGTGTTTTTTGATTATGTTTTCCATTGTTTTGTTATATTTGCTTTTATTTTAAATTGTTGCCTTGAGTTGGCATAGGCTTAGAAAGGTGGGATATGCATTTTGGTAGAAATAAATAAATACTCTACAATCACAAAATCAACCAAACAGCAGCAAAATGGAAAACAGAATTGGCAGCAATATTCAGTAGAATGCCATCCCCTATCAAAATGGCTCTCACTTGATCTATGAATTGCGCTACCATTCTTGTTCATTTATGTATTTAAGATTTATTGCTAGCTCCCTCCCACAATTGCATGCACTGCATAACAATACCTTGAAAATGCATGTATAAAACTAATTCAAGTTGAATTCTAACCAACTAAAAGGCAAACAACCCTGAAACAGCCTACTCTTTACTGCCTAGGCCAGGCTTCCCCAACCTGTCACCCTCTGGATATGTTGGACTACAGATCCCATCAGCCTAGCCTGAATGGCCATGCTGGCTGGGGAGATGGGAGTTGTAATTCAACACATCTGGAGGGCACCAGGTTGGGGAAGTTCTGGCCTTGGTTCTCAAACTATGGAGTTTGAAACTTCCCTGGGTGGAAGTTGCAAGATACATGGAAGGAGGGAAAATATGAAATTATTCTACAGCATGTGCACTTCCAAGCACTCATCCACAGAAGTAAAGGATAGTAAAGGATAGTTGGGAGAATCTAGAACAGGGGTGTGTAACATGTGGTCCACAGGCTGCATGTGGCCCCCTGGCCCTCTTTAAGACCACTGCAGCGGTGCCAAATTTCAGCAGCACAATGCATAGTGCAGTGGCAATTTTAGGCGGTGGCAGGGAGAGGTACAGCCCCTGGTGGGTTCCAGTGGGGGGATTGGCCCCCCGGGCCCATGGAAGTTGCCCACTTCTGATCTAGAACGTAGAGTGCATTTAGAAGTGAACCTGAATTCAAATGAGCTTGAATTGTTGTGAACCATCCAGAATGCTTCAGCTATTAGGCGGTATAGAAAATAAATAAATAAATAATAAAATCATTAAAATACAATAATTCAAAACATTTGAGAGACCTTGTTCTACTGGTTTAATTCCAGTTTCAAAACACCAACCTTAATAAAAAAGGAAAGGTCTTACAACAACACATCCACAGCATGACTCTCCTGTTTAGGCTCAGGCTTTGTAAGATTCCCACCCATGGTATTGCCACCTTCAAAGTGCTGACTTGAATGCTTGTAGGAACTCCGCTAACTTTCAAATGATATATGAAGGTGAACGATACTGTCATCATCTGGAGGACCTTTGCCTGCTCACCTGAAATGATATGGTTGTGAAGTTGTGGCAGGCCTGGATCCCGGCGGGGCAAGAGGCCTCAGTGTAGTTGACCCCAGTCAGTTAGCTAGTTGGCTGCTGTCTCCAAAAGCATGTCAGCAGGGAGAAGAAGCGATGCTGTGAACCTTGGCTGTGGTTCCAACTTCTTAGCAGGTCAGGACTGAGAGACATGCAATCGGCTCTCCGGGGACATCTTCTGAGTGCTAAATGGAAGGCTTCAGCATCCAAAGAACAATGCAAAGAGGCCAGGAAGTGCATGGTCAATGTTCACAGCTGAGTTTTAAAGTTCCCCACTGCTACTCCTCACTCAATGGGCCCTTCATGCTCGTCATCATACCTTTCGTGTGATTAACCACTTGGGCATGTCCGCAATGCTGCTTTAAGTTTCTCTTCAACTGCTTTTTAATTAAAAACAGCAGCTGATCCATTAAGGGGAGCTTTATGTGAAACCTTCTGCTGCAAGAGAATTGGGCTTCTCCTCTTTATATTTGCTATTTGTTTCCTCTCCTTTATTTTTCCTCCTCCTTTCGCACTGCTCCCAGCACTACTTTTCTCTCCTTGGCCGCTTCTGTTTTATTGCCATTGGGGCAAGCCGTCAGTGACATGTCAAGTGTCCATTTTTCTGCTGCAGTGCTAGTTTTGCTTTCCCTGCCTTCGCTCCTCTATGACCTGCTTCTCAATCTAGCACACAAGAAGTTCATTGGCCATGCTAGCTGGGGGTTGATAGGAATGGTAATCTAACGCATCTGGGAGGGTGCCAGGTTGGCGAAAGCTGCTTCTCCAGATCATCTCCTAGAAGGTCCCTGGTTTGAGAGCCCTCTCGCAGTTGGTCCCAGCACAGTGGGTTGTAAGGTAGATGTAAAGTAGGGGTGCAGAAGCTCAGGGATCCCACTCTGCCCCTCCAGTATTTCCCAGATGGTCACGTCCCCTTCTCCTGGCCCTACCCCCTGTTCTCCAACCACCAATCATTTGATGGTTTCCTGGCTTTTGTGCAGGTTTTTTTCCTCCCATTCTAAAAGGTCAAAATGTCTCTCCTAAGGCTTAGTTACTGGCAGGAAGAGCTTTAAGGTACAATCTGCTGGTAATGTTAGTATTTCGCCCCCACCCCTTTTGTCTTCGGCCATTCCCACCACTGGAATGCGGCCCTCGAGAGCTTTTCTGAAATGGAATTTGGCCCTTGGGCTGAAAGAGGTTCAACATCCCTGATGTAAAGATGATGGGGTGGGGAAAGCTGGGAAGACCTGGAACATTGTTGTTGTTGTTGTTGTTGTTGTTGTTGTTGTTGTTGTTGTTACATTTCTATCTACCTTTCCTCCATCATGGAACTCAAGGTGGCTACATGGGGTTCCCAGGTGGTCTCCCTTCCAAGCACTGACCAGGCCCAGACCTGCTTGGCTTCAGCAAGGTGGCTGCCTTATGTGGCTTCAGACCACAGTTCAGCAACATAGGAAAGTGGATAGGAGATGGGAGGAGGTGACAGTCGCCAAGCTGGGAGTTGGCAAAGGAAAACTTTCAATCTCTGAAAGCTTCCACAAAGAGGACACAGGTCAGGATCACTTCCTCCCCACCCCATGGGTAGTGAGGAGAATAGGTAACACCTCATGTGTGTGTGGGTGGAGTGGGCCTGTCATATTTACTTATTTGTTTATTTATTTATTTATTTTTAACTTTATATGCCAACTTCCCACTCTTTAAGTCTCCCAAGGCAGTTCATAAGGGGGTACAGATACCGTAATGAGTTTTGCAATCAGATTTCGGTGAATAGGACTACTGCTGTGGGTTGCCTTGAGGCAATACCCAACCAGAATACCCAACCAGTCCTTCAACTAGCTTGGGCCCAAATCATAGACCCTTGGTCTGATCCAGTATGGCTCTTCTTATGTTCTTAAGGAAGAGGGTCGGGGAGGAAAGGGGGCATACATGGAGAGGAAGGGAGAGATGCAGATCTGCTGGATCCACAAGCATCTCAGCCTTCTTCCCCACTCCCAGAAAGGGAAGCAAGTTAGATGTGCAGAGAGGCCTGCCTAGCTGAAAATCAGTGGCAGCTGGTGACGCCAATGTCAGTGGGGCTGCGTATCCACTCTGGGATAACTTTAAAGGAGCTATCTGTGGTGCTGAACCTATTTGGGGGATAGGGTTCAGCACTGTGGATATCTCTTTTAAAGTGCAGAGTAAAAACTGGAATAGATGCACAGACCCACTGACACTGGAGCAACCAGCCGCCGCTGCTAAACATAATATACAGGAGGAATGGGGGTCCAAAAACACCTTGGTTGTTTCTCCCTCCCTGCTTGGCAGGGGTTAGGAAAGACAGAGGGCTCCATGATTAGAGACTTCTATCTATGGAGTGACAGTCCCGTGGGACTGTGCTCTTAAAGACCAACAGATTGATTAAGGCAGTGTTCTCCAGCCTTGGGTCCCCAGTTGTTTTTGGCCTACAACTCCTAGCATGTCCCAGCCAGCATAGCTGGCTGGGGCATGCTGCGAGTTGTAGGCCAAAAACAACTGGGGACCCAAGGTTGGAGAACACTGGATTGAGGCATACACTTTTGTGGTAATAATTAGTTTTCAATGGTTTAATATTGCTATTGATTTGTTGACTTTGTTTACTGACTTTATTGAATCAATTGGTTTATGTCCGGTATTATGAGCTTGTTTACACTGGGTTTTAAATTGTGGTTCATGGGTCATGATCACGATATTGTTGTGGAGTTACTGCTTTACTGCTGTGATTTCTGTCATTTTTGTTGCAAAGCACTTTGAGTATAGAACAGTGGAATGACCGTCGCAGGGACAACAGTTGGCCGCAAAAGGCATAAGCGCTCGGAGCAGGGATCCAGTTGACAATCCCAAGGGGTAAGGGAAGCTTCATATGGGGGGGGGGGATGTTTCTAAGATGCTAAACTTGACATAACCTTTTCATTTTTAACATGGACATCACCTTAGAGTAGGAAAAAAAGATGCGTAGACTAAAGTGTACACTACCATTTCTGAAAAAGACTCACAGTACATCTATTTTGCTCTCCCTACACTGCAAGAAATCTAAAAATATCCCATCTTACGGTAATTACCAAGTTCTGTTCGTTTTTTCCTAAGGAGACTCTGACATCCAGTGACTTATGATCACAACAGACCTTAATTGGTGGTATCCTAAGGTCATACACATAGAATGCTGTGTTTGTATTATTATTTTTTTAAACCCTCTTCGTTGTGTTTTATTATATTTTTAGCTTTCCGCAAGACACTCCCAAGTTAGAGTCATCGCCTTTCTGCATCTCTTAATGGAACCTCTGACCCCTTGTTACCATTATTAGTCATTGACTTGATAATAGTTGCTTGTCTCCAAAGACTTTGATGCTGTACATAAGAGCTATGGATCAATTGCATCCATTTTCCCCATTAACCAGCCAAATATTTGGACACTTTCCATTGAGTTGATTCAAGGCAGAACTACACACTATGCAGACATATATTTAACCTTCAGGAGCTGAAGATTTTGTGATCTGGGAGAATTAATAGATGTTTATTCTAGCAGCATAGATGGAAGGAGGGGAGTCCATTTTTGCTTCAGCAGGATAAATGAAGAAGGGTTTAGATGGAGTATGTTATGACAAAAATGGTCCAGAAGTGGAATGTCCAAGTGAGGGAAAGCAGTTATGTATGGGCATTGCAGCTCTAATGGCATGTTTGTTGAGAGATTGTCAAGTGGCAAAACGCATTAGTACTTGTTGTGTGTTCTCTGTTTTAACAAAAGCAAATGGGGTCTTGGCTGCTGTGTTTGAATAATTCAGGAAGGCCCAAGTTATACCACAACATGTGTCCTTTGGAAAGATGGATTCAGAACTTTCAAAAGTAAAATATTTATTTTAGAACCACTGTTGCAGGAGGAAGCTTTTCCCTTCCTTATTTGTTTGAATAAACAGGCGCTATTGTGTGAGGATTACACAGAGGGGACCAATGTGCTTGCCAGTATTCTCTGCAAGAATAGCAGTCAAATTGCCAGATGTCTCATTTTAAACAGCACAAGCCTCTGAGGGCTGTTTCGGACGTTACATAGCACAGTTTTGCTACAGAGTGTGCATTCATCAGGGAACTGAACAAGAGAAATCTTCTCATCCCTACTCGCACCCCTACATAGGTAGGTAGAGTATCAAAATCATTTAGCTGTGAGTTGCACCAGTCTCTGCTGGCTGCCATGGACTCATTTCCTATGGGGTTGTGCAGCCATCCCTACACCCCCACCCAAATCAGGTGGCTTCCTACATAGCTGAAGCATAGCAACTGGACCAAGCAGAGGAGGTGGTCCATGGCAAGATAAATGAATGGCTGTGTCCTCTACCTCCTTCCCTTCCCTCCCTTCCTTTGCTCCTTGATTACCAGGGACTCAAAACTGCCCTGAGGTGGGTGTACATGCAGTGGTAACAGGGGGAAATTTAGAGGTGCAGGTGCTCATCATGACGGTCCCCATAGCCACACCCCCAAGGAGAGACCAAGAATGCAGGCAGCTGAGTTGACACATATTACTGAACCAGGTCAAGCAGTTTTTGACTCCACCAGGAGCAGGCCTATTAAAGCTAAGTGCCCATTGAAGACCAAGCCACCCTCAAATATTTTGCATTACAACCAGGGATAGCTGATAATAATACATTCTTGCTGGGAATATCCATTTCTCTCCCAGTTACTGTGAGGATTGCAGCTAAGCTCAGGGGGAACAGGGAAGTCTGAGGGGGCGGCAGATGGCATCATCACCCCCGCTAATCAAAAAGTCCCGGCACTTTGACCCTACAAGCCCTGGCTCCACCACAACGCTGTGAACATGCTGCTCCTGGCTACAGGATTGTGGCCTTTGTGTGGATTAGATATGGGAGAGAAGCACCATTTTAGGAAGGACTGGGCTGAGAATAACTGAGAATCCACAGCTCTCTTAGGAGGTAAAATAAATTTACAGAATTCCTCTGCCATCAGGACTGGATCCCAGCGTTATTAAACCATTCCTCTAGCCATTACAGCATTCCTTTTGATTTGTCTGGAACATTATGAAATACAACCCAAAGGAATTACGGATGTGGTAGCAGAATAGAAAACACTAACATACCCTGTGCGGCACTTTCAGTGTTTCCCTTTGCAGTCCTATTTGTCTTGATGAACAGCTGTAAACATTGGCATAAAACAGAACACATTTCCTTTGAACGACAACAAAAGCTGTGGGCCGCAGCAGGAGTGAGTGCCATGAGGAAGCAGGATTCACTAAAGGAGGGGTGGAGAACTTGTGGCCCTCCAGAGATGGCTGGGCTGCAACTCCCATCAGACCTAGCCAACATCGCCAATGGTGAGGGATGCTGGGAGTTTCAGTCCAACCACCTCTGGAGGGCCCACCCCTGTCTTAAAACATATGAAACTGATTCCCCCCCACACACACACACACCATGGAATTAGTTATGTTCAGAATCAGGAATGTTGAGAACAGACAGAGTACAGCAACTAAACCACCACCACCAGTTTCAAGGTTTGATAGGGAAAGTGTTAGGTTGAACTATGCAAGCTCCATAGCTCAAGCCTTCCCCAATCTTGTCACCCTCCAGTTGTGTTGGACTGCAACTCGAATGGCCAATGGCCGTACTGGCTGGGAATGGTGGGAGTTGTTTGCCAGGCTGAGGAAGGCTGCCATAGCTAAACCTTCAGGTTTGACCAGAGATTAGGGCCTGGTTCAGATGCAATGGTAAACTACGGTTTAGCATGATGATGATGAGCAGGCACTAGCCTCAGGCTTTCTCAGGCTCCCCTTTCTCCTTGCTTCTAATGTGAAGGGGGGAAGTTTTAAACTCCATCCATGGTTATTGGACAAAGCACAGTTTCCTGCTACATCCAAATACAGGAAACTGTGGTTTGCTTAAACTGCAATTGGATGGAATAATTAATTTGAAGAGGTGACCTCGAAGGTGGGCTGGAACAATATATGGGATAGATGGATTGTGAAAGTTATGTCAACTAGGATAAAGGAGAATTTCTATAAAATAATATGGATGGTACCTAACTCCAGTAAGATTAAATAGAATAGATAACAATTGCTCCACACTTTGCTGGAGAGGATGTCAGGAAATAGGTACATATGCTCATATGTAGTGGAGTTGTAAAAATGTTCTGGAATTTTGGCGAGAGGTTTTTACACAAATATCGGAAATTATTGGTATTAATCTAGAGGTCTGTGCCTAAACTTGCTTTGTTATCAATAACTGATAAAATCACTTGTGCCCAAAATACAAAGGAACTAATTGTAAACTTGTTAACTGCAGCTAGGTTAATGATAGCAAGGAAATGGAAAGTACAACGTGTTTTTTTAATAACTGATTGGTATAAGGAAGTTTGGGATATAGCCCTAAATGAGGCTTGCCGCTTGTGGCTTACGCTGGCTCAGCTTGTCTGAGCAGTGGAAGCTAAGCAGGGTCAGGCCTGGTTATTACTTGGATGGGAGAGACCCCTCCTCTAGTTTCCTGCATTGAGCAGGGGGTTGGACTCGATGGCCTTGTAGGCTCCTTCCAGCTCTATGATCTATGAAATCTATGATAAACTAACTTGTAGTATCAAATGCAAAAAGGGACAGTTAAAGAAGAATAATTTTATGGATATATGGAATCAATTATTAGACTATGTAGTAATAAAGGGGAAGGGGAGTATGCCTTGTCAGGATATGTTATATTTTTGGAATGTGGAATTTAATTGATTAAGGGGATGGATGTATATTAGTTGGTCCCTAGGCGGGTTGGGGGTTATGATTTATTTTAGTTGTATGCTTGTGTTTTATAGTTTTGTATGTACTTTATAATAACTAAATAATATTTATTTAAAAAAATAAAATAAACTGCAGTTGGTTCAGTCACACCATGGTTTAATATCTTGAGTTGTGAGGATACAAATGAGCATACAAGTGTGCACATGTAGGCATCTCTCCACACAACTGGGAACTCTTTAAAGAGGTGCAAGTGCACATACAACTGCACATGCTATGGGTTGGATCCTGATTTAGGCACGTCTAATTGGGCCAGAGGAAATGGACTTCCCCTCCCCACCTTTCCACAGCAGGCCCTCCAGCCTCCTGAAAATGCAAAGAGGACCCTGATCAATGGGGTGGGCTGTGGAGCGGGGCGGGATCCCCCCAAATTGGTTGGAGGTACCTTCTGTGAGCAGAGCCCTTCCACCCACACAGGCACTAAGTTGGAACCTCAGTTTCAGGCTTTAAAAGGAAGATTAGACAAATTAATGGAGAATAAATAAGGATACCGATGGCTACTAGTCATCATAATGGCTGTATAATACCTGCAGTATCACAGGCAGTATGCCCCGGAATACTTTGGTGGGGAACACAACTGGAAGGGTGTCCATATACTCATGCCCTGCTTGTGGGCTTCCCACAGGCATCTGGTTGATCACTGTGGTAAAACATAATGCTGGACTAGTTTATTTATTTATTATTTATTATTTGCATTTATTTATCGCCCATCTAGCCAGCAAACCGGCCACCCTGGGTGATGTACAAAGATAAAAACAGGATAAAATACATTAAAACAGTATAAAATTTTAAAATCTTAGCCCACCCCATATTCCCGCCTGAACAGCCAAGTTTTTAGTGAGCGGCAGAAGCTCAGCAGAGAGGGGGCATGGCGGAGGTCACTCAGGAAAGAGTTCCACAGTACGGGGGCTGCCACAGAAAAGGCCCTCTTCCTCGTCCCCACCAGTCTAGCTGCTCTGGCTGAAGGGACAAGGAAAAGGCCGTCTGTGGCAGATCTCGTTGAGCAGCCTACTCTTGATGTTGCTGGAGACGCTCCTTGAGATAGACTGGACCGGAGCCGTACAGGGTTTTAAAGGTCAAAGCCAACACCTTGAATTCGGCTCGGCAAGCAACTGGTAGCCAGTGCAGTACAGTTTGGCCTTTGGTCTGACTCGTGGCGCACTCGGTGAGTGCTGCCGCCGCGCCTGCCAAGCAGGGCCAAAAGTGAGCACCAGCTGAGGCACTCGCTGGACTTCCAGGTTCCGGCACTACGTTGCTTATGTAGAAAATGGGGTAAGGTACATTAAAAATGGCCGCGATTTGCATAACTTGCACGAATCGCGGCCGTTTTTAACGTATCTTATTATGCCATTTGCTATGTAAACAACGTAGCGCCGGGAACCCGGAAGTCGCTTCCCCGGCTTGGCTCACAAGTATGTGAGTTGAGCCAGGGAAGCAGGTAGGACGAGCGGAGCTCGGGGTGGGGGGTGGGGTTGAGCCCAGCGAGTTTGCTGGACTTCTACCCCCCAGTCGAGCTCCGCACACATCCCTACCAGCAGGGCTCTTCTTAGGCAGGGCTGGATGTCTAGCTCACAATTGTGCCGAGGCCGCTCCCAACCTAGCTATCTTTATAACCAGCTGAGCGGGCCAGGCTCAGGAAGAACCATTCCCAGCCCCAGTGGAGGCTGTTGGCTCCAATGTCAGCAGGGCTGTGTATCCACTCTGGATTTTACTCTGAACTTTTAAGGAGCTATCTATAGTGCTGATCCTATTTTGGGGTGGATTTCAGCACCATGGATAGCTCCCTAAAAGTTTGGAGTGAAATCCAGAGTGGATACAGTGCCCCGCTGACACTGGCGCCACCAGCCTCCACCACCCAGCACCACTCCTGACAGTGATCTTGCTTTCCTGGTCTGCATTTAGCAATTATAGTGGTTGAAACTCCAAGGGAGGTTTGGAAGATGGCAACAAAGGAGAGGGCCTTCTCAGTGGTAGCCCCCAATTGTGGAACACTCTCCCCAAAGAAGGCTGCCTGGCACCAACGTTGTTATATTTTCAGTGCCAGGTTAAGACATTCTCCCAGGCATTTGACGGTGTATAGTGGGGCTTTTTAACAGTTCCTGAGATTTTTTATTGTTGAGTGTTTAAAATTGTTTTTATATTTTTGTATGTTAATGGTTTTATATTACATCATCGTATTGCAGTGATGGCGAACCTATGGCACGGGTGCCACAGCTGGCACGCAGGGACCTCTCTGTGGGCACTCGAGCCATTGGTCACCAGATCACGAAAAGACCATCCCCTTCTGCAAAACACTAATGATCTTGTTCTTTCTCAGTGTGGAACAGAATAATTTTATTCTAGAATTCCTGTTACAGAATTCTTTTCTACATTGTTATCACATTTAAAAGATTTTGAAGAATGATGCCCAGAGAATGGCTTGGATGTAAAGCCCTAACAGTTGACCTGAGTGCTGCATGTGTTGCTCTCAAGCTAACGGAGTATGAGCCAAGGTTTGACAAATTATCAGCATGCAGGCAATAGCACAAACCACAATAATTGTGCAAAAACTTTTACCTAATGCAGTGTTTGCAGTCCAAGACAAAGTGTTTAAAATGTGTTAAGCACGTTTAGTTTTCTTGTTTATCTTGCTCATCCTAGTACAGGTTGACTTTTACTTTGACTAATCCGACACCTGTAGAAGCAGGGAAAGGACCCGGGGTGAAGCTTGCCCCATACAATTTCAGTCTGGCATATAGGTAATCATATTACAAGTTGAGAATCCCTTATCCAAAAATACATGTGCCTAATTATTTAAAAAGTTTGTATAAATTCCCTTCAGGCTATGTGTACAATGTAGTACTATAATAATTTTTTGAGTTGATTTTTTTTTCCAACAAAAAACTGTTTGTATCATTGAAAGCTCTGTTACTGTGTTTTTCTTTAAAGACAAAAGATGTTACTTAGTTTGGACAACTGTATGAGTTGTTTTTCTAAAACTAAAACCTCGGTATTCAGGTTTAATTGCAGTGTTGGCACTTTGAAATAAATAAATTGGGTTTTTTTGTTGCAGTTTGGGCACTCGGGCTCAAAAAGGTTCGCCATCACTGTCGTATTGTATCTTTAGGGTTTTTAATCTTTGTATACTGCCCAGACAGCTTTGGATATATTGGAATGTATTGAATAAATGAATGATATGGCTAGATGCTGATGTAATTATATCAGGATTACAAAAAATAAAAATAAATAAAAACCCTTGATACACTGAATGGCGATGCTATTCATAATAGGTGGAAGCCCTACAGTGCACTCTCACAGGCAGACTGATAGTATTAATGGTTTTGGAGAGTTAACAGTTATGTGAAAGAAGCTTCTTGTGTATAGAGTCACCCACTGTGTTCTTTGGGAAATAGGTTCTGTAGTTTGACCAGATTGACAATGGGACAAAAGAATCTCTGTACACCCTGTCATACCACTGTCATTTCTTTTAAAGACTATTGTTTTCTGTCTCCAGCATCAGTAGGAATGTGTGAGAATTTTGTTTTAGTTTGTTTTGGAGATGAATTTACCAAAATTGACAGGTTTCTTCAGATCTGGAGCAGAAAGAACTTGAGATTTTTTTAAAAAAAAATGAAAGCAGGAGAAACCGAAACTGACAGACACACACATCCAAGTCCAGGGTTTTGGGCATGGATGCACCGAAACAGGGAAGTCCAGCCCGTTTGAGCTTGACAGATTTCCTGCATGCTTCCAATCTGATGATCGGAAGCGGCCCAAGTCGTGTGTGTGTGTGTGTTTGAGGACGTCTATCTCTAAGACGGGCCGCGACTTGCACATTTTTTAAAAAAATGAGGAAATCTGCGCAAAATCAGCCAATTTGCACAAATCAGCATCTGAAAATCATGTGGATCTAGCGCAATTTGTGTAAATTGTGCTAGACCCACATGGTTTCTGGGTGCCGATTTGCGCAAATCAACCGATTTTGTGCAAATCTCCTTAGTGGTTTGGGAAAAAATGTGCAGAATGGGGGGGGGGGAGACACCACTGTATGAAAAAAATGAAAGAGAAAGGAATCCCAGGTGCCGACTAAAATATTTATTGCCCAACGCGTTTCGGCTATGCCTTCGCCAGGGGGAAACTGTTTTCAAATGCTGCTCGGAACAAATCGTTTATCACTCACGAGATAGCTGAAACAATTTGTTCTGAGCAGCATTTGAAAACAGTTTCACCCCTGACGAAGGCATAGCCGAAACACGTCGGGCAATAAATATTTTAGTCGGCACCTGGGATTCCTTTCTCTTTCGTTTTTTTGAAAAAAAATGTGCAAATCGCAACCTGTCTGTATCAGGTGGAGAACCAGGGGCTCGTCAGGACCTGTTCATTCTGATCCGAAGGAAACGACAAGTCAGCTCCAAGATTGTTCACACAGAGACAGCTTTATTGAGTAACTTAAACCACATGCATGTGTACTCAAACAAAGACTTGGGACAGACAGCCTCACTGAGCAGCAACAGCATGCTCAGTGACGACTGGGAACAGACATGCGCACACACCGTCTTAGAGACGGAAAGTCCGCAAGCTTGCACCACAGAGAGTCAGCACCAGTGCGGGGCTAGCAAACCAGGATGCGGCGGGGCCGAATCATGAAAAACCGTCAGATTTTCACACCACCCCCATTGGATTCCTCACACATCCCTAGTTTTGAGTGCTTAGCTTTTAAAAGTCTGGGTAGGGGTGTTCACATACCTGGGGGGGTGGCCCACCTCGCCTCACCTTGCCTCTCCGTGATGGGCCCCCCGCCGCTCGATTCTCAGTGGCGCAGAGTGATTCTCCGCACTGCTCAAGCCGCCTGTGCCAGTCGGGACAGTCCCGTCGCATCACTGCCGGTTGGCCAGAAGTGACGCGCCGGGACCCTGCGCCGGCACCCTGCGCCGGCACGCCGGGACCCTGCACTGCGGCTTTTCCGTAGAAACCAGGGCAACAAGGCTGAAAAACAGCCCTGTTTTCTATGGAAAAGCCACAGCACGGGGTCCCGGCGCGCCGGCGCAGGGTCCCGGCAGCAGTCACTTCTGGCCAGCCGGAAGTGATGCGATGGGACTGTCCCGGCTGGCGCAGGCGGCTCGGCGCAGACTGGCGAGCAGGGCCCAGGACCCAGTAAGGCCCACTTGCCTCAGGCGGGCGTGAGCAGGGCCAATTTTGGCCCGCTACGCCCGCTCGAGGCGAGCGAGCGGTTACATCCCTAAGTCTGGGCTTGAGTCCCTGTCTATTCAACCATGTTAGTGCTGAATTAGGGTTTCCACCTCTTTTTTCTGATAGGCGCCTCATCTTTAACAGTTATATGGCAGGCAGGTATAACATGGTCCTCTCTATGCTGGGAATAGCTGTACCTATTGACTTTGGCCAGTACTTATGGGTGAGAATTTTGTTTCAGTTTGGTTTCACCAAAATCCACCAATTTCTTCATATTCAGGATGGAAAGAACTTGAGATGTTTTAAAAAAACAAAAAACCCTCAAACATGGGAGAAAGTGAAAGTGACAGATTTGTCCATTCAGTTGTGCTCATTTTGCCTATAAACAAATAGCAGATTTTTAATTACTCAGTACAGTACATCTGTACTTTTTCAGATTGTCCAAACCAAACTGGTGTCGGTTTTCATTTTCTTAGACTGTATGAATCAAAGACAACCGCGTAACATACAGCATCCTAGGCCTATGTAGCCATAAGCCTAGCTACGCTTGATTGGCTTACCATACAGAGCTGAGTCGGCTGCAGCCACATGAGTAACTCAGGTCTCCCTCTCGGACAGTATCCTTCTGTGTGTAGAAGATGCTCAGGGAAACAGCCCCAGATTCGTTCAGCCTTCCTAATGATCTGTAGTTTGGGTGCATTCAGGGGAAAAAAGAAAGAAAGAAAACAGTTCACCAGACTTTAGCTTATCAGGTCTAATGATTCAGAGACAGTGATTCACTTAGGATTTGATGGTTGCCCTCCCACTGTGCCTCGTTGATGAATCACAATAGAAAACTGCTCTGAGCAGGGGAAGAAAATAGATGGCCTTTGGGGTCTTTATGAGGTGCAGGTCTTTGTCATGCCTCAACTAAATCCTAATTACTCTGATTAACAATGCACGCTTGTCAGTGCCAAGTCAAAAGAACTGTGATAATTGCTAAACCATTGCTTCTTTATTTTGGGGTTCCTCTGTGCTTGTATTTCCCCCACAATCTCTCTAACTATGTTTCCCCATCTCCTTCTCTCTCTCTTCTCCCATCCCACCCCCTCTTGTTCCCAAAATAAGTGTTCCCAGCCTGGGCTAATTTTCTTTTCAATCCTGACCACACACTGCTCACAGGGTTAAAAATGAGATCCGTTATCTCAATAGACCTTAGATCACTGGATCTGTAGATTAGATTCCTTGACAGAAACTACCCAATTGATTGTTCTGATGTATAATCCAGAGTCAGACCACCTGCTAATAGAGGAAAGGTCTGAGGACACAGAGAATGGAGAAGACTAGGGTTTAAAACAGACATGACTTTAAATCTGTATCTAGCAGCTACATCTTTTTCAGTTTTACTCTGAAAAGTAGTAAAACTTCAGTAGATGTAGGGACCCTGATTCAGATCTTAAAAGCTCCCCTACCTGCCACACTAGAGTTTATTTTTATTTATTTATTTATTTATTTTTATATCCTGCCTTTTTTCCTGGAAGGGACCCAAGGCAGCTTACATAATCCTCCTCCTCCTCTCCATCTTATCCTCAAAACAACCCTGTGAGGTAGGATAGGCTGAGAGTCAGTGATCGGCCCAAAGTCACCCAGTGAGCTTCATAGCCAAGTGGGGACTAGAACCCAGATCTCCTGAGTCCCAGTCCAACGCTTAACCAGTACGCCACTGTATTGGGCCCTCTGTGCATACACTAAAGTAAAAATGAAAGAAGATGTCGTTACTAAATACAGATTTAAAGTAATGGCTGTTCTGGTGAGTGCTGTGCCAAAAATTTATCCCACATAGTTTTCAACCATTCTCATTCCATTTGGTAGAAAAGAAAAATGCTTTCGAAAAGAAATTCAAAGGCAAAGAAATTTTGGAGAAATTCTCATGTGTCTGGTTCAGGGTCCTTGTGCTTACCTTACTTATGGGGTGGCTGAGGAGTGTGCATGTGTGTCCTCTCTTTCATTGGGCAATCATCTCTCTGGCAGCCTGTAGCCTCTTTGGCTTCCCGCACTTCCAGCCGAGGGGAAAACATCATGAGGTAATTCCTCCCATGGGCCTTTTTCAGATCAGGAAGTGCAGGCAGCCTGCAGAGCACTGGAGAGAGATATAATAGAAGGAAAAACACACAGAGAGAGTACCCTCGACCACCTCACAGTGATTAGGTCAGGTCAAAAACACCACCCAAAGAAATTCAAAATGAATTATAAAGTGCCCTGAGAATGAGGCAGAAAAATGGAAGCCTCTTTCATGGGGGAAGAAAACTTTCAGGAAACTGGATGCAACACTGGTCCCCTCACACCTGCTACCAGGCTTGCAGGGAAGGAGTGGTATTATCAGCACCTGCATTAGAGACAAGATGTATCCACAATCACGCCTCCAAAATTTAACATTTAGCAGCACAGTGTTGGAGCCTGCCTGACCTCTAGAGGCAGGAAGTTCCACAGAAATGGAGCCGCCACACTGAAGGCCCTTCTCCTGGTGAACTCCAATCGGGCCAAAGGTCCGTGAGGAACCACCAGGAGCATGCCCTCTGATGACCTCAGTGACCAGGCAGGTTGGTAAGGGAGGAGGCGCTCTCTCAAGTATCCTAGTCTCAAGTTGTTTGGGACCATGTTGTGCAGATCTCAAGTTGTTTAGGACTTAAACCTGTCCCGATAGTGAATAGGCAGCCAGTGCAGTTCCTTCCGGCAAGGAATTGTGTGCTGAAAAGCTCTGCTCCTGACAACAGCTGAGCTTCTGCATTCTGCACTAGCTCCAGCTTCTGGACCAGCCTTAAGGGCAGCCCCACATAAAGCGCATTGCAGTAATCCTGTCTTGGGGTTACTAGCGCCTGTACCACTGTGGCCAGGCTATCCCTGTCCATATTAGCACACAACCCTGGGCTAGGATCCAAAGCATATTTCAGCTGCTCACCCATGGTATTTCAGCTGCTCACCTCACTTCTGCTCACCCACGGTTGCTTTGGATGTGTTTCCACTGGTGCCCACCTACCCCTTCTCCCAGCTGCACGTCCAATGACTTTTTAGAGCTAGTGTGTGGTGTCAGTGGTGAGCGTGTCAGACTACTCAGTGGCAGAGCATGCACTTTGCATGCAGAAGGACCCCAGTGCAATTGAGATAGGGCCAGAAAAGTGCCCCACCTGGAAACAAGAGCCACAGCCAGTCGGTGTAGACCAGGGGTGGGGAACCTAAGACCCTCAGGCCAAATCTGGCTCTCCTGGGGGCCAAATCTGGCTCTCCTGGGGGCCAAATCTGGCTCTCCTGGGGGCCAAATCTGGCCCTTCAGGGTTCCTCAGATGGCCACACACCCTCCCCCAGCCACACCCCTTTGCCCCAACCACTGATTGTTTGGTGGTTTCCCAGCTTTTGTCCAGTCCTCCCCCATTCTAAAAGGTTGAAATGCCTCTGTTAAGGGTAATTAGTTACTGGCAGTGAGAGCTTTAAGCTACAAAATGTGTGTGTGTGTGTGTGTGTGTGTGTGTGTGTGTGTGTGTGTGTGTCTTGGGCATGCCCCTTTTGCCTTTGGCTGCTCCGCCTTTGCCTTCGGTTCCACCCACCACTGGAATGTGGCCCCCAAGAGCTTCTCTGGAATGGAATTTGGCCCTTAGGCTGAAAGAGGATCCCCACCCTGTTGTAGATAATACTGAGCCAATGGTCTGATTCCATATAAGAGAGCTTCCTATGTTCCAAAGAGACCGGAGAGACCTGTGCTCAAACATACAGGCCTGTGGCTTATGCTGGCTCAGCTTGTCTGAGAGCGTGGAAAGCTAAGCAGGGTCAGGCCTAGTTATTACTTGGATGGGAGACCCCTCCTCTAGTTCCCTGCATTGAGCAGGGGGTTGGACTCAATGGCCTTGTAGGCTCCTTCCAACTCTATGATCTATGAAATCTATGAAACCCACTCAGCTGGGTGATCTTGGACTAGTCTCTCTCTCTCTCTCTCTCTCTCTCTCTCTCTCTCTCAGCCTAACATACCTCACAGGGTTGTTGGGAGGATACAGGGGTGGGGAAGAACCTTGTCCTTCTTGGAGGAACAAATTCACACATATTATGACAACTTTGTACATATTATAAATTACATATTTTATACATTTCAGAAATATATGTATGTTTATTATATACATTATATGTATGATAAATTGAATAACAATAAACTATTGGGTGCTGCAAATTGTGACATGGCACAGTGTGGAGGGATTTGCTGTTCGATGAAGGGAGGGGGGAGTTTTCAAAAAGTCATTTTCTGAACGCAAGCCTTTGGGCTCACCTGAAGTAGCTTTGGATCCCAGCCATGTCCATTGTATCAGAAACACAGGATAATTCCTTGTGGTTTGTGGAATTTAAATCTCCTGAACGAGCCCAACCCGGTACTCCAAAGAAGCCGCAGTTGGGCATGTCCCAAGAGAGATATCGTTGGCCAAGCAGAGCTGTTGAGAAGACCAGTACTTCTACTTTCAGCCAAAGCTGCCTACAAAGCAGACTGAAAAATAGCTTGAGACCTGAGCTCCACTTCAAATTTCAGGTATTGGTCATCAGTCATACAGCACAGCATATAAAAAAGGAGCAAACCATTAGAGAACTTAGCACAGCTGCCTTCACCTTCTCCCATAATTCAGTACTACAGGAAATACTAAATGCAATTTATAGTGTGAGTCCTTGTTGAAAATATTATTCAACTCACATTCCTCATCTATTCTCTCTCTCTCTCTCTCTCTCTCTCTCTTCCAAATGATCCATTTAAAAATAATAATAACCTAACTCCTTGAAGTGGTTATCAGTCAGACTGGTGTCAGCAATTTATTGCCATCCAGATAAACGCTTTTTTCAGAACTTTTTTTTTTTTTTTTGGTACTTTGGAAAGCTCTTCGGTGGGATTTTGTCTGCATTGGGAGATTGCGACAAAACCAGGGATTTATGCAAAGGAATGTTTTGTATGAGAGTTTGAGAGTCTCCCCACCCATCCCCTGACCACAACAAGAAGGCCGTTGTAGTAGGATCCAGACCATACACATTTACCTTTTAATAAAATAAAAAAATAAATTCCCTCTTCATCCTTTTTAGTCCTTCCATATATGAATTCAAAAAGTTTTAAAAAACACACACACCTATTTTCACATAATTGGAGACATAGTAAGTTAATAAATAACAGTAAAGCTGAAGAAGAGCAGAACTGGGATTAGCCACACAGTAGTCAGCATTGCTGTTCAACCCCAAAAAAGAACTGGGCCCCCTCACATAGCAGCCTTGAATTATGAAATTCCTCAAGAAGAGGATGATTATGTTCGATTGGCCACACAAAAGGGCCTGATTGATTCTACTTATGCTGGCCAGCCAAAACTATGGTATTCTCCTCCTAGCCAGCAACCAGCAATGGGACACACTGGCTGAGGACGCACATCTCTCCTGAGACAGCATGCTCCATTTCCAGGACTCTTGCGGCCAAGTCTTCTCAGGTGGGGAGTTGGGATGGGTGGGGATTTTGTTTCAGTTCAATTTTGACAGGAGGAATTTATTTTAAAAAATCACCAAGTTCTCCATATTTGGGAATGAAAGAACTTAGCATTTTGTTTTTTAAAAATGAATGTGGGAGAAAGTGAAGCTGACAGATTGGCCCATCCAGGCCCAGGGCTTTGAGTGCTTAGCTCTTCAAAGTCTGGCTTTGGATCATCCCAGTATATTCGACCATGTTAGTGCTGAATTAGCATTGCCACCTCTTTTTTCTGACAGCCCCCTCTGTTGGTGTTGAAAGAGATTTGTAATCCGTGTGCTAGCCTTGCCAGGCATTCCACACACAGCAGCAGAGTATCTCCCACACAGCAGCAGCAGACCCAGCAGCGACCCAGCCGCTCAGCCACTCCAATTGCAGATTAATCCAGGACACAGGAATCACTCTGTAACAGCAACGGGTCTATTCTACCCATTTATTTACTTATTCAAAGTAAGCACTACAGAGCATACATTTCCTAGTTACAGTCCATGTGCAGAGTATAAATGCATAGCAAGCATTAGTCCAGTGGAGAGAAGGAGAACTTCCCCCCACCAATGCAAAGAGTTACCGGTACATTGTAGCAGTAGCATGAACAAGAAGAACACAAGAGCAAAGCTAAAGTTCTTCCCCTTAAAATGGCTTCTGTCTGGAGCAGTTCACTACGTCAGAGAAAACAAACATGTGACAGTTGGTTCCCAGAGATCCTTTCCCAGGCTGGTCCAGGAATAGTACAATAACACATATTCCTGGCTGAGACGTAAACATAACTGCTTGAGACAGCCATTGTACCAAAACAATACCATAACAAAACAAAACAAAAGCTCCCAGCTTGCAGCTGATAACACAACACTTTCTTATTTAACAGCTACATGGCAGGCAGGTACATCATGGTCCTCTCCATGCTGGGAATAGCTGAACCTCTTGAACTTGGCTGGTACTGCTGGGTGAGAATTTTGTCTCAGTTCGTTCTTGATCAGAATTTTTACCAAAATTCACAATGTTCTCCAGATTTGGGAGAGGAAGGACTTCAGATTTTTAAAATGTGTGTGTGGGAGAAAGCAAAACTGACTGATTGGCCCACCCCTAGTGGGGAGGCAGCCGAGAGGAGCAACCACCCTTCCTGGGAAACCTTGGCTACAAGAACTTTGCACAGTTGTCCAGCGGCCAGGCAGCTGGGTCTGTACCCCACAAGGCCGTCCTCAGCTGGGGATAGTGGATGGCAGGATCCAGGCTGGCTTTGAAGGCAAGATCCTTACCTTCCAAGGCAGCTTTCCCCCAGCTGACAGACAGCCTCACACACAGGATGGAGAAGTCCCAGGCTGTCTGTCTGGCTCACAACATTTTGCTGAGGGGAAGGCCCGCTCCCCATTCCATATGCCAAGGGTAGACAATATGGTGCCTGTGGGCACCAATGTACCCTCAGATAACTTTCTTGGTGTCCACCAAGGTGCCCTCCCCCTCCCACTATTTTTTAATTGACACATTTTCTTATTGGCAGCTGAGATGGTTGTGAAAGCTTTTTGTTGGTGCTGAAAACTGTGGGTTCAAAGGAGTTGTTTAGGGTGATGGGGCTCAGACTCCACCTCTGCCTTGTACTCAGTCTTCTGGGCAGATCACTTGTCCTTTTCCATGCCTCCCATGGCAGCCACTTTGTGGTGGTGCCCTGGACAGTTTCACAAATTGCCAGAAGTGCCCATGGCTCAAACAGGTTGCCTACCCTGCCATATACAGAAGCCAACTGAATTGGCAGTAGAATTTTATTTTATTTTAACACTGGTGAGGGGATAGTGTCCTCCACTGCACTTGAAGGCAGCAGGCTCATTTAGGGGTTCCTGGACAGGCTGGGTGGCCAGCACAGCACTGTCCTTCAAGAGAGGGGAGCATTCGGGAGCTCAGGAGAACAGACGAGGGAATTACTGATGCTGGCCCCCAACACTGGCTGCCCGAGGCAGTTGCCTCACTTTGCCTAATGGTAGGGCTGGCCCTAGCAGGCAGTTAGCTCAACCTAGCTGTGCAGTTTGCACCAATTCTGCTCAAAGAAATTGAGCAGGGCAGTTCGGAGATGCAAGCAGCCCAATTCAATTCCTTGCAACATCTCTACCTCCACCAGTCTCTTTCTCAGCTAATCGCGTCCCAAACTTTGCAAATACTCAATTTACTCAAATGCCTCTTCAGACCTAGCCAGGGTTTGGAGCCAATGAAAACATGGGCTTCAGCTGGAATATTCAGTCTGCTAATTCACAAAAATGATGGTAACAATACATGAAAAGCCTGTTGCATGGTTTACGCTCCTCGTTCAAGATAATTATGCATAATATTATTACATAGAATAATTATGTGAAGAACAGACTTCCAGCTACTGTCTAAAACTCTGCCAGGTCCTTAGCGATTCAAGGGGATTTTGCATGTTCGGTAAGGAATGGCCAACTCTGTGTGGCCTCATCTAATTTCAAGGTGGCTGTGTTAGAATTTAATTCATTCCATTTGGTACAATGCAATGGTTAGTTTTAAAAATTAACAGCAAGTGTGGTGCGGTAACCACATTCTTCATTGTCCATCCTCATGCAGATGAAAGATTAAGGCAAGAGATTCATGGAGCCACTGGCTGCAATCCAAATGCATTTGCGCAGTTGAGTTTATATAACCATAGGAGTACTGTGCAATCATGACAGCATTATATGCACCTGAAGGGGAAGCAGGATCACACCCATTGATTCTGGCTCTACCCCTAGGCATGTTCAGTATAACATCTGAACACAGCCCAAGCACAATCCCGCACACCTCTTGCGCTCACTGTACACATTTTTTATTTTTTAAAATTGATTTTAATCATTTCATTTCATTTATTACATTTCTATACCTCCCAATAGCCAAAACTCTCTGGGTGGTTTACAAAAATTAAAACCTTAATAATACATTATAAAAACCATCTACACATAAACAGAAACACTCATATATCCAAAACAATTTTAAACAATCAACAATAAGAAAAATTCAAGACCTGATTAAAACCTCATCATTTGCTGCCAAATGCCTGAGAGAAGAGGAAGGTGCCAAAAAGATAACAATGTTGGCACCAGGCAGGCCTCATCAGGGAGAGTATTCCATAATTAGGGGGCCACCACTGAGAAGGCCCTCTCCCTTGTTGCCACCTTCCAAGCCTCCCTCGGAGGAGGCCCCTGGAGAAGGGCCTTAGATGATGAACATAATATATGGGTAGGTTCATGCCGGGAGAGGTGCTCCATTAGGTATTGTGGTCCCAAGCCGTGTAAGGCTTTATAGGTCAAAACAGCACCTTGAATTGGGCTTGGAAACATATGGATACTGTCGTTTTACAACAAAAAGATTTCAGTCTAACCTAATATGTTGCCAGTTAATGTTCCAAATAAAGAGTAAAATCATTACATTTGTCCACAGTACAAGTTATCTGTTGATTTCCCATTCTTCTACATATACTACAAGATAATGTATCCATTTTTGCTATTTCCAAGCATTTGAGCAACCATTTGATCAAAGCATTTGATGACCATTTGAACAACTTCTTCCCATTTTTAGCCCATACTATTTTAGCTTCCAGTAACCAATTTATAATCAACCTCTTTTTAAGATGTGTTATAGCAAATTCAATTACATGAAAAAGAACCAATAAAGCAGACAACTACATGCTAAAACCAAATATCTGTGAAATAATACTGACACTTGCAGCTAATAATTCTCAGCACTTTTCCCCCAGCCATTTTCAGTCAGTCAGTCTGTCTTTTTTTTTCTTTTCTTTTTACAGCCTCTTATTGGTGTTTTATCATTATATTTTATTATTATTTATTAAAGTGTGCAGTTGTATGACCATTTTTCTTTGTTATATTTATTGTTCACTGCCCTGATATCTTTTGGTGAAGGGTGATTTATAAATATCCAAAGAAATTAAAAAGAAAAATGTGGCTATAAATCTGGGTGCGTCCATACTAGCCCTTTTCACTGGAATTGCCATCCTTTCTTAGCTCACTTTTTATGGAACATCGAAACAATATCACCAGCAGCCTATTAAAGTCCAGCTTTTTCTATGTTAGCCTCTTGTGTGTGTTTTTGCAGACCTGATTTGTGGTGATTTCTCTCTCTCTCTCTCTCTCTGTATATATATATAAAATACATCACAGTTGGATCACCAGCCTGTGTAATGTAGATATAGCTCATAGAGTTGGAAGGAGCCTACAAGGCTATCGAGTCCAACCCCCTGCTCAATGCAGGAAACTAGAGGAGGGGTCTCCCTGTGAGAGTTGGACTGACCCGGGTTCAAAAGCTCCCCTAGCCAGTGACCCTCAGTCCCAGTCACGCAAGCGGAAGGAGGAGATAACAGCAGTTAATAAAGATTAAAGAGTTTATTTGTAAGACCCAATTACATGGGATTAAGGCAATCAATGCATCTCTACTCACTACATCATAGCAGACTCAAGCCCACTACCCCAGTGGTAAGGCTAGATGAAGTGAAGTCCAAGACAATACATGTCGAGACGAACAAGCAGCAGAGAGAGATGAAGAGGAATGACGGAAGCAAGCAAGTGTGCTAGCTTATATACCCCAGACCCTGCATCTATGAATAGGATATTACTCACCCAGTTGCACAACCTACTCATCAACATGTTTACCCCAAATCTGTTCAAGGCTGCTGAGTCATAGCACCTCGAGACTATGTCTCCTGACCAAAGACCTTCTGTACTTGAACTCAAGTAACACCCACCAGGTCAGGTGATAATCCTGATGTCAGGTGGTAATCTCGTTCTGCCTATGCAAAACCTAACATCCCCCTGCTTTTGCATTTGCGTAGAACGTGGTTATTTACCTCATACAACAGCGTTGTTGACATCTGATGCTGTTCCTTCATCTATGGACTTTGATAAAAAAAACTTCTGCAGGAATTACTTTACCTGTCAGAAATTTGAACCACCATCAAATCACTTCTGATGTATCCCTCCTTATGACACAGTTTTATCTGCAAACCCAAAACGTTGTGTATTGCTATCTGCCTGCAGCATAGCAATCCTGCCTTGGTTTCCTGAAAAAACTGTAATAGGTTTTTCACATCAATCCCAGCATCATTTAAACATTTTTTACAATTTAAACTATTTAAACAAATGCATTCAGTTCAGCTTCAGTTGAACTCTAACTTTTAAATGATTGTTTCTACAAAATCAATCAAACAAAGTATGATTATAAAAATAACAAACTTCAGGTGTGTTCTTGTTGTTCTTACTATCACAACCACAACTGGCATTTCTGTGAATCTGTAAGCCACCTGTGCTCTGACTTATAACTCTTAGTCTGAAGTGTGATGTTCCTTCCAGATAACACTCAACTCCTTTTCAGAGCTCTCCAAGCATGTCCTGTTGGTCTAACAGTCTGCCCATTACACTGACAGCAATACCTGGCCTTGTTGCTTGTACAGTAAAGCTCAACAGCCCAATGCTTCTGTGTAGCATTCAAACTGCTTTTCCATCAGCATGTGCTTGAAATTCCTCAACTATTTGGAGTCTCTCACTGAGTTAACTATCTCCAAAATTCTCAATCACATCCACGATATTTCTCTGGTTTGTTGCAGTAAGATACTGCCCTCTTGGTTCTTTTTCCCTCAACTTCTATTTACAAATAAACAGTTGATCCACCACCAAGCAGTTTCAATTCAATGAAATTCCAAACCCTGGATCAATTATATCATATTGCTTTTATCTGTCCAGAAAAAACAATAGATCACCCATCTAAACAAAGTACATACAGTCTATGTCCCTGTTCCTCCTGCTTAACAAACAAACATTGATCTGCCTCTCTGTGCAAATCTCACTTCAACAATGTTTGAGTTCAAAACAGAATTCCAGCCTCCAGCTGATTTTAGCTTTTCCTAAAGAAAATCTCACAGTTTTCCATTTAAAGACTTCCTCTCATTTAAAATGCTTATGTTCCAATATTTCCCTTTTGTGAAAATATTCTTACATCTTCACATTCTTAAACATCAGTCTAACTGTTTCCAAGCAAATTGTTGTTGCACTCATCTTATGATTATCCAGCTCCTTTTAACTAAGCAAAAATCACAAGCAACCAATCTTGCTATTTGTCATATAACCTTTTCCAATCTGGTTAGTTTTCACTTAAAAAATCTATCTGGTAACAATGAGTTCCATGGACTGCTGTTTGTTTCACCAGCTTCCATGTTTTGTTCTTTATCCAAAGAATTCAACTCAGCTTGCATAGCCTGAAGCTATGGTTCAGCTTCCTTAACAGACAATTTTTCACCTCTTTGAAATTTTGAAGTTTCAAATGGCTTTTCCCTGCAAATTCATCCTGATATCTCACAGGTTGTTTGACTCACCTGTTCCTTATCTCATCAGTTATCAGGTTCCTGTTCCAATAAATTTGCACCAATGATGAACAATCATTTGTTTAGCCTCCCATTTCTAAACCAAATGTGTATCAGAGTTTGTCAAATTTACCTGACTGTCTTTCAGCAAATGCTTTTCTATTCTGACTCTGACCTTGATGCTTCCTGCATTAACAGAATTAATTTTGAAAAATGATCTCACCTTTTTCATTTAGCATTATACTTAACACTTCTAGATAATCTCACTATCCAAGTGTTGTTCATGTAAAACACAATATTCTCATTTTTAGAAAAATCTCATGTAAGCTCCCTTACAGATTTCTTCTAACTTTGAGGTGTATGTACCTACATATCAGATCCAAGATCCTGAAATGTTTCTCCAGAAGAATCTTCCTTCTACACTACTTTCTATAAGGTGTACAGTTCAATCACACAGAACTAAAACTTCTATCACGTACATAATCAAAACATTTAAGAGCTTCTACCCAAACCTCATTATCCAAATTATTATCACCTCTTCTGAGTGTTTGTTTACTCTTCCACACAATCCATGTGTTCAATACCACATCCTGTTAGAAAGTCATGAAAACATGCACTGAATTGAACTTCCCCATATCTGAAAAGAAATAGGTAACATGGGTAATATGCTTGTTTCCCATCCAAGCACAAAACACCTTGACTTTGTTCAATACTCCAGCTTTCTATCTAACATGTACACAACCTGTACTTCGTGTATTGATCAATTGACATCATGAAATAACGTGCCTTTCCTCTAAAGACCATCAGAGTTCCACAAGATCACCAAGAACAAATTTAAATGAAATGAAGTGGTTTTTAAGCTTGCCTTCCAGTTTACCTGTTGAAGCTAGCATCCCTTGTTTATGTGCACAAAATACCTTTCATGTGAAAATTACAGTTTCCAAATGCTTTCCCCACAACACAGTTTGCATTTTCTTTCACAAGCCTGTGAATCTAAATGATCAAACATTCATGTGATATGCATGCATGTACATGTCATACATATAAGCATTTAACCTTTTTATAGTTGCATCAGTACAACTTTCCATTTCTTTATTTACACCATTACAGTATGAAAGAAATAATCCATCTCTTAGCTTTGCCATATAAACATACCTACTAATTATTCAGCATTTTACATTTTGCTACAGAAAAATCCACAATATACTCAAGTCATATATACATTCAGTACATTTCCTGACATTTCAGAGAGCATATATTACACTTTCTTGAATCCAAGTTATCCAAACTTTCAAGAAATACATTTCAAAACATGACTGTTAAACTTCTGACCATTTGCATAGTCCTCCTTCTGCTTATTCATGTCCAACACAGAAAGCTTCGTTTAAACAATCCACTGTTTCTGCTTACACACAAAATAATGTCCATTTTGTTATGTCCTGGGTTAAACAAAGTTTGTCCCATCAGCAGCACCCCTGCTGATTTCAAGCTCCTTTCTTCTGTGATCCCACATGAAGAAAATGAAGAACAGCTTCACATTTTAAGCACAGCTTTCTCTGTTCAAAACTGCCGCGCTGCTTTTCCCTGCTGCTCTAAAACCACGCCTCCGCTGGTTTGATACAGCCTCCGCTGTAGTATCAGGTTTCCCGGATACACACGTGACTTTGCTTTGCTGCTTTGCTGCGACATGACGCTCCAGACGCTTTACCCACGTCAGACGTAATCCACGCATTTGTAATCCAAGCCACTTGTTGATACAATGCAAAAGATAGCTGATCCGCTGCTGAGTGAAGAAGCAAACTGCAAATGAAATATGATCCTACTGCCTGTAGCCTTGACTCAAAGACACAGAGCCTCCTGAAGATTATTTCCTTGCCCGATACAGCTCCTTGACAATCACTCCAGCAAGCTGTGGAATACGAAATCCTTGTGTCCAGCGTTGTTCACTTTTCAGCCTAGTAGCTGCCCGAACCTCGGATTTTGCCAAGCCTGGCATCTCCGTTCTAGCTGCTTCCAAAACGAAAAATCCTCCGTCTCTCTGTTTCTGCATTCTTCAGCTGCATTCCAAGCCGCTGTTATCAGCACCAGCTCTAGCAACACTGCATCGCCTTCCGGTTTATTTACAAACCGTTCTTACAAATAGTAAACAAATTCCTTTAACTCTATAACTGCTGAATTTTTCCAAACTGCGTTCTGTGGCTTATCTGCCCATCAGATAACCATCAGATTGTTATCTGATCCTTATCTGGGCCCATAACCGATGTGAGAGTTGGACTGACCCGGGTTCAAAAGCTCCCCTAGCCAGTGACCCTCAGTCCCAGTCACGCAAGCGGAAGGAGGAGATAACAGCAGTTAATAAAGATTAAAGAGTTTATTTGTAAGACCCAATTACATGGGATTAAGGCAATCAATGCATCTCTACTCACTACATCATAGCAGACTCAAGCCCACTACCCCAGTGGTAAGGCTAGATGAAGTGAAGTCCAAGACAATACATGTCGAGACGAACAAGCAGCAGAGAGAGATGAAGAGGAATGACGGAAGCAAGCAAGTGTGCTAGCTTATATACCCCAGACCCTGCATCTATGAATAGGATATTACTCACCCAGTTGCACAACCTACTCATCAACATGTTTACCCCAAATCTGTTCAAGGCTGCTGAGTCATAGCACCTCGAGACTATGTCTCCTGACCAAAGACCTTCTGTACTTGAACTCAAGTAACACCCACCAGGTCAGGTGATAATCCTGATGTCAGGTGGTAATCTCGTTCTGCCTATGCAAAACCTAACACTCCCATCCAAGTAATAACCAGGCCTGACCCTGCTTAGCTTTCCACGCTCTCAGACAAGCTGAGCCAGCATAAGCCACAGGCCTGTAGATAGACAAACAAACTGCTATTGAGGCTTTTAAGGGTTCATTTGCCTTTAGTTAAACCAGGGGTGAGCAACATGTGGCCCCCACAACCCCCAGTGTGCCTCCCACCACCCAGAATTTGGGGCTACCCCAAAAAATATTTTTCTTTTTTCGGCCAACAAAATGGTGTATCTGCTACAGAGTACCAAAAGGGTCAAAATTACCTTGCAAACAACCCAATTTTGACCCTTTTGGCACTCCATAGCAGCTCTGGACACCATTTTGTTTATTTTTAAATTCTTTTTCTTATCCCCCCCCCCCGCCCTCCATTTGCAGCACCTGTGGGGGTATGTAGCCCATGGGTGGTCCAGCAGAGCAAAAATGGCTCCCAGACCTCCTGAAGTTGCCCAACCTGAAGTTAAACATTTACTGTTTCTGGGGATCACCTGTTTGATTGCTTCCTGATGAGCACAGGTGATGAATAGCTATTAATGATGAATAGCTTATGAATTGCCTCTTCAATGACCTCTCTTAATTGCCCCAATGTCAATTTGTGTTCCTGCAGGGAAGGGACAGAGGCCTTAATTACTGTTTGCCTCTGTTATAATTTTTTTATTTTCATTTTTAAATAGTGAAATAGTGCAACTCAGAGAGAGAGAGAGAGACTGGGTTCAGACAACTCAGTAAGGGTTGTTGTTGAACCATGGGTTTTTGTTGAAACGTGGGTTATCGTGTTGTCCGAACCCAGCTGAGATAATAAACCATGGTAAACAACCCACAGTTCACAAACCATGGGTTCTCTTCATGGGTTGTTCATGGTTAACAAGCCATGGCTTATTAGCACAGCTGGGTTCAGACATGATCACCCATGTGTCAACAGCAACCCATGGTTCAATGACAACCCACACTCAACCCATACCCAACCCAACCCAACCCTTGAGTGTGGGTTATCGTATTGTCTCAGCCTAGTCAGAGAGAGAGAGACAGAGAAGAGGAAATCAGCAATGAAAGCCCCTTTCCCCAGGAAAAGAAACTGACATCAGGGCAATTACTAAATCGTCTATCCAGAATAATCCACCACCCACACTAATGAGGAAACAATAAAACATGCTGACCTTACAAGGAGGGAAACTTTTATCAATGTTGCTGAGAAACATTTCTGAACAGGACTTACTTCTCAATAAATATTATAGGAGGATCATGGCCATGACAAAGCCGGGCAATGTTGGATAATATAGCACTTTATTAGTTGATTGTGTGAAACATTTCTTTTAATTCCTCTTCAACAAAAATGGCAGAAAAGCAATCCCTCAGCATAGCTTAAGGACTCCTAGTGTGGAGGCAAGCTATGACTGATTAGCCATGTTGTTGTTGTTTTCTATAGAGATGATTGCTATCTGGATGGGAACACTTGGTGGATTTAGGGCCCCCTTCCCCTACACTTTTGATTGAGGCTCTAAGCCTATGCGATGCCTGTATTGTCTCTCTAGGTGTTGCTCTAGAGTAGCTTCTAATGGCATCACATGACGTAAATATTTAAATAGGGATGGACTTAATCTTATCAATTTTGATTTCTCTCAGTTTCTTAATTTTGCAATCTTAAGTCCATTCCATCCCATTTCTGCAGCACTTTGTGATTTATTCATTTATTTTTAAAGTCCATGCAGACATTCATAGGCTTTTGTATGCATTTTCCTCATACTGTATATGCATTTTGTACACTTTTTTGCCTAATATACACATTTTTGCAAGCAATTTTCCCTAATATAAGGCATTTTGTATGCTATTTTTCCCAATATACAGTATCATTACATGGTTCAAATGTTTTTCTGAAAATGATCAATTATTTTTAGATGAATAATTTGTCTTATTTTGCACGTGTTCCTCAAGGATTTGAGGATTTTATTTCCTAGATCTTGATCTTGTGCCTAATGTAAAACCAATTTCCGCCCCTTAAAAAACAAAAACAAAAAAAACAGGTCTTTTCAGGTCAGAATGTCTTTTACATTACTTGGTAACAAAGAGCTGTTAAAGTCTGCCAATTTTATAATATAGAATTTATGGTCAGGGGGTCAAAGGGGAGTTCCTAAAGGAATTCAGCAGACCTGGGTAGTAAATCAGCAGCCATGTCCTTGATAAATACCTCCTGAGTCCACCAATAATTTCTCACAAGTGCTGAAACAGTGGACTCCATATGAGGCTATTTTCTGCAGTTGAACAGAAGAGATGAAACTAGTAGAACTAGTACATGAGGGTCAAAATCACTTATTCTGGAAGCGGTTCATACAAACCTATCCATTTCCAGTTGCCAGTGGTGGGGAATGGTAACGTTAAAAACATAAATAAAGTGTACACAAATTAAACAGGTTAAAGCAAACATTAATACTGCAATCCTATGCACTTACCTGGAAGTAAGTCCAATGGAACACAGTGAGCTGGTTCTCACATAGCAGCTAACTTTGGGTTGTTTAACCCATGTTTGTTAAACATGGGTTGTTTGATTGTGCGAACTGGGTCAATGGGTTTTACTTCTGAGTAAACATGCATACAATTGCACTGTAAGCCCCTAAATCCCTGTGCCTCACACTCAGTTGACACAACCCTCATTTGGAACATAGGAAGCTACCTCATACGGGCGATACGCTAAACTATAATTTAGTGCTATATAAATGAGCTTTGAGCTTGTGCACTCTCCCATCCCCTCTCCTCCTTCAGCACAGCCATGAGAAGGAGATCAGAAGCATCCACTTCTATTGTGAACTAATGGCAGCATGTCATTTCATCTGTGGTTACTTTACAACTACGGTTAGCTTAAAACTATGGCCTGTCCGAACAAGCCAAGTTCAAACCATGTTTTCTGATCCTGGCTTGTTTTCAAAAACATCGTTAAAACTATCCACGGTTCCCAGCTTCAAGGAAACAACAAACTGTGGTTAGTTGAAAATGGAAACGGAAGCTTCCAATCTCTGTGCTGGAGGACAGAAGAGGGAAGTAGGCTCACGCACATAATGCTGAACTATGGTTTACGTAACTATGGTTTAGAGTTACATCCAAACCAGACTATTTGTCCATCTTACCCAGTGTTGTCGTCTACAACATATGGCAATGGCTCTCTAGGGTCTCAGGTAGAGGTCTTTCTATCACCTGCTATCTCAGATTTCTTTAACTGGAGTTACCAGAGACTGAACCTGGGACTTTCTACGTGCAATTGGCTCTGCTACTATGGTATGGTCTCTCTCTCCAGCTAATATAAAACTTGGAAGACATGTCAACCATTCAGAAGTGTTTTGCCATTTGGTGAGTGTATACAGATCACTGGATTGGATGAGGTGATTCAAAATCGGCCCAGTTTGAAATAGACATGTGCCATCGAGCCTTGTGCGGGCAAAACGGGCAGAAATTGGCCCCGCTCACGCCTGCGCGAGGCCTTACCTTAACTCTGGGGCAGCTCGCCTCTCCGCGGCGAGCCGCCCGCACAGCCCGCTCCGGTCCCGTCGCGTCACTTCCAGCACCGGAAATGACATGACGGGACCCTGCGCAGGTGCTCTGGACCCCCGTGCTGCATGCTGCGCCTGCGCAGGGTCCCGTCGCGTCATTTCCGGTGCCAGAAGTGACGCAACGGGACCAGAGAGGGTGGGTCGAGCGGCGCGGAGAACTGCTCCGCACCGTGCAGAAGATCGAGTTGGGGGGGTGGCCCCGCGGAGAGTCGAGCCAGGGGCAAGGTTCGATTACATGACTAGTTTGAAATACCTCCCCCGAAACACACTAAAAGTATATAAATTCTTACTTCTGGATACCACAAAGCAGATGAAATTAAAAAGTATATCAGCAACTCTTCCAAAAGATACTCATAATTGCACTCTGGTGAATTGCCCACACCAGCCTTTAAGATGACCTGTCTACATGATTTTGTTCCAAACCCATCTTTAACCATGGCTGAAATTTCTAAGGCAGGGCTGGGGAGCCAGTAGCCCTCCATATGTTGCAGGACTCCCGTAACCCCGGCCATTTGCCATGCTGCAGGGGACTGACGGGAGCTGGAGCCCAACAACATCTCAAGGGCCACCGGTTCCCCACCCCTGTTCTAAAGCGCTTCTGGGGTAAGGAATGACTGAAAGGTTTATGATCTCAAAGGTCTGCCTTTTGACGTAGGATTCACTTGGGTCATCTTCTGAAGCACTTGCTCTAGATCTCCCCTGCGGACTGAGCGGCATTGAGCCATTACCCAGGGGAGGCTGGTGACTCCTGTGACAGTGGGGGGCTCCTTACCCATGGCATCTTTTTGTTTGAGCTTTACAGGAGCTATCCGTGGTGCTGAACTCCATCCCCACAACAGGTTCACCACCATGGAGCACCATGGATAGTTCCTATAAAACCTCAAACAAAAAGATGCAATGGATAAGGAGCCCCACTGCCTCCACTACTGCTCTGCAAGGTAGGACTTTTTCACTGAAGGTGGGACCTAAGGCTACACTTCCGCCAACTTGGTGCCTTCCAGATGTGTTGGACTACACAACTGCAAGCTAGGGATGAGAGTTGCAGTCCAACCCTCATCCCCAGCCAGAAGATGTAGTCCAACACATCTGGAGGGCACCAGGCTGGGGGAGGCTGCTGTACACACTTACCTGAGAGAAACTCCCACTGAACTCTGGGACTTACTGCTGAGTAGACATGCCTAGGATTGCACTGTGCATTGTGGAACTCCTTCCCCAGGGAGAGTTGCCTACTTACCACATTAGTTGGGCTCGGTGGCAGGTTAAGACTGTGCTAATTTCAGAGGCTCTTTGCTGGCAGCAGGTAAGCATTTATCCCTATGCTCTATCTATCTTTGGTGTCTGTTTTTAATGCTGTCATTTTAATGTACTTATAAAGTTACTTTTTAGTTATGTTTTTTTTTAAAAAAAAAATGTTAGTATTTTATATTGATGTTAAGCTGCCTTGAAGATAATGCCTGGAAAAGCAGCGCATGTTCCTTTAAATCAATTCAATAAGGTGTAGAAATGTAGCCTTGGATCCTGACCAACACACAATACTGTTGCTGTCCATCCTCCAAGGAGTTCAGGCAACATTCTCCCCTTGTCGTTTTATCTTCACAACAACCCTATGAGGCAGGCTAGGCTGAGAGATGGTGACTGGCTCAAGGTCACCCCAAAGGCGTCATGGCTGAGTGGGAATTTGAACTTGGGCCTTCCCACTCCTAGTCTGAATTCTAACCCAGCCTTCCCCAACCTGGTGCCCTCCAGATGTTTTGGACTACAACTCCCAGAATTCCTGACCCATTGGCCATGCTGCCTGAGGCTGATGGGAATGGAAGTGCACAACATCTGGAGAGCACCAGGTTGGGGAAGACTGCTCTAACTACTACAGCACACAGGCTCTCTTTATCAATAACAGAAACAGAAAAGAGGGACAGGGAGAAGTCTTCTGTCGTGCATATGGAATTTTACTCTCTCTCTCCTTTTCTTTTCTTTTTTTAGTTACTAATGATATAAATATAATAAATAAATAAATCTAGCATAGGAAAAGTGGAGAACTTTTGTATTAGCAAAACACACTGGATCCATTAGCACATAAAATTGTTCTGCAATGATGGCATGGCAACTTTGTCAGTAGGAAATAGTAGATTAAAAATCAAGAGTCAAAAAATACGAGTGTACAGTGGCGGCATGTCAGTGATTAATGCACAGGCGAAAACTAGGATAAATTCATTAAATGAATTATCTGCTGAAAATAATTTGCTGAAATCCAGAGCTTAGCTGATTTCCCAACACAGCCTTTGCATAATACTTGAAAATAAACTGTGAGTCCGACTCTCTGCATTCCATTTCTTTTTGAAGATTTTATATGCAATATACACCCTATTCATACTTACAGCAGCTGGTTAACATATGAGGATTTACTACATATTTTATGTCTGCCATTTTTCCATTAATAAATGCATTGTGGGTGAAGTTTTAAGGATGCCAGTTAGAAGATATTTAAATAGCTCCAAATGTTCTAAATTGATGCTGAGTCCGTTAATAAGGAATAATGAAGAGTAGTGGGAAATAGTTTGTCCTTATGTATTTGCTCTGCTATGTAAAACATTGTAAAAGGGGGCGGGAGGGATAGGGCTTAGATAATATTTAACAAGGGGGAACTGAATATCTGCAGATCTCTGTCTGATAAGCAACATCCTAGCCAAGGAAAACTGGAGAATATTCCAAGGAAAAAATATGAATCCCCTCATCTCTGCTCCCCCCACCCACCCTTGATATCTGCAAGACATTTTTTCACCCCCTTTGCACATATATTAAAACTATATGATATGGACCTGATCCTGTTGGATCCTTAGGAACACTCCTGAGCAAGTGCAGCTGCCCCACAAGAGCTGCCTTTAGGGGGGAGGGGGAGAACCAGCCAAGCAGGAAATCCCTGTGCCCAGAACAGGAGGGGAGCATGTGAGGGGCAACAGAATTATGCCTTGCAGGTCTAAGCATCAAAAGCCAGGCTAGCTCTTTCCTGCAGCAGTAACCATTTTCTATTCTAATCAAGCCACCCAAAGTACATTATAGGGAAGGGCCGTAGGTCAGTGGTAGAGCACCTGCTTTGTCATTCAGAAGGTCCCAGGTTCAATCTCTGGCATCTCCAGGTAGGGCTAGGATAGAATCCTGCCTGAAATACTGGAGAGCCGCTGCCAGTCAGTGTTGACAATACTGGACTGCATGGACCAACAGTCTGAATCAGCATAGGGCAGCTTCCTATGCTCCTATTATGCCTTGGTCAATCCATAGCCCCGGGGGGGGGGGGGATGCTTCATGAATGAAGCATCGCCATTACTGGTAAACACACCAGCAGTCATTTTCAGCTATTAAGGATAGGAATCTCCAACCAATGTTTACCCATGGCACCTATTGTAATCTGGAACCTCTGCACCAGCCTTTTCCAACCTGATGTCCTCCAGATGTTTTGGACTTCAACTCCCATCAGCCTTAGCCAGCATGGCCAATGGTCAGGAATCTTGGGAGTTGTAGTAGACAGGCCTGTGGCTTATGCTGGCTCAGCTTGTCTGAGCGTGGAAAGCTAAGCAGGGTCAGGCCTGGTTATTACTTGGATGGGAGACCCCTCCTCTAGTTTCCTGCATTGAGCAGGGGGTTGGACTCGATGGCCTTGTAGGCCCCTTCCAACTCTATGATCGATCGATCGATCATCGATCGATCTATCTATCTGTCTGTCTATCTGTCTATCTAAAACATCTGGCAGGCACCAGGTTAGGGAAGGCTGTCCTATACCATTGCACACATGGAACTTCCCTTCGCACCAATGGTAAAAGGACAGCTCAGCTTAACTACCTGTTCAATTTTGTACACCACACCAAGGGTCAAGAATCAACCTCAAATCCCTTTTGTTCTTTTCAAATTCCTCCATGGTCACCTGAGGTTTTAAAAACAGTTGCCCAACCAGTGGATTCATCACCTGACTTCTTTCACGTCAATTCACCTTCAGCTAAGTAGCCAATCAACTTCTACTTTTAATCAGGAGGATTCATTTGAGAATCCAGATTTTTTATCTTCTTCCCCACAACATGTGGGGCTCAAGAGGACCTAACAAGGCACACCTAACTTCAGTCCTACATTACAGGCTTTGTCCTCATGGGAACGAAAACAACCCAATCACTTTTGCAGAAGCAGGGTCATTTGTTCCCACCATGCATCTGGCCACAGTTATCCATGCCTTGGTTACATCACAATTAGACTATTGCAGGGCTATCCAACCTTGGGTCCCCAGATGTTGCTGGACTACAGCTCCCAGAATCCCTTGCCATTAGCCATGTTGGCTGGGTATGCTGGGAGCTGTAGGCCAGCAACATCTGGGGACCCAAGGTTGGAGAGCCCTGGACTATTGCAATGCACTCTATGTGGGGCTACACTTGAAGAGCATCAGGAATCTTCAACTGGTGCAAAACGCTGCGCAGTTTGGCTACTAACCAATGCACAGAATCATGATCACATCAGCCCAATACTGAAAGATCTCCATTGGTTGCCAATTGTGTGTCTCTGTTGATATGTTTGTGTGTATATGGTTTTCTTTATACTACATTTTAAAGGTTTTAATCTTTCTAAACCACCCAAAGAGCTTCGGCTATTGGGTGGTATAGAAATGTAATAAATGAAAATGAGATGAAATTGTTTTCCAGGCTCAATTCAAGATGTTGGTTTTAAGGGCTCAGGGCCTGGCTATCTAATATTTGGAGAAAACTCTCCTTCGACCTCCTTTCCTCTCAAATACGGTAAGTAAATTATTGTTGTTGTTGTTGTTGTTATTTTAATTAATTTTCCCCCATCATACAACAACAACAACAACAACAACAAAGAAATACAACATAAACATCGTGCACCCCCCCACCTCTTGGGACCAAGTTATATTTCCCAAAAAAACAAAAGGAAAATAGAAAATCAAATATTATTCTATGTTCCAAAAATGTAACAAATCTTGACAAGGTTTGTTCTCCTTCCCCTTCACTAACCCATAATCCAAAAATTACCCCAAATGTTCACAAAAGTGTTTTTCTCCAATTGACCTTTTTGGCATTTGATATTACAAGTTTATTATTATTATTATTATTATTATTATTATTATTATTATTTTATTTAATATTTCACCTCTCCACCAAAATGGTGCTTAAGGCAGCCAACAATAATAAAATACAGATTAAAAACCATTTTTTAAGTAAAACATAAAAACAGGTCCATAAAAACACAATTAACAATACAACAATAAAAGAAACAGACAGCACGCAACCAACTAAACCCCCCTTCAGCAACAGACCAGCTTACATGCTAAAGGCCTGCCTGCATAAAAATGCATTTGCCTGCTGGAATATGGGATAACAAAGAGGGGGGCAACCTAGCCTCACCCTAACCCTAAAGAGGTAGTTGCTAGCTACTTTTTTCTCTTTTACTCTAGAGTAAGCACGGGTGCCCTGATCAAGATTGGGCCCCTAGGGTGGGGGATAGGGGGGATTTAACTCCTTCTTCCCCTCTGTGGTCTAAACCTGGAGAGCCTGCACCTGCAATATATTTATTTATTATATTTATAGCCTGCCTTTTTTCCTGCAAGGAACGCAAGGCGGCTTACATAATCCTCCTCCTCCTCTCCATTTTATCCTCACAACAACCCTGTGAGGTAGGTTAGGCTGAGAGTCAGTGACTGGCCCAAAGTCACCCAGTGAGCTTCATGGCCGAGTGGGAACTAGAACCCGGTCTCCCGAGTCCCAGTCCAACACTCTAACCACTATGCCACACTGGCTCTCAATATATGTTGCCATTTACTTAAATGGAACACTGTTTGGCAATACAAATTGTAGATGTGGGGATCAGAACCGCAGCAAGGAGGAAAGTTTTAAAGGTTCCTCACCACCACCATCACCACCATCTTGAAGAGAGGGTCCTGATCCATACTGGGGCCTTGTGCTTATTCTGGAACATGTACTTTGGATCTGTGATTGCAAACAAATGAGTTCCCATGCTTTATTCACTTGGGTACCTTTGGGCTATTTTAGATGAAATCAGAGGTCGCACCAAAGTTGACCTTGGAGGAGTGGAATGCTTAAATATGGAAGGAGGCTTGACTTCTGTTCCTTGCAATCAGTCAGACCATAGTATGATATGTTTTTTAAAATGTCCTACAAGAAAGTGCATAGAATGTTGATAATGTAGGACTAATGAACAAGAACGTCCACATTAAATATTGCTTTGACTGGGAAATGCTATGATATACAGTGTGAGCATAGGCCTTTGCTGCCTAGAATGTTGGCTGCCTGTTGCAGTGGTAACTTCTCTGATTGCTTTCGACTGGCACAGCACTTGGTTTGGATAAGAATTAAAGAAATGACCTACGACGTGACCTGCTAGCTCTCTGAGGTAATTTCCCCCCTTCTCCTACAAAAGATAAAGAGACAGGGAGACTGACTGCTTACAAAGTGTTCTGGCACAAAAGACAAATGAGGACAGTTGAGACAGCAGCTCAAACCTTGCAGGCTATCAGAAATGAAGATAAGCGAGAGGCTGAAATAGGTGGATTTATTTATTTTTTCAGAAGCCTAGATATAGGCTCCCATTTCCCATATCCTCTTAAAATAGCTAGACAGTCCATGGTAGAACTCTGCTGATGTGGACTGCAAGTCTTACGCTGGCTCAGCTTGTCTGAGCATGGAAAGCTAAGCAGGGTCAGGCCTGGTTATTACTTGGATGGGAGACCCCTCCTCTAGTTTCCTGCATTGAGCAGGGGATTGGACTCGATAGCCTTGTAGGCTCCTTCCAACTCTATGATCTATGAAATCTATGAAAGTCTCGCTTCAAACCCCATTGCTAAAGAGATGCATACTGCATACATGAATATGACATGTCATATGCAATACTGGGTATTTATTTATTTATTTATTTATTTGTACTATTTATTTGTACTAAATATTAAGAAAAATCCCTTAGCGGCTTCCATATAAATATTAAAATCCCTATTAAAATCACATTTAAAATATAATTTTAAAAACAATACTACAACAACAATAATACACAGCAGTTCAGGAGCAGTAAAATGGGACAGAATGGTTAATTTAATTATGGACCAGGGAAATCCAGGGTGAACAGGTGTGTTTTCAGGAGGCATTTAAAAGATGCCAAACTTTCTGCCTCCCAAACTGCACAAGGGATTTTTTCCCCCAGGGTGGGTGCCACTACCAAGAAGGCCCGCTGTCGAGGTAGTACACGGCAACATTCTGATAATTTTGGATTGACAAGCAAGGCCTCCTCAGATGATCTTAATGGTCGGTTGGGTGTTGAGGGAAGGCAGTCTGCCAGATATCCTGGTCCTAAGTTGTTTAGGGCTTTGTATGACAATACAATAACCTTGAACATGGCTCGGTAGCTAATAGGCAGCCAGTGCAGTTCTTTTAGCACAGGTCTTATGTGGGCATAGCTGGGTGTCCCAGGGAGCACCCTAGCTGCTGCATTCTGTGCTAGCTGCAGCTTCCGAACCAGGCCCAAGGGCAGACCCCACTGAGAGTGCATTGCAGCAGTCTAATTGTGAGGTTACCATGGCTAGATTATCCCTGTCCAGGAATGGGCATAGCTGGCGTACCAACCGAAGCTGGTAGTGGTCACCTGGGCCTCAAGTGACAAAGATGGATCCAGGATCACCTCCAAACTACATACCTGTTCTTTCAGAGGGAGTGCAACCCCACCATCCAGAACAGGTAAACAGCTCAATTCCCAGACCTGGGAACTGCCAACCCATAGGGTCTCTGTCTTCTCCGGATTCAGCTTCAATTTATTAGCCCTCATCCACGCCATAACTGCATCCAGGCACCAGGGCCGGTGCTACCATTAGGCCAACTAAAATTAATAATAAATTTTTATTTAATAATAAATATCAGAAGCAAAAAGTAAACCAGAATTTTGCATGCACGCGAAAGTAGAAATTGGAGAGGGTGGGGGGAAGAGGAGCTTGCAGGAGAGGAGATGGGGTGTGGGGGGGGGGAGAGATAAATTTTGCACATACACACAAAAAAGAAGGTAAAGGGGGAGGGGAACAAAAAGAAGGGAGAGGGAGAGAACGAAAGAGAGAGAAGGGGTAAGAAAAGAAAAGGAGGGGGAAGAAAGGGAGGGAAGACAGACCAGAGAATCCCAGTGATCAAATATGCTAAGGAGGAGGATAATAATTTATTATGATAATATTTTTTTTAGGTTTTGCCAATTGACTTTTATTTCATAATGGGCATAGGGCTGGAGGGAGGGAGGGCTTAAGTGGGAAGGGGGGGCGCTAAATATCTGATCTTGCCTAGGGCACCAAACTGCCTTGCACCGGCCCTGCCAGGCACCGGTTCAGAAGGTGCATGGCCTCTCAGATCTCACAGAAAAATAGATCTGGGTGTCATTGACGTACTGGTGACCCCTTGCTCCAAATACTATATAAAACTTTAGAATGCCATGATCTTAGAGCAAGAGAGGGAAACCTCTTTCAACCAAAGGGCTAAATTCAATTTCGGAGATGCTCTCAGGGGCCACATTCCAGTGGTGGGCAGAGAGGGAGGCAAAGGGGGTGGGGACACAAAGGCAAAAAGGGTGGGGACAAAAATACAATAAAAGAAAATACCTGCCTGTTGTAGCTTACCGCTCTTCCTGCCGGTAACTAAGCCTTAAGAGGGGCATTTCAACCCTTTAGAAAGGAGAAAAAATTGCACAAAAGCTGGGAAACCACCAAATGACCAATGGTTGGGGGAAAGGGGGTGGGGCCAAGGGAAGGGCTGTGGCTATCTGGGAACCCCAGATGGCCAGATTGCAAATCCAGGAGGGCTGGGCCGCGGACCAGAGGTTCCCCATCCCTGTCTTGCAGCAACGCAGCAAGGGGGATCAGCAGTGTTAACCCTGTATTTTCCAATATGCTTGGGGGAGGGGAAGTCCCTTCAGTACCAGTGGGGACTTCCTCCTTAAGTATTCTAGCCATGCTGGGGTGGGGAGTGGAATTTTGGCCCCGAATGTGCTGGGGAGGGAAGAGATGAGCCTCCCCACCCTGTGCACTGTGCTCCCTGTAAATATCATCACACCTCCCATGCATGCATGCACTTGCGATTCGATAAGGAAAAATCGTGATATGTATCTGCATGCTACATGTCCAGCAAACAGCTGATTTGGCCCTGGGAAAGAGTCTTGAATATGTGATCTGTTTGGGCGATTGAGTTTTTAAAAGATGGCCCTCTTTTCTCTGAAGGCATTTGTGACACTTGGGCAATGACCTATAATGTCCCCAGGTGACTCCAAAATTAACAGTTCACTGAAAAAAGGAATGCCATGTTTCTAGTGAAATTTCATAACTAAAATCTTTGCATTCATGATGTGAGGCTGATATGAAGAACATGGACTAAAGATGTTTATTTCCCGTTTCTTAAGGATGTGCCCCAAACTACTGTATTTGACATCTGGTCTTTTTTTACGGGCATCTGGTGTTTTGTCTAGACACATATTGAAATTATGATTTCTTTACTAGTACACAGAATTTCAAAACAGGCTACCTTAAAGTTGCAGTCACTTGTATCCCAGTGTAGAACAAGCAGAGCCAAGTCTTCCATGTCAAGAAATGCATGAGGTAGGTGGGTTTTAAGTCCCTTCCACATCATCATTTTTTGAAATGTGTATACTTTAGTGTTTGGTATTTAAAAACAACAATAACGACACACAAATATTCGGCAGAGGGAATATTCGGCAGAGACTGAGTGACAACAGAGTACAAACAAAAGCATCTCAATATTTTCTACAACGTTATGTACTGATCTAATCTATATTTAGATGCAACCCACTCTCCAGACTTTGATTTGACATGTTTTCATAGTCTCATAATTTAGGGCACCTATGCATGTTTAGACAGAAAAAAGTCCTACTAGTTCCAGCATTCCCCAGCCAGCTAAACTGGCTGGGAAGGCCTGTGGCTCACGCTGACTCAGCTTGTCTGAGCGTGGAAAGCTAAGCAGGGTCAGGCCTGGTTATGACTTGGATGGGAGACCCCTCCTCTAGTTTCCTGCATTGAGCAAGGGGGTGGACTCGATAGCCTTGTAGGCTCCTTCCAACTCTATGATCTATGAAATCTATGAATGCTGGGCCCGGTAGTTGTAATGCCCCCTCTCTGCTGAGCTTCTGCCACTCACTAAAAACATGGCTGTTCAGGTGGGAATATGGGGTGGGCTAAGATTTTAAAATTTTATACTGTTTTAAATGTATTTTATTCTGTATTTTATCGTGTGTACATCGCCCAGAGTGGCTGGTTTGCCGGCCAGATGGGCGATCCATAAATGTAATAAATAAATAAATAAATAAATAAATAAATAAATAAGACTTTTTCTGTCTAAACATGCATAGGATTGTGCCCTTATTGTATTAAGGCGCTCCTTCTACATTGGCCAGGTGTCCTACTTTACACAGGACAGTCATTTGAAGAGCTGTCAGAGGAGAGTCCTCTGTTTGAAAGCATCCTCTGTTTGAAGGGCCTTCCAATCCAAGTCCAGAAAGGACCAGAAGGAAGGACAGTGTGGACCTTGATATTGCTTATGATCAGCACTGTGCCAGAAATTGAGTAATTTAGTGCTGTGCCAAAAACTTCTCCTACATATTTTTTTTTTTTTTACCATTCTCATTTACAGAAGACATTGCTTTTGGAAACATTTTCAAAGGAGAAAAAAAAAATTCTCCTGGGTGGGGTATGGAGTTGTGGCGCTCAGGGCTGGTATCAAGGGTAGGCATGGCCCCCACACCTCAGCAGGGGCCCACTGACAAAAGACCCCTGGAATTGGTCCCCCTCCTCACCATGGCAACCTGCTTGTTCAGCTGCCTCTCACTCTGGCCCAGATAACAGTGGTGGTGAGAAGGAGAAGCAGTAGATGCCACACGGCCTACTTGCTCACCGGATCTCTGCCTGGCAAGCAAGCACATGGTAGCAATGATGAGAAAGAGGAGGAACAAGACCAGATGGTGACAATGGCAGTGAGAAGGAAGGTTCACTGAGGGAGGGGGACCATTGACAATATATTGTCCATGGGCCCTCAAATCCTGAAGCCGACACTGCTTGTACTTGCCAGCTATTCCCTGGTTCATACTACTTTGTGCATTCATTTAAAACCATTTATATACTGCCCTTTAGTTTAACAAACTCCAGTGCATCTCACACAGTCATAAAACAATATCATTAAAAACAAACAAAAACACCTCCATAACAAACAAAAGAATACATAACTCTAATACAGCAGAAGATTGAATCATTTCAGAGCAATAATGCCCCCACCCCTCGCAGCAGAATCCACAAAAACTTACCAGATTAAAAGCAATTTAGGTGACAGCTGGAAAGCCTTGGGCATATCTCCAGGCCTTTGTCTGGTGCTGGAAAGATGTCAAATTAAGTCCCAGATGAGCTTCGCTGGGGAAGACTTTCCACATACAAGGTGCCACAGCTCTGGCAGGAAGGGCCAGCCCTACCATTAGGTAAGGATAGATGGATCTGACAGTTTTGCTTTCTCCCACATTCGGTTTTGTTTTACGCTCAAGTTATTTCTATCCCGTTTATGAAGAAATTTGTGGATTTTGTCTAGTTATTTAAAAAGGGAGGAGGAGGAGAATACATTTATCACCCAACCCTGCCACTAGGCAGAGTGAGGCAGTTGGTTTTGGGTGCTGTCAAAGGGGAGCAAATTGTTAGATATTTAAGTTCTTATTGTTACATTTTTATTCACAAGGAAAGGTGGTTGTGGGATTTTCTGCCTCAGGTACCAAAGCTAACTTGACCAGCCTTGGGTATTATGCACCTTGCCTTTGACTTGGGGAGCGGGATAGTGCTATTTGCTGTTCCACCTTAGGCAGCAAAATATCCTGGCCTGGCCCTGCTCTCTCTGGCTCTCAGCCACCTAACTGTAGAAGGTGGGGGGGGGACTTGGAGTATGGGGCACACTGACAAAAAAGAGGAGATGCATCACCAAAAAAGAGGACAAAAGAAGACACCAATTTGCATAACTTTTGCATGTGTTAATTTATTTATATGTATAGATGCACATTTAGAAAGAATTACTATGATTTAAATAGAAATACAATACTTCTCACCAGTGGGGAAGACTGACCAGATTTTATTTATTTATTTATTATATTTATACCCCACCTTTTTTCCTGCTTGATGGGCAACTTCAAGGCCCCTACTCTCCCTTCTTCTTCTGATTCTTTATCTTTAAGCTGGACTTGGACTGGACAGCCCCCCCAATAGAGGACCCCTCCAAATAGAGGACTGTCTTCTGACAGCTCTTCAAATAGAGGACTGTCTTCTGTAAAATAGGACACCTGGCCACCCTAGGTTTCTGAAGAATGTAACAGTGGTAATAATGTATGTTCATGAAGATGAACATTGCCAAGATTCATTGACTAAGCTTGCAGGACGGCAAGGAAACAATGGACACAATGGCATCACACAACATCTCTTCTTTCACTAGAAGTCACCAAAAAGACACAGGCAGAGGATGTGGATTGGCAGCAGGGAGCTTTAACACCCACATGGGTGGAATCAAAATTAGGCCAACCAATACTTGGTTGATTTTTCTCCTTCAGAAACGGTTAAACATCTAAAAAGGCAGGAATCAATTGTTAAACCCTGAAACAGAAAACAGGCCAAAAGAAGACATTTGGCCCATGTTTTCACAGGGACCATACATCAAAGCCAACCCAAAAACAAAAGGAGGGAAGGAACAGCTGCCTAGAATATTTTCATATCCAACAATTGTTTGATTAAGTAGCCATTTGTAATACTTGACAAAAACCGCTGGCTTAAGTACTGCACTGCTCTCCTGCATTTATTTTTCTTAGCTGACTCCCAAATTTTAACAATCAATCTTCAAGCAGCTTGACTAGCCTCTGGCCGGAAAGCTTCTTGCGCCTGACAAATTGTCCATATCCTTTTATAAGGAAAGTCTAGGATTTAGGTCTATATGTAAAGATTAGATTAGTACTACTTCTAAGAGTGTGTGGATAATGCCATATCACATATATTAACTCACTCATTTCCAGCATTTCCAGCACAAGTTGAGGAAACATGTCTACTCAGAAATAAGTCCAATTTAGCTCAATGGGCCTTACTCCCAGGTAAATGTGAATAGCCGCTTCCCCCAACTTAGTGCCCTCCAGATATTTCAGACTACAACTCCCATCATGCCTTGTTGGCAGGGCTGATGGGAGTTGTAGTCCAAAACATCTGGAGTGCGCCACTTGGGGAAGGCTAATGTATAGGACCTCAGCCTTAATTTCTATTTCAAATCCTGATTTTGAGGGCAGCTTCAGATATTACACTGGAGTAGGGCAGGGAAGAAACCTGAGTAGCCTTGCACTTTCTCTTTCTGCACTGGATCTGATGTATGCAGAGTAGACGCAAGAGTTCCCACTTCAGAAGTTATGCAGGAAGTGCATAAACAGGAAGTGCATACCATGGTGGCTCCAAGTTTTGAGGAACAAGACAGGCAGAAGTGGGAAGAATGGATCACCCACCAAGGCTCATCCTTGCTAGCGGATGCCTTCAGCAGACAAAAATGTAAGTATGGAAGTGGAGGGCAGCAATGTCGGAAAACATTCAGAAAGTATGACTCATAAAACTTACTGAATGTGTTTCTATCAGTAGCTCTTCCAGGTCCGTCTGTGAGATGCACATCTGAACTTTCCACCACCATTATGGAGACTTGGGTCTTCTGCCATGCTTTCTTATCCCTGGCTTGTTTTCACTGCCAACAGGGCTTGTTGCCCTGGAACAGAGGTACACGGCAAGAACAGGCTGAAAACTAAACTGCTCTGAAGGCTGGCAAAATGGGGAAATAGAAATAGGGAAAACAAGCTGCGGGTTGTTCAGCTCATCTGCAATACAATTCACGGCTAAAGCAACAAACCATAGTTAACATAAACCATAGCTTAGCATTACATGCAAATGCAGCCAATGGCACAGTTTGCATGTAACTGCAAATCATTGATTAATAAACCATGGGTTAACTTAAGTACTTAAGTTAACTTAAGAGAGCCAATGTGACGTAGTGGTTAGGGTGTTGGACTGGGACTCGGGAGATCCGGATTCTAGTCCCAGTTCGGCCATGAATCTCACTGGGTGACTTTGGGCCAGTCACTGACTCTCAGCCTAACCTACCTCACAGGGTTGTTGTGAGGATAAAATGGAGAGGAGGATGAGGATAATGTAAGCTGCCTTGGGTTCCTTGCAGGAAGAAAGGTGGGGTATAAATATAATAAATAAATAATAAATAAATAAACTGCTTTATTGTTTAGATGTAATATGTAATATACATCTAAACAATGTAATATTTTACATTGGACAAGGATTTTTCGGAGTTCCAGCTCCATCCTTGGAAACTTGCTTCAAGGATGGAGCTGGGACTCTGAACGCAGAGCCCCCTCCCCCGGCCCTCGCAGCTGGCACAGAAAGAACAGCGCAGGCTGCAGCTCCAAGGTCACAAGACTGAACTTGGAGACAGGCTTTTGGGGGTGGGGAGGGGGGCAGGTAGGGGAGGAGACAGGCTCCACCGGCATATTACCTAAACAATCCAGCACTCCAGGTTCGCACGTCATGCTCAACAACATATGACCCGGGCAATCATAGGTTGTTGATTAAAAGAAGAAGTGGCTGACAGCACTCGCTTAGCACATCTGCTCTCTCCTGCATTGCAGATTGTGGGCTAATTAACCCATGATTTGCCATTACATGCGAACCTGGTCAATGTGTGAGTTGGAAAAAGTAATGCAGCCCCAGCTCCAAGACAGTGGTGAGAAGAGAAGGTAGCTGTTGGCTTCACCTTCTGAAGCTCAACAGGAGAGATGTTGAAGATTCATAATCTCTAAACCGAAAAATCCAGCAGTCTTGAGGCAGGCTACATAATTATCTGTTAGGAGCATCAGTTAATGATGAAATGAACGCACATATCTGATGGTGGACTCTTCACTCCAAATTCAGCAGTGTACTTTGGCAAGTGGCTGCATATTTTTGCCTTCAGCTCTGCAGTTCCTGTCTGATGCGACACACATCACTTCAAGGAGGTAATATTTCAAGGCCTTCATTAAGGCAAACAAGGCCCCTTTCTTGCACAAGCCACCAGGCCCATCCTTAGATATTATTTTCAAGGACTTTTCCTTGGACCCCTTTTGGAGGGAACAACTACTAACAGCAAAGGCCATGCTCCTTTAAAGTAACACTATAGCAAAGTATGGGCTATTTGATTTAATAAGATGTTATTAATTTTAGAAACAACTCCGGAGTCAATCTTCCTGCCAAGCAGACAGGCTTGTTTTTATATCTCAGTAATGAATAGCACCTTCAGCCTTGACTGTTAGAGACTCTAATAATGTGGAGTTGGCATCATTCTCATGTTTTTAGGTCTTTTATTTCCGCACCAAAAAAGGACCAAAAGATTTTATCAAGGCATAGTGTGCATTCCAGCAGTATGGACAATTTCTTTATTGTGAAAAGGCAGCTTTTAAAAAATCTATACATCCTTCATATGAACCAAAAACACTCTCTAAATACAGCTGTATTGTGTTGCTTCCACAATTATTTAAACACAGGAGTCTGGCCAAGGAATATACAAATGATTCATAAAAATATGGCCACGCTACACATGTGTGCACCACATGGATCATTATGTGTGGATTTCAAACGTGGAAGGGCACAATCCATCCCCCCGGTCATGTTTTGTTGAACACCGTTAACAGCCTAGTCTTAAAGACATGCTTACTTCAAGGTTGCAAGAGTGCTATGCCATTACTGTGCATATGTTCAGAAGGGAGTTGCTTATTTTTAATGTGGAAATGTAGTTCCCTAAGTGTACAATCTTTCCATGAGTTTATTTTAAAATCATAGAAGGCTCTAGATTAACATTTCCTCACAAATAAGAGGACATACAGTATGTTGCACATATTAGGAGAGTTACGGTGCAGTCCTATGGTCCTTGGGACAGCATCCCAGGGACCATAGGATATATGAGATTGCCCCCTCTGAGGGCGGAGAGAAAGGGCAATCCTTGGAGGAGGAGATCTGACCTTGGATTTGCCCCAGCCCAGCCCCAGCAGAAACATCTGTACTCCTTACCTCTCTGATGTTGGAACCCCGGTGTCAGAGATGGGGAAAAGAAGGTATTCTGAGGCAGTGCCTTGGGGGAAGTCCTGAAGATGCTATGGAACCTAAGGATCCACAGCTCTCTAGTCTCCCAGCCATGCCCCCAAACTGGCTGGAAATCTACATCAGCCCTGGAGCTGACGTAGATTAATTATCTCCCACTGGGGAAGAAATTGATAGCTTTAGGAGAAAAGGAAAATATAGAGTAGGAGTGGGTATAATTACCTGATTTCAGATGAAGAAGAACCCAAAGGGCTTCACTTCCTGGTAGGCTGCAAAACCTTGGAAAAATGCTATGGGCACAGGCTACCCTTTCGTTTCTCAGCTTTAGTTCCAGATTCAAAAATGGGGCAATACCCTCAAGCCAATTATTGATAATGGGCTGCACCATGTTATTTATAAACATCCAAAGGAAGGACCTTTAGATGGGAGATGTTGGGGAGACTGAACAGAGTATTAGGGATCCCAGAGCCACCACAATTTAGTTAAAAACAGATTTAGATGGAGAGACTTGCCAATAGGACTTCTCAAAACTCCCAATAAAATCCAGAGGATCAAAGCTCAAGACTTTTTGGTAGCTGCTATCCAATACCTTAGGCTCACTTCTTGACCACCTCCCTTAGACAACTGGCTGGTCATGTGTCCTCTTTTGCAGACAACATAAGTGCCCTTCTATTTGAAGGGCTGCCAGAGGACTGTCCTCTATTTTGAAGCCACCCTGTTGATTAATCCATAGTGCACCATACATGTGTCAGAAAGGCAGCATGTCTGAAGCTCCTCTGTAACATTAAAGCCAGTCTCGTTAATTGCCAACACATAGTGTGATGGCAGATGAACTTTATTACAGCCAAGACTTCTTACTTCCCTCTGTTCAGGGGGGGAAAAATCTGATTAGAAGGTAGAACTGTGCAGACATCTGTGTCAGGGCCAAACTAAATGTCCGTCCAAGCACACATAACAGAGCTATGCATGATTAACAGCGCAAGCCTATGGCCGCTAGACAAGGATTTTTCGGAGTTCCAGCTCCATCCTTGGAAACTTGCTTCAAGGATGGAGCTGGGACTCTGAACGCAGAGCCCCCTCCCCCCGCCCTCGCAGCTGGCACAGAAAGAACAGCGCAGGCTGCAGCTCCTAAGGTCACAAGACTGAACTTGGAGACAGGCTTTTGGGGGTGGGGAGGGGGGCAGGGAGGGGAGGAGACAGGCTCCACCAGGCATATTACCGGCAGTATCCTGGTGGCACCTCGCACTCCTTCCTGCCCGTTCCGAGGCCGAACACTTAGCTGAAATCGGTGGTCTAAGTGTTTTGCAGGGTGGGAGGAGCTCAGAGGCGACCTTTGCCTCCACCGTCCTCCCGCCATACATAGGATGCCCGTATTACTTCAGTGTAAGCATGGTGCAGCCCCAATGCAGATCAGGACCATGATGCTCTGGGGGTATGTGTTAAGCTTTCCCTCTCCTGTTTTCCATCCTGAAATTCCACACACCCTGGGGGTGGGGGAGAGATTAAAAAGGAGAAGAATGTCTCCATTGGAATCACTGCTGTGCGTGATTTGATGAACTGTTTAGCCCTCATTTCACACTAAGAGGACAAATGGGGCGACTATTCTAAGCACAGAAAGCATGGCAAAAGTCTAGAGCAAAAGAAAAGAATAAAGGAAGCCACATAACCAGTATGTTTGTATGATGGCATGGAGAGAGCAACGAACAAAGGGAACGAGAACGAAGGGGCAAGCATTTTGTTCACACAGGGGCCAACCAGCTGCCTGGTGGATCCCACAAGCAGGAAATGAATGCAAAAGCACTCTCATAGAATCACAGAATACGTAGAGTTGGAAGGGGCCTACAAGGCCATCGAGTCCAACCCCCTGCTCAATGCAGGAATCCAAGTCAAAGCATCCCTGACAGATGGCTGTCCAGCTGCTCCTTGAATGCCCTCTGTGTGGGAAAGCCCACTACCTCCCTAGGTAGTTGGTTTCATTGTCAGCCATCCCTGTTTTTTGACGCATTAGATCTACCCATGTTCCTCAGCAACTGGTGTACATAGGCATACTGCCTCTGATACTAGACTAGGAGGACCAGAAGCCTGAAGTTCATGCAGAAAGGGTGATTTGTGATGCCTGAAAGCTTGTTAGCTACTCTCACTGAAGAGTCACTCCTTCATGACATCTTGATATCCAGAAGGCAATGTTAGTGATCAGACCAGGGTGGAACCTACCTATGGATAGTATGGAATCATTGTTTCCCCTCCCCTAAGCAAGTCCCTTTAAGATTAGAATCTGGCTCAGCTATTTTACATTTCCTGCCCAGAATGCTCAGGTCCAAATAAAACTCTAGCTGACCTTGGATCAATAGAATGGTGGGAACAAGAAATGGATTGTGCCTTTCTACAAGAGAAGGATGGGATTTATAGAACTGAAGCTTTTCAAACTAAAAGGTGAACATTTTTCAAGCATTTCCAAGCATAACTCATTAGGAATAAAAGTTGCAGAGTCTAATAAAATGTAAAATAGTGCCAGACAGGGAACCTGGAAAGCTTTATCTGATATTACATTTCCCTCTAAAATTTCCATGTGTATGCATATTAAAACGCAAGAGTCCCGAGATCAATATTACAAGGATGGAGGAATGCAAACTGATACTATCAAGACATACTAAGGGCAGTGTAACCGGTGGGGCGATAGGGCACTTCCCATGGACACAGACCTAGGTAGGATGCAAGTTCAGCGTCAAAAGATATTTGGGGGAGCAACTGGAATCACATCAAGCATAACACCTGAAGAGGACTAATACTGGGCTAGATGGGGAAATGATCTGATCTAGCGTACGGCAGCTTCCTGTGGGGTATAATATATTAATAAATAAAAGTCATGAACTGTACTGACTGATAGTTATTACTGTCATGTTAAATTACATCAGCCTTCCCCAACCTGGTGTCCTCCAGATGTTTTGGACTTCAACTCCCATCAGCCTCAGCCAGCCTGGCCAATGGTCAAGAATGCTGGGAGTTGTAATCCAAAATGTTTGGAGGGCACCAGGTTGGGGAAGGCTGAATGACATGTTTTCTTTTCGGTATGCTTTAGCAGCCTGAGGCAGAAGGACATGTGCCACCCTGCCACCCATTCACCCCCTCTCCACCGCCCCTCTTCCTTCTCCTCACTTCTCCACTGCCGCACCTCCTCTTTCCCACATGCCTCGCTCCAAGGAGTCCATTCTCAGAGCAAGGCATTGAAGACAAGGAAGCCATGGAGACTGTCCTTGGAGCAAGGCGGAAGGCCCTCTAGTGGTGGGGGAGGGGCCCTGGATCTGCCGCCCGAGGTGGAGGATTCACCCTGCCTCATGGCAGGGCCAGCCCTGGATAAAACATGTCTTTGAAGATGATAGATGAAAAACCAGATATTTGCTTGCTTAATGAAAGAAGCTCCTGAGGCAGAGTGGCACACCAGAAATGTGTCATTGGCCCTGTGGCCACCATGTTAGAGAAGTCTGTGTTAGATGATTGGCTATGCTGGCTAGGGCTGATGGAAGTTGTAGTCCAAAACATTTTGAGGTTACCACATTGGAGAAAGATGGCCTAACACACAATCGAGCACATTCAAATGTATCGTACAACAGCTTCTAGCAGGAGCAGTCTATCCGAGCAGTAACAGCTTAGAATGTCAATATCAGTTCTCCTAAAGGTCCACAACCAATCGTAACTTGTCCCATTGCCATTGGGGTGGGGGGAATAAATTGGGAGTCTGTTCTATTCCTCGAAAATAACTTTTGATGACATTGAGTCCTAAATCAAAACTTGATACACCTTGAACTTTCTATCCAGCATAACTGAACTGGAAACATATGTCAGAACAAACCTGTCTTGTATCATTAGACAGGAAACGATGCATTCTCAAATGCAGACAGTGTGCAGTGTACATGCCACATATGTAGCCCTTATCGTGCAAAGTACATATTCACTTTGGCTCGGCTGTCAGATATTCTGAAGCCATGGAAAGGGCCATAGGAGATAAGATATACATTTCATTGTTCGCCATGCAGATTCCAAATGCGGCCTGCGCAGAGGTACGGCTTTTTATCACAGTCATTTGTGTCAAAAAGCAGTCTGCTTCCAATATGTGTTATTGGTGCCACTATCGGTGGAGACTTCCTTTTAAAAAAAAAAAAATCTTAATGAAAAATAGGCATCAAACATAATGCTGGTTCAAGTAGATTTGTTCAGCTAGATGGTAAAATAGGAAGCTTGAACTAAAGTAATTGAAGAAACTATGAATCTTCATCATCATAGTACCTAATAGGAATGTCTGGGGTGGGCAGCCTGCACAGAGAAATCCACCATTTGCTTCAATGTGGGATTTTCCACCAAAGCAAATACCAGCTTCAAAAGAGGAATTTTCCTCAGAACCACAAAAAAGGTTACACTCCCTTGCCAGGCCCGCTCTAATCCTGTTAATTATTTCCCGCCCACCTGCCAGCTGATGCAATTTGCATTTAGAAAAGCCTGCATGTTAGATGCAAAGATACATTTTAAAGTCCTTTGGTCCTGGGGCTGAAGACTGGGGCAAGGCAAGCAGAAACAGTAGGGTGCCCATATATCCTGCTTCACAGAGGACAGTCCTCCATTCGAAGATCCCCTCTATTTGATGGGGATTATCATACTGTCCAATTATCATACTGCTGTTGCTATTATGTTTGTGTTTTTACAGATGTGGGAAGTATATTTTGCTCTGTAAGCTGCCCAGAGTGTGTTTGTCACACGAAGGCAGGTTAAAAAGGCATATATATGAAATAAATAAAAATACTCAAAACTCTTTTTTCCTGCCCGCCCCACCTCCAGCAAAATCCTTGGGTTGGATCTAGACTTAGTCATACCTAGCATAGATGCATTGAAAACCAATGGGATTTGAGTTAGTCACAACTAACTTATGTCTCATTAATTGCAGTGGGTCTACTCTATGAATAAGTCTGGATCAAACCCCTTGTTTATATCAAGGTCTTAACTCATCCTCGTGCAACTGGACTGCCCCAGATGTGTCATACTACAACTCCCATCATCCCCACCCAGCATGTTGACTGGGATGATGAGAGTTGTGATACAACAGATCTGGAGGGCACCTACTTGGGGAAGGTTGGTCTAACTAGTCATTTGCCAGTACAATATGGATTTGGAATGAATGGAAGAAAAAGCAACTGCAATTTGGAGGAGAGACGAAATAAGAACATAGAACATAAGAACATCAGAAGAGCCCTGCTGGATCAGACCAAGGATCCCTCTAGTCCAGCATTCTGTTCACACAGTGGCCAAGCAGCTGCCCACAGAAAACCCACAAGCAGGACACGAGTGCAGCAGCACCCTCCCGCCCATGTTCCCCAGCAACTCCTGAACATAGGCATAGTGCCTCTGATACTGGAATGGTGGGGAAAGCATTACATGCACACCCTTCCCATAGCTGCTTTACCTTAGAGAAAGCAGGTGTCAGGTTTGGTTTAAAAATACCAAAAAATCTCTTTGAATATGTAATGTTTAGTTAGGTCCCCCTGGCAGGTAGGTGTGACACTCATTTCTAGCCCCGACAACATTGGCCATCAATGTCTGTTAAACAGCATCTTCAGCTTTTTAATTGTACAAAGGACTTGAGTGGCCATCTCTTTCTTTTGCACAATAGAATGGTATGTCTCATCACAACACCATATAATGGCATCTGTCTTCCGTTGACCTTTCCCAAACCTGATTTTGCTTGGGCCATGAAACAGTCACTCAGAATACTTTGGGAGTACATGAGGGCGAGGGCCTATCCCCCTGCTTGATAGGAGGGAAGAGACGGCTTGTTCAAGCTGGGGCCTGCAGGACTGCTTGCATTAAGTACCATATCATGTGAGGGTAATACGAAATATGTGGTTTTCAAAGAAAGGGGGAGGTGTCGGGAGTCAGGGGGCGACCACCACAGGGCAGAGGGAGATATGGTGTGGGGAGACAATTACGCTGTAATAAGAGAAAGTATAACAATAGGGTACTGGCTGTCCCTACATTGTCCCCCAACTCAAAGAACCTGGATGGCCCTAGCAACAGATCCCCTGGGTTGAAACTACTGCTGATGAATGCCCAGTCGGTGAGTGGTAAAACAACTGCTACCCAGGACTTGATCCTGGATGAGCATGCCGACCTGGCCTGCATTACAGAGACCTGGTTGGATGAAGTTGGGTGTGTATGTGTGTTAATCATCTCTCTCAGCTCTGCCCTGCAGGGTTTTCTGTCCAGCAGCAGGCAAGACCTGGGGGGGGGGGGGCAGAGTGGCAGTTGTCTATCGGGATTCTCTCCCCCTGACCAGGTGCCCCATCCCACAGTCTGCTGGGTTCAAGTGTGTATATTTGAAAGTGGGACAGAACAGGGATTCTGTTGGTGTACCATCCACCCCATTGCTCAACAGTCTCCCTTCCTGAGCCAGCCAGGGTAGTCTCGGGGTTGTGGTTGGAGACCCCTTGGCTTGTTGTGCTGGGGGATTTCAACATCCATGCTGAGTCTGCCCTGTCAGGAGTGGCTCAGGACTTCATGTTCATCATGACAACCATGGGTCTGTCCCAAATGGTATCTGGCCCCACCCATGTTGCTGGGCACACTCTGGACCTCGTGTTCTGCGCTGGATAGTGATCTGAGAGTGGAGGAACTCTCTGTAGTTCCATTGTCATGGACAGATCACTACCTGGTGCGGTTTAGACTTGCTGGTGCTCAGAACCTCTGCAGGGGTAGAGGGTTAGATCGTCCACCCCAGGAGGCTGATGGATCCAAATGGTTTCCTGATGGCTCTTGGGGATTTTCCTGTTGCCTCAACAGGTGATTCTGTCAAAGACCTGGCCGATCTCTGGAACAGAGAAATGACCAGGGTGGTGGACACAATTGCTCCTGAGCATTCTCTCTCACCAAGTGGAGCCACACCAGCACCCTGGTTTTCTAGGGAGCTGGCGGCGATGAAATGAGTTGTAAAGCCACCTTGAGTCCCAGTACTGGGAAAAAGGCGGGTTATAAATAAATAAATAAATAAATCATCAATTCTTAAGGAATTACATTGGTTCCATATTTGCTACCCTATTCAGGGTGCTGGTTATTGTCTTTAGAGCCCTAAATGGCTTTGGGCCCAAATACCTGAAAGACCACCTCCTCCCATACTACCCTGCCCATGCGCTAAGATCTTCAGAAGAGGCCCTTCTCCGAGTACCATGAGTGGGAGATATGCACTATGCATTTTACAAACGAGAAGGCATTCCCTGTGGTGGCCCCATGACTTTGGAATGGGGCCACCACATTCTTTCAGTGTGGGGGAGTCTTGAGTGAACCCCCCCTTCCAGCTGCTAAGCATAATGGAAGTGTTCACTTATTTGCCATCCACACAAATGTGTCTCTCTGTGTGTGAATTTGGTGGATTCCAAATGGAGTGGATATGTTACCATTCTGGAGTCCAAATGAAAGCCAGATTTAGGGTAGGAGAGGTAGGAGAGGAGGAATGAGGAAAGAATGGACAAATGTACATGACTCCCCTTTATTGCTTTGAGATTCATTCCTCCTTCCTACCCCCGCCCTCGCTTGCTCCAACACACCACTTATTGTGAAACATGAACACATTTGTTTCGCATTTGCTGTTGTTTCTCTGAAGGTTACGCTTTTGAGAGAGGTTTTTGTTTTTGTTTTGTTTTTTTCAAATAATGGTGGACCCATGCTGGGAGTTGTAGGCCAAAAACATCTGGGGACCCAAGGTTGGAGAACACTGGAGTACAGGGTCTTCGAGGTCCCTTCCAAATCTATGATTCTAAATATTTCATAGATTTCATAGATCATAGAGTTGGAAGGAGCCATTTATTATTTATTATTTACCAAATCTATACACTGCTCTCTATTTTTTTTTTAAAAAAAACCAAACACACCCAAGCGGTGAACAGGAAAGAAAAAAGGAATCAAAATGCAAAAGGAATCAAAATGCAAAAGAAAAAAAGAATTAAAATAGAAAAGAAAAAAGAATCAAAATACAATAGAATATGAAGATTTGCAGTGTTTTGGAGTGCACAGACTTTGGAAAGCTGAGCATGTTCAATCCTCTCAAATGCAAACCTTTACAAAGAAATGATTTCGGGTGGGATCTGTTTATTTAGGAGGAGAACTGAAGTGCCTGTAGTGCATACACATCAGAACTGTTTGTTATTGCAACCCCAAATGCACATTAATTATGTGGTTTCAGCAACTGGGTAACGTCAACCGCTCAGGCACTCCACGTTGGCATGTCATCAACATGGACCAAGCAAAATGACCCATAAAGTGCGTGCTGTTCTCCCAAAGGTTAAAATGGGACTGTCCTGCGTCTCCATCTCTGGATGTGTCATGTTGGCTGCACTCAAACTTGCATCTCAACGATGCCGGCACCCTTTGATAGGGTGCACGGGCGCAGCAGTCGAGCTTCAGTTTCACTTCTGTGCTGTGATTGCCCCCGAAAGATCATTCGTCATTGTGAGCTCTTGCGACACATTTGCAAATAAGGTCAAACAATTTGTTCAGAGGTGAACTCGTGAGTATAAACACGCTGTAAATATTTGAGTATGAGTTTTATGATGTTTGAGAGCCACACAGGCGCGTACACACAGCCTTCCTTCCACATCAAATTGCGGGATTGAAAAACAAATTAGAAACTTACACATTATTGTAGCCTTTGGTGGGCATTCATCATCATTACGAATGTGTCTGTTTATTTTGACAGAGCCTGTAAGGAAAGTTGGACATGAACAAAGCTCTGGTGTGCAGTTTATTATGTCAATTCACTATTTGAAAAAGTCCTCCTGATCTTGCCTGCGGCCAAGCAGTCCGTGAAACTTAATGCTGATTTCAGCAAGAATTTTGTCTGTTTATACATTGATTAAATAAGATTGTATGCATTGCAAGTTTCACAACATGCAAGCGCTTACAAAGTCACAGCAGTGAATCTTAAAATGATGGTCGTTGGACCACCTTTGGTTCCTGATGAGTTTTCAGGTGGTCCCCAAGACTATGATGATGAACACAAAACCTCAAGGACCACCTTCTCCTCTACATAGCTCCTCAAACACTCCATTCAATATCTGAGGTACTGCTCTGTGTGCCCCACACAAATGCAGTTTGGCGGGTGGCTAGTAGGAGGTGGGGCCTTTCCAGTATGTAAGATATAGTGATGGCCACCAATTTGGAGGGCTTTAAAAGGGGATTGGACAAATTCACGGAGGATAAGGCTATCAATGGCTACTAGTTCTGATTGGCTATATGCTACCTCCAGTATCAGAGGCAGTATGCCTATGTACACAAGTTGCTGGGGAACATGGGCGGGAGGGTGCTGTTGCAGTCATGTCCTGCTTGTGGGATCCCATGGGCAGCTGGTTGGCCACAGTGTGGACAGAATGCTGGGCTAGATGGGCCCTTGGTCTTATCTGGCAGGGCTCTTCTTATGTTCTTAGTAATGGACCACCCCTGTGGAGTACCATCCCCAAGGAGCCTATCAGATAAAAAAACAGGCTCTTTAAGAAGGCCTGTGGGGTTGGCTCAACTTGGCTGATTCTGCTGTTTCATTTGTATGAGTTCTTCCAATATCCAGATAATACCTCACTTTCCTTGATTTAAGAAACGGCGTGGAAATGCATGGAAAGAATGGGAGAGGACCTGGAGGAGGATGACATCATATAAAGCACCCACAAACTACCATGACTGAGGAATCACGAGCACACAATAAATGCCTTGTGTAGAGAAGCCCGAAGACTGCTAGAACTGGTTTGTTGATATGGATCAACATGGAGAGTTTGGACTCTCCTTGGAGACGTGGCTATGGGCAACATAAGGATGAGCACTTGAACTTCAACATCTACCACTACACCACTGGTTAGAAGTGCTGCAGTCAATCCAGCAGCCCTTGTTTTTGCAGACCCAGGGTAATTGGCAGTTAGAGCTATTCTACTCAAGGCTGTTAATCGTCTGTATCTACTTCCTGTTTCATTGCAGAATTGAGATCCAAGCACTACAAAAGGAGAGTTTCCTTTCCTGCTTTTCTGCTGCTGCATAACCTGTGGTGGCACTGCGGTATAGTGGAATAGTGCAAATACACAAGAGGAAATCGCATTTTCTTTTGCTTTCACAATTAAAATGCCGCATTTTCCCTGCTCTAAAAAAAAAAAAAAAACAACCCTCAGCAAAAGTGCAGGTTAGACACAGAAGCAAAACTGAAGGGTCAGGACATCATCTGTAAAGAACCTGTAAACTATGAAAAGGGAATGACAAGCGCATGAGAACAGGCCTGTGGCTCATGCTGGCTCAGCTTGTCCGAGTGTGGAAAGCTAAGCAGGGTCAAGCAGCCTGGTTATTACTTGGATGGGAGACCCCTCCTCCAGTTTCCTGCATTGAGCAGGGGGTTGGACTCGATGGCCTTGTAGGCCCCTTCCAACTCTATGATCTATGAAATCTATGTTAGATAAATGCCTCATGTAGAAAAGCCCCCAGAGTCAAGTCAAGCCCTTTCTGGCAGAGAGGGTGAACCAAGCTCCCTGTGGGTGCCTCTTCCCTGGCTGATGGATGAGGTCTTCCCTTTTCCATTATGTTCTTTCTGGGAGGCAAGGGGCCCGGGTGCAAACTCCCAATGGCCCTTGGTCTGCCAGCCAATGGCAGAGGCCAGAGCGTGCTTCCCTTCAGCTCTGCAATTCCAGGGCTTTATTTCACTCTGGACTGGCTTTTTCCATGTTCCATTGATTTCAGTGGGAGATTTCAGTGTAAGCTTTTACATCTCTATCATTGTAATCAGCGAGTATTTAAGGGCGCAATCCTGTGCATATTTAGACAGAGAAAAGTCCACCAACTCCCAGCATTCTCCAGCCAGCAGTGCTGGGTGGGGGAATGCTGGGAGTTCTAGGACTTTGTTCTGCCTAAACATGCACAGGATTGCACCCTAAAAGTATTTCATTTGGCTGCATCATGCCTGTTTTTTCCTTCTTTGGGGAAAAATATGGGGTGGGCACAATCCTGGCAAAATCCATTTAAACACAGAAAAGGACGCCCTTGTGAAATGAAAGTGGTTATGCTGTGATCAAATTGTGTGGAAAAGCTTTCCCCAATCTGGTGCCCGCTGGATGTGTTGAACTACGTCTCCCATAATCCCCAAGCAGGGGGTTATGGGAGTTGTAGTCTAACACATCTGGAGGGCACCAGGTTGGGGAAGGCTGCTGCAGAGCCATCACTTGATCTCTAAAGAGTTCCTAAACTTCCTACTCTCTTCTTCCCTCTTCATAATCTGTAAGGTGATTTGTTACTTTTTAGAAGTTTCAGGATCATAAATTTAAAGCTGTGGGATCCTGCATTCCCATTCTCCTTTGCTGGTGCTCTTGGAACCATGTATCATGAGACTGTCATGCCTCCAGTGATGTACGACCTGTGAGCATGGCACTAGCCAGGAAGAATAGGTCAAAAAGTTTTAATTTAATCTTCTGCAGCTATAGATGGGTCTGCTTTTAAGAATTATTTTTTAAAACGCGCATGCACCCGCGTGGGCGCACATGCATGCACGCGTGCGCGCACACACACACACCCCACACACATTGTGAATGGGAGGGAGAGAATATTAAGGGAATGGAAGCTTCAGGAGCCGTTGACAGAGCTGTTTCAACTGACACACGACTGCTTTTGGTGGGATGCCAATGCAGGAAGTAACAAATCCAGATGGCAATGATAATGAAACTTGGCAAAAATGACTGCTGGATTGCTCCCTGTTATAAACACTGTGTGGTTCTCTGCAGTTCTTTAGGTCTTTCTGTCAGCCAAAGTCCCCTTGTTCCAGAGCTATCTGTCAAAGATTCTGATCTCATTATATGGCCTTAAACAAAGGCGGTATTAGGGGACGGCCCACTACAGCTGGAGCCCCGAATCTTTCATTTGGAGCCCCGAATCTCTGGGAGGCCATCTGCCCCACCACCCTGCTGTCCAGGGGCACTTGCTGAAATAAAGGTCCAGGGGTCCTGATGATCTCTGCAGCATCTGATCCCCCTGGATTACCTGGCTTTTTGCTTGCATGTGCTTCACCTTCTGCTGCCCCCCCTTGAATATTTCTGCCTAAGGTTTTTTTTTTTGTCTGAGATTAAATGCCTGTCCATACATCCCTTTTTACAAATAGAGGTGTCCTTAGGAGACAGGGTCCTTTACAGACTTTAGAGCATGTGTAAATTAGCATATGAAAAATTGTGCATTTTTTTTGGTGCGTGTGCATCCTATGGGCCTGGGCCTCGGATCTTTTCAGTACCTAGCACTGCCCCTGGCTTTAAACAAGTCACTCACTATTTACAGTAAAACCCCTCCTCCCATTTGCAACATGGGGAAGAATATTACTGACCTACCTTACAGAGCTATTGTAAGGACTGCAGCAAGATAATATGGAGCAGGGCTCTCCAACCTTGGGTCCCCAGATGTTGCTGGACTACAGCTCCCAGAATCCCTTGCCATTAGTCATGCTGGCTGGGTATGCTGGGAGCTGTAGGCCAGCAACATCTGGGGACCCAAGGTTGGCGAGCCCTGATATGGAGGATCAGGCTATCAGGGGCTACTAGTCCTGATGAGTACATATTACCTCTCTTATTGGAAACTGTGTGCCTTTCCATACCAGTTGCTGGAGAACACAAGTAGAAAGGGGTTATTGTGCTCGTGCCCTGCATGTGGACTGCCCACGCACTTCTGGTTGGCCACTGTGGGGCAGAACATTGGACAAGGTAGGTTGACAGCTCTGAGCCTGCATGGCTCTTCTTATGTTCTTAACATATATGCAGTATTTGTTATTAACATATATATACCGCCTTATCTGCTAAAAAGCCATCAAGGCAGTGTACAACAATTTAAAACAATAGAAGCAAGAAGATTAAAAACAGTAGAACCTTAAAAAACTACATCTTTTAAAAGGCTAAATTGAAGAGATGCACGCTCACACCCTTTCTAAAGGCCAAGAGTGGGGGCAACTTGGAGCACATTTGAACATGCAAAAGTGATATATAAATGCTAAGCATTATTAAGTATTATGCCTCTATCATGCCAACAACATCTACTCTCCTAAAAGCTATTGTCTGTCTCTAGCCTTTATATACTGCCAGATCTGGTTAGCATCTGGCCTATGGAAGTAATTTGAGGTACAAAAGTTTTGTTATCAGATACAAATTAATTTGTACAGATTCTGTAAAAAAAAAAAAAGAAGGAAAGAAAGAAAAGAAAAGAAAAAAAGGGAAAGGCACATGACCATGGCCCCTGATAGCTATAAATCAACAGAGTTCCACTGAGGGCAATGAGCAATGTTAATTTATACCAGCTGTGTATCTATCCAGATGTGTATATGTTTTTATGTGCTCACGACGATCTGAAGGTACCTGAAGTATTTCTCTCTCCGAGTCTGGGAAAATCCAGGATGGGAGACAATGCAGGAACCCCCATGTGTGTCACCCCCAGAGCTCTTGCTCTGAAAACAGGAAGGATATAAATATGCCACGTAAATAAAACACCCTACCACGTGTCTATGTTTTTGAGGGGGGGGGGGTTTCACCCCTTTTGCTGTTTGGCACTATGGTTTCTAATCTATGGGCCAAACTACACATTACGCTTCATGCTTAGTGTGTACCTGTTTCCCTTTTTACTTGTATTAATTACAGGCCTGCAGGAGGGATCCTTACCAGGAACCCAACACATGCAGAGGGGAGGCTTATCTTTTCCCTCCCCAGTGCAATTGGAACTAAAACCCCACCCCACCCCCAAGCACAGCTAGAACACTTAGGGGGGGAAGTTCCCATTAGTGCCAATGGGAACTTTCCCCCTAAATTTTCTAGCCACTCGGTGGGGATTTTAGTTCCAATTGCCCTGAGGAGAGAAGAAATAAAGCCCCCCTCCGTGTGCACTACGTTCCTGTTAAGGAACTGCTCCCCTCCCATGTGCCTGTAACCAATAAAAGTTAAAAAGTAAAACACTATGCATTTAAATGTAATGTATAGTTTTATTTATTATTGGATTTTTAAACTGTCTTTCATGATAGATTATCTTTCTAAGACAGTTTACAGAAGTCAATGAAACACAATAAGGCAATGCAAAAACAACACTGAAGTATTAAAACATCATAAGATGATACAGAAAAACCACAATGACAGCACAAAAAATCAATAGATCAGAGAGGACACAATCAGATAAAAATAACAGCAGCAAATGAAGACATTAAAACCGCAGCAGATAAAACTTACTGTGCTCAATCATTCAAAAGCTGGCTGGAATAAAAAGGTTGTTGGAGCCCATCTAAAGGCAAGCCAAAAGGGGGGGGGAACTATATTTCCCTAAGGGGGGGTATCTCAGAGTTTATTTTTTATCATTACATTTATATCCCACCTTTTTTCCTCTTGCAAGGAGCCCAAAGTGGTTTACATGGTCCTCCTCCTCTCCATTTTATCCTCACAACAACCCTGTGAGGTAGGTTAGGCTGAGAGTCAGTGACTGGTCCAAAGTCATCCAGTGACTGAGCTTCATAGCCAAGCAGGGACTAGAACCTGGATCTCCCGAGTCCCAGTCCAACACTCTAGCTACTACACCACACTGGCTCTCAGAGTTGCAGGACCACCACAGAAAAGGTCCTGTCCCTGTTACCAACCTAACAGCTCTTGCCGATAGTCCAGAGAGCAGGTCCTCAGATGCTGATCATGTCATTTGGACCAGCAGTTATTAGTGTCAGGATTGGCATTTTCCTGTGTGCAAATAGAGGCAAGATCTTTTTGGTTGTGGCATTGGGACTCTTCATTGTTTTTAAGCTCTTTAAGAGGACCCCTGGCAATTTGGAAACCTGATAGTTCATGATTTTTGGCTGTATTATTTTCCCTGCTGCTGTTGTGTCTCTTTTGCAGTTTGGTTTTAAACTTTGTATTCATTTTATTGACTCGCATTGCGGGTTGCTACCCACAATGGGTTGTCGTGTTGTGCAAACCCAGACCGATTTCCCCAGGGTGGATTGTGCATTGACAACAAGCCACCCCAACAACCCATGGGTTGTTGTATGGGTTGTTGTACCCATGATGGCTTGTCGTGTCATCCAAACCAAAAAGACTGACCCAATCATGGGTAAAGGGAATTGGCTAGCAAGCCCCATGGGGGGGGGCAGGGGGGGAACTTGGTGCCCAAGCAACATTTGGGTGCTGCTGGCACTTGCTCCCCCCCCCCCCCACCCGTTGCTGCCATGAGCTGTTTCGGGCTCATTGAAGCTTTTCCCCCCTTTAAACATTTTTTGGGGGGGGGAGATCACAAAATCCGGCTATCAAGCTGGCTTTCACAATCCCCGTTTCAACAACTATGAGTTCCTTCAAAGTGTCCCAGCAGCACATTGGAGGGGCTGCCCATGGTTGCCCAGCCTTTTTTTACAATTTTTTTTGTGCAAATTTTTTTGCCCCAAATATATATATTTTAAAAATTTAGCCGCAGTTGCCCAACTGCAAACCTTTCCAGTTGGCCTACTGCAGGGATTTGAAGTCTCAGCCAGAGCAATGTCCAGGGGAGTGTCTGCTGTGAAGGGGCAGCGGGTGCCAACCCTGGCATTGCCCAGAAGAGGCTCCAGATTCATCCCCCCCCCACGTTTAGTTTTTCTTTTCTTTTTTGTATGCACAATTTCTTATTTAAGAAAAACAAAACACATACAAACACTACAAAAACAAAAAGACTAACTAAAATGGACTTCCAATTTTCTCCACAACAAATATAAGTAACAACAGATACTCCCCAAAGTTTACAAAGAAGTCTCTCTCTTTTTTACTGTCAAACAATATTTTTCTTATTCTTCAACCTCATAAGTACACAAGTCATTATTTTTCCAATCTCTATGGAAGACCTGTTAGAAATTTCCACTCAATCATAAGCGTGAATATTAACTCTTCTATTTAAACAAAATTAGGCATTTCTACTCTTATATATTAGTAAAATGCACTGGCTTCTTTTCACCTGCTTATCAAAGGCAAAAACTCTAACTTCAATTAATCCTTACAAGCTGTTAACATTAAAAATTAAATTTATGTCCAAATCGTCCACATAACTGCTGTTTCATTAATTCATAACCTAGCTTTAACCCTTTGTATCGGCTCCAATATTCAACAACCATTTTTTCTTTAATTCATAACATTGATTTAACCATCTCATCAATTTCCTGTATTCAACACCCTTTATAGATATTAACTCTTCCGTTTAAACAATATTAAACATTCCTAGTCATGTAAATGAGGAGATCATTAACATTTATAACCTTCTTTTAAAATTAACTTCTCTTACACTACAATTCAACCATTACCCAGATAAACAAATCATGCACCTAGCTATTGTTTCTTTAATTCATGACATAGATGTAACCCTTTCTATCAGATCCAGTATTCAACACCTATTTTTCCCTTTAATTCATGTCATTGATCTAACCATCTCATTAAATCCAGTATTCAGCAATGATTTACAGTCCTCCACATATTCTTCCTCTATCAAAAATGATGTTTTTCAGTTTCAGTCTTAGATTAAAAAAAAGCATATTCTCTCCTCTTATAAGTCTCAATAAGCAACTCCTTCCAAAAATATCTCACCATTTCATCTGCCTCCATTTCATGCGGAAGTATTGCTGGTGAACTTGATCTGCTATTTTCCCTCTAACCAAATCATCAGGTTCATTATAAGTCTCAATAAACAACTCCTTCCCAAAAGATCTGACCGTTTTGTCTGGCTCCATTTCAATGTGGAAATGGTGCTGATGAACTTGATCTGCTGTTTTCCCTCTTCTTCCACCAGTGTCTTCTTCCCATTCAGTAATTCAATTTTTGGCTCTTCAAACATTTCAGCCTCATTATTGATCTGTTCGGATGTTTGTTTGTGCTCCTCTCCAGTTAAATTTTCAGCTTTTTGAGCTATCTTTACTTCAAACTCCACCAGCTTCCTAACCAATCTTTTTTCAAATGCGTCAAACTTGTCTAGTAACTGATCAAACAGCTTGTAAAACAAATCCCATGCGGCCATCTTTATTGCTTTGTCTCCAACAGCCTGTGAATAATAGCAACAGCCATTCCCACGCTGTTCAGATTTATCTCACAGCTTCTCCCTTGTACAATTTCTCCAAGAATACAAGACGAGTAAAAATGATTAAAAGTCCTCTTTCTTAGATTGAGAGCATAATTCGTTCCGGAAATGTGCTTGTAATCCAAAACCTCTTATATCAAAATGAAATTCCCCCCAAAAAATTTACACAGAGATTTTTAATTTAAGCTGTACTACAGTACTTGTATTGCAAGACGTGGCTTGTATATCAAGTCAATTTTTAAAAAATAAATATTTAAAAATTTGCTTGTCTTGCAAAACGCTCTCAAACCAAGTTACTTGCAATCCAAGGTATTACTGTACTTGCTTATATTCTCTTTGTGAAGCTTTCAACTAAATTTCTTAAACTCCTATATATATATATATATATATATATATATATATATAAAAGACTCCGACACCACATTGAGCAAGATGAGAATTCCGACCTCAGATCACTTCCCCACAGGCTGGCTGCCAACTGCAGTCCACTCACTGGAAGCAAACTTATAGATACAAAAGATTAATCTCTTGATATCCCTCTATCTAGGGATATATTTGCTGACTGGAGGACACACACCCCCAATCAGTTTTACAGTGGCATCATTCCTGCACTAGAAGTGTAGGCTTCAGCCTGCCATTTCAGCCCCACCGGAAGTCCCACTGTTTTTCTTGACTGCTGTCAGAAGGCAAGGTGTCAAGAAAAACCAAAGGCACGAAGGATCTTTGGCTGTGAAAATGGAGTTTGGGGCAATTTATACCCCCTTCGCAGCAAGATCCTCATCTTCCACACACACCCAAACTTTAGTACCCATCAGGGTGCACAATTTGCACTTTATCCTGAGCCTCTAGCTACTTGGGAAAGTGGAAAAGTGCACCCCACCCACTTTTCTAGGATCTGGGCCCCTTTATAAAAGGATCTGGGCCCCTTTAAAAAGGGGGGTTTGAGTGGGAAATGGGTGGTTTGGGACTGGGACATATGTCTGTCCTAGCCATACCAGCTGTTACACTGACTTCAGCAGGCCAATTGTGTCTGCAGAGCTTTGAGGTCTGTGGCCTCATATGAAGATAGGAAACTGTCATACTGCAAGACTGGACCTAGATCTAGCTCGGTATTGTCTACACTGGGATGCACAACCTTCTCAGCCCCAAGGGCCACAACTGGAGTTGGCTGTGGGGCCGGCAGCCTAGGGTAGCCACTTATGAACAGCCAAAAAAGATGAAATGTATCACCAAAGAGGATGATGAAAAAGGGCACTGATTTGCATAAAATGTGTATATACTTGTATATCTATGCAAATTTAGAAATAATTATTGTACTTTAATAGAAATACAGTACATCTCAGCATAGCGTGGAGGACTGTGTGCCTTGCTCAGTCTGCTGCCCTGTGCTGTTGATAGGCAATGTCAAGGCCCAGCTCTTCCTTCTGATGGTTCTTTTTCTTTAAACTAGGCATGGACTGGATAGCCATTCAAATGCTTTGACACGGAGGACAGTCCTCTTGACAGTCCTCTTCAAATGAGGATTCTCCCCTATAAAAGAGGACACATGGCCACTCTATGAGGAACCACATGTACGCACACACACAGAGCATGGACTGTTTCAGGGTCGCTGGGGGAGAGAGAAGGCAGAAGCCTCCTCCTTCTGACAGCGATCTCATTCACTGTGGCAAAGCAGTGCTCCCAGCTACTTCAGGGTCACTGGGGAAGGGCAAGGGCTCAAGTCTCTCCCGCTGCAACCCCAACCGGGTTCACTGTTCTATCTCTGCTAATAGCAGCGTTGGAACAGATGCAACAATGGCCTTTCCCCTGAAGGCCAGCTGATCATCTGGGCTGCATCAAGAAGTGGGTGGGGCACCTGCAGGCTCAGCGGGCTACATATGGGCCACAGGTTGTGCATCCTTGGTCTACACTGACTGGCAGCAGGTCTAGAGGATTTCAAAAATAGGAGTCTTTCCTAGCACTAGCTGGGGATGCCAAGAATTGAATCTGGGGCTTCCTGCATGCAACGCATGTGCTGTGCCACACTGAGCTATTCACCAACCCAAATGCCTCCATATGGAATAGGTTCTGAGGGAGGCTTGGAGGATGTCAACAAGGGAGAGGGCCTTCTTGGTGGTGACCCTGATTGTGGAATGATCTCCTCGGTGAAGTCTGCCTGGCACCAACATTGCCATCTTTTTGGCACCAGGTTAAGACTTTCCTACACTCCCAGGCATGTGATAACATATGATGAGGCTTTTTAATGTTCATTTTTAATTGGGTCCTTGTAGTTTTATTGTTAATTGTTTTTAACCATTTCAAATTTTTGTATGTTAAAAGTTTTATATTATGTTTTATCATGTGAACTGCCCAGAGAGCTTTGGCTACTGGGCAATATAGACATGTAATGAATGTATGAATGATACGAACTATGGGCAAATCAATCCCCAAAACATCTTATATTTTCTTGATGGCAGCTCTCATCATCATCATCATCATCATCATCATCATCATCATCATGGGCCACTTATTTTCAGGGGCTTTTGACTCACCCAACTGCATATTTTGTTTTGGGGTTTTTTTTGCTTTAAAAAAAAAAAATCCTTCATAAGAAGCCCTATCAAAAAAGCCTTTTGAAATCCTAAGTAAATTATGGTCACAAGATTCACTTCAGCCATTTCTTTTTAGTCTTTGTGCCAGCAAGACAAAGTTACAATTCACTCTTACAGAAGCTGTGTCATTAGGATCTCTCCACATCATGCTTATCTTAATATGCAATCAGCGCCTGAAATATTTTCCATTGGATGCTTGATCTTCTCCAGCTAAAGATGACTGAGGAGCAAAACCTTTCTCTGCTGCTGTGCAGAGACTCATGCCATTAAATCGTTGAAATTCAAAAGCTTGTGACTGCATGTGGTTGAACTCACCAGCCCAGATGTAAGAAATCAACTATAAGGCTGTAAGTACGGAAGTCAGTGAAATTACCTGTATGCAGTGAGGCCATCAGGACAGATGTTGGGGTAGAGGTCCAGTGTCCCACTTGGCACAATGAGCAGGAGACCCACCCACCCCAAATGCAGCAGAGCTGGCTTACCACATGTTGAAGCAAGTAAAGGGATGCACATTATTATGGAAAGAGCTTCCCCACTGCCCCGGATCATACCATTCAGTCCAGAATCAAAAATTACCTTACTGCACCACTCTATGGTTGCAGGAAAGTTGGACCTGAGCAGTCTGATCCAAAAATGTAAGGAAGGTGAACAAGTTGGGTTTTTAAGGCAATGTCCCATTCATCTTTTCTAATTGCCCTTTTAGCTATTGTTTTTAGCAGGCTACAGAGGTGGATAATTTGGCTAAAATTTGTGTGTGGGGAGAACCAGGGGATGAGGTTTCTGGATTTCATCAATGGCTCCCTACTTTCCCCCCTCCCCATAATTTGAGCACTGCCTGTGTTAAAGATCAGTGCATTTGGAGTACGACAGACTATTTACCATACATCAGAAGTATACAATAAAAAAAATATATGTACATATTATATATATATATATATATATATATATACACACACACACACACACACACACACACACACACCTTAGCCTTATGGTGGCCAGGCGTCCTCTTTTGCAGAGGGCAATCCTCTATTTGAAGGGCTGTCAGAGAACAGTCCTCTATTTGAAGGTGTTCCCTATTTGAAGAGGTGTCCAGTCCTAGTTTAAAGATACAGAACCATGAGAATGGAGAGCAGAGGCCTTGAAGTTGCCCAACAGCAGTTAGCAACTGGACAGCAAACTGAGCAGGCACACGGGTCAACTGGATACAATCCTCACACACACACTCTGGTGAGATGCATTTCATATAGTTTAGTTCAAAATTTGCATTTCTACGTATAAATTAGCACAGGGGTGGGCAACATGTGGCCCATGGGTCTCATGCAGCCCCCCTGCAGGGTTTCTGTGGCCTGCACAGGGTCCCCTGCCGCCACACTGCTGAATGCCCAGCAATTCTGCTGGCAAACAACCTGCACATTCTTGTTGTGTCCCGTTTCCCAGCAGAACCACCATTTCTGCCGAGAAACGGGGCACGCAAGGATCACACACCCTTTCTCTGTGCAGAATTGCATTCCCCTCAGCCCAAAAAACAGCAGGCTGGTTGGGGAAACAAGACCATGCGTCCCACACACCTTGTTTCCCAGCAGAATCGCTAAGACTCCAGCTGCGTGGCCACTTCTGCCGGCGGCAGGGAGCAGCCCATGGTGGGTTTGCAGAGGGGGTCATGCAGCCCCGCAATCCACCAAAGCTGCCCACCCTTGAATTAGCATATTTTAGGCAATTCTGTGTCCTCCTTTTCTTCTCTTTTTTGGTAATGCATAAGTGTCTGCCCTACTTTGCCTTAACTAAAATGGCTGGACAGTAACTCAGGAACACAGAAATAGAAGCTGCCTTATACCATCTCAGTTTCAGGTTCTGAAAAGAAGAAATCAGTCAATTGTACAGAGGTTTTTTCCCTTTCATGCTGGAGAAAACTGCCCACTCCCACCACCTGTCCAGCCTGTGTCATGTCTTCCACAGCATAATTTTTCTGGGTTCATATTCTCCAGACCAAATTCAGTCACTATTCTTGGTTCAGACAGTTCTTTTTACTTTGAAGTGTGTGGGGTTGTTTTTTTTTACATTTGGCAAGGGTCAGGTCACTCTCCCCACTGCTTTCTCCTTTGGCTCCTGTATTCAGTCAAATAACTTGGGGTTTGTCCATGCCTGGCACTATGAATCAAGCTTCTCTCCTCACCCCCGCCTCCCCCACTTTGCAGTTGCTGCTTTTCATGGTGCTCCTTGGTCTTTCGTTCATTTATCTTCTCTGACACACCAAAAGAAATTGGGAGGCAAGGGAGATTCTTTGTATTTGAAGCTAAATTGATTGCACATTATGTTTGGGCACGATCTGGCAACGGGAAGCAACGCTGATATATCACAAATATTTCCAGCTCTGTTGTTTTGAGCATCAGTCAAGGCAAAAATCAACTTGTCTCCACATCATCTCACTTGTCAACAAGGTCCCATTTTATAATCTTCCCAATGTTTTAACTTCTGGAAGACAGTCTCTAAAGATCGCACCGTGGTTACCTGAAAGGACCACATTCCCCAACTCCCTATATACTAGTCCCTTTTGTAGTGACGCCATTGCAGAACCCATCAAGCATATGAGCAGGGTTGGCCCAAGCCATTTTGCTGCCTGAGGCAAAAGCAAGATGGCACCCTGGACAAGACCGAGAGCGGTAGGCTAGCATACAGGGCACGGGGCAGGGCATGTGGCATATACAGCTCAGTCCTCCAACAACTCGCTGCCACTCCCCCCGTCTGCTGCCTGAGGCAGCCACTTCACTCTGCCTAATGGTAGGGCCAGCCCTCCATATGAGACCACCCTCGAGTGGTTCCACTCATTAGGCTGGTTTGCATGTAATGTCAGCCCACTGCTGTTGTTTTTAACTGTGGGTCATTGTGAATGTGGCAGTGTGCTGGTGCCCCCTCCCCAATTGCTCCTGGAATTGTGGGAAATCGCAGGCAGGAGGAAGAGGAGACAGAGGTGAGTGCAGCGTAAGGCGGGCAAGGAAATTGCGGGCAGACAGGTGAGGGGAGGAGGAGAGTGTGGCATTGGGAGGGAAGGAAACCATGGGTGGATGGGGGAGGAGAGGAAAAGAGCAGAGGTAGCAGGGGAAGGGAAATCACGCGCAGGAGGGAGAGGAGGCAGAAGTGAGCATGGCAGCTGGGGTGGAGGAAGGAGATTGTGGGGAAATGTGCCCACAGGCCAGAGAAAAAACAACAAATGTGCCCACAGGCCAGAGAAGGTTGGCAAGGGCAACCCTCTGTTAAACAAACCAGAAGGTCTGTGGGTTGTTTAGCTGCTCTCGCTGAATTCAATGGATCTACTGTAAGTATGACTAAGTCTGGATCCAACCCACTGATGTCAGTTGGGTTAGATTTATTCTTTTTCAGTTATTATTTTAAGGAAGCCAAATTCCTGCCAGTGCCCAAAAAGAATGTAGATCGCCCAGGTAGGTCCATTGATAATTCACACAGATTTCCTAGCATGCCACAATAAAATTACTTCTGCTACCCTTAACTTTATATCATCCGTTTTTCAAATGTTCAAGAAAGTCTCACTTTTTGACAGCAAAATATGATTTGTATATCTGCCTGAAGGTGAGCTGGTGTGTGCCTTTTGTAGGAGGAGGTGGAGTGTTCTCCTGTTTTATCTTCTATAAAAGTTTCTAAACAGTGGGAGATGCTGTGAAATAATCAGAGAGTTGCTTACAGAATGCATTCTGGCAAAGGAGCAGCATGTAAATGTTAGCAGAAGTGTCTGAATAAAACAGACTGAATCCAGAAAGTGAAGGAAGGACTTGACCAACTTTACTGTGTCATAAACAGATAGTCCCCTAGCTAAACAGCCAGAAATGCAAAACAAATTAGGTCAAGCTTCTACCAGAATGATACCACCACTACTACTACTAAAGAACATAGTGAACATGCTAGTCTTTTTATATGCAAGAAACCCAGCATAAGAAGGAAACTTATTTGGCTCTACCTGGCTGCTAAGTAACATCCCCTTCCACCCACCACCCACCCCTGGGACACCTGTATGAACCAAAGGCTCTCTGATACACCCAGAGCTGTTATTTAGCTCTGCACCTGGAGTGACCCTTACTTTTAAATTGTACCTACTAACTGCTTTAAAGCTCCAAGAACAAGTTAACCTTTAGCCAGGACCAGTGCAAGGCAGTTTGGTGCCCTAGGCAAGATCAGATATTTAGCACACACACACCCTTCCCACTTGAGAGCGCTGTATTTTTTTTTCAAGGCGTTTCTGGCGCCCTCTTTAGCCCTGCGCCCTAGGCAGCTGCCTAGTTGGCCTAATGGTAGCACCGGCCCTGCCTTTAGCTTGCGCCTTTCTTCTTCTTCCTTCTTTTTTTTTTTGGTGTGATTTACTGCTGTTCCAGCAATAAATACTTCATAGATTTCATAGATCATAGAGTTGGAAGGAGCCTTCAAGGCTATCGAGTCCAACCCCCTGCTCAATGCAGGAAACTAGAGCAGGAGTCTCCCATCCAAGTAATAACCAGGCCTGACCCTGCTTAGCTTTCCACACTCAGACAAGCTGAGCCAGCGTGAGCCACAGGCTTGAACCTTTTTGCCTAGTGCAAAGGAAGCATCTGCACCTTGCTGAGTGGGTGGAGCTGAAAAGTAGTTAGCCTGAGCAAATAATTAATTGTGTGAGCCACACTTAGGGTAGGTTTGCTTCATCTGGCTTACTTACCTTCTGCATGTACGTATATGCCTAAGTAGTAAAGGGCTTTTTTGACCATACACAGCATTGGTTCCTGGAGAAATGCACTGGGACATAAACTGGAAAGGCAGGACTAGAAAGAAAGAAAAAGAGAGAAGCAACGTGACTGACAATAAATTAGATTATTTACTAAGGAATAGGGTGCAAAAACACTTTTAAAAAGTGCTATTGTACATATGGATTAATTATCTGCCTTTTAACCAATTACTTGATCAATGCACTGTTTAATTTTAAATAACTCATACAGTTGCTTAACTCACTTGTGTGCTGATGCTTCATTGCAAGCCTGCCTCCTTATATAGCTCTAGCTAGCTTGGCCCATTGGCCCAACTGTTTCTGCAACCAATATGATTAGAGGGTCTTGTCTGAAAAGCAAGGTTTTCAGACAAGGTTGTGCCCAGTAGCTGTGGGTTGTGGCTCAGCTACTGGGCAGCACTAGCTTCCAGTGAGTGGGGATGTAGGACAATTTAGCCCCCTGGGAGTGGAGATTTCCTATTTAGGGGAGAGACAATGGTCAGTGGGTCTTTGATTTTTAATTTTTTATTGAAAGTAGAAGAAAGCACAAACACTACACACACACACACACAACAAAATTAAACTAAAATGGACTTCTGATTTTCTCCACAACGAGTATAAGTAACAATAATTTTTCTTACTCTATAATTACAAAGAAATTTCTCTTTTTTCCATTGTACCAAAATTTTTCTTCTTGTTCATCACATCCACAAAAAACACAAATCATTTTTAATTTCTACAAAAAGGCTATTAGAGGTTTCCATTGAACCCTAAACATAGATATTAACTACAGGCAGTCCCCGAGTTAAGGACGTCTGACTTACAGACACAACCCATACTTAGGAACGGGCTTCTGGGTTCCCTGGCGCTACGTCATTTACGTAGAGTACATAGCATAGTATACTACGTAATTTGTGTAATTTATGCAATTTGCGTAAATGCCAATTTTAACGTATAGAACGCTATGCTGTTCCGACTTACATACAAATTCAACTTAAAGACATTCTTAAGAACGGAACTCGTTTGTAACCTGGGCACTGTCTGTATTAAAGTCAGTGAGTCTTTGGAGGGAACAGCAGACAATAGTCAATGGGTTATTGGAGGGAACAACAGGCAAGAGTAGGTGATCCAGGAAGGGATGTGGTTTGGAAGGGCTAAGATACTTCTTGTGTGTTTTTTAAAAACTAAATTATTTTAAATAAATTATTTCTAAATGTTCTATCTATCTATCTATTTATTTATTTATTATATTTATACCCCACCTTTTTTCCTGCAAGGAACCCAAGGCAGCTTACATAATCCTCATCCTCTCCATTTTATCCTCACAACAACCCTGTGAGGTAGGTTACGCTGAGAGTCAGTGACTGGCCCAAAGTCACCCAGTGAGTTTCATGGCCGAGCAGGGACTAGTACCCGGATCTCCTGAGTCCCAGTCCAACACTCTCACCGCTACGCCACATTTCTATATCTATAAATTAGCATATGCAAATATGATTTTAAATTTATGTCCTCTTTTTTGTTAATGTATTTCCTTATTTTATTTTGGCAATGCTAAGTGGCCATCCTAAGAACCTCACACAAGATAAAACACAATCTATGAGGAGTTGAATTCAGGATCTGCCTTCCACAAGAGGAAGAGATCTGCTCGCGGAAGGCTCTTCTGCTTGATTTTTGGAGAGCCCACCCCACCCACAGCTCACCCCATTCAGCAGGGTCCCCTAGTCCTAACTCTCAGTGTGGCATTTGCATGGGGCTGGAGGGGATGCTGTGCAAAGGGGACAGGGGAGTCTACTTACGCCAGTGCAGTTGATCCAGCATAAATCTGGATCCACCCACAGGACATTTTCCAGCACAAGCCTCGCTGTCCAGAAGCTTAAGGCCATGATGTAAAAGTAAGTCCCCAATTTTTGAGGATTTAATGAGAAACATGAAATCATTAACTTGTGTTAAACTATTTTTGTGGAAATTCATTTTGAAGATTTAAGAGGTAGATTTATGGAATCACGATTACAAACAAAATATACCCCAAAACTGTGTACAGCCTTGGTTTCATGGCTACTTTGACAGAGTAGATTTAATATGGAACTGGTACACTGCAAGGAAATGAATACCTACTCATTTTACATCCATTCTGTCTTTTGAAAATGAGCTAACGGACACCGTGTATCCTGTGGCCACTCTCATTTTCCAATTTTGAAATTTCTGTAGAGGGCAGACTAGATTTAACCAGGAGAGCAAATATGAACCGTTAACCGTCAGCTCTTCAGATATAAACCCAAAGCTGGCAATTTGGGGGTTTGAAATTGTAAACTACATGTATGTTTCTCATTTCAGCAAGCTGGAATAAATGGCTATTTTTCAAAGAGGCAGTTGGGAAGAAGAAAATGTAACTGGACCTTTGAACTTTCAGTAAATACAGTGAGGCTTTGGAAAGCTGAGTGGATAAAGATTTTTTGCCTACAGAGTTTCTGAAAAGCCCTTTAGGGCAGAATCCTATGCATGTTTAGACAGAAAGAAGTCCTACAACTCCCAGCATTCACCAGCATAGTTGGTTGGTGAATACTGGGAGTTGTAGGACTTTTTTCTGTCTAAACATGCATAGGATTGCAACCTTACTAGCTGTGATGTTAAAGCTGAAAAGGTAATAAGAAATATTTTGCTAGTGTGTGAAGCAGTGGCCATGATGGATCCTCTTTGCAAACATTTGTAAGAAACTTCACTGCTGTGAATTCCCCATGATGACGTTCATTTCCAGATCAGCTCAATTATTGCAGATGTTCAGTGTCTGAATGAAGCACATCCAAGTGCTGGCCCCTCATTTTGCACTCCCTGCAAGGTTTACTTTTCACAGACTTTTGCATTTTCTACTCATCCACAGTGGCCACCCTTTGGGGGCGACTGTCAAAGGTCAAGTGTAACGTATGAGATTTAGAGCCACTCTGGTACACACTACAGTGCAGTTGCAGTTCCCCACACCTTCAGGGGAAACTGGACATGACCTTATTAAATGCATCTTTGAATCTAACCTGCAGAGTTGTTGTTGTTGTTGTTAATGTAGATTGCATCAACTGGGGAGGAGATAATTATCAAGATTAGAGCAAGGACAGAGAAGGAATTTAACTTTTCTTCTCTGCTGTGGTCCTAAAGAAAGTCCCTCCTCCAAAACTGGTGTTTGATTTTGGGGGTGGGGATGGGGGGGGATTTCTTTCCAATGCAAATCCTCAGGACCCTAGCAGGGCAGGAAATGGTTAAATTCCCTCTCCATGCTTGCTTTGATCCTGATAATTATTAACCCCCCTGCCCCAGCAGTTGATGCAATTTGCATTTTCGAGAAGTTGTACATTAAATGCAAAGACACATGGACAGTGCAATGTTTAGTCAGATTCAATGGGGGGGCTACTCAAGGTAAGTATGCAGAGGATTGTATGCACTGGAGGCCGGTGGCGCCAATGTCAGTGGGGCAGAGCATCCGCTCCGGGCTGTAGTCTGAACTTTTATGGTGCTGTCCATGGTGCTGAACCCATTTTGGGCTAGGGTTCAGCACCATGGAGAGCTCCTTTAAAGTTCAGACTAAATCCCAGAATGGAGAGACCACCCCACTGACGTTGGAGACACCAGCCTCCACTGGTCATACATCTTGGGTCCATGTTGGCTATGGTTTTATTTCTACTCTACTTTGGAAGGAACAAATAGCAGTGCCGTATTGGAGAGGCAGGAAGGAGTGTGGGCTTGCTATACAGGCAGTCTCCAGGTTATGAACCAGTTCCGTTCTTAAGAATGTCTTTAAGTCGAATTTGTATGTAAGTCGGAACAGCATAGCATTCTATACGTTAAAATCGGCATTTACGCAAATTGTGTAAATTACTCAAATATTGCGTAGTATACTACGCTATGTACTCTAAACGATGTAGCGCTAGGGAACCCAGAAGTCCATTCTTAAGTAGGGGTTGTCTGTAAATCAGACGTCCTTAACTCGGGGACTGCCTGTATCTAAGCCCTGGGACCTGCTGCTTCTGCCATGGTGCACCACAAACGTCCACCCCTGTTCCTCATGTTGCACCTGTCCCACAGTTGTGCCCGCATGTTTGAGATTGCATTTGTTTATCCCCCAAAACATCAAAGTCTAACTCACTGTTACCGAGAGATTCTCCATGTACAACTGCATTGATTTATTTATTATATTTATACCCCGCCTTTTTTCCTGCAAGGAACCCAAGGCGGCTTACATTATCCTCCTCCTCCTCTCCATTTTATCCTCACAACAACCCTGTGAGGTAGGTTAGGCTGAGAGTCAGTGACTGGCCCAAAGTCACCCAGTGAGTTTCATGGCTGAGTGGGGACTAGAACCCGGATCTCCGGAGTCCTAGTCCAACACCCTAACCACTACGCTACACAGTTACACTGTAACTGTCTTTTTTTTTTCATGCAGTGAAACATGATATCCGGGTAGTGCCCCCATCTCCAGTGAGAGAACACCACTCGCATCACCTCTGCAATCCTTAATCCACTCTTCCTGCTGGTCTCCCAAGTGCCTTGCAGGTTGGATTAGGGATCATGCTGGGTCCAGGCTTCAGCCTGGTGGGCACTTCAAGTATCCCACTTGAAGCATGGGCTTCCACACCTTGCTGGCTGCTAGCCATGTCCAGCTGCACAATTCTTCATGTCAGTCCAATCTCTAGTCTAAAGCAGGGCTCTCCAACCTTGGGTCCCCAGATGTTGCTGGACTACAGCTCCCAGAATCCCTTGCCATTAGCCATGCTGGCTGGGTATGCTGGGAGCTGTAGGCCAGCAACATCTGGGGACCCAAGGTTGGAGAGCCCTGCTCTAAAGATTCCCATTCTTTCTAATTTTTGCTCAGGAGGTTCATTCCTGGCCTTATCCTGCATACACTTTGATGCAGATCTTCTTGCATGCATGGGAAATGGTGGGTGAAGCGGTGCTAGAATATTTAGATGGAGAGGTGGGTAATAAATAAATTATTATTATTATTATTATTATTATTATTATTATTATTATTATTATTAACCCATATTTGGGGGGTAATGAACAATGTTAGCAGCTTGCATGGGGTTTTCCCAGATGGCCATGCCCCCTTCCCCCAACTGCCAATCATGTGGTGGTTTCCCAGCTTTTCCATGTTTCCCCCCATTCTAAAAGATTGAAATGGCTCTCCTAAGATTTCGTTACTGGCAGTAAGAGCTTTAAGCTAAAATATGCTGATTGGGGGGGGTGGATTTGCCCCTGCCCCTTTTGCCTTTGATCCCGCCCACCACTGGAATGCATCCTCCAAGAGTTTCTCCGAAATTGAATTTGGTCCTGGGGCTGAAAGAGGTTCCCGACCCAAGCCTGTAGCCCAATGCTGTAATAAGTCCCTGCCTGCCTCCCCCTTAATTGCTTGCACCATTCTTTGTCACAAATGGCCAGACTTTTTCCTCCTGCTGCTTCTGTGCCAGTGGACACATTTACAGGGCCGTCCCAAGACATTTAGCTGCCTGAGAAGGACAAGATACACACACACACACGCACACACTGTGGGACCTTCCCTTTGTCTGGAGGAGCTTTAGCTTCAGACACTGAGTCTATCTCAGAAGGAGAAACTCTAGAGTCCGGACTCGCTATGGGAGACCAGAGGCCCGAGTGTTCAGCTCTGCCAGGCCTCCCACTCCATAGCGAACGGGGAGGGGGTGAGGCGCTAGAGACTGATACGGCCAATTCTCCACAGCTGGAAACAGGGCAGCAGGACGCGGTCTCTGCTGGAGAGGGTGTTTGGGGGGTGTCTCCTTCGGCCCGCTGTCAGCAGAAGAGGGCAGGGCAGAAACGCCCAGCCAGGTGTAGTAACTGCTTGGGGGGCAGGTTTCCCTGTCAGGATCCAATGTCAGATACTGATCCTTAGCAGCCACTCCTCTGTATTTAACCTGTAGGGGACAATGCGCTGACAACCTGGAAAACCACCCGTTGTGTTGGGAACTCTGAACTTGGTGGGGTTTCCTTGGGAAGCTCCCCTTTTAGGGCTTGCCTACTTGCCTTCTGCTCAGGATTTTCCTGACAGGACTTTGTCACAATCTGGTTTTGGGGATCTTTATTGCTTCTGTGAAAGGTGATAGCCAATTACTGGAATTACTGCAATAAAAGCTTTGGTCTGGAGCTGTGCTTTGATTTCGGGAGGACAGGACAGGACACACACACACACCCTGCCACTTACTGGCAATTAAACTGTACTTCAACACTGCTGATAGGATAGTGTCCACCACCACAACTGCAGGCAAGCTTAGGGGGACATAAGAGAGGCCATGTAGCACTACCCTCCCAAACCTTCTGGCTGCTTCCTACCACCTGAGGCAACACCTTACTCTGCCTAATGGAAGGGCCGGCCCTTCAAATATGCCCTTCTGTTGGGTGGAACGTCAGAACTACCTGGGTGTTCCATAACCCAGTGGCTCTTAAAATGTAGACATAGGGACTGTCAGTGGTCCCTGCAGTCCACGAGAAAAATTATGGATGAAGATATTGGAGAGCCAGGGTTCTCTTCTTTGGAAACCATCAACCTTCTATCAGCCATCTTTCAAATGACAAGAGATCCATCTCAGACTGAACAGCGTTCTCAGGTTCACCCGTGAAAATGTCCTTTAGGAGTGCTGAGAAAGGATGTGACCTTTTCTCATTTCAGTGCCTCGGTTCCCTTCATTGTTGAAAAGGGTACATTTCAAGGAAGATGGTGAGATGCCCTTTCCTATCATCCACAGGCAATTAAAAAAAATCCCCTGGCACCTGTCAGACAAATAATTGTAGTTGCATGTCCCACCCTGGCACCACCTTTTATCTGGGAACTTCTAAGTGGTTTAAAATTCTAGCCAGAAGTGGAGGGTTTATCTTCAAAGTGACCTGATTTGAAGTGGGTAATTCAATTTGTACCAACATAATAATTTCCCTCTAGTCTTCATTTAGAAAGGCTGTGTTTTGTTTTTTTTTAATCAAGATTCGGTGCTAAGGGAAAGCAAATGATGTGCTTAGAATAAATTATGTAAACGATGGACTTGGAATAAAAGTCCTACTTTCATAATCATTCTCCCTATTTCTGATATTCAGGCTGTGAGTGTCATTGTTTATGGAGCCAAAACTACACCACGCACGCACAAGAGGGGGCTATCAACAAACCCAGAGGAACCTCAAGGCTTGCCAGAGAAAAGCAAAACAAAACCAGAAAACAAAAAAAACCCGAAGGGGAGGGAGAACCCCAAAACAGCCCAGTGAGGACCAACTGTACTCAATGGCCCCACAGAATGTGCAGGAATGAAGACACCAGGCATGATGACCCACCTCCTTGTTGCCAAAGAGACTGGATGGGTGGAAGCGCCCTCCCCTGGTCTCTGCAAAGGCCAGTGCTTACTCAGGTAAACAATTAAAGGCCGAGAGGTGCCATGTCCCCTACCCAAAGATTTTTCTTCTCAATAAGCCAAGACCCAGGGAAATAGGAGGGAGCACTTGAGATGTCTATAGGAAGAGGTCTGCCCAACCCTCTGTTGCAGAGGGGGATAAAGAGGCTTTTGCTTGCTTCTCTTCGTTAGTGGGAGTCAATGCGGGGAGCCATTGTTGCTGGCTTTTCAGCCCTGTCTCAGTTCAAATTATGCCCTGCCCTTAAATGTTAGATGCCAACTAAGGCTGTATACCAGCCCAGGCCACTTCCAAGTTTTGAGGGCCCATGGGCAGGACACCTTCAATGGTCCCCCTTCTTCAGTAGGTCTCCCTTCTCACTGCCATTGTCACAGTTAACGAGCAGGTTGCCATGGTGAAGGGGAGGAGCAACTCCAGGGGGCTCTTGTCAGTGGGCCCTGCTGGCATGTGGACCCGTGGTGGGTGCCCTATCATGCCTACCTGATACCAGCCTTCCTCAACCTGGTGTGCTCCAGATGTGTTGAACTGCAACTCCCCTGTGTTGGACTGCAACCTCCCAGTAAGCATGGCCAATGGTCAGGGAATATAGGTGCTGTAGTTGAAAATATCTGGAGGACACCAGGCTGCAGAAGGCTGCTCTAGACCAACATTAATTCAGGCTAGGCCAGATATCAAGCTGGAATAACCTCTATGCATGTTTACTGAAGTCACGTGAGAAGCCTCCTTTAGCTTCCCGACAAGAAGCTGCAGCATGAGAGGAAGCACCTCTGTGTTCATGGTAAGGACTGTGGATAGTATTGGTGGCTGGACCAACACTCTAGCACCCACAATCCTGACAACAAAAATGGCGAGAGTTGGCGAGGTGCACCAAAGTCATAGATTCATAGATCATAGAGTTGGAAGGGTCCTACAAGGTCATCGAGTCCAACCCCCTGCTCAATGCAGGAAACTAGAGGAGGGGTCTCCCATCCAAGTAATAACTAGTCCTGACCTGCTTAGCTTTCCACGCTCCTCCAGGACAATACATTAATGGTACACCAGGAGGACCTTGAAGATACAAGGTCCTCCTTGTATATATTTGCCCTGTGTTCTTCTCCTTTCTTTTCTGAATCACCAACAATTGCCCTGACTCATCATTCTCTTTTCCCTGTCCCATCATTCTCCTTCCCCACTTCAAGCCCATTCACTTCCCCTAGCATGACTTTTCTTTTCTGTTCTGGGAGGCTGTAATCTGCAAGCAGGGCTTGCTGAAGCCATCAGGAGAGAGACAGTAGCACACACACCAACATCCAATACTCCACCACCACACTGTACAAGAAAGGAGCAAAACTAGACCTGGAGAGCCAAGTTGACCCTTGTTCACCCTACAGTAGCTGCCAGGATGATGGGTTGCAGGCCAGGAATGGGCCGTGTAACCTGTCTTCCATCATATGTGTCAATAAGCAGGGAGTCAATGTGCCACTATGTACTCTATGTACAGACTCACAATGCCATCCTAGTTCCATGATCATATCCTACAGAAGCCAGGAAGTATCTTTTATATATTTGACCAGACAGACAAACTGCTCAAGGCTAGGCATGGTCAGGCACCTTGGGAAATTTGTATCATGTTTTGAATGCAGAGAAGAGTCAGGTAAACTTGACAACCTCACAGAGCTAGCACAGTGGGATTAAATTTAATAGTGCAAAGCTCATGTGTTGGGGGATAATAAATGTAATTGCTATTGGCAGCAGATTTATCAGCTGGAAATGATGGGGAAGGGAAGAAAGAAACCTATTAGCATCAACATAATGCAGCTGCAAAGAAGATGAATGGAATGTATGGCCCATGGAGTATATGCCCTGCAGAGAGAGGGCTTTTTCAATGGAGATCTTGCAACATGAAAAACGTCAACCATCATGGAAAAGACTGATGGCCTGGTAGCCCACTTTTCTTTTTTTTTTACTCTGTGGGTGGAGGTGATTGGCTATTTTAGTTGGTCAAGCCAGTGCCGGCTCCTGGTTTGGAGAGCCCATGAGCAAGACACTCTCAATCGGCTGCTTCCCTCAGTGAGTCCACCACTGTCAAGTCAGCAAGCAAGCAAGTAGGCAGTGGCATCTACTCCTACTCCTCACCACCACCACTGTCTTGGCCAGAGAGATGGTCAGGTAAACAAGCAGTTTACAATGGTGAAAAGGACGAGCCACCCCAGAGGGCTGTTGTCATTGGGCCCCTGCTGGGATGTGGGTCCTCAACAGGAGCCCAACCATGCCTAGCCTTGATGCCAGCCCTGCATCGAGCAGTTTCTCTTTCTGATCAAATATATAACAGATACTTCCTGGCTTCTGTAGAGTATGATCAAGGAACTACTCTTATGGTTCTTGACGCTCATGGTTCTTGACATATGATGGCAGACAGAGATTTGCACAAAGTCTGCATAAGCTAAAACAGGGGTAGTCAATCTTTGAGGTCTGTGGGCACATTTGGAAATTTGAGACCATGTCCTGAGCACAACCATAAAATGGCTGCCATGTGTGGACATGGCTAGTCACAAAGGACAAGTAAGGCTGAGTTCAAGGCAGAGGTGGGAGGGGTAGGGTACCTTGGCGACACCAAGAAAAGTGTCCAGGGTGCACTGGTGCCCTCAGGCACCACATGGCCTATTCTTGGTACTCTTGACTGTCAGTCAGTGGCCCTCCATGGTCTCAGGCAGAGGTCTTTCACATCACCGGCAACCTGATCCTTTCAGCTGAAGATGCCAGAGGCTGAACCAGTGATCTTCGGCCTGCAAAGGCCATATCTACTCTCCCACTGAGACACGATCCCTCCCCTAAAAGTCAGGGCTGCCCTGCGGAAGTGCCTGAACATAGCAACGGCAGCTGCTCCTGCGGTGTGGTCTGCAGCTCCATCTGCTCCACTCATTTTTCTTTCCTCCGCTGTATCCTGGCCTCTTCCTGCATGAGGAATTGGTAGATACGAGCCTGCACCACCGCATCAAACTTTGCCTGACCCTGTTTACTTATGTTCGTGTCAGCTGGGTTGTGGCTGTGTGAATCCAGTTGGAGCTTGCCAAACTTCTCACTGGTTCTTGAGAAGAATGGTTTGTCTTCTCTTCAGACTTTTCATCTCACATAAACAGACATGGTATTAATATCTGGCTCTCCAAAGTATTGATAGTTCGAGCCTTAAGCATGGGCTACCCTACCTATTCAAGACTAGTAACTAGACAGTGGAATAAAGACACTTAAAGAACTAAAACTCAACCAGCCAATGTCTCATCAAACACCTTCCCACCTCTCTCTCTCTCTCTCTCTCTCTCTCTCTCTCTTTCTCTCTCATTTATCATTATATACAGGATATTTACACAATGAACACAAGCAGGTTCAAAGAGTGTTCAAATGTGCAAGATATTAGGGGCATCTGGGTGACAGAACATGCTGTCTTGAAAGAGAATGTGCAGAGACTAAGGCTGTGGTTGGTTTAGTCCTTAAGTATATCTAAACAATCAATCACCAACAGTTTATCTATTATTCTCACCGCCCAGGTCAATTTGGTTCGCTTGTGGTAGAGATTGCTCTTTGTTCTTTTCTTCATCCACATTCTAGGCAGGCTTGCACAGTGCCTTGGGTAGGGATGGGTGAGGAATTTGCTCCACAGAGGACTTTTTTCCCCGCAAGTTTACGCAGTTCATACCTTCTGAGAATTTCAGCGAGCCGAGACAGAGTTGTGTTCCAAAATCCACATTTTTGTGAGCTTTGCGATGCAGTTCGTCTTCTGAAAAATGCACACAGAAATGCACATGTTAGAGGATATGTATTTTTCTCAAAATACATATGTTTGAGAAAAGTGCACACACTTTTCTGGCTTCTGTAGAGTATGATCAAGCATTCCAGCCATAAAACATACACATGGAGAAAATTGGACAATCTTGGCAAGTCATGGGTCTGTCCATTCTCTGCCAGATCCTTCTGCCCCTACCGTTAGGTCTGTGTTGGCATATAAGAGTACCAAAAGCAGATGAAATGGGATTTCTCACAGCCTTCTTTAAAGGCAAATTGCATTGTGTACAGTGGATCCATGACGGGATCTCCCAGCTTTGTTTTTTTTTAAATAAAAAAACCCTTAAAGTATGGTAAGTGAAGAAGTGTATCGTCATGCCTTTCACCCCCTGCTGTTTTCCTGATCTAAGTCCTCCCTACTCCTAAGCTGCTGCTTGCTCTCCTAGGGGCAGGGTGGGGAATACAGGTGCCTCTATTTTTCCCCTAAGGGAGGCTAGCAACAGCACGACCATCCAGCCAAAAAATTCCCCAGTAGAGGAGTGATTTTTGTTTGGGAAAATGGCATGGAGAGAAGGGTTAAACACACACACAACCGGCCCTCCCCACAACCTAACGCTACTGCTCCAGTCTATAGCTTGATTGTTAGAGCCTCTGGCAGTAGTCCTTCAGCAAAAGCAAATAAATAAAGGAAGGAAGGCATGAATGAATAAATGAACAACAGCATAATCCTATACATGTCTCCTCAGAAGTAAGTCCCGTTGAGTTCAATGGGGCTTACTCCAAGGTAAGTGGGGATAATAAGATTTCAGCCTGAAGGGCTGTGCAAAACAGCTGTTACTTTTGGAAGCAAACACACTTCCAGTGAGAAGTTCTGGAACTTTGTTCCTGCCTGTTGAATTAACTCTTTGGGGCTGCTTTAACATACAACTTTTAAAAAAAAAATTCCAACAAGGGCAATAACCTCCAAGAAGGTGAAAATGTGTATATTATGAACATTTTGGACGTGCAGTCACTTCTCATGAGACCTTTTTTGCACTCCGTCTCCAGAGCTGCGGGTAACATGCAGGGCTGACGCCAGGTGTGAAGTGCTGTCGGGGGGGGCGCCAATGACATCATTGCCCCCCCAGGAGGGGTTATTGGTGGTGGGCTGCTGTAGCAATCTGTGGAGGGAGGCTGCGAGCCGCCCTCCACCTATTAATTGCGCAATACCCCATGGTAGCCTCACTCTAGGACACCGAGGCAGCAGGCAGATGGGAGGGCTAACACTACGCAGTCCTATAGAGATTTCCTCAGAACTGGGCCCTGAGCACCTGCCGAGGGCCCACATACCCCAGCAGGGGCCCACTGACAAGAGTTTGGCCTCAATTTATGCTTCCATAGTAATCGCAGGGGGAAGGACTATCGTACTGTAAACATCTGCTCCCCCACTCCCTAATTCTGTGCTTACTGGGGAGGAGACAGGGCTGGTGTCAAGGTTAGGCACCACAGACAAGAACTTCTAGAATTGCACTTCCTCTTCACCATGGCAACCTGCTTGTTCACCTGCCTCTCACTCTGGCCCAGATAATGGTGGTGGCGAGAAGGAGGAGCGGTAGATGTGAGAGCCAGTGTGGTGTAGTGGTGAGAGTGTTGGACTGGGACTCGGGAGATCCAGGTTCTAGCCCCCTCTCGGACATGAAACCCACTGGGTGACTTTGGGCCAGTCACTGACTCTCAGCCTAACCTACCTCTGTCAAGGTTCCGCTACTGCAGGGACCCCTTAACTTTCCCTTGGGAGATCTCTGCCTCTCCTCAAAGCCCCTCCCGTTCCAGGAGATCAAGTCCTTTTACAGCTTCCAATAGCATGGGTGTAAGCTGTAGACGTGGTGAATAAGTCACTCCAAACTTTCAGGGTAAACAACAGCACTTTACTTATAATATTAGGGTATTTACTTAATAGGGTGGTTATAATTCAAAACAAAAGCAAGTATGATAAAATAAAACAAACAAACAAACAATCCAATGTTCTCTAGTTTAACTTCAGACTACCTATCTCCTATGCAGCCAGCCAGCCAGCCAGTCTCTCTCTCTCTGCTTCTCTCTCTGCTCTTTCTGCTTCTGCAGTCAGGCTCCCACTGCTGCTAGCTGACCACACCCCACCATATATACAGCCTTCCCAGGACTGGAAGGTTATAACCATGTGCCCTTGCACAGGTGAACTAATTCTTAACTTCTATTGGGTAAACTAAAACTCTCAAACTCCCCCTCCCATCCAAGTGTTTGGGCCTTCAGGCTTCAACTAATCGAGGGAAGTGTTTGGGCCTTCAGGCTTCAGCAAACTCAAGCCTGAGTAGGCCTCAACCCCTCACATCTTCCCCCCCCCTTCTCCTCAAGTGGAACAATTTCCCTTTTACAGAAGAGAATTGTGAAACGTTAACCTACACAAAAGGCAACTGTTTTTTGGTTATTTCCTAGACAAAGCATCGGCTATCACATTCTCCTTCCCAGGCACATGTTCAATGTTCATTTGAAATTCCTGCAATTTCCAAGACCATCTCTGAAGCTTGGAGTTGGTATTTTGCATTGTTTGTATCCATTGCAAGGCATGATGATCAGTCCATAAAGTAAATTCTTGTCCAAAAACATAAGGCTTGAGCTTGTCCAGAGCCCACACTACTGCCAGACATTCCTTTTGGATCGTAGACAGGTTTCTCTCCCTGGGTAGAAGCTTCCTACTCAGGTAGGCTACTGGGTGTTTAACAGAGTCATAGTCTTGTAACAATACAGCACCTATGCCAGTCTCAGAGGCATCAGTAGCTACAATAAAGGTTTTTTCAAAGTCAGGTGCTCTTAACACAGGCTTTGAGCTTAAAATGTCCTTTAGTCTATCAAAAGCTCTCTGACATTCATCAGTCCACACAATTTTGTCAGGTTTACATTTCTTGGTTAAATCAGTCAAAGGTCCAGCAATTTCACCAAAAAGGGGAACAAATCTCCTGTAATACCCAGCAAATCCCAAGAATGACCTGACCTGTTTCTTGGTTGTAGGTATGTCCCAGGTTCTGATAGCTTCAACCTTGTCCCATAATGGTGTGATATGACCATTTCCAACCCTGTGCCCTAAGTATACTACTGGGACTTTCTGCACCTGTAAAACTACTCCACTCCTCTCATAGTGTGGCTTCATCATATTTACATGTACTACCCTGGGTCTTTTTTCAGATTTTTCTTTAACCACTACATAGGTTAAATCATCCATTTTCTCTCTGACTGTGTTGGGGCCTTCCCAAGCAGCCTTAAGCTTGTCTTTGCGCAGAGGAAGAAATATCATTACCTGATCCCCTACCTCAAATACTCTAGAGTGTGCCTTTTGATCATACCAGAACTTTTGCACCTCTTGGGCTTTGGTTACATTGGCTTGAACTAGTTTACAGAGTGTATCTAGGGTTTGTCTAAGTTTTAACACATAATCCACCACAGAGGTTTTGTTTTCTATGAGTTTACCTTCCCAGTTTTCCCTCAGGAGATCAAGAGGGCCTCTCACTCTTCTGCCATACAACAGCTCAAAAGGTGAGAATCCCGTTGATTCCTGTGGAACTTCCCTGTAGGCAAAAAGTAGGTGTTGCAGTTTGTCATCCCAGTCATTTGGGTGTGTGTTTACATAAGCTCTAATCATTCCTTTGAGTGTGGCGTTAAATCTTTCCACCATTCCATTGCATTGTGGGTGATAAGGAGTGGTTTTCAAGTGTTTTACCCCACAACACTTCCACAGTCATTCCATTATCTCGGAGAGGAAATTTGACCCACAATCTGTTAAGATTTCAGAGGGAAATCCAGTTCTGCAAAATATAGTTAGCAAAGCCTCAGCTACAGACAGAGCATCTATAGAGGCCAGTGCTACAGCTTCCGGGTATCTTGTGGCAAAATCCACCACTGTAAGGATGTACTTTTTTCCCTTGCGGGTGGGTTTAGTGAAAGGCCCTACAATATCCATGCCCACCCTGAAGAAAGCTTCTCCTATAATAGGCAGAGGCTGCAAAGGGGCTTTACTGTGATGCCCTGCCTTCCCCACACGCTGACAGGTTTCACAAGACCTGCAGTACTCTGCTACTTGCTTCGCAATTCCAGGCCAAAAGAAGTTTGCCATGAGCCTTTGTTTAGTCTTGTTTTTCCCCAAGTGCCCTGCGCATGGCACATCATGGGCTAGTTCTAGCAACCTTAGCCAGAATTGGTTAGGTACTACCAGTTGCTTTAGTGGTTCCCAGGTTAACTCTTGGGTTTTTGGTAACCACAGCCTATACAGCAATCCTTTCTCCCAAATAATCTGCTCCCTTCTTTCCTCAGAGAAGGGCTTCTCTTGAGGGAGAGCAACTCTTTTCAGAGGCTCCAAACTAGGATCACTGAGGACTCCCTGCTTGAATTCCTCTACTCCTCTTAAATCAGGAAAAGGGGTCTCTAGTGCCTTCTCCTCTACAGAACCACCTGCCTCGGTTGTTTCACTGGCTTTCAGGTCTACATGTTGCATGGAGGCTTGTTCTGTTGTTTCAGTTTGGGGAGGGTCTGGGGTTGGTTTTGGACCTTCCGGAATCACTGTGGGTTGTACCTCTAGTACCTTTTCTTTTACCCCATCAGCTTTTACCTGGTCCTGTCTTGAAAGTTCCTCCCTTTCCTTTTGCTTGCGGGTTACCACACATATTTGAGCTTCTGGTCCCATTATATCCCTTCCCACAATGATAGGGGCAAATTGGGTTGGAGGTTCCATCACCCCAACTTCATACAGACCCCTCCATCCCCTCCATTCTATGGATAACCTTGCTACTGGGACTTCAAAGGAGGGACCATTCACTCCCTGGATCTCAATACACATTCCTGGTACCAAATCCTCAGGTGTCACCAAATCTGCTCGGATCAGAGAAACATCAGCTCCAGAATCCAACATCGCCATAATGGTCTTATCCTTTACATAAACAGGTTCTTTAAACTGATTATTAACCTCTTCCCTGTTGGTGATCACAAATCCACAATTATAAGGTTTTTTTATGCTTGCTACAGCTTGTGGCTTGGTTTGTTCGGGTTTAGGACTACCTAGGTTAGCTGGTGTTATTGCTTGTAACTTGGGGCAGCTACTCTTGATGTGGCCTGTCTGACCACACGAATAACAGGCACGGTCTCTGGGGTGAGAAGGATCAAAAGGAGGTTTTTTGAACTCCTTTTTACTTGGGGCTTCCCATTTCCCCCCTTCTTCTCAGACTCAATCCTGGGGCCTAACCCTTCCCGGTTTTCAATCAGTTTGTCAGCCATTTTTGCAGCTTGGTTTACAGTTTCAGGATCTTTATCCTTAACCTTCCGTTTTATTTCTCTGGGCAACCGAAAATAAAACTGATCCAGGGCCATAAGCTCTAGCACCTTTTCCCTGTTGTCAGCTTTTGCTCCATCCACCCATTTTAATAGCAGGTTTTTTAATTTTGTTGCAAACTCTACCATAGATTTACCAGGTTGAGGTGTTAACCCTCTGAACTTTTTCCTAAAGTGCTCAGGGCCTAACCTGAACCTTTTAAACACAGTTTCTTTGAATTGAGCATAGGAAACAGCCTCCCCCTCTGGCATGCTATTATAAATCTCTGCCAGCTCCCCTTTGATTAAATTAGGCACAAACTTCATGTAATCACCCTCCTGCAATCCCCACTTCTGTGCTGCCCTTTCAAAAGTGGTCAGGAACACTTGTGGGTCTTCTTCTGGGGTGTATGCTGTGAAGTCCTTCGGGGTAACTCAGACAGGCTGCTCCTGTTTCAATTGCATCATCCTTTCCTCGTGTCTGCGTTGCTCTTCTCGGGCCTTTTCCTCGTGTCTGCGTTGTTCCTCTTGGGCTTGCAGTTGCTCTTTCTGGGCTTGCAGTTTCTCCTGGTGCAGCTTTTCCTCATGTCTGCGTTGTTCTTCCCGCAGCTTTTCCTCGTGTTTGCGTTGTTCTTCCTGCAGCTTTCCCTCATGTCTGCATTGTTCCTCTTGGGCTTGCAGTTGCTCTTTCTGGGCTTTAAGCTGTTCCTGCTGCAGAAGAAGCCACTTCCACTCCAACCGGGTCTCCTCTTCCTTCTGCTTTGCCACTGGCCGCAGTTCCTGTTCCCGGAGCTCCCATTCTTTTGTTTGGGGTCCTGCTACACTAGGGCTAGAGGGTGCAGCTCCTTCTATTGCCGCCTGGGAGATCAGCATAACTTTCAGTTCTTCCGCTGTTTTCTCCTCCCATGGCAAATTGTCCTTTTTACACTGCTCTATCAGGGCAGTTTTATTCATGGAGAGATACTGGCTCATCCTAATTGCCTCACTGGGTCCCTATTCTGCAGTCCTGAAGTTCAAACATACACTGCTTTTGCCAGCTCTATTAGTAAACAAACCCAATTTCTGTTTGGAGTGCTTAATCTCACCGTTCAGGATCGCTCCGCTGCCACCATCTGTCAAGGTTCCGCTACTGCAGGGACCCCTTAACTTTCCTTTAGGAGATCTCTGCCTCTCCTCAAAGCCCCTCCCGTTCCAGGAGATCAAGTCCTTTTACAGCTTCCAATAGCATGGGTGTAGGCTGTAGACGTGGTGAATAAGTCACTCCAAACTTTCAGGGTAAACAACAGCACTTTACTTATAATATTAGGGTATTTACTTAATAGAGTGGTTATAATTCAAAAGCAAGTATGATAAAATAAAACAAACAAACAAACAATCCAATGTTCTCTAGTTTAACTTCAGACTACCTATCTCCTATGCAGCCGGCCAGCCAGTCTCTCTCTCTCTGCTTTCTCTGCTCTCTCTGCTTCTGCAGTCAGGCTCCCACTGCTGCTAGCTGACCACACCCCACCATATATACAGCCTTCCCAGGACTGGAAGGTTATAACCATGTGACCTTGCACAGGTGAACTAATTCTTAACTTCTATTAGGTAAACTAAAACTCTCAAACTCCCCCTCCCATCCAAGTGTTTGGGCCTTCAGGCTTCAGCAAACTCAAGCCTGAGTAGGCCTCAATCCCTCACAACCTCACAGGGTTGTTGTGAGGGTAAAATGGAGAGGAGGAGGAGGAGGAGGAGGATTATGTAAGCCGCCTTGGATTCCTTGCAGGAAAAAAGGCGGGGTATAAATATAATAAATAAATAAATACATAAATAAAGATGCCGCGCAGCCTACTTGCTCACCGGCTTTCTGCTTGTCAAGCAAGCAGCAAGTGGTAGCCATCATGAGAAGGGGGAGGAGGAGCAAGAGCAGCTGGTAAGAGTGGCAGTGAGGAGATAGACTCACTGAGGGAGGGGTCCCATTGAGGGCGTCTTGCCCAAAGGCCCACAGAAACCTGGAGCCAGCGCAGCCTGCCCGGGTGCTTGGTCACCAGTAGCTGCCTGGAGATGTTCAGTGCTGATGTTCAGTGCCCTGGTAAAATGACTGGAATTTCATCATCCCTCTGACTTCAGCCCTTCCCACTCTGAAGGCCCGGGGCAAATATGAAAAGCAAATAAGACAGAGAGAGAGAGAGAGAGAGAGAGCAGGACAGAGTAAAATTAATCAAATTAAAATTCATTGTAATTTCTTATCTGTTTCTTCTTGACTTAACTCTGCGCCTCGACCAGAGGCGGTGTTAGGGAGTGGCTTGCTAGGGCTGGAGTCCCAAATCTTTCATTTGGAGCCCTGAATCTCTGGAAGGCCATCTGCCCCACCACCCTGCTGTCCATGGCATGGGCACTTGCTGAAAGAAAGGTACAGGGGCCCTGATGATTTCTGTTGCATCTGATCCTCTTAGATTAGCTGGCTTTTTGCCCACATGTGCTTCACCTCCTGCTGCCCGTCCCCCCAAAAAACTTTCTGCCTGAGGTTTTTTTTCTGAAATCAAATGTCCTGCTCTCCTCTGCCCATACATCCCTTTTTACAAATAGGGATGTATGGGCAGGGGAGACAGGCTCCTTTACATAGGAGACAGGCTCCTTTACAAACACACACACACACACAGAGAGACTTTAGAGCATATGTAAATTAGTATATGCAAATGTTTGCATTTTTTTCCCCTGTGGGCCTAAGCCCTGGAACTTCTCAGTACCTACCACCACCCCTGGCCTCAACCCAAAGACCAGGGACAAACAGGGAGGGCTTACAGTGCTTCTGAAATGTGCTCAGTGAGATTTTGATGAGTTTGCAGTGTGGGAGTGAGTTTCCCAATCAGCAGAGTTATAGACTGAACACTGAACCTGTTTAGGTGCCTGTGCCTGACCATTAGTCCACCTGACCAGCAATCCCCAACATGGCATCCCCCAGAGACATGCCATGGTAGCTGTGAAGCCTCCCACTCCCCTCGACTCTGGCTCCCCATAATTTTTGAACAAGGAAGCAGCCATCACACGATCTTGCAAGCTTTTGCATCGTGAGATCTTGCAAGATTTTGTGCCAGTCACGAGATTTTGTGAGAGTTGGCGCTAACTGAGAGATCTTGCAAGGTTTCACACACCAGTCGTGACTCATGAGATGTCGCAGCAACCATCAGGGGATCTCCTGCAGCCTTGACAACTGGAGGAGCTACGGGTAAAAGCTGGGAGGGCGAGAGCAACGTGCGAGAGAGCAGCTAGCTAGAGAGAGAGAAAACACTTGCGCATGTGTGTTTGGACACATCCACAGCAGCCATGTTGTAGTGGCGCCCAGGACACTCTTTTCAACATTTTAAATGTGCTCACATGGCTAAAAATTTTGGGGACCCCTGACCTATGTGAGCCCATTACTGTCCATGGCAGGGGCTCTCCATGTTTTCAGGCAGGGATCCTTCCCCCCCATCCTAAGTTCCTGGTAAGTGGAAAAGGCCAGGAATCAAACCTAGGACTCTCTGCATGCGAAGCCCATGTTCTACCACAGGGTTCTCGCCCCCTGCCCTGCTCGTTTGGAAGTAAAACCAAAATTCATTACTTTTAATAACTAGCCTCTTTCACCTTTAACAACCAGCCATCACATCACATCACATCACCATGTTTCATTTTCAGTAACCAGCCTAGTGTTTTAAGACCCTTTTTTTGTCTATTGATTGGAAAAGGAGACCTTAGGCATTTAAATTCATTTCTCAGATAATGTAATGGATGCTTCTGCCTCTAAGCCGAAGCACGGAGAGATGATGTCTGTGGAATCAATCATCCCCCATTGACAAGTCTGGTTAAATTATCAGGTTGTATGTAATTTTATTTGAGTGTAGGAAAATGAGTGTTACAGCCAAGAGCTTGGTGGGGTTTTCTTTCCTGAGATGATGATTTATTCCTTTTGGCTTCAATAGCTACGGTGTCAGGCATATTTTATATTTCTCCAGCTCTGACACTTCAAACATTTGATTTCCCTTCGCAACTTCCAAGCTCAAACGTGTTTCCCATTATGGATATTCAAGCGACTGCCATGCATACACTGACTCATGAAGCTGTTTTTTATTCTCACAAAATACATAACCCCATTTGAATAAAATACAGATGGCCTCCAATGTGTTAAACATAGCAAATTTGCCATTTTCTTTTCCACCTCTCTCTGCACCCTCCCCACCGCTTCTCCTGTTTCCAGTCCAGGGTTGTCTACTTGACAGCAATATGAAACCTTATCACCCAGAGCCTGAATAGATCCGAGATGTAATGACAGTGCAACATTTGAAATGTCATTAATATTTTGTCTGCAGTGCAAACCATCATGTATAGGTAAAAGGGAGGGAACAGAATGTGAAGACTTTATCTAGGAAGCCTTAGGATGGATTCAGTCATAACAGGGCTCTTCTTTTTTCATCACCTACATGAGTTGGCTTTTGTAGAAGCAATTTATGAAGCAGGCCGTAGCTCAGTAGTAGAACATGTGCATTGCACGCAAAAGGTCCCAGCTTCAATCCCTGGCACCCCCAGCTTAAAATATGATCAGCTAGCACAGGAGTGGGCCACCTGCAGCCCCAGGACTGCACATGGCCTTTGGCCCCATTTTAAAAGCCCTCAGCCTAATTTCAAAAGCTCTCTGCTCTGCGTGCGATCAGTTCAGACCTCCGGCAAGAGCAACCTGTCCCTTCTCTGGCATTTATTTATTTTATTTACAGCATTTGCATACCTCTCCATATCCAGACAGATTCCGGAGCAGTGAACAATAGAAAGGGAAAACTGATGAAAAGAATAAAAACAATGCATTAAAAACAGGATAACATTAAAACCGTGGCTGGTAAGCAAGGAAGGTTTCCTGGAACAAAGACGTCTTCAGCAGGCGCCAAAAACAACACAGTGTCGGAACCTGCCTGACCTCCAGGGGCAGGGAGTTCCATAGCAGTGGAGCCATCACACCGAACACTCTTCTCCTGGTGGACTCCAGTCGGGCCACAGGTCCATGTGGAAGCACCAGAAGAATGACCCCAGTGACCCCAGTAAAGTATTTCTAAGCCACCTTTTAGTCACAGACTCATAAGGCAGTGTAAGATACAACAATTTTTAAAAATGACAACCTGCAGAACTTACGATAAGTAAAAAGGCTTAAAAGCAGAGCTACACAATTAGGAACAAGAGCAATAACTCATAAGCAGTCATGGAAAACGAGACCAAGTTAGAATGTCTTCATTGGTCCTGGAAAGGCAAGCAGTGAGGGAGTCAATCTAATCACCCTTGGAAGGGGAAATAGCTCAAGTTAGTTATGCATAAGGCATGCAAAATTCACAGCCATCTTTCTTTCCCACACACATTTTCTGCATGGATTGGGACACCAGGTGGGGCAGATCTGGTCCAGACCGGAGGCTCAAGATCCCTGTCCTAAAGGCAGAAATAGTGATAAAAGAGGGACAGTGATTTGCCGGGGACATGGACTGCAATATAGGGACTCTCCGTGGTAAGCAGTTGGAGCATATGTCATTGCCTTCATCAGCATCATTTTAATGTTTGTTTTGTCTCTTTGTTTGAAAGATTGGAATAGATAAGCAAACTGAGGAAAAGTCACTGCAACTTTAGGACCACTGAATCAAAATATGAACTGGTGGGGAGGGCTTCTTGGCCGCCAGGCCAAAAATTATGGCCGAGTGAGGTTTTATTTGCATGCAGAGAACATAAAGTATTCTGAGATTGGAGCTGAGAGGAGCAGCAGGATTCAGGAACCAAAGGAGTGTAAACACAGACAGACCTGGACTGCAAAAAGGAGCAGAGGAAATTCGTAAGGAGCTGGGAACTGAAACAGCATGAGCTGTGCTGTATCCTGATTTGGCTTTGGGGAATTAAAAATTAATCCTTTCTCGAGCCTCTGAGTGGAATTTCTGGTACTGTTCCTGTCATGCAGCCACAACCAGTTTAGCACATGGAGCAAGCATCTACTGTGTCTTTGTTCAGGCCTGACTGATATATTTCTTCTTTTGACACTTTCTATTCCCCTATTCCCTTTACATATCACCTGTAGGATTAGATCTCTTTGCCAGCCTCTGCCAGAAGCATGATTTTAAGCACTCATATCCTCCACATAGGTAATGCCACGCATGACGACAAAGTTGCTAGTCTTCTGCTATTATGGGCAAGTCCTGTTTCGCTTTCTGCGTGGCTGGAATGATCAATGCTGTGTGTGTTGTTTAGCTAGCCTGACCTCCACTCTACAAGTTACAGCAGAAGAAGGGTGCAAGAGTGGCCACAGGGTTGCTGTCGGCAGCATCTCCACGGGGAGCACACTGTGCGCTCCAGCTCAGAGAAGCAGAATTTCACAACTGCATGGGGGTGTGACAAGAGAGGCAAAAGGATGCGTCAAAGATGATATTTCATAAAAACATGCAAAACATATTCCTGAAGTTCACTAGGTTCATTTGTTCAGAGGCACTATGCAGAGGCGGTGTCAGGGGGTGGCCCACTAGGGCTGGAGCCCCGAATCTTTCATTTGGAGCACCGAATCTCTCGGAGGCCATCCGCCCCACCACCCTGCTGTCCATGGGCACTTGCTGAAATAAAGGTACAGGGGCCCTGATTATTTCTATTGGCTTACACTGGCTCAGCTTGTCTGAGTGTGGAAAGCTAAGCAGGGTCAAGCCTGGTTGTTACTTGGATGGGAGACCCCTCCTCTAGTTTCCTGCATTGAGCAGGGGGTTGGACTCGATAGCCTTGTAGGCTCCTTCCAACTCTATGATCTATGAAATCTATGAAATCTGATCCCACTGGATCAGCTGGCTTTTTGCCCACATGTGCTTCACCTCCTGCTGTCCCCCCACTGGAATCTTTCTGCCTGAGTTTTTTTCTGAAATCAAATGCCCCCCCTCTCTCTCCCCTGTCCATGCATTCCTTTTTACAAATAGGGGTGTCCTTAGGAAACAGGTTCCTTGACAAACACACACAGAGAGACTTTAGAGCATATGTAAATTAGTGTATGCAAATTTGTGCATTTCTTTTGTCCTGTGGGCCTGAACCCTGGATCCATTTGGTGACTAGCACTGCCCGTGGCACTATGCCTCTGACTACCAGCTGCTGTGGATCAAGAATAGGAGAGGCGTGTTGAATTCATGACCTGCTTGTGGGGTTCCCAGAGGCACCTGGTTGGCCACTGTGAAGAACAGGATGCTGAAAGGCTTAGTTACCGGCAGTAAGAGCTCTGAGCTAAAATATGCTGGTGTTTGGGGTATTTTGTCCCTGCCCTTTTTACCTTTGGCCCTGCCTCCTTTCACCCTGCCCATCACTGGAATGAGGTCCCCGAGAGCTTCTCCAAAATTGAATTTGGCCCTCAGGCTGAAAAAGGTTCAACACCCTTGCCCCAGTTTTTCCAACTGATTCCTTTCTCACTGCAGGAAGAGCCCTCCTCCCCCCGAAATCAGTAGGTCTACGTTGATTCGAGAGTAAAGGAACAACAACAACAAAAAGAAGCCCAAATTCTCTGACATGCTGTATGGCTGTTTGATCTTCCATGCCTCTCCACTCCCAACACCACCGAAAAGATACTGGTTTTGAAAATATACTCCTGTTAAACATTAAGCTGTATAACATGTGGTTTGTGGCCACAGAAAGAGGCAGGATGAGTGGGGTGACTCAGGAGTGGTGACTGCGAACTGAAACAGATCCCAGAAGTGAGCTTTGGAACTAATCAACGTGCAGTGCAATCAATCCATTTCAGCACTGCCCTTTTGAATGGCGCTCTTATGACCGAGGTTGAGACATCTTTTGGGATGTGCTAGCCACCTATAGCACAAATCTAGAACTTAAATCCATAATGAATGTCTTGACTATTAGAGCTGGCAGCTCGAACTATAGCTGCCACAGCTTAGTTCCTTTGGAAAAATAAGCTTTTGAGAAATGGCTAGAGGGGCAAGTCAGAGGCCATTCTCTTCATCAACTTGGCTTTTGCCATTCAACTTCATTCTGACCATCATATTTAATTCAGCCCAGCATTCATTTGCCTTGGCAAATTTGCTCTTGGTAAGCTCATCCTTCATGCATTTGTTCAGTCTTTGTATGCTATTGATCTACGCAGCTTTCCTCGGTATCTAGTTTCATAGGTCAATTATTACCTGTGAATTAAACATTTCCTTTAGTTTGTTTAAAAGTTGCTAATATTCTTGGGAATGCCCCTTGGGTTTTTGCAGAAGGTCAAACTGTCCCAAGACATTACGTAAAGGGCAGTCCTTTGTTCACTTCTTTCATACAATTCTTGTTCCTTTCAATCAACTCCTTTAGCACTAAGAATCTATGAGTTGCCCACTATTTATTTCTCTCCATCCATTGTGAAAAGTTATCCTTTATTTCTCTGCTGTTTCTGCCTTCTTATCAGATGTCATGAAAAGATCTTTCCCACTAACAGGATTTCTTTCCCAAAATCCAAATACCCGTCAGCCAGACCTTTGGGGTTGCAATGGCATCCCCGGTGCACTTGTCATAGCAGAATTTAGGCAGAAGTAGACTACAATGAGCAGTATCCTAAGGTGGCAGTGTGCCACCACTCAACACATTGTGCTAGTGGAAACAAATGCCAGCATGCAATGCAGAGCTAGCAATTATTTGCGCTACAGGGAGCTCATGCTTGCTAGTGCAACCCCAGAAAATAGCTCAAATTAGTGCTTCTGGAATGAGACAAGTTCCATTCCAGAAGCACTAATTAAGGCTAGTTTCCAGTTGTACTAGCATTCATTTTTGCTAGCACAACAGCAGCATTGGATACTGTCCATTGTAGTCTACTTTACACAGAGGAGAATGCAGTCTGCTTTACACAGAGGTCCTTCTAAGACATTGTCATCTGCTCAGTAGTAAATAATGTGCCCAAATTCCTGCCACTCACCATTTACAGCAGGGGTGGTCAACGTGTGGCCCTCCAGATGATGTTTTGGCTTACAACTCCCATCAGCCCTACTCAGCATAGTCGATGGTGAGGAGTTTTGGGAGTTGTAGGCCAAAACACATGAAGGGCCACAAGTAGTGGTCTAACACGAACCTTTCGGGGGGGGCACCTCACCGCCGCCTTGCCTCTCCGCAGCGGCGCCCCCCCCGCCTCGTTCTTCTGAGCGGCGCGGAGCTGTTTAAGCCCTGTTGCCCTGGTTCCCCTGCCAAAAATGTAGTGCAGGGTCCTGTCGCGTCAATTCTGGCATGCCAGGGACGGGACCAGTGCGGGTGGCGCGGGCGGCTCGCCGCGGAGAGGATGAGCTGCCCTGGAGAAAAGGTAAGTCTGCGCGAGCCTCGCACGGGTGTGAGAGAGGGCGATTTCGGCCTGCTACGCCCGCGCGAGGCGAGACGGTACATCCCTAGCCACAAGTTGCCCACTCCTGATTTACGTGAAGCTGTCTGGTTTGGGGTGGGAGAAGGAAACAGTTAATGTAGTCAGTAGTGGGAAGAGCCTTGGATATCAGTGCTTGTTTGCAAATACGGATATGCTGCGGAACTTGAAGGAGGCGAGCAGCCAGCAGGTGAACTGCTCCCCCTGGCAGCCTGCAGAACTCAGCATTCTCTTACTGCCCCTTCCACACTTTCTTACAGTCCTTAAGGGTGCAATCCCATGCATATTTAGACAAGAAAAAGTCCTACAACTCCCAGCATTCCCCAGCCAGCTATGCTGGCAATCAGTATATCAGATTGCCTGGATACCTTAGGGCAGAAGACAACCCATATGCTAGAGCTGGAATTTGCTGATTGATTTACAGTAGATGAGAACATTCATGGCTGTGCCTGTGTGGAACAAGAAAGAGCAAATGCAGAAAACAAAACAAAAAACAAGCCCCCAGTTGCAATTGCATTTTTAATCTTTTAATGTTAATGCTTAATTCCCACTTGGTCCCGTCTCAACTTCAGACACTAGAACCAACAAGGGTGTCAGTGACATCTGACATCTCTGGTTTTGAGTTCTGTATGTGCTTTGATGCATGGGTAGCTTTTCCCATTTGCTGCAATGGAAGGACCATCTTTACATACACATCCCTTAACATGCACAGGGTGGCCCATCTATTGAAGGGAGGAAGCAAGCCCTTGTGGACAGGGGAGCCGTTGTAGATCAGAGCTATCATGCTAACTTGGGATCTCTCGGTTGAGGTGCCTCCATTTAATAAAATTGTTGGATCTCTTCTTTCAGAAACAAGGTTTCAAGTGGGTCATGACTTTGGGAAACACCAATGTCTTTTTGAAAAAATATAAGAATAACTACTTCTAAAACTGCCACTGGCCATCCATCAGTATGATTGGTTCTTCCACATACCATATGGTGTGTTTATAGGCAACTTCATAAATGCCAGCATACTCTACTATCTGCATCTGTGCTGTGTTTTTCTTTAGATTTGAAGATGGGAAATCATCATTAGAATGTACCAGAAATAAGGGAGCCGATGAAGAATAAGCCAAAAGATGATTAGCAAAACAAAAAAACAAAATGGAACCAAAAGATGTACTGATTCTGTGTTTGAATAATTGATTCATGAAAAGCACAGCTGCGGTTATCTTCACTTTGCCAGAATTCCAGCTGGTGTACATATGCTTCTGTCTGGTAAGGAGGCTTAATGCTCCCCTTTCCAGTCTAAACCTGATACAGTTCTTGCTTTAGTGCTCCCTTCTTGCCCTTCTTATGTTTTCTCAGAGTCCTGGAGGATCTCTGCTAGAGTAGATTTCCTTGGATTGCCAAGGCACCCCCTATCTTAGTTTTGGTCACTTTAGAAAGAATATTGTAGAGCTGAAAAGGGGGAAGAAACTACTCCCAATTTGGTGCAACTAAACTGATCAAGGGGCTGGAGCAACTCCCCTATGAAGAAATTTTACAATGGTTAGGAAAAGGATACTTAAACAGGGACACATTATAGAGGTGTCTAAAATTATGCACCTCTCATAATATGAGAACTCAGGGTCATCCAATGAAGATAAATGGTGGAGATTCGGTACAGATAAAAGAAGTGCTTCTTCACACAGTGCATAGTCAAATTACAGAATTTGCTGCCACTGTAGTAATGGCTGCCAATTTGCATGGCTTTAAAAGGGGATTAGACAAATTCATGGTGGAGAAGGCTAACAACGGCTAGTGGTCAAGATGGCTATATATTGCCTCCAGTATCAAAGGCAGTATGCTTCTTTATACCAGTTGCTGGGGAACATTAGCCAAAGGATGCTATTGCATTCCTGAGGATTCATAGAATCATAGAGTTGGAAGGGGCCTACACGGCCATAGAGTCCAACCCCCCTGCTCAATGCGGGAAACTAGAGAAAGGGTCTCCCATCTAAGTAATAACCAGGCCTGACCCTGCTTAGCTTTCCACGCTCAGAGAAGCTGAGCCAGCGTGAGCCACAGGCCTGTATTGGTTATGGGCTTCCCATTGGGGCATCTGATTGACCACTGTGGGAACAGAATTATTATATTTATTTATTCACAGCATTTTTACCCTGCTCTTCAACCAGAAAAGGCTCCTAGAGTGGCTTACAAAGATTAATATTAAGACAGTCCCTGCCCTCAGAATGGCTGAATAAGGTTTTTGGTCTGATCCAGCATGGCTCTTCTTATGTTCTTATCTACAGAACTGCCCACATCCTACAGCAAATATTCTCTAATGGATGCTAGACCAGAATTTTCACAACTTTGCCTAGAATAAATAATAAGAATAATTAAATGCAAAACAATGATTGGTCCCCACAGCTGCTACTGAAAAAGGCTGCACAGAGGAGAAAACAAACACATTTCAGGGGTTCACACATGGTATAGCAGTCACCTGCCGGTGAGTAATTCCAATCATCCTCTTTCTTCCATCTCCCTTACCTTCCATTAGGCAATCAGTGTTGTCAAAGCAAACAACAGCAACTATCTGTTCTTCAGTGCTCTTACAGTATAGGGAAAATTCTCATGTGCTGCAGCGTCCTGAAAGCATGTGCTTTCTGAGACCTTCCATGGCTTTGCCATCTTAACCTAGTTTGGCTTCTTGGCCAAACTTATACCTATACTATGGTTATATGCTAGCAATATGATCTCTTGATATTGTGGCTGATCTTATTAGGTAGTCAAGGAAAAATGACCCTGAAATAACGGGGAATAGCAACTCATCCCTAATACTGTTTTGAGAACCCTGCCCCAAAGGAAAACAATGAATGAATGACTAGCATGAAAGCACGCTGTCCACAACCTGGTAACCCCCAGATATGTTGGACTACTTGGCCATGCCGGCTGGGGATGCACCAAGTTGCAGAAGGCTGGCCTAGATCTCCAGATTCTTGTGCACAGTAACATGTGAAGGCAAATGGAGGTACATTTAAAAACAAAACAAAAACGAACATATATTGTTTACTAATCATATATTAATCAGCCTGTTAATCATGCAACTGTTCATTTCCCAATGTGATATGTGCTGTCACCTGCCAGTAATGCCATTTTGCATACCACCTAGAACAAACACGTCAATCTCTAGGCAAAAGAATAAATGGACACAGATCTGACATCAGAATTGGCAACATTGAGAAACCAGTGACAGAACATTTCAGCATACTGTACTGCTGACCTGAAAACAGCCATTCTCCAACAATGGAATTTCAATCATGAAACTGTTGAATTAGAACTGATCAAGAAGGTTGATTCTATTAGTTTAGGCTTGAATCCAGGCAGAGGGTTTTCTGTGTCACTACAAGTGTTAATTAACATAGCAATGCTAGAGTGATTGCGTTATCACCTATGACTGTTGTTATGAATGGTGGACTTTGCTTATCTGAAGCTTTACAAAGAATTGTGGCACTGTACTTTTTTGCATTTCACTGCCATTTGTCCCCACTGTCTATCTATCTATCTATCTATCATCACCATCATCTAGCTATAGTAATACTATCATGCATCTGATGAAGTGGATTCTAATCCACGAATGCTTATTCCATAGTACATATGCTAGTCTTTAAGGAGCCATAAAACTCTTTATTCTCCTTTCCTAATCTGAATGTGAGATGTGGGAGTAAGAACTCAGGGTATTGGTTTTTAATTTATTCACTGCCAGTGGCAGGGGTGTGGTTGTTGCTTAGCCTCCCCCCAAAAGGGAAGGGAACCTGTTTAAAACAATTACTTTGCTGTCTTTGCCTTGGCGCTGGCATACTGTGCTGAGTCTGTGTATGGGTGAGATGGCTTCCTTATTTTTGTTTTGCATGTGCAAATACTGCATATGTGTGCAACTGACCTTTCCCCTATGCAAGGACACAGAAAAGGTTTTGTGGAGGGCGACCGGGTCTGGCACGCATCAGAAGTGGATGGAAGTTCCCTCCAAAAAGAGAAGGAAACCCCTAGTCCAAACTGCTGCTGTTATTATTATATTTATATCCCGCCTTTTTACCCTCTTACAGGGTAATGCAGCAGTTATCTGTACAGCAGAGTTTTACAATGTTAACTATGTGCGTGCAGTCCTTCCACAACTCAGGAAAAAAGTACTTGCTTCGCTGACCATAAAAATAATAATTTTGGTAAATTCGGCCTATGGTGCTATATTTTGCTGGTCCACATTTAAAATTACAAAATAAAGGTTTAATATAGTCTTCTCTGTAGATCCTATCAAGCCTAATTCCTGTTAAAAGTGAGAATATAGTGTGTTTGTTTTTAAGTTCATTGATGAGCTTCTTTCAAGTCAGTTTGTGGGGGAAACAATTGTTTGATCCTGATTTCACTTCTATATTACGTATATACACGCACTACTTCAGTCTGCTTTGGTGTCAAACGTTGGAAGGAATGGGAATAGGAAATGATTTCTGTGTGTATGAAAAGCATTTTTGAAATTGATGTTCTACAGAAAAAAAGTGATGAAGCAACCAAAAGACCAATAAGTACAATATCAGTGCTTTACGAGTCATGAGTAGAGATGTGTGACAATGGAAAACCCGTTCCATTTGAGTTTGACAGACTTTCAGCACATTTCCAACTTGACGGCTAAAAGTGGGCAGAGTTGGGGGGGGTGTTCAGTTTCCGTGAAATTGCTCGAAATATTTGCTCAAATTTGGAGCTGAGAACTGCATATCTCTAGCACAATTTGTGCAAATTTGCTCAAATCGGGCACAACTTGTTAGATTTGAGTTGTTGTTCTTGCTGCTGTTCTTGTTGTCATTCTTGTAACATGAGAAATATGGAAGCATCCTCCTCTCCCTGTATCTGCACACTCTCCACCTTTCATAGGATCATAGAGTTGGAAGGGGCCTACAAGGCCATCGAGTCCAACCCCCTGCTCAATGCAGGAAACTAGAGGAGGGGTCTCCCATCCAAGTAATAACCAGGCCTGACCCTGCTTAGCTTTCCACACTCAGACAAGCTGAGCCAGCGTGAGCCACAAGCCAGTGGCCACCTTGAATTTTCTGACAGTTAATTTCAGATTTGTGCAAAATTCAGGCCTGCACTCCGCACTTTGCACAATAGACCAATAGGTTAATTTAGTACAGCAATAAGCCGCCTACCCCGCTTTACTGCTTTAAAAAATGCTGTACTAGGTGTATGGAACTGCCAGTTTTATTAACATAAAATGAGAACTGTGGTGAGGATGCATAAACAGTTAAGTAGTATTTCTGTTTACTGAAAAGAGCAGTTGAAAGGCAAGTGCAAATCAGCCACAAATATGGAAAACAAATGTTGATCTAGAGGCATACTTGTATTTTACACTTATTGATGTGTAATCATATTGCCAAAGGCAAACTCTTTCATCAGTTGTATTGTATAAATAGCACTTCCCCAAAACCTACCATAAAGTAGTTTCTGTGATGTATTGACTTCCAGTTACAATTAGAATTATTCAGTTGCAAAATCAGGGGATGTGTATGTCTGCTCTTTTGCAATGGGTTGCTGCTGGGTTCCAAAGGAAATAATCATCATGATTATTACATGTAAAGAGAAGGATTTTGGATGCACTCGGAGCTTGCCGCCCATGATTACTCCTGAGTAACCCAGATCTTCCTACTTAGTATATATGCATAAACTGGATTTTTGAATTGTACTGCCTCTCACAGTTACTTCTGAGTAGGCATGTCAGTCTGGGGAAATGCTTTGTGGTGGATATGCAAAAGGATATATTGTTGGATGTTCTGAGAACTTTTTGCTGTGTTCCAAGGGCTGCTTTTCTCATTATGATGTGGCTGTGTGAATCCCCCCGCCGCCGCCGCCGCTTTGCACTCATGAACATCACAGAATCACTGGATTCTCTGTACAATAGTTGTTGTTGCTGGAACAGGAAAATGTGGGTTCAAAGGAGAGCTTTTGTGTGGTGAATTCTCCACCCCCTGCTTTGCACTTATGAACTTAAAATTCATGTGCCTCAGTTTCCCCTTTCTGTGGAATGGGTTGCTGGCTGTTGGGGATTCAAAAGCCAGCTCTGCCTCTGAGAACACCCCTTGGCTCTGCCTCTGGTGGCCCTGCTCTCCGCCCCACCAACCTCAATGGGCACTAGCCTCCTCAGGTTGCTGCCATGCTGGCAATCCAAGTACATGTACAGGCTTTTGCACATAAAAGATTACCCCCAGCATACTCAAAGAAATGGTAGCATTTTTTAAAGTTTAGTTTTCCTAGTTCTTTACATAAATCTCTCTAAATGTACCCTCTCACCACAATCACCAAAAATCCAATCTTTTCATAATGGAATTTGCAATTAAACTCATACAAATGGGAGTAGAAGGCCAACATTTCTGAAGAATGCCATCTCTTATAGACAAAATCCTACCTTCTCTTTGCTCTCTCCATCCTATTTGTTAAATTGCCTGGCACATTGTTCACTTCAGGAGCTGACAGTTCCTTTTGCACTGTGTAAATAATATCTCTCTATTCTGATCTCAGAAATTTGCTTTCCCTTTTATCCCAAGGATCAATTGTTTAGAACTGCGCTGGTGTCTTCTTTCATTTTCCTACCTTGGAGCTGCAGGAAGTTGTTTGAAGAAGCCAAGGAAATGTATAAACCAGTCAAAACTCTGAACAAATGATAAAAATACTTTTGCCACAAGGAAACCCTATATGTTTCCCTATAAGGAAACTCTCTCTGCCAAGAGGGACCCAACTGGACCAATCCTTCTGGACAGCTTTTGTGTATCTTCCTCTCCTGTGGGCATCTTTAATGTTTTGATGTTCATACGAACCAATTTAAACCTGAATTGGAAAGGGCCCCAGTCCATTCGACGATACATTTACTGTACCCAGCTGATTTATTCACTGCTGAAATTATTGACTGGATCACTGTGCCTCTTTTAACAGCTTTCTATCCACATTCCTATAGGAAACCATTATTTTCTGCCTGCTTCTACGTTTATATAACATTAACCCCATATAAGCCTGTTCCATTTATTTACTACATTTATAACAAAGAGCTTAAGGCAGCAAGTATGGTTCTCCACATGTCAACCTTGTAAAGTTGAGAGATAGTGACTGGTTCCAGGTCACCAGAAAACTTCATGCCAGAGTAGGAATTTGAACCTAAATGTCCCAGCCCTAGTCCAAACACTCTTAACTACAACACGACACCCCACCAGGGTTTGGCTGCTTTTTACATTCTCTAGAATTTCAAAAGGGGTTGTTATGCTGTGGCAGAGTTAAGAGACAATGATTGGATTCAGACATGATAACCCACACTCAAGGGTTGAGTGTGGGTTGTTGCTGAAATGTGGGTTATCATGTTGACTGAACCCATTTGTGCTAACAAGCCATAGCTTGTTAACCAAGAACAGAAGAGAATCCATGGTTTGTTGTTGGGTTGTGAACTGTGGGTTGTTCACCATGGTTTGTTATCTCAGCTGGGTTCAGACAACACGATACATCGTTTCAACAACAATCCACAGTTCAACGACAACCCACACTCAACCCATACTCCACCCTTGAATGTGGGTTATTGTGTTGTCTGAACCTAGTCTTAAGGTGTGAACCAAGAAGTCCCCTGTTCAAATATCACCTGAGCCATGAACTCTCTAGATCAGGTGTGCTGAACCAGAATGGGGTATGGTACCAAATTGCCACACCCAGTGAGGTCATGAGTCTGCCTCCTTTGTCTTCCTCCACATTGAGAGAAGCATGGAGTTCTGTGCCTCTCTAGCACAGAGAAAGGGACTCCGACAGCGCCAGGAGGAGCAGCCATACTGAAATCATGAGGTAACGGCAGGAGAGACTGAAGGAAATGGGACTGTTTAGCCTTCAGAGGACATATGATAGTGCTCTTCAAGTACTTGAAAGGTTGTCACACAGATGAGGGCCAGGATCTCTTCTCGACCATCCCAGGAGTGCAGGACATGGAATAATGGTCTCAAGTTACAGGAAGCCAGATTCTGGCTGACCATCAGGAAAAACGTCCTGACCGTTGGAGCAATTCAACAATGGAACCAACTACCTAGGGAGGTGGTAGGCTCTCCCACACTGGAGGCATTCAAGATGCAGCTGGACAGTCATATGCCAGGGATGCTTTAACCTGGGATTCCTGCATTGAGCAGGGGGTTGGACTCGGTGGCCTTATGGGCACCTTCCAACTCTACTATTCTATGATTCTTCCAGGGGGTGGGGGTAGGTTCCTCCCTGGAGGAACCCACACAAGCTCAGAGGGGCCATATGTGGAACCTCTGTGAGCCAAATTAGGCTGCAGACCATAGTCCTGCTCTAGGTGGACAGCAACAATCTTATCCCCCACCATTTTCAATAGGATTACACTACTGAACTACCTTACAGGGGTATTGTAATAATTGTGCGTGAGAGAGGGAATATATGTTTTGGACATTCATAAGTGCTACACACATGTGAAGTGTTATTATTTGGTAGTATTAAAAATTCTAGATGGCAGTATGCTTGTGATTGTTCAGTTCATAAAGACTGCCTGAGCCATGGGTGAGCCATTACTAACCAAAGTAAACAAGGCTAGACTAGATGGGGCCGATGTTCTGATTCAGTCTGTCAGCCCCTTGTATCACATATCAAATCAGTGGGAGAGAAGGGGAAAGCATGGCTTTTTTTCAGGGGTGAAGTGGGTATTGCAAAACCCACTTCAGCCTGTTCACAAAATATTTTATTCTGGTTTGATGCCATTTTTGTACTGGTTGAAACAGTTTATACATGCTCTTTTTATCCCTATACTATTTTATGCATTCAGATTTCAAGTTCTGTGAATCACCTTGGACATTGTTGATAAAGCGCTCTGTACACAAATAAGTCAAATTAAATTTCAATAGAGAGAGCCACATCAATGTTCCATAAAAGACTGCAGCTTCAGTCCTTAAAGCCACTGACTCCAAAAGAGTCCCATTAAAGAGGGCACCGTAGTCCAGAATAAGTAGGCTCAGGAATACGATCCTGTCTAAAACAAAAATGCAGTAGGGGAAAAAAGAAATTACAGCCATTACAAAAAAACAAGTTCATCAATTTCATTTTATTTTCTTACAAAAATAAACATTTTAAGGATAAAAGTACAAAAGATTCTGAATGTACAAACTAGAAAACAGCATGACATTTGTCACTTTTAACATTTTCTTGCTTGCTTTCACTGAAAGCATATTATCTAGACACTTTGCTTATGAAAAGATTTTGCTATTTCTATTGCAGTATTAAGGCTCCGGTTCATTTGCTGTTGTTAAGGTCATTTGTTCTTAAAGCTAGTAAGCAGCACCTTCAAAAAGCCAAAGACTCAGTAGCAGAAATGTATCTTTTGTCCTAAGATACTGAAAAATATATACTGTTCGTTATTCTTAGCTGCTCTGCTGATGTGTGAGAGATACTGTGAATGCAGTTAAATAAAAATGGCCAGTCCCAATATGACATATGGCAATCACATGAAGAGTTCCCCCCACAACCAATTGTTTTGAACACATAGTTATGCAGCAGTTATGCCAGTATGAATTATCCACATTGCTTCCTCTAGGGCAAGCCCATCTGTTGGGATCCAACAGCAATCCAGAATATCTTCCACAGTAGAGTCCCTAGGAAAGTAACATGGATAGCCCAATCCACAAACCTGAGTATCCAAATCTTTCAACTCATCCAAACATCCATGTCTGTGCAGACCGTCAAATATACAATTTAGTCTCGTGTATCAAAACCTATATGAATGTGTTTAAAATCATATTAACTTAACGTAGGTAATACTATTCAATATAAACATGGTTCTGGGGCTAAGCAAATGAAACATGTCTTGTTAGACGACTGTTGATCAACTTAGAATGTATATCTAAAATCCAATTGCTGGGTTTTGCCTCTTTGTACACTCCAGTGTACCATTCTATCATTACCAAGAAATGGAACCGAAGAGAAGCTGTGTGGATTGGTGTAGGTTCGATTGTCAATTATCCCCATTAAGTTATACAGGATAAAGTAAGCAGGCTACAGTTGTCAAAAACTGTTGAGGTGTGGACAAAAGCTCTCTCCCCATCCTCCACAAGAGAGAGTAGGGTTAGCTCCAACCTCAGCAATGTCTTATACCCTTTTACTTTCTCTAAGTGCATGATTTCCATTCACTCATATGGGAAAAGTACATTGCTGCAGCTAGGGTTGGGACACCATTTGGTGTACTCATGGGGACAGACGCAACATATATCTGTTGGATTAATTACAGGCATACACTCACCTCCTGGGTACAGCTCTCTTTCACTCCATCCATCGCAGTGATAGAACATCTCCCCAGTTTATTTCTTAAACTGAAAATTGGCATTATTTAATCTACAGATACTAGGTCTGCAATGTTTAGTCGATTAATCAGTTAGCTTGATTAAAAACATCGTAATCAACTAAAAAGATACCCTTGATTAGCAGGGCAGCAGATATATTAAACAAATACTTATAAAAACTGCAGATGGCAAGTGCCATCTTAAAAAAAGGCATTCCTTCCAGTGGCGTCTTTGGGGCAGAAGTCCAGGGCCTACTCAGCAGAATGAGCAGAAGGGCCCCCAAATGTGGCAAGGTTAGCTTATCATATTTTCTGGTAAGTGAAGTAATACATACTACCATATAAATAGAATGCCCCCAATCAACGAACACATATGGCCATTAAGTTCAGAGTCTAAAATTGGCTGTTCCAGCATGGTGCGTCTGTGGACACAAATGTGCCCACAGACACCTCTCTTGGGTGCCTGGCAGCCTCACTGTCCCTCCTGACTTTTGTTTTATTTCTTAAAATATTTTAACTATTATTTTAAAAAACTAGGAAGCTGGTATACTGCAAAGCAAAGGGCTACCCTCCAGCACCATCTTTATTTGGGTTCAAAAGACAGGTTGTGTTTTGGAGCTCAGACCCCACTATTGCCTTTTAATTAGATTCTTGGGCAAGAGTCTCACTCATTTGCCATGGCAGCCATTTTATGAAAGCACACATGACACTCTTTCAAAATTCCAAATGTGCCCACTGATCCAACAGATCTGGAGACCCCTGGTTTAAAATGACTGCACTGCACCACTGATTCCTTCCTGTGTAAAAGCGAAGGAGGAATGCTTCTTCTAAGGTTATGTCTGCTGAAATCTGTGCTGCGCATCTTCTAAAAACTAAGTATGTTTTTTGTCCTCAGACAGATTTAATCAATTAAAACTGATACAATTAGTCTATTAAGGGCACAATCCTTAATGTATGTTTTGGCAGAAAAAAGTGCTACAAGTCCCAGCACTTCCCAGCCAGCCATGCTTTTTTCTGTCTATAAACATGCATAGTTTGCGCCCTCAGTTTTTTTTTAATTGGGTGACAACTCTAATAGATACTATATTGATCCATTGCACAAGGACTACCATAATGTTTGGTCTTGTATATTTGGTACAACAAACATAAGTATTGATTGTCTTCCATGAGATTTAAGCTTCAGCTTTGGAACACATGAGGTTTAACAATCCTGAAGCGATTGTATTTGCTCACATAAATATTTGAACTGGAGGTCCCAAACTCCCTATGGAAAGGAAGAAGAATTTCAACCAAACCCTATGCAAAATTATACATAGCATGCGTAACCCTAGTGAGGGAAGCACACTTATTAGGGTGCCTGTTGCTTTCTAGCAACCTATGGCTAGCCACACAGTGTATCACATTTTGGATTTCATTCTGCTTCTTAAAACAAAGTCACATTTTTAAAATGTCATCCTATTGCACATTCGTCCTGGTCATGCAGGTCGCTTCTTTAAAGTCTGGTTTCACACTCTGTAGATTAGAATGAGTGTTAGTGCAATTCCTTCTCCATCCTCAGCTTCCTGGCATGCAACAGCAGTCTACATGTAAATGCAAACTGCTGTCATTTTTCACTAGTTGGACTAGGGCTGTAATCCTATGCACGCTTACAAGGCAGTAAGCCCTATAGAACTTAGTAGGAGTTACTCCTGGGTAAACCTGCATAGAATTGTCCTTCTAGATCACGTTAAGCTTTCACTCAGTCACTTTCACATATGTTGTCTTGTCACGATCAGACGCAATGGAAGTGGATCCCATCTTGAAGAAGACAAGTTGACGACCTAGGCAGAAAACAAAGAAGAAATAATAGTAATTTTAAAAGAAAACAATGAGCAGAGAGGAGAAAAATCTTATCATAAAATTAAACTCTTAAGGTCATCTAGGGTACCCCCACCCCTTTTACACTCTGTGCACCACATCACGACCACAAAGGCATGCTGAGAGATGTCTCAGTGGCTGCTTCTCAGGTCTGGGATCTCCTTACCTAGAAAACTAGCCAAAACTGGTCATCAATGAGAAGCGATATAAGATATTTGTATTCAGATTCCATTTTGGTGGCCAGGGGTAGGGAGGGAGAGGGTTTAAATTACTCCCATTGGGGTTTTATAATGAACATGTTATTACTCATCGCCATATCTTTGTATGGAGCAGGACATTTTAAAAAATCTACAATGCCATACATTCATACTATTACCAGTTGAGTTTCAAAATAGTACAGGTGGAAGCTAATAGTAGAACTACATGTTACATGAATTTTGTTAATTATTTCCAGGTTGTTTTGTACAGCATTAAAACCAACAATACCATTAATTAAATACTTTAAAATGTCCAAAACTCACTATAATCCAATTGAATCGAACAAAAGCATAACATCAATCATTAAGAGATGGGCTGCTGCTGAAGGTAATCATGCGCCCCTGTGTCAAGTGTTCCCCCAGGCCTTTAAAATGTGTGGGATCACTGTTGCGACTTGATCACACTGTGCATTTTCTTGCCTCTGACAGCGGCAACCAATGATATGGAACACAAATCAACAACATGAGGACATCATGCCAGGGGTAAGTGTACAGAAACAGGGAAGACATGGAGAAATCAACAAGGGAGCACCCTCTTTCATGGCACCCGTGATGTGTGAAACATGCAATCCCCACCCTACAACTCAAGTTTTGCCAACAAAACCTGAGCACTGTTACAACTTGAAATCTCTCCCTCCCTCCCCCCCAAAAAAACAGAAGATAAACTCACAAATATTGCAATACCAATTTTAAAATCTCAGTTCTGAAGCTCAAATGGGAATAATATCATGCAATGTAGTTTAAACTGCAACGGGTTTCTTGGCACAATACACAATTTAAGTATTGTAATTATTGCTTTAAATTGGGTTAATTCCTTCTGAATTGCTTTCCTAGGCAGGAAAAAAGATTTTGAATGTTAATAATAAATTAAATGAGCAAGGCTGCCAGCAACACATATGACCTCTGTAGCATAAACTTCCCAGAGTTCATTTGAGGCTGCCCTTTGATTAAGGTAGCATTTGTTAGTATCTGTTGGTGCCTAGATATGAGGACCAAATGCTTTACTTGTCAAAGGAAGATCCTGCTCACATTTCATCCAGCTGGAAGCGGTCACCCGGCACACATACACTAATCTCTATGGAACTCGTCATGACTGATAAAGGAAAGGCGCTGGAATGTATTTTGCAGGATCACTTCTGCAGCTGCTCGGCCGTCCTCTACCTTCTTCTTAAGCTTAATACAAAGGACGGTGGCTTCCCCAGATCCTACTACCTCTGTCAAGTGCTGCTATCAGCAACATCATGTTGTGCTCTGGACACTGCCAAGATTTTGTATACTCAACAGCGATATGCTTACCCGTGCCCTGAGGTCATCGTCGGAGGCGCTGATCTGCGTGCCCTTGCGTACTGCGATTTGGCAGCTGACTAGTCATGAGCAGGCCTTTTCAGTGGTGCCCCCCTCCCCCCATGTGAAATGCCCTCCATAGAGAGGTTAGCCTGAAGCCTCCTTCCTTGTTGATCTTTCGGTGCCAGATAAAATCCCTTTTATTCTATCAGACATGTTAACTCGTTATGTGTTTATATTGCCCAGTTATATTTTTTATTTTATGCTCGGAAGTTGTGTTTTGAGCTGCTTTAACTGTGTTTGCTTTAGATCTTTTGAATTTGCTCCCTTGTTGCTGTTTTGGTCTCCATTTGGGGGGGGGGGATAATTGTGGTTTTGCTGCTGCATTTTACTGTGACTGTAATTTGGGGGTTATTGGTGTTATTGTTTTATTTTTATTACATACATTGTCCTGAGAGCCTAGGCTACAGGATGACTCATAAGTTGAATGAGTAAAAAATTAATAAAATAATGTACAGGACTCCTAAAATGCATTAGGAAGTCAGTGGTATAGGTGGTTGCATGTATGTTGGTGGCTAGGGATGGGTGACACTGAAGAATCCACCCCGCTTGCACTCGGTGGACTTCGGTGCACCTCGCCAACTTGAGAGTTGAAAGCAGGCCAAGTTGGGGGGGTGGGGTTGTGGGTAGGGGTGGGCGATCTACCCACCATCTGACTTGCTGGGCACTCAGCAAGTGCTGCTGCTGCACCTGCCAAGCTGGGCCTAAAGCGAGCGCCAGCCAAGGTGCTCACCGGACTTCTGAGTTCCTGGCACTACGATTTTTACGTCGAAAATGGCATAAGATATGTTAAAAACGACTGCAATTTGCGTAACTTGCGCAAATCGTGGCCGTTTTTTACGTATCTTACGCCATTTTCTATGTAAAAGATGTAGCACCAGGAATCTGGAAGTTGCTTCCCCGGCTCGGCTTGCAGGAACATAAGTCGATCTGGGGAGCAGGTAGGGCAAGCGGAGCTTGGGGGGGGGGGTTTCAAGCCCGGACTTCTACCCCCCAATCGAGCTCCACGCACATCCCTAGTTGTGCACTTCTGCTTTTAAAGTGGGCTGCAATTTGTGTGTGTGTGTGTGTTTTGAGGCAGGGAAATTTGTGTAAAATACAGCCGCGATTTGCACAAATTGTGACTGTGTTTTATGCAAATTGCGCAAAATGCAGACATATTTATGCAAATTGCAGCCATGGCCATATTTTGCACAAATTGTGGCTGTATTTTGTGCAAATTTCTCTGCCTTTAAAAAAAAAGATACCCAAATCACGACCCACTGTAAAAGTGAAAGACCATGTGCTGGTTCGATTCGCATTGGAACGAGTCAGCACCAGCACTGGGTAGATGGGCTGGAATCCAGGGGGCTGAGCCAGGCCTAGCCGCCAGATTTTGACCCCCCAAGCAGATTCCTCGCACATTCCTATTGGTGGTACAATTATATGTGCTCTTAGAATTCCGAGGATATCAGGAAAAATAGGCTGTCACACTTTACCTGAAAGACACTCCCCTTTCCTTCATCCCCCTAGGGGCAACAGTAAAAGAAAAGCTCTCAATGCATTGTTAGGGGGCGCTGTGATATCAGCAGCAAACATCACCATGTTTGACATCTTTGAAATAACTGAGCACTAACTGGAAAGCAGGTCCTGTTGCCAATGTTGAACATTCCCATCTTGCTAGTATAGAATATTAGTAACTTTAGCTTGCTGGCTTTTATTACCTGTCCACGTTGTTTGGTTGGTGAGAACAAAAGCTGTGCACTGCAAATGACTCTCGCAAACCTCAATGGCCTCACTAACGTCAAACACGGAAAGGAGACATCCCTTGTGATGGTAGGAGGGCCAGCACCTGTAATTCTCATTGAGGATAGCAGCTTCGGGCACCTTTCTGTAATCTAGAAGAACAAAGCAAAGGAAAACCATTGTTTCAAATGTTCAGGTTTTTTTCCCAGCAAATGGGGCTTCGACACATTCTTAGAAAGTGTTTCCAACACTCTTCTCCATTTCCCCTAATATATTACCTTTGTATGTGTGTGTTTTTAATCTCGCGCGAAAGATTTGCCAAAAAGAATATTTTGTTATGTTCACTTTGGCGGAGAAGCACTTTGTGAGGAAACAGGCTTGCCAAGAAACTCTCTGTGCCCCCAGATTCTATCCCTCTCCTCCTTCCTGTGCAATACAAGCCTTTGATTTGGTTGGGGTCTTTCTGGATGGAATGTTCTACTGAGTGAACAGCGCCCACTTGAATGAACAGGCGACTTGGCTCCCTTGCGCTGAACAGTGGACTGAATTGTCAGGGCAAGACCTGATCAGGCATTCCCAGCCCTCCTTCTGAGTCAGGAGAGTGTGGCTGTTATTCTCCTGCCTTTGTGAAGAAAAGACAGGTTTTTAATTAAGCAAACTCTTTTTTATTCCTTCCTCAGATTAATACAAAAGGGCAGTTGCTTGATGGGCCCCAGAGAAAAAGACATGGGCGAGGGGGGGGGGAGGATGACATGAAGTTTGGTTCTTGCCCAGCACCTCTGCGTGGCCTGTGGATTAACTGCCCCCATTGGCTGCCATTCAGTCTCTGTTCCTTTTATGAGCTCCATCTCGCTCTTGTTCACTGCTTGAGGCTCTGCACTGTTTCCCAGCTGCCTGAGATCTCCTCTAATGAATGCATCAGACAAATTAAACTAATCATTTATAAATATTTCTACTTAGCTGCTGGACTCACAAATCACCACTCAAAAAGAAAAGAAAAATATCACGCGCTTCTAATTGTACCCTATGAAGGGAAGTATAGCTGGATTCCTAGTTTCACAGCCTCTGCTTAGTTGGAGTCATTTTGGTTCAAGAGTTTTTGCCCTGCAGCTATGAAATTTCAGCCTGTTGGTATTTTGGAAAGGGTTTTGTTGGGGATGCTTCCAACTCAACAGTCACAGAGCTGTCTTTTGGCTGTAATTATATACAGACTTACCTGAGAGTAGACAGCAGTACTTACTACCAAGAAACTACAGTGGGGGGTGCACACAATCTAACAGACAACAGATTGCTTTATATGAGAGTTGTTCCTCACACCATTTATTATTACGCATTCCATATACCATCTTCTTGGAAAGTATGTGATCTATTTAGTAAACACACATTCGTTTCGCACAGCTCTTAATTTCTTCCACTCAGACAACAAGGAAGTAAAATGCAAAGGCACATCCAGAAAGTAGACTCCTGCACTTTGAGTAGCCTAGAGAACCATAATTCTTCACTGAAATTACGTAATCAAATCCTGAAGCCCCAAAAATCGATCTGCAACCTGTATTAGGCTACCATCTTATCCCTATTTACCTGGAAGCAAGCTTCATTGGAATCAATGGGCCATACTTCTGAGCAGAAATGTATATGGTTGTGCTTTCAGTTGTCCCAAAGGAAGCACAGTTGCTCACTCAATTTGCATAATTTATTGTCCTGCTACTTGAGGGAGAATGACAAGAAACTATGAGAGGCACTAAAACTCTGTACCCCCAACCACTAGAAATCTGAAGCAACACACACACACACACACACACACTCTTCTGGTATTTCACCAGGCATAACCCACATACTCCCAAGCTTATCTTCTGAATCATAAAGGCTAGAAACTTGCTTCTGAAATAAAAAAAAAAAAAGAGGGAGAAGAAAGCTGAGAGTCTCAGGAAGCTGACTACTGCATATAGAATACCAAAATCCATCCAATACTGAAAGCCAACCCTTACAGCACAATGGCTCTCAAAACAGCCTGCCCTCTTAATTCTGGCATATAGCATATTAGGGCCAAACTACACGGGACATTTATCGTGTGATTTGCCCTTGAGTATAGGATTTTACTTTCACAAACAGCCAGTGCAGGGGCCCAATCAAGATCAGGGCCACAGCAGGGGCAATGGGGGTGGGGCAGCACATTGGCTATTTGTGAAAGAAAAATCCTCCACTCAATGACAAACCATATCATTGATGTCACGAGTAGTTTGGCCCTAATACACAATGTGCCAGGAAGACGACAACAGACACTTAAGGGGGATTAACTGGAACCACAACGTTACTGAATCTGTAATTTGGAATGAGAAAGTTTGTAACCCGAGTCTCGGGTTAAACCAGTGCGCTGACATCTCACTCTTCCTCCCCCAAGCAGCAGGTGCAATTCCCCCAGCCTCCTGGCCCTTGGGAACCAGCATGGCTCAAAGCCTGAAGACTGTAAGCGGAGTACTGTTTTCCAGCTCATCTACCATGCAGCCCCACCCGCTCACCGGCCGCTGAAGCTCCAAGTTGGAGCTCAAAGCCAGAAGAAGTCTGCTAACATGCCAAGGCAACTCCTGTTGCCCCGTTGAACCCCTGTATCTCATGAGGAGATGCTTAGGGCACGCCCCCTGGCCCAAATGTCCCGCAATGCCTTCTTCCTGCCTGGTGTATCCAAACCAATCCCAGCTCCTTATCAGGCCATGCAATCCACACCAAAGGGGTCCTAGAATGCAAGAAAAGCAGTACTAGGGAGACTGGGGGTGTGTGTGTCTCTCCAATGGCCAGTTTTGGGAAAGAGAGAAAATTCCAGCCAGCATCAAAGGCACTTACACACAAGTGGATTGCATGGCCTGTTCGGGATAAGGAGCTGGGACACACAGTACAATATTACTTTATGCAATATTGTAACGCCAGTTGGAGGCCATGGAGGCGTAGGTGCAACGATGGCTGCAGAGCACACAGCATTGTGTATCAGCATAATCTGTGCCAAATGACACATTCTCCTAATCACACTGGTGTAGTAGAGCCTGCTATATTTCTTTACTTTCGTGAAAGTGCATGCATTCTGGGAGGGGAGGGTTTAAGCTTCCCCCGCTTCCCCCCCCAAAAAAAAATTCCACAAAAAGAAAAAAGTCTCCACTGGAATTTGGGTGGGGGGAACGGGAGTGGAGGGAAGCTGCAGTGATTAGTGTGACAGACTAGGACCGGGGAAACCCAAGTCCAAATCCCCACTCAGCCATGAGGCTCAACTACATGACCTTGGGCCAGTCACTATCTCACAGCCTAACAAGGATGAAAGGAGTGAGGGAGAGCTGTGCACACCACCCTAACCTCCTTGGAGGAAGGGCAAGATATACATATCATAAATAAGACCAAACACAGATTTGCTTGGATGCATGTACCAATGACTCAGTATCAGACTGGGCAAAAATTAAAACAGGACTTCACCTGCCTGCTTCCCACACACCTCTCTTAACACACAACCGGAGTGCAGTGCTTGAGTTTCAGGGGAGCGGGGTGTACCGGCCCTGCTATCTTCTGTTAAGTTCTCACCAACAACAACTACTTTTTTAAAAATGCAGTGGAAGGCATGATTTAGCTAAAATTGGAGGAAGCCAGGGGGGTGGAGCCCCCCTAACTGTTCCCCCGTCATTTGAATACTGCTGGCCTTTGCAGTTGCAACACAGTATCTGGCTTTGCACATCGGTTGCACAGTGTATCCAGGAAACTGATGCTGAACCGAGTTGGACTTCATGAATTTTGTGACTGATTAATTATATCACATAAGCAACATTTGTATAACTTTTTCCGCTTACTGCCATCTTGCAGAATTTGGATTTGGTGTGTGTGTGTGTGTGTGTGTGTGTGTGTGTATTCTGTCTTTCAGCTTACAGGAGGCCATATACTGCCCTTCCCCTGCTCAGAAATGTCATTACCAGAGATAGACTAACTGGAACTCTCCACACAGCCCCTGTGAGTTCAGTGGTCTAAATAAAGCTCTTGTAATATTACCGAACGTGTTCTGTTCCTGTGAAAAGGTTCAGGCAAATAAAGTAAATCTTTCCACTCTTGGCAGCTTGCATAGGTATGGAGCACAGACCCATCTGTCAAATTCCTAGAGCCCGGAAGCCACAGAGGTCTCCAAAGGTCTCTGGGCTCTGGACTAGGGTAAATACTATGTCATAACATATTTAGTAAATGGTAACGCAAGCCACACACAAATATACAGAAGAGGAGGAGGAGGAGGACTAAGTGGGTTCTGAGATTGGAAGTTACTGCATATATGTTGGGAAAGATTGAAAGTTGCAGTTTTAGAGAGAAAGGCTGGAGGATAACTGCAGAAGGACAACAGGAGTGGCCTCTGTGTGATCAGACACAGGGCTTCTGTTTTGACTGGCTTTACATTGAGGATGGATTGAGGAAAGATATCAAACATTGTTTCTGACAGAAGAAATTCTAAAACTGTCAGAAACAATGTTTGATATCACTCTCAATCCATCCTCATGTTGGATGTTAGTGTAAAGAGACCGAACATCTGAAATCACAAGAATGGCTCCCTCTGGGAAGCTAGATGGAACAATGGTTGAATTTTGGACATTCACAATATATCTTGGGTAGATTACGGGTACCTCTACTCACTGTTCCAAAAATGCTGTTCCAAGTCTGCCATCACGTTTTCTCTCAACTCGCAACTGCTTAAAATTCATGGACAAATATATTTACAAATCCATGGCACTATCCTGGGTACCATATGGCGCCACAATATACCAACCTGTTTATGGCAGACTTGGAACAGCATTTTTGGAACAGCTCAGTAGAGGTTCCAGTAGTCTACCTAAGATATATTATTGACAATGTTTTCTTAATCTGGACCCGTGGAGAGGAGTCACTCAAGAGATTCCATCAAAATTTTTAATAATTTCCATCCTACTGTAAACATGAGTATTACCTACTCCACCACATGTGTAAATTTTCTTGACACCACTGTCAAGATGGCTGCCTTCAGATCACCATATACAGGAAACCAATATCTCCCTGCCAGTAGTTACCATCCTGACCATATAAAGAGGTCCATTGTATACAGCCAAGCCATGCACTACAACTGGCTCTACAGGAGCACAATGAACAACTAGAGCAGCCCTTCTTAACCTGGTGCCCTCCAGATATTTTTGGACTATAACTCCCAGCATTCTTGACTATAAGGCAGAGACTGTATGGACATAAATCAGATATAAAGACCAAAGACATTAGGAGGCCTGATGGTGAGCACTTCAACTTCCCTCTGGGCACAAAGTCACAGACCGGAATGGAATGGAATGGGAGATAGCGGAATAAAAAACTCATAATTGTATCAATCTCACTCAGACCAGAGATTACAAGTTTTATGCTCATTACAAGAACATGTAGTTTGTCGTTATCCTCCATTTTTGCATGCTGTGCTTAATACCACTCTTATATTGTAATTATCTCTTTAAATCATGGGTGCAGGACCTCTTTCAACCTGAGGGTTGAATTCCATTTCAGACAAGCTCTCAGGTGGGTGGAGCTGAAGGCAAAATAGGTAGGGCTGAAATACCAAAAATACCAGCATATTTTAACTTAAATATCTTCCTCCCAGTAACTAAGCCCTAGGAGACGCAGTTCAAACTTTCAGAATGGAAAAAAAAAACTGCACAAAAGCTGGGAAACCACCCAACGCTCAGTGGTTGGGAGAAAGGGGCATGGCTTTCTGGGGATCTCCAGAGGGCCGGATTTGGCTCCCAGACCTGAGGTTCTGCATCCTTGCCTTAAATGAAAATGGAATGTCCACTCTCTACCTGCCTATAATTATCTCACTTTACTTCTGTTCATTACTGCATTTAATGAAGTAGCTTTTACCAAAGAAAACTCATACAGAAATCCTAAATTCAACTATTAGTCTTCAAGGAGCTGCTTCATTCTTCTTCTGATCTTTATAAGAGACTAATGTGACATCTCTCTCTCTCACACACACACACACACACACACACACACTGTAGCTCAGTATTGTTTATGTGGACTGGCAGCCGCTCTCTAGGGTTTTAGCCAGGAATCTTTTTCAGCCCTACCAAAACTAAAACCCTACCTCCTAGGGCTTAGTTACTGGCAGTAGGAGCTTTAAACTAAAATATGCTGGTATTTTTGTAGCAGATGCCAGGGATTGAATGTGGAACCTTTTGTATGCATGTGCTCTACCACTGAGCTATGAACCTTCCTTTTTAAATCACCTAAATGTGATTGCATATATGCAAAGAATGGGGATATATGAGCGTTTGCAAAATACATTTGTGACTGTCAGCATTCACATACAAATGTTGACATTCACCAAATTTTCGATACTTACATATATATGTATTCATGTATTTCCAGGGCTGTACACTGCAGCCCTGACAACACATTCACCTGGACTGTGGCAGATTTGCATGATTCTAAATTCCCAAGCTGAATCAAAGAGAAGTTTCTGATTCTTACGTTAGCTTTGTAAACTGCAAGTTGCCTGCTCATCTAGAGTAAGAAGCAGGTATCTCCAGGTCAGAAGCAGGTATCACAAATGTCAGGTAAGAAATTTTTAGGGATGTCAGAGAAATCCACAACGGATTCAATTAAGTTTGGATTTCTATGAATCTGCCTTTCGGATTTCACAGCAGATTGGATAATTCTGAGTCACACGGATTCTGCTGACTTGCAGACTGGTGTTGTTTTTTTTAACTTTTGGGGAGGCTGCACAAATTCACACTTGCACTAATGGAAAAAAATTCTGATCCCTAAAAAAATATCAAATTCTGTCAATGAACAGATGAGGGAACGGAAGACATGTGACCACCCATGAAACAGACGGAACGTATTTAACAAAATCCATATAGCCCTAGATAAGAATTTCAAAGCATGAATTCAAAGTTGCTTCAGTCTTGTAAGGATTAGATCAGAGCACCTTACAATATCCCAGCAATTTTACAAGTTAATTAAAGGCACAATCCTATGCATGTTTGGACAAAGGAAAGGCGTACAACTCCCAGCATGCTCCAGCCAGCCATAGCTGGCTGGGGCATGCTGGGAGTTGTAGGCCTTTGCTCTGTCTAAACATGCATAGGATTGTGCCCTAGATGATATTAATTGCTAGTTAGTTTCAAATGGTATCCCGCAAGTGAACTTAACTTCCTTGGTCAGCAAGCTAAATGGATACGGTACCTACAATTTAAAGAACAGAATATAAGGGATATAAATCCACTTCAAGTTTTTGCATTGAGTAACATGCTATAAAATGAACATTCTTAAAATATCTACACTCATTTTCTCACATTTACTTCTGTTATAAGTGAAGTAGTGAGGAAGGGAAGTGGACTTTAATGTCAGGAGAATATCCTAAAAGTTTAAAAATTGGGAGTGAAGAGGACCTGGCACCTTGTTTTATTTATTTATTTTATTATATTTATATCCCGCCTTTTTTCCTGCAAGGAACCCAAGGCGGCTTACATAATCCTCCTCCTCCTCCTCCTCTCCATTTTCTCATCACAACAACCCTGTGAGGTAGGTTAGGCTGAGAGTCAGTGACTGGCCCAAAGTCACCCAGTGAGCTTCATGGCCAAGTGGGGACTAGCACCCAGATCTCCTGAGTCCCAGTCCAACACTCTCACCACTATCTCAAGTCGTTACAAATTATATTGTTAGGCAGAGTGCTGGTGAAAAAAATCAAATATGGGCACGGATGTTCCATAACTTGAAGCTAATGGTTAAGAGATGATATTCTAATAGTTGAGGGAAGCACTCTGTTTATGAGTGACATATCTATCAGGGCTTGTGGAAGTTAACATTCCTCTAGCTGAGAGGAGGTGGGAGATGTGAGCGTGAGTGAGAAAAAAAGCAGTTGGCAGTTTGAGAGATACAGAGGCAGAAAGAGAGTGCTGAGAGTTTCTAGCTGAAGTTAACAGAAACGTGGGGTGATTTTCTGCTTTGTAGGACTGCCCATTTGCCTCCAGTTATGCTCTGCTTAACTATAAATAGAGCAAAGATTACAAAGATCTATTTGTTTTATTTATTAAAAAAACATTTCTAAATTGCCTTTTGGTCCTAACAAGGACCCTCAAAGCAGTTTACAGCAAATTCAAAACAATAAAATCATTAAAACAAGTTTAAACATTTTAACAAAAGTAGAACAAAGATTTTAAAAAAAACAACAGAGAGGGCAGAGACCTTAGAACTTTATCAGACCTAAACACCATTAAAAGACAGACAAAATAAAACCTTTCCTACTGCCCCGGTAAAAGCCATCTGAGGCTAATCCAACTTCTTTCAGGAGGGAATTCCACAACTGGGGAGGTGCCACAGTGAAGGCCCTGCCTCACATTCCCACCAAACAAATCTCTTTAGGCAGTAGGTTAAAAAGCAGGGCCTCGGAAGATTAACTTAAGGGCAGGTTCATATAGGATAGGGGTGGGAAACCTCTTTCAGCTCAAAGGCTGAATTCAATTTCAGAGAAGCTCTCAGGGACTACATTCATGGTGGCAAAAGAGGTGCGACCAAAAGCAAAGGGGGCAGGGCCAAATACAGCATGTTGTAGCTTAAAATTCTAACGGCCAGTAACTAAGCCTTAGGAGAGGCATTTCAACCTTGTAGAATGGAAATAAAAAGTGTACAAAAGCCAGGAAACCGCCGAACAGACTGTGCTCAGGGAAAGGGGGTGGGGAAAGCACTGTGCCAATTGCTTCTCTATGGTCGGGAACAGTGACCCCAGAGAGGGGTAAAAGGGGTCCTTTCAGTGCGAGGGGAGGACACTGGAGGGGACAGGATACAAGCAGCAAAAAAGCCTGCCTAGCGAAAATGCAGGGCAGGAGGACGGGGGGGGGGGGGGACGGACAAAGATCGCCTACACCGCTCCTCCCACCCTGCATAGGATGCTCGTAAGCCTCCAAGTTCGGGTGCTTTCAAGCATCGAGGCTGCAATCCTATGCGCTGTGCCCTCGATGCACGTAAGCCCCCAAACTCGGAGCTACAATATGTAGCTACTAAAGTCACAATATGGTTAGGGCTTTATAGATAACATGACATGTTCCCTCATCTGAACGAAACTAAACCTTGTAGTACGGTCATGGAACATCCTATTACTGAGGCGGGGGTGGGGGTGGGGGCAGCACACAACTGTAACAATACATGAGCTGCTTTTTAATGGTTGTCTTTGCTATATCCACAGCAATTTTATACAGGGGTAGAATTCTAACACAAGAAGACGGTAGGACCCTCACAGATGATATAACATTCTGCCCTCACCATTGAACGACTGGCTTGCCTACTGTTCATCAAACTGAATGGGCTGCCAATTCAGAAATCTAACACAGCACGTTACTTCAAATTATGGCTTCTCATGGGCCTTCATTCAGCGTATGAGCCAAACATATGACAAAAAATCTGAAGTGTTCTGGAGCTTGCTTGTAGTCTATTTAACTGTGGGGGGGGGTGTTTGTTTGTGTGTGTGTAATATGTATGTATACATACTTATAGTACAATAATTTTAAAAGCCCTCTGAAATTAAAATGTCTAAATATTTCTACTGTTTTCTGTAAAACAAACACAAGTAAAAAGGTTAACTACTGAGACCCCAAGATAATAACTCGTTAGGCAGCCCCTGCCCTCCACACCCCCGGAATTCCACCCCTGCCTTTATCATTACCACCAGAACGGCACGCCCAAGGCCACCCACTGAGTTCATGGCTAAGATCTGAACTCAGGTTAAAGTCCAGTACTCTGTCAGCTGGACCACACTGGCTGACAATTGGCAGAACAGCCGGTGGTGGAGGAAAAGAACGCAATGTTATTTGTGCTCTGCTCTGAGTTGCTTTGCTCTTTGGAGCAAAACTGAAGGAGTGGAGAGCTGGCCAGCCAATGGAAGAAACACACACACACACACACCCTGAAATGTGCTACGCAGACTGGAAGACAAGGCCCAAGGGATGCATAAACCCGTCAGCACATGCTAGAAGCCTTGACACACAGCACAGATCGATGCAAACTATTAGACAGAGGGAAAGAGATGCTGTCTATAATGGCTTCTTAAGAATTAGAACCATTTGAAACAAGAGCTTTATTACAAACTAATAAATATCACTAAAAGTCTATGGCATGAGTGCCTCTCTGGGCCTGTGGAGGCCTACTCTATCCACACTAGTAACTAAATCTATAGAATAGTTGGATTGTGACACTTGAGGAGGGGGGGAACTGTACAAGCATTCACAGTGTGCATGCGGGGCGGTGTCCAGTGTGCGTGCGGGGCGGTGTCCCGAACTCAGAGCTACAATATGTAGCTACTAAAGTCACAATATGGTTAGGGCTTTATAGATAACATGACATGTTCCCTCATCTGAACGAAACTAAACCTTGTAGTACGGTCATGGAACATCCAATGAATTAGGGTTCAAATTGGCAAACCAAATCAATAAAGAAGGCCCCTGCTTCACAATCAGCACTTCCTGCTCTCATCTTGGTTGTTGCCATGGCAAAAGATGCCTCCAGGTCAAAAGATAATCAAGACGTAATGTAATGCTTTTGCCTCCACTAACCCTGGGGATGTGGCATGTGTGCTTTCCTTGTGTGGTTTTGTCTAAATCCAGCATTTTCCTTGAGTAGAGCTGTATGCTTTCCTTGTGTGCCACCTCTATTACAGGAGCAGATGGTTTACAGCCACCATGCATTCTCCCCACCAACTTCTTCTGACCAGGTACCTTGGGCCTAGTTCTCACAAATGGCAGATGAGGTGGTAACTTAAGCCTGTAACTAGACTGTACCACTTCAGACTGGAAGAGGGAGTTACCAGGAACATAGGAAGCTGCCTTATACTGAGGTCAGAACATTTGGTCCATCAACTCTAGTATTGTTGACACTGACCGGCAGAAGCTGCCCATGGTTTCTGACAGGCCGTTTTCCAGCAACACCTGGAAATGTTGGTGATTGAAGCTGGGACATTCTGCATGCAAAGCATGTGCTCTACCACTGAGCTATGGCCGCTACCGCTGAGCTATGAACCCTCCCTGAGGAGGGTCCACGTCAGACAGTAGGTAGGAGTTAATATGATGGAATGTCCTCCCATGGGGTGAAAAAAGACACCTAGAAAACTAGCATATCGGGGAGAAGGCTTGGCTATAAATCTTCTCCCTGATATCTAGTTTTCTGTGTGCAGGGATTTGTTGTTGTTATTGAAGAGCATGTAATAATGTTACCTTACCACCCCATCTGAAGTGATAACAGCCCAGACACAAGCTTACCCCCCTCATTTGCTGTTTGTGGGGACTAGAACGAGATGTTACAAGGCAAACAAGGGTGTTCCAATCACACTTGCCTTGCAGTGTCAACGGAAGATGTCAAAGGGCGTTTGCAGGGACCCTTCCCCTCAGGTTCGACCCTACCATTAAGCAGAGTGAGGTGGTCTCCTCAGGTGGCACAGGCTGAAGGGCAGGCAGTGGTGGCATGTTGTTAGAGGACAGAACTGTGTAGGCCCCACACAGCCTGCCCTGCACCCCCTAAGCTAGCCTGCTTAGCAGCAAATAAGATTCAACTGCCAGTCCCATCAACCTCTGTATGTTAAAGGGGGCAGGGAGCGCAATCTTGTCCTTTGCCTGAGGCAGCAAAATATCTTGGGCTGGCACTGCTTCCCCTTTAGCCTGTCCCCCCCGTCCCGTCCCCCGCAATCTTTGTTGGCTATTAGAAGCAGGCAAGTGCTTGAAAACTGGTTCTATAAAGCACTATTAAAATGGCAGGCGTTGTAACCTGGAAGGAGGGAAAACACGCCTATCATAAGAACATAGGAAGCTGCCATATACTGAGCCAGGCCACTGGTCCATCTAGCTCAATGTTGTCTATATGGACCAGCAGCAGCCCTCTGGGAAAGACAGGGGTCTTTCCCAGACTTATCTGGAGATGCTTGGGATTGAACCTGGGAACCTCTGCATCCAAAGCATGTACTCTGCCACTGAGCTACAGCTGCTCCCTTTTACCTATCATCCTAAGGAAAACCGCCACGTTTTCTGACAGAACATTCCCCCAATCCCCTGTAGATGTACTGCAAAAAGGAGCTGCATGCAACGAGGAGCAAGAAAGTCGGTGGGGAGGTACAACCCCACCAACAAGAAACTGTGCCAACAGTGATGTGCACCTGCACCCACATTCAATCTGTGCATTTAGGAAGCCTGCTGTACCTGCACATTTATCTGGCTGCATGAGGGTATCAGTGTTTTAAACAGTTTGCCAACAGACATTCTACAGCTTGGGTAGGCAACTTGTGGCCCTCCATATGTTTTGGTGTTGGGATGGCCACTTATGAATAGCCAAAACAAAGAGGAAATGCGTCACCAAAAGAGGACATCCATTTGCATGTGCTGATTTATAGGTATAGATGCAAATTTAGAAATATTTATTATTTATTTATATAGAAATACAGCACATCTCACCATACTGTGGAAGACTGACCTGGTGACCTGTGTGCCTTGCTCAGTCTGCTGTCCAGGTGCTGTTGATGGGCAACTCCAAGGCCCAGCTCTTCCTTCTGATGGTTCTCTATCTTTATACCTGATTTAGACTGGACAGCCTTTCAAATAGAGGACACCTTCAAAATAGAGGACTGGCAGCCCTTAAAATAGAGGAGTGTCCTCTATAAAAGAGGACACATAGCCGCCCAGGCCTACAACTCCCATCAGCCCTAGCCAGCATAGCCAGTACAGCTGGAGGGTCACAGGTTGCCCACCCCTGCTACACTGGGTCATGTTTTTCCCATCCAGTATATGAAATTATGGGAAGAACAGAACTGGCTGAATTTCTACCTGTCATGCCACCATCACAGACATAAGGCCTCTGACAAGAAAATAGTGGCAACCTTATTGCACGTCTGTCTTGTTACTCAAGCATACTGCCATGAGAACATAAGAACATAAGAAGAGCCCTGCTGAATCAGACCAAGGGTCCACCTAATCCAGCATTCTGTTCACACAGTGGCCAACCAGCTGCCCACGGGATCCCACAAGCGGGACGTGACAGCAACAGCACCCTCCCTCCCATGTTCCCCAGCAACTGGAGTACATAGGCATACTGCCTCTGATGCATGAGAGCTTGTGTTGTGTAGTGAGAGTGAGCCAGGTAGTCCTTTATCAGAGCTCACCTCACCAATAAGCAGCTTTTAGACAAGTCGGACCCTCTCTTAGCTTCAGTCCCCACCATCTGAAACACAATACTGATCTATATCACTGGGTCGCTATAAGAATCACTGAGATAAATTACATATATATCATGCTTTGAACACTTGGACAGCACTATGTAAATGCTAATTCTATCATCATCATCATCATCATCATCATCATCGCCACTGCTGCTGCTATTACAGCAGCACAACCATGACTAAGGATGTGGTGTTTGGACCTTTAAACAGCATATTTCATTGTAATTCTTATTTATTCCCCACTAACTTTTTGGTAATGGGATTCTATCTGGTGACTCAGGCCTTATTTCTATCCAGTGTGCTTGAATTAAAATGAGATAGACCTCCCTGGATTACAGACAAGTTTGGTTCAGGGTGGGTTCGGGCTTTGTGTCTTCTGAAGCCTGCTGAAATGGAATCCATGGAAATTGAAGACTTCCTGCTGTAACTCACCATAAAAAGGTCAAAGTTCTTCTCAATTTCCTGACTAATCGTGTTGAAAACCTATAAATAATTTGCCTAATAAGATAATGGTGGCAATAAATTTACACATTTAGACACACACCTGCAGACACAGGCACGAAGTTGGACATGACATGAGTAATGTCTACCATTGTAGTGTCTCATAATAGAGATTAAAATCTATTCAACCAAACTGTAGTAACATCCTAATCCAAAGCCTTTCTATTTGAAACTATGCTTATAAAGATCAAAATATAGTTAAAAGGATGACTGTGCTACTCTATATTCTGACAATTCTGAATAGAGATTCCAATAGCTGAGGCTTGCTTGACAGCCGTGTGAGAACACTATCAGTGTTAACTGAGAACATAGCTACATGTTCAGAAATATCACACACAGGTGGCACCAGAGGGGGAAGGGTGCAAGGGTCTCCACAACAGGTAACTCATCATTGGAAATTAAAGTAAGTGTAATCCTAAACATGCTTAGATAAAAGTTAACTACCGGTACATCAAAATCAGTAATTCTTGCTTCAGAGAAATGGCCTGGATTGCACATAACGCTAAAGCATGGCATGGTTTGCAGAAATCTGGCTTGTCATTCTAATGACAACCCAGAGCACAGGTTGAGTATGGGTTCTCGTTGAATGGGTTGTTGTTGAATCATGGGTTGTCGTTATGTGTGAACCTTGCACTATGGTTTTACTATGGGTTGTTAACTACGAACAACTCAGAGTTCACAACCCAACAACAAAGCATAGGTTCTCTTCCTGGGTTGTTTGTGGTTAAAAACCCATAATGAAACCATAGTTCAGGGTTCGCATGTAACAACAACCTACAATTCAACAACAACCCATACTCAACCCATACTCTGGATTGTCGTTATGTATGAACCAGGCTGTTGTGTCTCAACCCATTCCCACAAACAAATCATGGTTTGTTTACCAGCTACAGACTACAAACAGAAGCCATGTTTTATGAAGTCTGGCTTCTTTAAACCATGGCTTGTTGTGATGTCTGAACCCAGAACCGTGGTTTATCCCTGGCTTATTTGCACTACTATTCACCCTGAAATAGAGGAGCCTAGCCAGAGCAGTCTGAAAATGAAACCACTCTGAAAGCTGGCAAAATAGGTGGAAGAGAAACCAACCAGAAGTAGGGAAAACAAGCTGCTGTTTGTTTACTCGTCTACATGACAATTCATAGCTAAAGCAAAAAAACATGGTTAACATAAACCATGGCTCAGAATTACATGTGAATGCAGCCAATATAATTAGGATATGAAATTTGATGTTATTTCTCCTTCAGAAATCTAACATGTGAAGCAAAGCTCCACACCACTGCATTCTGCTCTCTCTCTCTCTCGCTCTCTGGTGCTGCCACCGATAGATATCACAAGCTGTAATCCCTCTAGGATTGTATTTATTTGTTTTTATTTTAACACATTTATACCCTGTCTTTCCTTCTGGAAGCTCAAGGTAGCTAACAAGATAAATAATACATTAAACAATTAAAAACATCCTTACAGTTTGAAACAAACCCCACCAAGAGTCAGTGTGGTGTAGTGGTTAGAGTGATTGACTGGGACTTGGGAAACCCAGGTTCTAATCCCCACTCGGCCATGAAGCTCGCTGGGTAACTTTGGGACAGTCACTGACTCTCAGCCTAACCTACCTCACAGGGTTTTTGTTTTTGTTTTGTTTAATTTCAAATTTTATTTAAGAAAAACTAAAACACTAACAAACATTAGAAAACATACAACAATCCACAAACTAAACTAAACTAAACTAAAATGAACTTCCGAACTTCTCCACAGCAATAATTATTCTTACACTGTAATTACAAAGAAACCTCACTTTCTTCTATTGTCCAACATATTTTCTTCTATTTTATCAAACTCCCAAGTACATCTCACAGGGTTTTTGTGAGGATAAAATGGAGAGGAGGAAGAGGATTACATAAGTCACCTTGAGTTCCTTACAGGAAAAAAGGTGGGATATAAATAGAATAAATAAATAAATTAGAGATGGTTTCAGCCTGAGAGCTGAATTCATAAGAACATAAGAGGAGCCCTGCTGGATCAGACCAAGGGTCCATCTAGTCCAGCATTCTGTTCACACAGCAGCCAACCAGCGGCCCACAGGATCCCACAAGCAGGCCAGGAGTACAAAAGCACCTTCCCGCCCATGTTCCCCAGCCATACTGCCTCTGATACTGGAGGAAGTATATAGCCAATCAGGACTAGCAGCCATTGATAGTCTTCTCCTCCATGAATTTGTCCAATCCCCTTTTTAAAGCTGTCCAAATTGGTGGTCATCATAGATTTCATAGATCATAGAGTTGGAAGGAGCCTACAAGGCTATCGAGTCCAACCCCCTGCTCAATGCAGGAAACTAGAGGAGGGGTCTCCCATCCAAGTAATAACCAGGCTTGACCCTGCTTAGCTTTCCACGCTCAGACAAGCTGAGCCAGCGTAAGCCACAGGCCTGTATCACTACATCTTGTGGAAGTGAGTTCCATAGATTAACTGTGCGCTATGTGAAGAAGTACTTCCTTCCATTCTGGAGAAGTGCTTGAGGGCCACTTTCCAGTGGTGGGTGGGGCCGAAGGCAAATGGGGGTGGGGCCACAAATACTAGCATATTTCAGCTTTTTTACTGCCAGTCACTAAGCCTTAGGAGAGGCATTTCAACCTTTTAGAATGGGGAAAAAACTGCACAAAGGCCGGGAAACCACCCAATGATCTTTGGCTGGGGGAAAGAAGGTGAGGCCAGGGGAAGGGGGCATAACCATCTGGGGAACCCCAGAGGGCCAGACTGGGACCCCAGGTGGGCCAGATTCGGCCCTCGGGCCTGAGTTTCTGCACCCTGCACTAAACATTAAAACACAAAAAAACAGCATAATTTTGACAGCAGTCAAAATATTTAATTAAAAAAAGAGAGACCAAAAAAAACCAGATTCAAAGGCAGGTTAAATGTTACATATCAAATGCCTTCCTAAAAAAGGAAAGTCATCACCAGCTTCTGGAAGGCCATGTAGTCAGTAAGGGCACAATCCTATGCAAGTTTAGACAGAAAAAAAGGCCTACAACTCCCAGCATGCTCCAGCAAGAATAGTTGGCTGGGGCATGCTGGGAGTTGTAGGCCTTTTTTTTGTCTAAACTTACATAGGATTGCAGTTCAAGTGAGACGGTCCCTCAGAAGGAAGTTCCAGAATCTCAGTGTAGCCACTACGAAGTCCCTTTCCTGACTCCCAATCAAGTGTATCTCCGCCCTCACACAAGAGGGCCTTCTTTCCCTGCAGGGAGCTGCTTCACATGTTACATTTTATTAGGTGTATACCTAAGATTTCTTAAAGTGCAATGTCATATGTGAATGAAACACACACGTTTGGAAACAGACTGAATCATACAGATACGGTAATCAGAAAGCCAGAATGAGCTGCTGCTCCCTACTTAGTGTAGGTTCAATGTCAAAACTGGGTTTGCTACCATGAAATGTGTGCAGTGGCCTATAAAAAGCAAATTAGGCCTAAGCCAGGCTAGAATTGTTCTACTTTAATAGACTCTAGTTGACTAAACCCTGCTTTTCTAAACCCTGCTTTTCTGCCCCACAAAGTGCCCCCCAAGGTGTCTCACAACAATTGCCAAAAGCACAACGATCAAACAGCAACAACTTAAAATGACAAGTTAAAATAAAGCAGCAATGTAACATAGCAGCAGCAGAATTTGAACCTTCCCAGTCTGGACACTCTGACCACTACTCCATGCTGGCTCTCACATATTATTATGAACAGAAGAAGTGCCTTGCCTGATTGGCACAAGATATATCTAGCCCAGCATTCTGCTTCCAACAGTGCTCAGCCTAATAATAATAATAATAATAATAATAATAATAATAATAATAATAATAATAATAATAATATCATCTTACCCATCGAGGCGGGGAACAGCAGAAAATATAAAATACATAAACTAATCAAATACAATGCATACTATTAAAAACATCTTGAAACATCTTAAAAACATCTTAAAGGGATCCTAAAATTCCTCTGGATAGGCCTGCCAGAAGAGATCAGTCTTTATGGCTTTTTTAAATTCCAAGAGACTGGTAAATTGACGAATCTCCTCCAGCAGGCCATTCCATAATCTGGGAGCAGCAGAAGAAAAGGTCCTCTGGGTGATACTTGCCAGCCTAGTTTTTGCTGACTGAAGTAGATTCCTCCCAGAGGACCTGAGTGTGCGGGGCGGATTGTACGGGAGAAGGCGATCCCGTAGGTAGCCTGGACCCAAACCATGTAGGGCGTTAAAGGTAATAACCAATACTTTATACTTCTCCCGGAAACTGATTGGCAGCCAGTGGAGTGCTTTTAAAACTGGTGTGATGTGGGCACCCCTAGGTATACCAGTAACCGGTCTGGCTGCCATATTTTGCACTAGTTGAAGTTTCTGGACTAGGTATAAAAGTAGCCCTATGTACAGCGCATTGCAGAAGTCGAGCCTGGAAGTTACCAGCGCGTGCACTACTGTGAGCCTATACAGAGGACATGAAAGGGATATATAGGTAGATACTTTATACTGAGTCAGACTACTTGTAAATCTAGCCCAGATTTGTTGTCTACTCTGACTGGCCATGGCCCTCTAGAGTCTCAGGCAGAGGTTTTTCCCATCACCTGCTACCTGAGCCTTTTTACTGGAGATTGAACCTAGCACCCTTGGGTCCCTCCCCTTCTTACTGGCACCTTATTTGCAAAAGCCACCTCTACTAGCCTGGACCAGACAGCTAGGCATGCCTACCTCATTCCAGGCTCAGTCACATAAATGAACTCCAGGACTACAATGTAATATAAATTAGGTAAAATAGGCTGCGGTTTCCTCCTTTTAACTTGTTTGAGTCACCCTCAATCTGACTTTAATCAGTCCTAATGACCATTTATTCCAGCCACAGCAGCCAGATTGTTGTTTTTTAATTTAATTTTTTTTTACTATTAACTGTAGCTACCAGTTGGAAAACTGCCCAGTCTCTTTTTCTAGTTATCACCTGCCAATATACCCTGGTTCAGGGACACAGCTGCAGCAATGGGCATCCCTGACAAAGTAATCTCTTTACTCTCTCTCTCCCTGCCATTTGTTGCAATGGCAAAATTAAATGCCAACAGCAGCGTCCAAAGGGGAGAGAGATAGAAAGTATTAAAACGTATTTGTAGAAAAGCACAGTATTAAAAATACCAGCTTCCTTTAGAGTAAAATGTAACATAATAGGAATTTGATCAACTTAAAAAAGGCAGCTACTAACGCATTTAAAATAGGACTGCTTGCCTATTTTACTATTATTCGTGTTAAGCTTAAATTTCACTGCACACTATTTTCCATTATTTGACTTGCCCGTATATAGCTGATTCCTGAAAAATGAGCCAAATGGCTTGGGATTAAGCAAAATAAATTGGAGTGCTATTTATTGCTTTTAGCAGCCTGATGCTGTGAAGAGTCAAATGAGCCTAAGCCCACTGAATTCATTGACTGGGTTCAGACAACATGCTAACCCACCACACTGAAGGGTTGTTGTTGAACCGTGGGTTGTTGCTGAAATGCGGGTGACTGTGTTGTCTGAATCCAGCTGCGCTAACAAGTCATGGCTTGTTAACTATGATTTTAAAAAATCACAAACACGTTTGTGCATGAAGAGAACCCATGGTTTGTTGTTGGGTTGTGAACTGTGGATTGTTCACCCTGGTTTGTTATCTTGGCTGGTTGAGACAACATGATAACCCACGGTTCAGCAACAACCCACACTCAACACTTGAGTGTGGGTTATTGTGTTGTCTGAACCCAGTCAATGGGCTGAATCCAGATTTAGTAATCCTTAGAGTAGAGCCACTGAAAATCAATGGGACAAATTAGTCTTGACCAATTTAAGTCCTACTGATTTTAATGGGTCTACTCTAAGCATGACCAAGTTTGGATCTCACCCAATGAGTATAAGTGTACTTCACTCTGCACAGGGGAGCACTGGGCTGCTGGTCTAATATTTACTCCAAGACAACAGGATTCAATACAGTAGCTGTCTCCTGCCTGCCAAGGCTTTTCTACTTGCCCTGCTACTTACCCACAATCTAGTGGTTCTGGAATGAAGAGAGATAAACCTTCTACAGCAGAAACCCATTGGAGGACAGGTAAGGCCCATGGGCATTACATTGCCTACCCACTATAATAAATAAATATAACAAACAAAGACCCTCAATGTACATGGCACTTTACAGAATCACCTAAGCAAAAAAGACAAGTTCCCTGCCCCATTAATCTTGCAGTGTAAATCTCAGTCACTTGGTGGATGAAACGGCCCTGCATGTTTGGCAGGTAAAGGAAGAGAATAGTCAACCCAGCAATGTGAAATGTTCTCCCTGGGGGAGCACTTGGCATCCACCTACTTTAAGGCTGCATTCGCATGTCACGCTAAGCCACTCTGTGAACAAGCTACGCAATGTTGGTTGTTCGCAGAACAACCCACAGTGTGCCCAACAGACAATCAGGCTCACCGTGGCTTGTTCTCCCCCTCCTCAGTCCTCCAGCTGGTTTCCCAGTGTCTTTTGTGGCAGAGCCCGTCTTGTCTCCCCCTCCCCGCTCTGATCATTACCCCTTTTCGTTCATTGCTGTTATTTTTTGGAGCCTCAAAAATGCGCAATTGGGATTGTATTTTTATTTTTTCAGCCCCAGAAAATCGTGTTTGTTATTTTATCAGTTGTTATTATCGTTGTTGTTGTTGTTGTTGTTGTTGTCATCGTCATACAAGTACACAGGAGCCATCTTATGGCTGTCTGATAACTGTAGCCTTGCCTGGTCAATTTCTTTGTATGTTTCAGCTGCCAAAGGGAGCAGCAAGTGGAGTAGGTAACATACATGGAAACTGACAAGGCAAGACTGCATATAGGCTAATTTGTGCACAGTTGCCAGGGACCGATTGCCAAGGTGTCAGTTGAAAAGCACCAAAAAACTGAGGGAAAGCAGCAAAAGTAGGTTCACCAAAGGGGGGGGGGGCAAAATCTCTCACTTAGCAATGTAATCCTCTCGATTATAAGTGTTGAACTGACACTTCTCAGTGCCCTCCACCTTTTCAACACTCCCCTAAGTCTACAACTACTCCAGAAAGGGGAGATATTAACTCCCCCCACCTTTTTGCAACTCCTTTTTAGACAACTCACTGTGGCAGTTACTGCACTTCTCTGGCCGTTGCTAAAAAAAAAACAACACCCAGCAGAAATATACACAACTTTAATGACTAGGAAGTAAATGGAGGGGAAATTTGAGCACCTGCAGTAACTGCTCTGTTACAGCAGGTGCGCAAATTTACCCTCCATTTACTGCACTGCCCTTAAAATGGCACAAATCCCCCCCCATTTACTTCCTAGCCATTAAATCTGCGTATAATTCCCAGTCCCAAATATTGCACAAATATTCCCAACCAGTTTTTTTTAAAAAAAACAAAACATTAGAGGTGGTAGAACGAGACGGAGCAAACGGGGTGCCAGCACCAGCTGTACTTACACACACACTCATTGGGCCCCATCTCATCCATCCCATTCAGCCACCTTCTCGGGGGGGGGGGGGGGAGAACTGTCAGGGAACCGCAGTAACCACAGCAGTTAAGTGCTCTGAAAAGGAGCCACAAAAAGTGAGGTAGGGGAGCCAATACCTCCCCTTTCTGGGCTAGCTGGAGACTCAGGGAAGTGTTGAAAAGGTGGAGGACACTGAGAAGTGTCAGTTCAACACTTAAAACCGAGGATTACATTGCTAAGTGGGATATATTGTCTTTGTCATCCCACTCCCCTGCTTTTGGTACACCTTCTTTTGCGGCTTTCCCCCCCTTTACTGGTGCTTTTCAATTGACAACTCGCCAATTGGACCCAGGCAACTGTGCAAAAATTACCCTAAATGCAGTCTCACCGTGTAAATTTCCATACTGTATATGTTACCTACTCCACTTGGCAGCTCCCTTTGAAGCTGAAACATGCAAGGAAATTGACCAGGCAAGACTGTAGGTATTGGACAGCGGTAAGAGAGCACTTGCAAAAGGCCAACAAAAAAATAATTTTTAAAAATCACAAACACATTTGTGCATTTTCTGGGACCAGAAAAAGGTGGCAAACTAGTGACAGTTGCTCCAAAGTGCCGCTTGGGTATCAGTGGAGGGACTGTCACTGGCGGCAGCAAGGGTGGGATTGTGAAGAACAGCAGGGGGTTTTGCTGAGCAGGTCGCTAGCTGAGCCCCACATCCCACAATGAAATTGCTCTCCCAGGTTCGGATGACATGACAACCCATTGTGGATCGAACAACCTCTAGAACAAGCCATGGGTTGTCAGGATGGCTTGTTGCTGAAAAATAAGCTACCCTGTGGGAAGCAGTCTGTGTTCAGATGACACGCCTTCATGGCTAGTTACCCACAATGGGTTGTCATGTCGTGCAAACCCAGTCTAAGAGACCGACAAAACAAATCTGTTTCATTTAGACTTTGAGAGCATTGTCTGATACACTACAGCTAACCATCTCTCTTTTTTTATAAATTAAATGTTTACAGTAAATTTACTGTTTTGTAAATTAAATTTTGAGAAGCTTTGATATTTTTATACATGTCATAAAAATAAAGTACATAAATAAAGGCAGAGAAATGGGTAAGAGGGAGCTTGCACAAATACAGCTACATATAATTAGGTTTCAATTCCATTTGGGCTAAAGACTAAAAATATTAAGTTGAGAGATGGTGACCAGCCAAGATTCACCTAATGGACATAGGAAGCTACCTTAGGCTGAGTCAGAACACTGGTCCATCTAGCTCAGTACTGTGGACCCTGATTGGCAGCGGCTCTCCAGGATTTCCAGCAGCAGCTTTGCCAGCCCTACCCAGAGATATGCTGTGGATTGAACCGGGGACTTTCTGCATGCAAAGCATATGCTCTACCACTGAGCTACAGCTGGTTGTGAACAGGCATTTCAACCTGGGTCTCTCTGATCAAAGTCTCCTAACACTACGCTGAAGTCTCTAACCACTGTGCCACACTGTTTCCCATTCTTACACCTTTGTATCTCTCAATGAAATAAATAAAAGATTCTAGGCAGCATATAGCTTCAGGGCTGCAGCCAAAAAGTAAGTCAGAGAGAATGGGGGTGGGGGAAGGAGTATTACGTTGCACAGGCTTCCAGTTTTCTCAGGAGGTTACTATAGCATTTCGGAAAGACTATTGTACTGTAAATATTTACACACAGCATGGCTTTGCCAAGATGTCAAAGGGCAAATGAGAACAGCTAATGTCATACCTTATAAGCTGGCATTGCATTCCTTTCCTTTTTCAGGAAGCAAGCCCACCCCCACCCAGCTTTCTTTTGGCATATAGGAAACCCTCAGGGCATAATAATGGCTTGCTCCTTTGTTTTAATGAGATTTAAAGCAACAAGATTTGATGCCTGAAATGCCTAAGGACAGGGCTAACACGGGCAAAGCAGCAATAAAGGCCTTGCTCAAATGCCTTGGCAGCTGTCTTTGGCATGGGCTGTTGGCTCTTCTCTTCTCTCATTTCAGAGGAACATGTTTCAAAAGGGACAAGGGTTCTGCCCCATGAAGAGCTCTGAAGAAATACAACATTCAGTAGGTGCACTTTTCCTTCACACTGCAAACAGTGTGATAAGAAAGGCACACCTGTGAAATCTCTGCCTTCCTCAGAGCTCTCAAAAGTACAGAAGCCCAGTGCCTTTGGGAATAGGGTTAAGTTGCCTATACTTGTGCTAGATTAGTTAATGGATAAGGCAGGAAAGGTCTTATGAATAATCCACAGCTGGAAATACTATAATCAGGGAGATGCATTTCCCAAATGGTACTTACAGTAACCACTCATTATATATATATATTATAATAAAGGGCAGTGTAGTCCAGGAGATAGAACACTTAATATAGCTCTAGTAGCCCTGCACAATGCTCTACCTACTGGTTTCCTTTTCCTGTTTGATAAACATGGGAATAATAGCTCTCCCTTGCATGATTGCTAGAGTCTGCTCTATCACCATGCAGGGGCATGGATAGCCCCCTAAGGGTCTGATGCAGGCAAACAGATGCTATCCACTGCCCTCAGGTGTGGTGGAGGACGCTGTCCTGTCACCAGTGTTGAAATAATATTCAGCTGCCCATCTGGTCAGCATCTGTAGGTGGAATGGGAGCAGGTACCATCTTGTTCTTTGCCTCAGGCAGCAAAATGTCTTTGGATGGCCCTAACAACATCACAACAATACATAGCCAATCAGGTTTGGCTACATGGTGGCACCACTATTGGCAAATGAGGGCAAAGTCAATGAATGTGGCTGCAGTTCTATGCACAGTTATGTGGGAGTAATAAACGTCAATGAACTTACTTCCAAGTAAACCTGCATAGGATTGTGCTGCACATGTACATCTTTGTAAGGAGCGCAAGAAAATAAACCCAACAAAAAAGGAGATATCATACTTATCATCTATTTTCTAAACAGCTATGAAGAAAAAGCTGTACATATGCCACATTTGCCAGTGTTCAATGATTTCAGAGGAATAATATGAGAATAAGCAAATAAAGGATGGGAGCCATGTCTTTTGTTTTGTTTTTTGCAATGTATATTTCTAACAATTCTGATTACCATAACCAGATTCAAAGGAAAGTGGTTGATGCCAAAATCCCATAGCCTTACAAGTCCTGTTTGCAGCCTACGTTTTGTTTCGGGTTCACTGCAACATCATTAGTAGGCAATCACTCGTGACTGAGTAAGATTGTCTTCCAGATTAAAATTACAAAAGAAAATTTTAAAAGGAGGAAATTCTAAAGAAAATTGTGTAGACTCTAGCGATGGGTCCGTAAGTGACTGTGGAGGCCAATTCTAGATCCACACAGCTTCCCACAGTGAGGACACAGGTTACCAGATGGAAGATGGTCCTGTAAAGGATTCATTTGACGTGCTTTTCGCTTAGCACGTTTCTCCCTTTCACCTTGCACTGGGCTTCTTCAAAGTCCATAGAACCTTTGTGAAAGGGCAACCTCCAGTTAGATCGTTCATGGGCCAGAGCTTCCCAGTTCTCGATGTTTATATTGCATTTTTTTAGATTAGCCTTAAGAACATCTTTAAACCTCTTATACTGACCACTGATATTTATTTATTTATTTATTATATTTATGCCCCGCCTTTTTCCCTGCAAGGAACCCAAGGCGGCTTACATAATCCTCCTCCTCCTTTCCATGTTATCCTCACAACAACCCTGTGAGGTAGGTTAGGCTAAGAGTTAGTGACTGGCCCAAAGTCACCCAGTGAGTTTCAAGGCCGAGCGGGGACTAGAACCCGGATCTCCCGAGTCCCAGTCCAACACTCTCACCACTACGCCACATGAATGCATATGTTGTATATGTTGCATTCAACATATGCAACATCATTAATTCTGCAATTCTATGCACAGTTATTTGGGAGTAATGAACATCAAGGAACTTACTTCCAAATAAACCTGCATAGGATTGTGCTGCACATGTCCCCCACACAAGTCTTTTTTTTAATACACTGTCATTTCAAATAGCACAGCTTCCAGATAACGAACTTTAATAATGGGGTGATTTACGATTAGAGAAAAACACACATGACTATTACAGCTTCCCCCCCACTCACATATGCTTTGTTTCTGTGTCACTAAAGCAAAGTCCAAAGTAGAATATAATTTATGGCACTATAAAAAGTTTTACAACCAAAGCACAGTGGAAGCTTAAGACCCAAGTCCTTCTGTAACATTACCAAGGTTTATCTTGTTAACGTTTATTTATGGGGAGGCTCAGATTGACAAGAACTTTCATGGAGTTGCTTTCCTATTGACTGTTGGTGCCACTTTCCTCACATGGAATTATACTTGAAAAGAGTCTCTCTCTCTCCCTCTGTCTCTCTCTCTCAGAAACAATTTAGGCTTGATTCTCAGCCTCTTTCATGCAAAGCTGGAATCTTTTAAAAAAAGGTAACTTCCCTAAGATCACCATCTTATTATTAGATGGTTTTACAATACCTATTGAGGACACTTATTTCAATCCAGCAGTTTCTTACAACACAGAGATCATTCTACCTATATTGTCTTGCCCATTCATTTCAATGCTGATCCAAATATGCATTGTTTGTACAGCAGATTTGCTTCCTCCATTGAAATGAATGGGGCAGTCTGTATGTGCAACAGAGCATGCAGGATTCTGGACAGGACTGAATTGAGATTTCAGAAGTCAAAGTGAAACAACCTATGCACATTGTCCATTTGTTTTTGGTTTTTAATGTAATCCAACCTTATACCTGATCATTACTTTGGTTCTTCTGAGAGGAACCCTAGAAAAATGGGGGGACCTCAAAATTAAGGGGGGGGGGGTACACAGACCATCTATTTGCAACCTGTATATGTGGGGATTAAAGCTGCAATCCTATACCCTGGAAGTAAACCCCCTTGAATTCGATGGGACTTGCTTCTGAGCAGACATGTATAGGATTGCACTGTACAGCTGCTATACCATACTGGCTCTCTGCAAGTAGACCTGTGCTCATACCCCCTTATAGTGTAAGAAGAGAATAGAACCACTCTGTTCTGGGCTTTGGGAATTTTAAAAAACCTGGCACAGAGAACAGGAGAAGATAATTCTGCTATACTACAATTAGGATCCCAGTTCATCTGGAGCCCAAATATGTGCTGTACTTAGCATGATGAAAAGAAAGGAAAAAAGGGGAAAAAAATCTGTAAGAACCTTGTAACTAAGAACTGGTGCCTGAGTTTTGCTTTCTTCCTCCTCCCCCCTAATCCCTTTTCCTTTTGTGTCATGTATTTTAGATTGTAAGCCTGAGGGCGAGGACTGTCTAATATTAATCTTTGTAAGTCACCCTGGGAGCCTTTTCTGGCTGAAGAGTGGGGTAAAAATGCTGAAAATAAAAATAATAATAGCTGTACAGAAATCCAACCGATGGCAGCACACTGGGTACTTCATCATCCATCAGTTTGACAGACAAGTTTCTTACATAGTAGCCAAGTAATCCCTTCCAATAAGGGCAGGAGATGCCAGCACCTGGCATCCTTGGGCAGGTGCCAGGGCCCATTACTGATGCCTGCCCAGGAGGGCCCCTTAATTTTTATTATGGGCCCGATATTCCAAGCTGTGCCAGGTGTTTGGATCTAGTCTAGCCACTCTTTCAATTTCCCACAATGTTTCCAATCCAGCATCACTCTGAGGCATTGTGGGAAATGAAATGGATGGCCAGACCCAGCCGCCCTGCACTCTTTGTGGTGCTGCCACCACAACCAGAATAAGGGGCTCACCAGAGGACACAGTTTGCCCGGGGCACCCCCTCAAACATGTAGCTGGACCTGCTCTGGGTTGTTATCGAGAGCTCTTTGGCAGTCTTGAGCATGCATGCCCTGCTCCCCTTTTTCAGTTTCTTCTCTACATTTCTAAGAGTGGTACTTTACCTGATTTGGGTTTCCGTGTAATGTTCCGGAGGTACATGCCACTCTTGTATAAATGCAAAACTCTTTCAAGGTGAGCAGCTGTTTCATCAATTCCCCACTGAAGTTCTCCTGTAAGAAGTAAAGGAAAATCATGGCTTAGAGACAGAACAGAAACCCTGTCCAGTAGCAGCAGGTATGGGGACTTTAGAGCGGGTGAGGTAATGAATGTGGGGACTGGTGGGGAGCAAAAAATAGGTCAGGGGGCATTGGAAGGGGACAAAATGAAAGGCATAACTATTATTTGTCATAATTCTATCCTGCCTTCCTCCAAGGAGCACCAGACAGCAAATATAGGGTTATCTTATTTTATCTTCACAACAACCCTGTGAGGTAGGTTAGGTTGAGAGAGGGTGCCTGGCCTGCCACTAAGCTTCATGGCCGAGTAGGGATTTGAACCCAAATCTCCTTGGTCCAACTCCAACATTTTACTACACCACATTGGTCCCCTAGTGAGCCAATGCAGAAGATCAAATTATGCTGAAGTTAGCCCTCTCAACCTTGGTTGTCTGAATTATCAAACCAAGTGGTAAGAAACAATTCTGAGATTGCCAGAACTATGGTCTGAACAGGACTTTAGTAACTGAAATTATTCATATTCCTTCTTTGTTATCCAAACCTCTCTCATTCCCACTCTCCCTCTGTTACCACCCACACTGCTGAAATATAGATTGTATGCCTCCTGGGATAGAGATCTGCTTTTTTTTTTTCCTCTTATGCTATAAAGCAGGGTTGGGCAGAAGGTAGATCTGGAACTACTGGTGGATCTTTAGGAGATCTGCAGTAGATCACCAAAGGTTTTTTGATTCCCAATCATTTTAACAATAACAGCAACAAAATGACTCCCTACCTGCCCTACCGCTGAAATGAAGAAAGCTTAGGGCAGGGCTCTCCAACCTTGGGTCCCCAGATGTTGCTGGACTACAGCTCCCAGAATCCCTTGCCATTCGCCATGCTGGCTGGGTATGCTGGGAGCTGTAGGCCAGCAATATCTGGGGACCCAAGGTTGGAGAGCCCTGGCTTAGGGAAACCAGGAGTGGATTATTATGTGGAAGATATGTGAGTTCCATCGAGTTCTGGCACTCTAAACAAATTCCTGGGCTCTTTAATTCTAAGTGTCTGTCTTTTGTACCAGGTGGATCACAGGGTTCTAGTAAAAACAAAAACAAAAAAACAAAGGGTAACATGATCAGGAAATTGGAGCCTCTTCAGAAGGTTGGAGCAGACTGACGAAAATATGTGGGCCTTTTTAATTTAGGAAAAAATAAAGATTGCTATGGGGGGGGGGGGAAAGATAGATTGTTTTATAAAATTATACATGGTGTCAAGACAGTAGATAGTGCAAGGTTTCCCCCACTCTTTCATTAAGAGAAACTAAAGGTCAACCAATGATATTGATTGACAGTAGATTCAGGATAGGAAGTCTTCACCCAATGCATAATTGAATTCATAGAATTTTCTACCATTAAGATGGCCACGAGGACTTTAAAAGGGGATTGGACCAATCAATGGAGGAGAGATCGATCAAGAGCCGCGATGGCTATATGGAACCTCCATGCCACTGAACTCCAGATGCTGGGGAGCAACAGGGGGAGAAGTCTACTGCCTGCAAGCTCTCCTTGTGGCCTTCTCAAAAGCATCTCACTGGCCACTGTGGGCTGCTGCACTAGATGGACCTTCGGCCTGATCCAGTAAGGATCTTTGTATGCCCTTACCTGTAGCATTGACGATCACATCCAGCAATGGTCTCAGGGATGAAGGGGCACTGTGCGGCAGAAGATATGTAAAGAAAAACCTGTGAAGAAGTGGAATGTGTTAGGTTTATGAGAGTTCGCTAACCGCTGAACAACATACATTAATAATAAAATTCCAGTAATTTACAAGTCTCTGAGCTATGCAGGAAATAGAATCATATTCTATAATTAAATATATAGCTACAGCTATATTCACACAGCTGCTTGGTGCAGCTTAGACAGAGAGCTGCTTTGCACAAGGCCACCTTGTAACTACCTGTAAATATTTTATTAATGTAGAGATTTGCTATTTAAAAAAAACCCATGGAACTGTTTGCAAAGCTGTCTGTCTCTGCTTGGACAAGGTTGTGTTTTTTTTAGGACTGTAAATTCAAAACTTCTTTCACACTTCTAATCTGAAAAACAACCAACCAGATCTTTATTCATGTCAAGTCATGAATATTTTTAGGGCTTCAAGTGAAGGCAAGATGCTCAGCACTTTAAAGAAACAGAGAGAGAGAGAGAGAGGCAGAGCAACCTACCAGGGATGTTGAAGAGTCCTTGGCCTCGAGTCACGAGTCGAGTCACGAGTCTTTGGACCCAAGTCTCGAGTCGAGTCTCGAGTCCAAGGTCCAAAATGGTGACTCGAGTCGAGTCACGAGTCCCGAGTCCCTCCCAAAGCGGCGGCCCATGGAGGGAGCGGGAGGGTCTCCGCGAGAGGAAGAAGAGCTGCCCTTCCTCCCGTGGAGACCCTCCCGCTCCCTCCATGGGCCACCGCCGCCGCCGCCCCCACTTACCATAGGTGGGTCCTTCCCTCGTCCCTGCTCCTGCCGCCGCCGCTGCCACACCAGGGACGCATTACGAGCCCTCCCTGGGTTTGTAGTTCTCCGGGGCGGCGGCGCGGCCCGATCTCGCTCTTCTGAGCGGCGCGGAGAGTGTTCTCCGTGCCGCTTGAGTTGCCCTCACCGCCGCCGCCGCCGCCGCCTCCCGCTCGCCGCCATCTCCCTCGCCGCCAGCCACTCGCAGCAGCCGCCATCGTATGCCACTGTATGCCTCTGTTTAAGGCGGCAGCCAAGCGCGCCGGAGCAGGGTCCCGGCGCGTCACCTCCGCCGCGCCGGGACCCTGCTCCGGCGCGCTTGGCTGCCGCCGCTCTGTTTAAAGTGGCGGCGGCCAAGCGCGCCGGAGCAGGGTCCCGGCGCGTCACTTCCGCCGCGCCGGGACCCTGCTCCGGCGCGCTTGGCCGCCGCCGCTTTAAACAGAGCGGCGGCAGCCAAATTGGCTGCTGGAAGCTGCAATTGGAAACAGAAGAAGGTGCATAACCATTTCCCAGTGAGCTGTTTTCCCTCTCTTAATCCCCCCCCAGCTGTCTTTTTTTTCCCTGCAGAGGAAAAAGATATGGGGGTGGCCCGAAACTTTTTCTTTTGAGGGGAGTAGAAAAATGGCCAGCAGGGAAAGGGCTAAGCAACTCCCTTTCACCCACCCACCCTCCACTCCTGATTTCAGCTTCTAGTGACAGCCTTTAGTTTTTAAAAAATAATAAAGGGGGGGGATTACATGAAACTTAAAGCGCTCTGTTTAAAGCGGCGGCGGCCAAGCGCGCCGGAGCAGGGTCCCGGCGCGTCACCTCCGCTGCGCCGGGACCCTGCTCCGGCGCGCTTGGCTGCCGCCGCTCTGTTTAAAGCGGCGGCGGCCAAGCGCGCTGGAGCAGGGTCCCGGCGCGTCACCTCCGCCGCGCCGGGACCCTGCTCCGGCGCGCTTGGCTGCCGCCGCTCTGTTTAAAGCGGCGGCGGCCAAGCGCGCCGGAGCAGGGTCCCGGCGCGGCGGAGGTGACGCGCCGGAAGTGATGACGGGACCGGCGCAGGTGGCGTGATGGCGTGCGATGGCGGCGGCGGTAGCTGGGAGCGGGTGGCGGCGAGGGAGACAGCGACGGCGGTGACGTGAGTGGTGGCGGCGGCGGCGGCAGCGGAGTCATTGGGCTCGAGTCCCGAGTCGAGTCTCGAGTCCCATTGAAAAAATTGGGACTCGAGTGGGACTCGAGTCAAAGGGGGGACTCAGTCGGACTCGCGAGTCGAGTCGTCGAGTCCGAGTCCCCATCCCTGCAACCTACTCTGCAACCTACAACCTGTAATTCTGCAACCTGCAAAAATTATGTAAACTGAGCAATTTGCATGATATAATTTGCAAAAATGACTATCCAAAATGACTCTCCACATTCAGGCAATATCTTATTAGAACCAATTAAACTGTCATGAAGTAGTAAGCAAACTTTTGAGTTCTTCAATTTTCTTTCAGCCTTGATGTTAATCAAATCGGGGTTGTGAGGAGGAGGGGGGGGGAATGCAGAGCATGATGTTATGGCTCCAAAGTCTGCAGTTTGTAAAAGTCTCAAAATGGAGTGCAGGAGATGTTAGCAGTCTTAACTAAACTGGACCAGCATTGTAAATAAGCCCACAGAAGTTATTAGCCTGCAAAAACATTTACTAGCCTGCTAAGAGGCTAGTAGCCTGTGTTTCTATGCTGGCTTTAGAGGAGGGTAAGACACATACGTGGGCCTTCTCAGTAGTGGCACCCACCCATTGGAACAGTCTCCCACGTATGATTTGAGACGCTGAAACTGTGGCAAGCTGCAAATGCCTCTTAAAAACACATTTGTTCACTCGGGCTTTCCCTGATTTGTAATCAATCATGCTGTGTTTTACTGATTTATTGTAATGTTTTAAAGGTATTTATTGTTTTATACTGTTTTTATAGTGGTTTTTATAGTGTATTGTATGTGTTTTTATGTAAACCTGGGATGTCAAGTGGTATATCACCCATCTGGCCGGGTGACCGGCCAGATGGGCGATTAATAAATATAAGAAATAAATAAATAATAGAAGCAGCTTAAATAAATAAATAAAATATTAAAAAAGCTTTTTAATCACACCTGGGGAGAAAATTAAAAAAAAAACTCGCTACCAGAAAGGATTAATACAAGATTCTTTATTAGCAGCATATGAATTTTGTGAATATAACATGGGAGTTAGACCCCAGTTCAGAGAGTTATAGAAGTACAGAGGCTCCTGTAGGCCAGGGGTGGGCAGAAAGTAGACCTCCAGATGTTTTGGACTTCAATTTACAGCATTCCTGACCATTGGCCATGCTAGCAGGGGCTTCTGGGTATTGAAGTCCAAAACATCTGGAGATCTACCTTCTGCCTACCCCTGCTGCAGGCCATCAAGAACAACCCCCAGCTCAATGCAGGAAATCCATCGCAAGAGCATCCCTAATAGACGCCTGTCCAGGCTCTGCTTACATCTTTACCACAAGATGTAGTAATAGTCCCCAATTTGGATGGCTTTAAAAGGGGATTAGACAAATTCATGGAGGATGAGACTATCAATGACTACTAATCCTGTTGGCTATATGCTACCTCCAGTGTCAGATGCAGTATGTCTGTGTACACCAGTTGCTGGGGAACATGGGCAGGAGGGTGCTGTTGCACTCATGTCCTGCTTGTGGGTTTCCCGTGGGCAGCTGGTTGGCCACTGTGTGAACATAATGCTGGACTAGATGGACCTTTGGTCTGATCCAGCATGGCTCTTCTTAATGTTCTTATGCTTGAAGACCTCCAGTGAGGGAAAGCCCATCACTCCTCTAAGCAATTGGTTCTACTGTCGAATTTCTCTTACCTCAAGAAGTTTCGCCTAACATTCAATTAAAATCTACCCACTTGTAACTTAAGCCAATTTAGAGAGCAATTCTATGGCTCCTAGATAGCGGCTGAGGGGCCATCAGATGCTGCAGATCACCTCCTCTGACGCCAGAGGAGATGCAATTGTAGAGATCAAAGCCCTCTATCCTATGTGTGTCTATCCTGTAGGTGCTCATAACCAAGTGCTCATAACCTATGTGCTCATAACCAAGTTTTCTAGTCTACTTAAAGGACTGCCTTAGAATCATAGAATCATAGAAAAGTAGAGTTGGAAGGGGCCTACAAGGCCATTGAGTCCAACCCCCTGCTCAGTGCAGGAATCCAGGTCAAAGCATCTCTGACAGATGATTGTCCAGTTGCACCTTGAATGCCTCCAGACTGGGAGAGCCCACCACCTCCATAGGTAGTTGATTCCATTGTCTTATTGCTCTAACAGTCAGGAATTTTTTCCTGATGTTTAGGTGGAATCTAGGTTCCTGTAACTTGAGCCCATTATTCCATGTCCTGCAAACTGGGATGATCGAGAAGAGATCCTGGCCCTCCTCTGTGTGACATCCCTTCAAGTACTGGAAGAGTGCGATCATATCTCCCCTCAGTCTCCTCTTCTGAAGGCTAAACATGCCCAGTTCTTTCAGTCTCTCCTCATAGGGCCTTGTTTCCAGTCCCTTTATCATCCTTGTTGCCCTCCTCTGAACCCTCTCCAGTTTGTCTATGTCCTTCTTAAAGTGTGGTGCCCAGAACTGGACGCAGTACTCAAGATGAGGCCTAACCAGTGCCGAGTAAAGGGGAATTATCGCTTCACGCGATTTGGAAGCTATACTTCTATTAATGCAGCCCAAAATAGCATTTGCCTTCTTTGCAGCCACATCGCATTGCTGGCTCATATTCAGTTTATGATCTACCACAATTCCAAGATCCTTCTCACTCAGGACCGGTGCAGGGCAGTTTGGCGCCCTAGGCTGGCATATATTTAGCACCCCGCCGCCCCCCTCTCATGCCAGGGGGGGAGGGCTCCGGAGCAAAGCAGCCGGGAAATGCCTGCTTGCCCAGCGCCCGCCGCCCGCCTCCTCCTCCAGCAGCCGCTTTTCCCGCTGCCAACCGGTCGCCGCCGCCGCCGCGCGCTGCTCCTGACCCAGCCTAGCTCCGGGCGCAGAGGAAAGCCGAGCGCGACGGCGAGCCCGCCCGGCGCCCACAATCCCCCCCCACACAGAGACCTGGTGGTTGCGGACCGGTGCCTTTGTCGGCGAGGCGGGGCAGGAGCGCGCCGGTGGCGAGGAAGGAGCGCAGCGTTTCTGCGCCCTCTTCCGCCACGCGCCCTAGGCAGCCGCCTGGGTCAGCCTAGCGGTAGCACCGGCCCTGTTCTCACTTGTAGTATTGTTGAGCCAAGTGTCCCCCATTCTGTAACTCTGCATTTGGTTTCCTCTCCCTAGGTGCAGCACTTGGTATTTATCCCTATTAAATTTCATTCTGTTCCCGAAACTGCCACTTTATCCACTAACTCGTCTCTGTTGGTTAGAATCAGGTCAAGGATAGCCTGACAACTCAGGAATTTCTTGGAGGGGCCATGTTTGGCTGAATAAGTCTCCCAACAGATATCAGGGAAATTGAAGTCCCCCATTACTACCACATCATGCCTCCTTGAAACATTTGCAATTTGCTTTTCAAAAGCTTCATCCTCCTCTTCTCCTTGAAGTAGACTCCAACCGCCATGTTAATCTTATCCTTTACCCCTTTATTTTAACCCAGATGCTCTCAATGGTGCTGCCAAGCTCCTCTTCCTGTATCTCTGTGCAGAGAAACGTATCTTTAACATACAGCGCAACTCCACCTCCCTTTCTGTTGCTTCTGTTCCTTTTGAACAAGTTATACCCTTCAATTGCTGTATTCCAGCCATGGGAGTCATCCCACCAGGTTTCAGTTATCCCTATCAAGTCGTATTTGCCCTCATGTATCAAGAGTTCAAATTCGTCCTGTTTGTTGCCCATACTCTGGGCATTAGTATAGAGACATCGAAGACTATGTGCTTTATAGTCCGACTTTTCCCCTACATTTTGTGGTAGACTATCATTGGGCACCGCTGGAGCTGTTCTCTCCGTTGTGGTACAGAGGCCTTCTTCCAATGGTACCCCCGAGTTTATGTCTCCCTCCCCTGTTGGACCAGTTTAAAGCCCTCCTGATTAAGTTCCTCATGCTGTGGCCAAACACATTCTTCCCAGTCCTTGTGAGGTGCAACCCATCCTTTGCCAGCAGTCCATCTTCCAGGAAGTGTAGCCCGTGGTCCCAGAATCCAAATCCCTCACGTCGGCACCACCTTCGTAGCCAGTCATTCACTCGGAGTATTTTTCTTTCCCTTTCTATGCCTCTTCCAAGTACTGGAAGGATGGATGAGAAAACTATCTGGGCCCCAAAGTTCTTGAGTTTCCTTCCCAACTCTTCAAAGTCTGCTGTGATTTCTTTGTAACTCCGCTTGGCAGTATCATTTGTACCCACGTGGAAGAGAAGAAAGGGGTATGTGTCGGTGGGCTGTATGAGCCTCGGCAGCTGCTCTGTCACATCCTTAATCCGTGCCCCGGGGAGACAGCACACCTGGTGAGTCCATGGGTCTTCGCGACATACTTTGGCTTCGATCCCCCGCAGGAGGGAGTCTCCCACTACTAGTACTCTTCTCTTTCTCTTGCTGTAGGCCTTGGTTTGATTGCCTCCACTTGACTGACCTTCAGCCTCTTGCTCACTGTCACGTTGGGTGCCCGGAAATTCGTCCTCTGCAGGCTGTCCTCTGCTCTCGTCCCCAAGTACTTGGAAGTGGTTCCATAGCTCCACTGCTTCCACAGGCGCAGAATGTCTTCTAGTTCTTCTGCTCCTAACAGCCACCCTTTTCCAGGGAGTTCCCCTTACATTATTTTCCCTTGCCTCAGCAGTCTCCGACTCCGCCTCATCCTGCCGTTGCCCTTCTGGCTCCTGTTCTACGCTTTGCTGCTGTAGATCCACCGTTCTGTCTAAGAACTCTTCACTCTCTCTTATACTCCTGAGGGTTGACACTTGCTGCTCCAGTCCTCTGACCTTTTCTTCCAACAGCGTGACCAGCTTGCACTTGTTGCACGTGTAGGTCATGTTGATCTCCAGCAGGAAAACAAACATTGCACACACATTGCAGGTCACCACCACTGCAGATTCCTTTCCTTCCATAGTGCTCTGTTCCCTTTATGTTTCTGTCTTTCTAGAAAATTTCTTAGGGACCTCCCCCTTGACCTCCTTCTACCACATGAACTTATCTCAACATTAAGATAATCCCTGGCAGTCAGTCTCTGAGTCCCCCCACCTTATGGGGGTGGGGAGAAGTGACCAGGAAAAGGGTCTGGTCTGTTGTGGGGCCCAAGCTATGAAATACTGTCCCCAGGGAGCCTTGCCTGGCTCCAGTTCTATTGTCCTTTCAGGGCCACGTGAAGAGCTTTGTATTCACCTGAGCCTTTTCTTATCACCTTTCAGACTGAATTTAATCTGGAACTATGTTTTTGTTTTATTTGAGAGTGCACCAATTGTGCTGCTATTAAAAGTATTTTTGCTGGGGGTATTTAGAATGTTTTAATTATAAGCCACTCTGAAAATCTTCGGATTAATATAGCAGGAGACAAATAATTGTAAAGCAAAAATCAGCCATTCAGATTGATCATCTCCAAGAATGGCATAGTCCATTCAATGGAAAAGACAAGAGATAGTATTTTAAGCATGGTCTAGGCGATTTGATAGCATCATCACTGCCTTCAAAATGTATGCATTTTTTTCCCTGTCAGGGCCAAGCTTTGGGGGGAAAACAGTTTTGCAAGTTGTTGAACCAGGGGGAAAAGCCATATGTGGAGAGCACCTATTGAATGCAGTTCTTTCTCCCTCCCCAAATCTGGTTTTGTAGTTGATTATTAATGTGTGAGTTTTTTTGTTTTCTTTTTAAAGCGAAAGATGAACAATATATGCATACATGTATGTGCCTCTTTAAAGTAAATGTTTTTAAAATGTGGGCAGCATATCTAATACATAAAACGAGAAGCAAGACAATGATACATCATTGATCCAGCATTTAGCTTGCCCGTGTGCATGTTTGCAACACCACTAGCAAAGCTGGGTTCACTCCACAGATGAATAACCACCTGGCAACTGCTCTTAAAATGTTACGTCTGGCATAGAATCATAGAGTTGAAAGGGACCTTGGAAGTCATCTAGTCCAACCCTTGGCTCAATGCAGGATTTTCAGTGTGGGATTCAACAACAGCATCCCTATGTCAGGTGGCTGTCCGGACTGTATTTAAATACCACCAGTGAAGAAGAGCCTACCTCCTCCCGAGGCGGTCTGTTCCACTGTCAAGCAGCTCGTACCATTAGTTTCTCCTACTAAATATATCTTTTTCCTTTTCAGCATATATCCAAAGTTATTGTGACCTGTGCAATTTCTGTCCAGCTGTTTCAATACCTGTATGCATTGTAAAGATTCCTCTTCTCATTCATACTTTGGCATTTGCCCTCAACAGAACAAGGAAGAGAGAAGTTTCTTGCGGGAAACTCCATGAAACAGTCCCTGCTGCTAGCACAGGAACTCTCCTCGATGCTGGCGTCATCCAGATCCGTCACTTTGAGCTCTCCGTTCACAATCACAAACTGCCGAGGTCGGAAATCCAAGAGAGTCACGGAGCCAAGGGGAGAGTGGGCCAGGTAATGTAGAAGCCGAACTAAGCTTAAGCATATCTGAAATAACAAAAGCCAAATTGTCACGCCTGGCTTTCCTGGGAGGGAAATCCTAATGTCTGTTTATTGTTACAGAGCATGGAAAATGACAACAGACCTTCAGCCTTCTTCATCATTAGAAGCAGACTCAAGGCATCCGAGTGCCAAGTGTGCGCGCAATTTTCCCCTGTTCTTTGGCATACTAATTTGGCCCTCAGAGGTCCTCGGAGGGAAATGAAGGCTAATGCTACGGATGCACACTTAAATCTCTTATAAGCAGACTTTACGCAATGTGCCAATGTCATCCTGGAAAGAGCCATTTCAAAGCCCGCCTCTGTGTTGGCTTTCTGGATGGCCCAGAGCAAATGGCAGCCACTTCACCTCGTCACAACTGAACCCAATGACATCATGCTACAAGAGACACACAAACACATCCATGCCATGGATCTATTTCAGTGTGACCCCACAGGTACAAAACCTAACCTACCTCACAGGGTTGTTGTGAGGATAAAATGGAGAGGGGGAGGACTATGTAAGCTGCCTTGGGTTCCTTGCAAGAGGAAAAAAGGCAGGATATTTAACAACAACAACAATATTTAATAGCTTTATGCCAGGAATACACTCATCTTGTATGCAACTAGGCTCGGCGTCAGCATGCAGCATTCTCAGGCAGCTACCGGGGCCTCAGCACCCCAGCTGGGCCCACTGCAGCACTGATACTTGTGCCATGGACTTTGGAGCCCTGGTGCCTCTGCACTTGGCTTCTGGGAGTTGTAGGTAGTCTGATACATCCAGAGGGCACCAGGTTGGGGAAGTCTGCTCTACATATATTCTGAACATGGGTAAAGGCTAAAACCTCTCAGGATTCTAACTTTCCAACTGCACTTACGCGAAATCTGTCCTCCCAGGAAGTCTGTAAAAGCTGTATCATCTCCAGCGGCGAACCCAGTTCTGTGATAGCAGTCAGTGTGTCAGAGATGTCATTGCTGTCTTGGTAACAATATCCATGAAGCTGCAGAGGCAAACAAGGGAGAGGAGACGTTTTAATACATTCCTTGCATGCATGTCCGTCCGTCCCCATCAGTGCCCTGACCTCGCCCCTCTAATGCATATGGGAGACACAGAGGCAGTCACATGATGGTACAGCTGTGTCAGTCCTCTACCAATTTAGGCTGAGGGTGGAGGACCGTATGTTTAAATGCAACATCACCCCCAAATTTCCTTGCATGTAGAAAACTAGCACACATCAGGAAGAATGGGATGAGAACTAGTTTACAGCCTGAAATATTTATATGCAGGGAAGTTTTTACTGGGAGTGGAGCATAATCACCAGTATATAGACTGCACTCACGCCAGGTCTGTTCATACCTGGGGAAGCCCTTTTTCCACACTGGGATGCTATTTGCTGGGTGGGAGGAACACATTGCTGCCAATGTTGGATTCCCCACCCCCACCCCAATACCAGCTTCAGAGATGGGATCCTCTGAAGCAGCTTGACCTGCAGGTCGTTCCATGGGGGACATGCAGAGTTTCTCAACAGAAAGTTGATGTGGAAATGGTTCTCTGGATATAAAAATACAGCAATTAGCAATTGTGTGAATGGCTTTTTAAAAGTAAATTGCAGGTGTGGGCCTCCCAGCCCAGATCAGGACTTTGGTGTGGGGGCAGGAGAGGGTTAATCCTCTGCCCCCTACCATGGTCCCAATTCCTTTCAGAGTCCCCAAAACTACTTTTTGTATTGGAGTGAATGGGAGCTTTCTTTCCTATGGAAATCGGAGCAGGGGCCACAATCCAGATCAGGGCTATGGGGTAGGCGTGGGGGCCGGGACAAAGGGTTAACCCCCCATCCCCACACTAGACTCTAGACCACTCCAACACCGTAATCACTTACGTTTAAAAAGCCAGTCACACAACTGCTAATTTTGTGAATTGATTCACTTCTAGTTTGACCTTCTGTAAGGTTGCTGGAGAACTTTTAAAAGCTGGAGAACTTTTAAATCTCTCCATGCAGGAGGAGATTAAGGCAGCATCGGTGACTTCTCCTGCCCATTCCCTCGAAGGCTACTTGATGTGTGACATACTTGGAATCCTGATCAATGGTGCAGGTTGGGGAATGAATGGAAAGCAGGACTGGGGAAAAATGGGCAAAAGATGCTGTGGCTGCCTTTTCTGCAGCATCAGGAGCTTTAACGGTCTACGAATGTTCCCCAGCTTTGAATCTTAGAGCCCTACTCCAGAGATCTGTCACTGCCTGGGAAACTGAAGGGGGAAAGTGCATTTCAAAAATGTATGGTTATATGAAGTAATTACTCCTTCCTTGAAATAAGTGCCTTTGTGCATCAAAATACTACTTCAAAAATGTACATCAGACAAATGGGAATGTAAACAAAACCAAAGGAAAAAATCTGAAAACCAGCAATAGACACTTTGGCATCAAATATGTACTTGTGGCAGGTCTTTACACCTTTAATTCCTGGGACAGAGAACTGGGAAATGGAATGGGGTATCAGGCAAGCAGCAGGAAAGAGGCAGAAGTGGTACGCTGGTGGTAAATAGGTGGCCTTTCACTGGGGAGGAAAGGAAAGCATTAGCAGTGGGGACTGTGGGGTGGATTGTGTTGGCATGGCAGGGAATGCCATGACAAAGAAGAAAGTGGACCCCATTCAAGAAATGGAGAGGGGGAGGACTATGTAAGCTGCCTTGGGTTCCTTGCAAGAGGAAAAAAGGCAGGATATTTAACAACAACAACAATATTTAATAGCTTTATGCCAGGAATACACTCATCTTGTATGCAACCTAGGCTCGGTGTCAGCATGCAGCATTCTCAGGCAGCTACCGGGGCCTCAGCACCCCAGCTGGGCCCACTGCAGCACTGATACTTGTGCCATGGACTTTGGAGCCCTGGTGCCTCTGCACGTGGCTTCTGGGAGTTGTAGGTAGTCTGATACATCCAGAGGGCACCAGGTTGGGGAAGTCTGCTCTACATATATTCTGAACATGGGTAAAGGCTAAAACCACTGAACATGGGTAAAGGCTCAGATAATATTATATGGATCAGCCATTAGCCCCGCGATTCCAGCAGGTTATGATGACAGCAAACACTACTGTGCAATAGGAACAAGCCAGATCCTATGGAACTATGCAGCACTTCCATGGCACATGAGACCTGTTGCAATTACCCTAGGGCAAGCACAAAGGAATGACCCAATCTCCTTCTACTCACTTGCCCAGCATCCGCTAGTCCTTTAGCACCCAGAGGGGCCATGCAGGCCACAGAGAAGTTCACTGATAGTACAAGTAGGGGGACAGGAGATTCCTTGCAAAAAGGCAGAGTCAATGGGCCAGCACACACGTCATGATAAGGCACCCTGAAGCTAAGCATGGGCTGGCTGTTTACTCGCTAACCCCACGTTACTCACGAAAGATGATCAGGTGCTCTGCAGCTTCTTGCCATGGCTTGTTTCCCCCTTAGACCTCTCGCCTGCTCCGGGCACATATCCCATGGGCCTTTGCAGCACAGTCTCAGCAGCCTACTCCGCTAATGAGTGCAAATGTACTCATTAGCAGAGTAGAGTTTATTTTGTAGATCCTCCCCCCCCCCCATCTTTGGGGAGATTTGTGTAGGGTGGCCGGTTGCCGGCCAGATGGGCGATTAATAAATGTAAATAAATAAATAAATTTAACTTTTTTTTCACCTTCAGGAAGATTTGCACAAATGTAACTTTAAAAAAATACTTTTGGGGAGATTTGCGTACAGTAAGTACTGTACTTTAGTGAATTTGCACAAATCTCCCCAAAAGTTTTTTTTTAAATGGGGGCGGAGTTAAATTTGCACAAATTTTCCCGAAGGTGGGAAAATAATACCATTAAATAAATGCAAATCTCTCCAAAGGTGGGGGGGGAAGTGTTGTTGTCTAGGGAGGCAGGCGATGAAGTGGAGGAGTACCGTAGATTTCATAGATAGAGTTGGAAGGAGCCTATAAGGCTATAGAGTCCAACCCCCTGCTCAATGCAGGAAACTAGAGGAGGGGTCTCCCATCCAAGTAATAACCAGGCCTGACCCTGCTTAGCTTTCCACACTTAGACAAGCTTTTTTCAAGATGTAATTGATTATTTGATTCCCTCCTCCTTCATCCACTCCCCCCATGTATCCCAGATGCCTTTGCAGCGCTGAAGTACTCGCATATAGAGTGACTGGTTTTTTCAACCACTTTTCAGCCACCTCTGTAGCCTGGTGAAACAACCCATTAACAATCTACAGTTCTAGGTTTGCATGTAGCAACAACAAACCATGGGTTCTCTTCCTGGGTTGTTCACGGTTAACAACCCATAGTTAATCCTAGTTCTGAGTTTGCATTTAATAACAACCCAGGAGTCAACAAAACATACTCAAACCATACTCTGAGTTGTCGTTATATGTGAACCTGGCCACAGTCTGAATTTAGATTGTGAGGCCTTGGGGCAAGATCTTGTCTTTTGTCTATGTTACTAGGAAAGTGTCATAACCTCCTCATACCTTCTCCTCTCCCTGTGGGAGGTAGTGCAGATTGGGCCCAGAGAAAACAAATGGGCAGAGGCAACCGTGGTGAGGAGGAGATGGGTGCGTTCAGGAAAGTGGCCCCATCTTGCTCGAGTGCTCCTCCCTCAGCACAACAGGACAGCCTGCCAATTTTGTTCAGCATTCCATCCCTGGCAGCTGACACAGCATCATCACTGCAACCCACCCTCCATGTTTCTTGTGCAACACATCTGGGCTGTGTTGCTGAAATGATGCAGAGACTCCTCTATTGGTCTAGCACAGGGCTCTCCAAACTTGGGTCCCCAAATGTTGCTAGACTACAGCTCCCAGAATCCCTTGCCATTGGCCATGCTGGCTGGGTATGCTGGGAGCTGTAGGCCAGCAACATCTGGGGACCCAAGTTTGGAGAGAGCCCTGGTCTAGCAGCATCTGCAAATTGGCAAAATAATCTTCTCTGCAGGCTAGACTATACTCCCCGAAGCACAGAATATGACCCATGGTTAGCAGCCATGGCAGTTACTGCTCCGCCGCTCACCTAAGGCACATTTCACCACCACCACCCCGCTACCTAGCCAGTTACACCACTGATGTTGCCCCGCCATCCTAGGTGTCTGTCCTTATCAATGTCAGTCATGCTGGAGGAGCTGTGCAGGCAGGTAGAGAAGAGGGGAGGAAACCACCAGCTAGAAACAGGCCTGTGGCTCACGCTGGCTCCACTTGTCTGAGCGTGGAAAGCTAAGCAGGGTCAGGCCTGGTTATTACTTGGATGGGAGACCCCTCCTCTAGTTTCCTGCATTGAGCAGGGGGGTTGGACTCGATAGCCTTGTAGGCTCCTTCCAACTCTGTGATCTATGAAATCTATGAATCTTCCTGTCTTCATTATATATAGCCTGCAGAATGCAAGCGGCAGGGTCTGGCCAAACAGGGCCCGGGAGATGCCAATGAAAAATTCTTTTTTATCCCACATCACATTTTCCAGCACTGAGCCACACTGGCTCACTTTAAGGCAGCGAAGTTATAAAATATACAAGGATGCTATTTAGAGAGGACGGGAATGCCATTTCGGGAGTACAGGGAGGCGGCAGCAAAGGCAGCCCCACCATTCAACAAATTTGTTACTTTTCAATGCATTATCATAGATTTCATAGATCATAGAGTTGGAAGCGGCCTACAAGGTCATCGAGTCCAACCCCCTGCTCAATGCAAGAAACTAGAGGAGGGGTCTCCCATCCAAGTAATAACCAGGCCTGACCCTGCTTAGCTTTCCATCATCAGATTTTTACTGACAGGGAGAGGCGCTTGTAGGATTTTTTTTGCCTCAGGTGATAAAAGTAATTTGCTCATACTTGGGTACTATGCACCTCAACTTGGGGCGAAGGTGGGGGGGCACTGGCTATTCTGCCTCAGCACAATGTCTTAAGCACAATGTCTTAAGCTGGCCCTGGAGGGGGGAGCAGTTGCTCTGCTCCCACGTTTCAGATTTCTTTCTTTCTTTCTAGCTATCCTGCCTTTCTATGACAGGATCAAACTCAAGGTGACACAAGAAAATTAAATGAAATCTAACAATAAAACAAAACAGTGGGAGAGACAGCACCATAGAGCATCCTCATAAAAATCATATCAACAGCAGTGGACTAAATGCATATCAGACACACTACATGTGATTATTCCACAGGAGCCAGTTTCTCTCTCTTGGAATTATGAAGTATTTAAAAAAAAAACAACAACCACATAGCAAATGTTTTTGACACATTGCTTTTGCTTTTGGCAATATAATCTTAAGCAATAGGGCTGGAGCAGGCTTATAAGCCACGTTTCTTTCAGAGTGGCTTGTCATGTTGTCTGAACCCAGCAACATGGTTTGTTAACCACACACAAGCCACTCTGGCCAGGTTCAGACAACATGACAAGCCACTCTGAAAGAAACATGGCTTATAAGCCATCATGGCTTATCGTATTGTGTGAACTCAGTCAGTCAGTCAGTCAGTCTCTCTCTCTCTCTCTCTCTCTCTCTCTCTCACACACACACACACACACACACAGGATTTCCCCCAATAGAACTTCAAATGGCGCCCCTGAAAAGATGTTATGTTATCACATATTATATTTCTACAATACAAACATGTATCAGTTTTATACCAGTTTAATTTGGCTTCTCCCAAAGAATCCTGGGAATTGTAGTTTAGTCAGAGTGTGAGGAATTCTGAGGCATCCCTGGCTCTCCTCATGGAAGGGCCATTCTCAGCATTCCCAAGTGTGGCTGGGTGGTGTGGGGGAATTCAGTTACTATTAAACCAATTTAACTCTGCTCTTTAGACAGACACACCCTTTCCATTTTAGGACTTTCGGCACATAAAACCACCTTCCATTGTAAGCGTCGGTAGTTTTGGTACTGAAATTAGTAGCGAAGGGTCCCGCAACCAGCCTTTGTGGCGAGGATTCTGAAGGAAAGTAGATGAGGTTGCAAATCATCTGCTCCCATTAAAGAAGCAGCAATCGAGAACGGAGCCTTTGGGAGCGATTTGCATGACGTGTGTCACAGATTCAACAAATTAGCCCGGATTATTTTTTAGGAAGTGCAGCTCTGAAAGTGAGCAAGGAGGGTGGGGGCTTTTACCCAACACTGCCATGTTTATTTTGTTTCATGGGGTGGGGGGTGAGGAATTCCTTCCCTGATAAGGGTGGCATGAGTCAAATCCTCCCAAGCCACCCTCGTGGCTTTCGCCATCCAGAAATGGTGTTCAGCCACTTCAGAGCAGAGATGTACGGCTCATCTAATAATGACACGGATAGTTATGGCTGGTTTACAATTGTATCAGCTCCAGGCTTCCAGCAGCAGCAGAGTTCTTGCTAACAGATCCTTTCCTCACTCTTAAAAGCTCAGGATAACATCTGGGCCTTTGGGGAAGCGTTCTTGCAATAAAGAAGCACTTTGTGTAATTCATCTTTCCTCGCCAAGCCGCATCTGTCTGCTCCTTCAGCCCACCTCCTGTCTCCCCCACTTCCCCCCCCCGCCATTCCCCTGGGCTGTGGAGGAGGGAACAGCAGATGGCCACCTTCAGTGATTTGCCAGAAGGTGGCACTGCTTTGACCTCTCCACCTTCCATCAAGAACCAGTTTGGGATATACACGCATCATCTTAAATATCTATAGCAAGACAACCAGGCCCCTGGCCAGAAAATTTGTGGCGGGGCCATGCTAAGTCGATGCAAAACAGCAAAAAACATATGTTCATGTTGTTCAGTGGGTTTACTTTACAGTTATTTATTAAATAAGTGTAATCACATTATTCTCTGTTTTTATCATCTTTGTTTCCCGATTTTTCTCTAGACAGAGCACATGGCATTTCCCCATTTTATCCTCAATCCAACACTGTGAGATTAGGTTGAGAGATAATGGTTTCCACAAGACCACTCAGAGAGATTCATGGCGGAGCTGGGATTTGGATTGAGACGTTCCCGTTTGAGAACACTCCATGCGTGACATCACACAGTTATTACAAAAATAAAAAGTACTTTTAGGCTATTCCAATGCCTTTGCACTTGCTCAGCGAAAGAAGGGAAAGCACCAGATGCAGGATGAAAAAGGAGGAGGTCTCGAAAGCGGCCTGGCAGTCAATTTATTGCCCAACACGTTTCGCGTTAAGACTCTTCCTCGGGGCAACTTTGATTCATTACATCCAAGGAAAATCAAAACAGTCTTGTTGTGTATCCCACCCCCACCACTCCTGAATTCAGTGGTCTGGAAGACCAAGACGGTTCTGATGTTCTTTTAAAGAATGGAATCAAACTCACCCCTTGAGGACGTGTTTTAACTTAAAATGCTCTTGGCAAGAATTTGCCTTCTGTACCCACATCCTCCCTTTTCCTCCTCCTTTGCACTTGTTAGAAGCTTGAAGAAAGCTTACTTCTTATTGGGCAACTGGGTACAATATTGCCTGCACTCCTATTCCCCAACTCTATATCCCCGGAACGAAGTGCGCTAGAAATGTACCTTTTCTTTCTTTCCTTTTATTAAATATCATGAATCAATGTGGGTTGCCCATAACCCTCCAAACTCGGGAGGATTACGGGCATCCCAGCGAGGGCAGGAGCAGCACAGAGGTAAAGATCGCCTCCACGCTTCTGCCCTGCAAAAGACTTCAGCGGCCGATTTAAGTCTTTTTTCCTGGCACACAAGAAGGACAGGCTGAGGCACAACACATTTAATGATGTATCCTGGCAGAGCCTGTCTCCTCTCCTCTCCTCTCCTCCCCGCCCCGCCCCCCAGAACGCCCACAACACGCCAGCTCTGACCTCAGAGCCACAGCCGGCATGGTTCTTTCCACACCGGCTGTGAGGGTGAAGGGAAGGTGCTCTGAATTCGGAGTCCCAGCTCCGTGTCTATGGCTCAAGGCGACATACATGTTTTAAAAAAAAAAAGTGTTATAGAGACGGTAACTGGCCAAAGGTCACCCAGTGAGTTTCATGGCTGAGTGGGGATTCGAACCTGGGTCACTTTGGTCCTAGTCCAACACACTAGCCGTTAAACCACAGTCGGAGTTCTTGAGTGTCTGGAAGCCAATGCTCATACTGCTATAGTGCATGCAGGGGAGGGCATGAGACACAATCCCCCTCCTTCTCCACATGTTTACACGCGACATGGGGTGGCAAACCTATGAATAGGGAATTTTTCAGGGCATACAACATGGCAGACATACTGGTTTGTTTGTTTGTTTGTTTGTTTATTGCCCAACATGTTTCCCGCCTTTTTTCCTGCAAGGAACCCAAGGTGTCTTACATAATCCTCTCCATATTATCCTCACAACAACCCTGTGAGGTAGGTTAGGCCAAGGGTCAGTGACAAGCCCTAAGTCACCCAGTGAGCTTCATGGCCAAGTGGGGACTAGAACCCAACACTCTAACCACTACACCACACTGGCTCTTGGTTTAAGGGTTTAAATCATCCCTTGTTCCTAGGGAACCCTGGTAATTGTAGTTCAGGGAGGGGGGAGGTCTCACATAGGCACAGAGAGAGAGAATTATAAACAGTGAGTCAAATAACAGTGAATGTAAAAAGAAAAAAGAAAGAAGTCTGTAACATTTCAATTAAAGTCTATATATATGCAAACTAAGCACAGCAAACATTCACAACAGTAGTTTGAGTAACTGGTAATAACACAATCCTCCTAGCATTGCTAGTTAATTAACACTGTAGTGGGACAGGAAATGATAGTCTATTCACATTTCACACCCAAGCCGATAGAATCAAAATTCTTGAAAAGTTCTAATTAGCAGTTTCATGGAGTCTCCTTTTAAAGTTCCTTTGCACTGCAACTTTCAGGTGGGCAGTGAAGTGTCCTGGGAGACTGACATGATGCACCAACGGTTTCTGAATGTAGCCATTTTTTATGTCGACTCTGTCTCCATCAGACATCATGGCAAACTATGATTTCCACAAATCAGGAAGTGGAGGAAGGAAATCAGCGCACATAACAGGAAGGGGAAGAGCGCAGGACACAAATGAACTTACATGTTACCAAAAGCGCTACCGCTCATTGTCAGAAGCAAAGCCCATCTTTAATATTGTCTGTTCCATTCCCTACTACAAAAACATGCTAGAACCAAAACAGGCTCAAAACGTACATTTACTCACAGGTCCCACTGCATTACCATACCAATCAATCAATCGATCAAAGCATTAGATGATTCATCTATGGATTAAGCCAATTAAAGATTGCAGCCCTAATTCATATAAACATAATGCATTTATACATGTGTTTAGTTGTCCAACAGTAGCTCAGCCCTGTTAGTTCAATGAAATACCTGATCCTACGTGTGCTTAATCAGAGTTAAGCCTCTCTCTGTAAAGCTTACTTCCATGTCTACGAGGACTAATGCCTTACAGCCAAACTACACGTACAGTTAAAGCCGTAGCAAGCAACCACGTCTTTTTTTCCTTTTCTTCCCACAGTTGTGGGGAGGTCTGGTTTTTATTGGGACCCCCTTCATGGGGAGGGTAGAGTTAATACTTCCCTCCCCAATCCCAATTTTACCAGTTCCCACATGGTTTAGAAGAAGAAAAAAGTCTCCACCGGCACCAGTAAAGACTTCTATTCTAGGCCCCATAACTATAGATGGGGGCAGATTATCAGTAACATCGGGCCTAGGGAAGGAAGTATTAAGCCTCACCTCTTCACATGGGGGGTCCCCCTCAACTGTGGGGGGAGAAAAGTTTTTAAAAGATGTAGCTGCAGGCAATGACTTTAACATGACATGCAGTTTCACTGTTATTCTCTCTCATTCTCAATGTCCAATATAATAACTCTCTATATCAAGAGCAGATAAGATAATGCAAAACCACTCATTCCAGCAAATTTCCAATTCACTACATCCAGGTCTTTAAGTCTGGAGTAGTCCCAGTGACTTGATGACTGCACCTTCACTAAGAGCTCAAATTCTGATCTAGAGTTTTTAACCGAAGGATTTTTTTTTCTTTTAAAAATAAATAAATGCCGAATTCTAGTTTCACATATTTATAACATTGTCCCAATCAGGTTAAATGACTTGGCATAACATTATGAATATATACATATAAAGCTACAAACTGTGCTATAAACGTTCATGAATACATTCTTTATCATTGTAGTAGGATTTTTCAATACCGTTTTAAACCAATATTTATTTATCAAGTGCCCAATAAAAGCTAGACACTATACAATGTGTTTGGGTTTTTTTAAATAAAGACAGTGGCTTATCCTCAGACTTACCATCTTAAAAAAATATATACTAGTTTACGAGAGACTTCTCTGCATATGACTTGTGAACCCATATTTTAAATTAGATTCACTTTTTTAAAAAAATAGATACCGTTTCTTAGAATCTGAATCCTAAATATGTTTACTCAGAAGTAAAGCCACTGAGTTCTACTTACTTCCCGGCATATGTGTTTAGCCTTGGGCTATTAGGCTGCAATCTTATTTATGTTTACTCAGAAGTAAATCGGACTTGAATAGTATTCCCAAGTTAGAGTGCATAGGATGGTAGCCTTAGGAGGTTTATTTATTCATTCTTTCATTAAATTCATTAAATTTATTAGTCACCCTATAACAATTGTTCTCAGGTTAACATACAGGATATAATAAAAACTATTCCAAAGTTCAAAACCAATCCGCACAATTAAACCATCAAATAAAAACATAGCAGAGACTAAAATCATAACAAGCATTAAACAGAGATCTAAAAAGATTTTTGCAGAGTTAAAACCAACTTAACACACACCAGGGCAATAAAAATATTCAAAAGTTAAAAGGCCTATGAGAGGTCTTTGCTTAAGACTTGAAAAATGACTTGAAAGTAGACACCAAGAGGACCACTTGAGGGATGGCATTCCCTTTATTTATAAATCAATTAATCAATAAAATTCTGTAATCTGGGGGAGCTGCTGCTGCGAAGGCCCTTTCTCTTGAGGCTACCCACTGTATCTCAGCATACAAGGCACTAGGAGCAGGGCCCCTGTGGACAATCTCAGGGCTCAGATAGGAAGAGACACTCTTTCAGGTATTGTGGTCCCAAGCTTTACAAGTTAAAACCAGCACTTTGAATTGGGCCTGGAAATGAACAGGAAGACAGAGGATGCAATCCTGGCGTAATATGATCATAACATCCTGTTCTAGTCAATTCTAAATCTCTGGATGACCTCTCTCTGTGATTTCATGTAGATGTTATCTTATCTCCTATGCTAGTTAAGATAGAAGCCTGCGGGACCTTAAATAGAACTGCCACAGGGCTGAGCAGAAACCACCCCAGCACCACTTTCTGGAAACAGTCATCCCGATGTGTGCAGAACAACTGAATGCAGACAACCTCTCAAAAGGAATACCATGGTATCAAAGGCCATGGAGGGGTCCAAGAGAGCCAACAGGGTCACACTCCCCCTGTTCTCTCTCCCAGCATAGGTCGACTAGCAGGGTGCCCAAGGCAGTTCCATTGCAAGACCCAGGCCTAAGCCCCAGCTGAAACAGATCCAGAAAATCAGTTTCATCCAAGAGTGCCCTAATCTGATCGGCCACCACACACTCAAGCACCTTACCCATCACTATGAAAAATATATTATTTCTCCTTTGGCTAGATGTATTCTATACTCATACATTTTGTGCTCCAGTAACATGGAAGAAGGGAGCAGAGAGGAGGGAGTATACTCTACTCAGTCAGTCAGGTGATCACTCGTGACCGAGTAAGATTGTCTTCCAGGATTTTTTAAAAAAATTTTTTTACAAAAAGGAGATTTTAAAAGGAGGAAAATTCTAAAGAAAATTGTGTAGACTCTAGTGATGGGTCCGTAAGTGACTGTGGAGGCCAATTCTAGATCCACACAGCTTCCCACAGTGAGGACACAGGTTACCAGATGGAAGATGGTCCTGTAAAGGATTCATTTGACGTGCTTTTCGCTTAGCACGTTTCTCCCTTTCACCTTGCACTCGGGCTTCTTCAAAGTCCATAGAACCTTTGTGAAAGGCCAACCTCCAGTTAGATCGTTCATGGGCCAGAGCTTCCCAGTTTTTGATGTTTATATTGCATTTTTTTTAGATTAGCCTTAAGAACATCTTTAAACCTCTTATATTGACCACCAATATTCCGCTTTCCATCCTTGAGTTGGGAATAAAGTAACTGCTTTGGGAGACGGCAGTCAGGCATTCTAACAACATGACCGGTCCACTGAAGTTGGCGAAGAAGGGAGCAGAGAGAGGGAGTATACTCTATTATATCTAGTTCGCATAGACTGCTAACTGGAGCTACAACCATGAGCATAGTGTGGCTGCTCAACAGCGCAATCCTAACCATGTTTACTCAGAAGTAAATTCCACTAGGTTCAATGGGGCTCATTCCCAGGTAAGTGTGCCCAGTGAAATCATATCTCACTGATTTTTTCAGCATTCCAAAACTTGGTTTCAATCTATGCACAACCTTTTCACTCTTCATCATACATGATGAAGAGATAATTAGAAGAAGAGTTGAAAGATAATCAGAGAATGGGGTTATTATGGCCATGCTTGTATGTGTAAATCGTACGGGGCAGGATCCAGCTACTGCTAAATCGTTTAAGGGCACAATCCTATGCAAGTTTAGACAGAAAAAAGGACTACAACTCCCAGCATGCCCCAGCCAGCTGGCTGGGGCATGCTGAGAGCTGTATTCCTTTCTGTCTAAACTTGCATAGGATTACACCTTACGTAGTGTTTTTTTATTTCAGTTGAAATATTAAGCCTGTGCTTAAATCCTAATGAAATCAATGGAACCAACAGTGTGATTGTATGCATGCTTACTCAGAAATTGTCCCATTGCATTTAATATAGATTTCATAGATCACAGAGTTGGAAGGAGCCTACAAGACTATCGAGTCCAACCCCCTGCTCAATGCAGGAAACTAGAGGAGGGGTCCCCCATCCAAGTAATAACCAGGCTTGACCCTGCTTAGCTTTCCACGCTCAGACAAGCTGAGCCAGCGTAAGCCACAGGCCTGTATATAATATAACTCCTAGATGTCTGTAAAGGATTGCATCCTTTTAAAAGTGTCTAACCATGGCTGGATTGGGCTGTGTGTGTGTTGATAGATTAGAAAGACAGACACATTCATCCTATTTATTAGCTGCTTTTCTACCATATTGTGCCCAACGGTAGCTTACCACACAAAACACCACACCAAGAAAAAACACACAAAAAAATTAGAAATGATCACAACTTAAAATCACTGTTTCAATTAAAAAAAAAACAGCAGGAAAATTCCAGATGTATTGCATACATCTTGACTGTGTAGAGTTGCCAAATCCAATTCCTAGGAACAGATGATTAGAAGCCGTTTTATCAACATGCAGGGAAGAAACCTCTGATAAAATCTTCTCCGGCTGATGAAAAGTCAGAAGGGAGATGGCTGGGCAGATCCCCACCTGGAGAGAGTTCTACCAGGTGAGCAGTATATACCATAACAGAAATATACCACGCTTTGTCCCTTGCCCCGTTTCAGTCTCTTTCCTTCCAGTTGGCTCCAACAACATGAGAACAATCGCTTAAGATGAGCCATTTACGACCCGGCTGAGCCTTTGTGCCGGCACACAAGGCTTATAATTATGCTTGATTACAGTAAATCAAACATCGCCATTGTCTCTTTACAATCGGAACCATTGTTTGAAATTAACAGCTAAGCTACTGCAGTTACCAAGGAAAGGATTTCTGTCTTCTTCCCCAGACTGGGGGGGGGGGGGGGGGAGCAATCTACAAATATGCCTGTTTGTCTCCATAGCTGTATGAAAGGTGACCCCTCCCCCCACCCCAAAAGGAAAACAACCACACACTGCAAGGTGGGGTAAAGAGATGGGCAGGCCATCAGCTACTGTGTTTGACAGAGAGCAACTGCAAAGCAATTAGCGGGGCAGCTAATTCGTCGGATACAATAAATCAGTGACCCAGATCCCTCCCTTTCTCAAATGCCTCTCATTATTGAATCAACTTTAATGAGCAACTCTCCACCACTCCTCTGCATTCCCGACTAAGCTACATTTCCATTTTGATCTGCACCTGCCCATCACAATGGCTGGAGCCCACTTGATATGGGACGTTGCAGGGGGCGGCCATGTCACAAACAACTCGCAATGCCCTGCAAGGCAAAGACATACAGACGGTTGTCATCCTAAGGGGAAAAGTCTTTTCTTAAATAGAAGCCTTCTCTAGTGCATCACCAAGAAAGGCTGTCAGCAGCTGAACTCTTCCCCTGCTCAATGTCCTCTTCTTTTCCCTTTGGATATTTCTTCTGATCTGTCCTGCTTGCTTGATTTGGCACATCTGGGCTCTTCAAGACAGATGCATCAACACGTGGCACAAAAAATGGTGGGGTCTTTAAGAGGGCTTTTAAAAGCCCCGCTGTGTACATATTAAGGTGCAACCCTATGTATGTTTAGACAGAAAAAAAATGGCCTATAACTCCCAGCATGTCCCAGCCACCATGGCTAGCTTAGGCATGCTGGGAGTTGTAGTCTTTTTTCTGTCTAAACATGTACTTTGTGTATGCCAACTGCCAAGGCCTGTGTATCACAGCCCCAGGAAGAATGTCTTGTATCAACAGGCAGATACTGCCTGTGAAGTATCCCAATATTATTTTCATTCCAAGCATGACATCTAACACACTGATTCTGCCCTGCTGACTACCTACCCTTAGGAGATATGCCATCCTGGACTTTTTCAAAGTGAGTATGCTCACGAGCCTTACTTTCAGTGGAAGTGGGTCTTCCCTTGGGCACAGATCTAACCCTAGAGACGGGCATTTTCCCTTGTAAATCTCTTCCAGCTGACAGCTTGAAGTGTGGCCTGTAAGATCACAACCTTGTTCTTTTGCTGTCTCAGCCCTTTCCTATCTTATCCTGTCTCTTGTCACAGTCAGCTTAGGTTGTTTTTGTATTTTTAAATTGCACCCTTTCAAAATGTTCTGTGTACAGTACATGTTAATGAATGCTTAGCTGATGAAAAGCTTACACTCAATTTCAGAGGTGGCCCTAATTAATCAGGGCAACTGATTTTTATTTCCCCCCCCCCCTCAAATCCAAGTAGCTACCTTGCTGTTCAGTTGCCAGGAGCCTGCCTTCCTTGCCCCTCAAAAGAGCATTGGGTAGGGAGAGTTGTGTTTGGTGCCAGTTAGAAATGACAACGGCACCAGGGGAAGGAGGCCCGAAATAGGAACATTGCACTCTGCAAATATGTACAAAGTAATTTGTTTTAAGTCCGAGTTGCAGACTGCCTGCAAAATGTTCTGGCGGTCTGTTCTTGTTGTTTTTTAAGGTAATGGTAGCTCGTTAATGTTCTAAAAATGGAGTATGCTTTTTTTCCTGTGCATTTTTTTAAAAAAAGCATTTGGCAAGATATAAATAGAATGAATGAATACACAAATTCTTCAGAACAACTGTTTTATTTATAAGCAAATGTCATCGACCAAATTTTAATTGATTGATCAATTTAGGGCACAGTCCTATGCAAGTTTAGACAGAAAAAAGGCCTACAACTCCCAGCATGGGGGTTCTAGGCCTTTTTTCTGTCTAAACTTGCATAGGATTGCACTTTTAGATTTCTTTAGTTGGATGATAAGACTCTTAAGGGCACAACCCTATATAGGGTTGCCACACCAAGTCCCTAGTAAGATCTGAAACAGAGGAGGAGGTTGCTGGGCTGTACCATTTAAAAATGCAAGCTGAGGAAGGGAGGGGGTGTTGGATGTTTCAATGCTCCCTCCCATAAAATACTCTCATACAGCATATCAGGAGAAAGGCTGGCTAAGAGCAGGCAGGAGTCTTTTCCAGACCTGCTCCCTGAAATTATTTTTGATTGAAGATGTCGGGGAATGAACCTGAGGCCCCCTGGATGTAAAGCATGAGGTTGGCAACTGAGCTTTAGCTCTTACTTCCTCTACCTCTGCCTTTATCTTCAACATTCTACATTCATACCTTCATTGGCATGGAATCAATCAACTCAGCCATTGTGAGCCGAGATGATTTCCCAGGAAGTTATAGTTTGGAGGCAATAGAGGACCTACGTGGAGTGGACATCCTGGTGCATCTTATGGCCTTTTTGGTGGTGACACCCCAATTTAGGAATGCTCTCCCTAGGGAATTTCGCCTGGCACCCACATTGTTGTCCTTTTCGTGCCTGGCTAAGATTTCCTTGTTCTCCCAGGCCTATAAGATCTTGCCATCTTAGTCCCTGCTTGCTGGTTGTTTTTAGCCCCTGCAATGTGTATTTTTATCTTACTGTGTTGGTACTGGGTATTTATGTTTTGATGATGGGTTGGACCCACAGAAGCATGCCAGTCTAACAGGGCTGGTCCTACCATGAGGTTTATAGATGTGAAGTCTCCCCCCCCCAAAAAAACTGGAAAAATTCAGAAAAAAAGTCCCCCCCCCCCATTTCTCCCCCGAAAAATTCAGGAAAAAATGTTTTTTTCCAGGGGAAAAACATTTTTTCCCTGATTTGTCCAGGTTTTTTTCTGGGCGTTCACATCTCAGGGTAGGGTGATGCAGTTGCCTCAGGTAGCAGGTACTGGGGGATGAAGTGTTGAAAGACAGAGCTGTGTGTGCCATGTGACCTGCCATGCCACCTCCAGCTAGCCTGCTACCCTCAAGACAATGTGGACGAGGCTGTCCCATTGCCAGTGTGGGATTCTGTCAGCCCGGTCGGCTTTTGTAAATGGAATGGGGTGAGGGCACCATCTTATCCTTTGCCTCAAGCACCAAACCATCATAATCCTACTGCCAGGGGAAGTAGGGCTTGAAATATATTCAAAACATTTAAAATAAATAAATAAATTTTGTTTTAAAAAATTACCCCACCTTTCAAGAAAATATTTTCAAGGTGCCTTACAACTCATGTTTTAAAGAATAAAAAGAGTTAACAAATATAGGGAACAACATTTTCCAACAGCAGAGAGCCAACTAGGAGCATATTCAAAACCATTATGAACCCTGGGAGGAGAGGGGAGTTTTAACTTGGCACCTATAAACGTATGGCAGCAGCTCCAGGTGGCTAGTGCCCATGTGACACATCTTCCCACACCTAGTTCCACTAGTTTCAGCTATGCCAAAGCAAAATACAGAACAGCGGCATAGTTGAAATCCCCTCTGTGGGAATCTACCGTAAAACCTCTGTATGGTGAGCTACTGTGACACAATCTATTTGCCACGTAGAACAGCCTGCCATGTGCTTACATGCCAATCAGCCGCCCAAAACCGCAGGGCACACATATAACTGAGGCCTAAATATTAAATAGAAGCAGGACCCGTTCCCTTTGGTGAGACCTACTGGGATCCTAAGCGTGGTTACTCAAAAGTAAGTTCTACCAAGTGCAATCAAACTTACCGTACTTCCTCCCAAATGCATTTCGGATTATAGCCATAGCCTGTAATCCTAAACACACAAAGGAGTTAGTGGGACTTACTTCTGAGTAAACTTGGCTAGAGGATGGGACTGAACATTGGTTTAAATCCTACTTACATGGTGGGCCCAGCATATGTTAGAGAACTTCACACAGGTAGAGGTCCAGATGCAATTTAATTTTGCCCACGCAGAACAACTTTTCTCCAGTTTTTATTCTTTTCAAGGAATAAAGCATGAGCAATTTCCTTACCTATGTCTAAACCAGAAACTTTTGAGTGCCAACTGCTAATGGAGGAACCTAGATTTTTATTCCACTAGAAGTTTCAGAACATTTGTCTAATATTTCCCATTTAAGGAAAGAGAGAGAGAGAGAGAGAAGTTGGAATAGCTTTTCCAAACATCTTGCAGCAGGCTAATGAGTGACTGAGGGCACCTATGGAAGATCACACACTGACTCCCTCCGTCTAGATTAAATAACTATCACTGCTTGTTCTGTGTGGCTACACAATTACATCTCATAGTCTCAAGTAGTTGACAAATCTGATTCCATACCCAGTCAAGTCACCCGCACTGACTTGAAATAATAATATATAATAAACTTCATCTACAGTCTTTTAAAGTGTACAGAATGCTTCACATATTATCTCTGGAATCCTTGCAACAATATACAGGCCTGTGGCTCACGCTGGCTCCGCTTGTCTGAGCAGGCTAAGCTAAGCAGGGTCAGGCCTGGTTATTCCTTGGATGGGAGACCCCTCCTCTAGTTTCCTGCATTGAGCAGGGGGTTGGACTCGATGGCCTTGTGATCTCTGAAATCTATGATCTATGAACCCTGCAATCTATGAACCCTGCAATCTATGAACCCTGCAAGGTAGGGCAGTAGTATGACCCTAGACAACTCATCATCTCTTTGCCTCCCATAAAGTCATCTAATGAGACTTGATTTATGTGAGTTGCAGAAAATGGATGAAGCACTTACCTGCTCCGGGTTGTATGTGGCTGGCCATCTTGTTTAATTTTTAATGTTTCTACCCATGCATCAAACCTGTCTTGCATACCATGAGCATACCAGTGTGTGCTCCCCTCTAGCCTACAGTCTGAGCCTGCTTGAATGCAAAGGCACTGGTGCATGCGTAAAACACATTTTCAGTGAAATGCCAGACTGTGCTAAGCCCTGCACGGATGGATGCTTTCTTTGCCTGTGCATTCCATCAACTGGCTTTTGTGTATGATGCAAGATTTGAACCAGGGTATTCCTGGTTTGGAATTGTCCACCCTTTTGCCATTCTTTTACCACCCTGGTTGTAAGTATGAGATGATAACTAATCCATTTTAAGTGAATTTAAGCATGCACCCCATTTACTCATAGAAGGGCCAGTTATCACGCATTACACAGCAACACGCCTGGATCTTACAATCAACAAGGAGCTGCAGCCAATACAAAATACAAACAAAATCCAATAATCAGATCTAAAGAGCCACAGAAAAACTTCAGCCAAAAGCCAACCTAAAGAGATACGGTAGGTCTTGGAGCCCTTATGGAAAGAAAGCAAAGACATAATTGGCCTAAACTCTACTGGCAAGGAGGTTTTGCAGCTTTCGAGCAGCTGCTGTGGAAGCCCTACTCCAAGATGTCACTATTCTTACTTGCTGCAAATAAAGATGGTACAGACAATCAAACCTGTTGATGGACCTGAGCAGGTGAGTTGACCCATATGGGGAGATCATCCTTGAGATATTCATAGATTCATAGATCATAGAGTTGGATGGGGTCTACAAGGCTATCGAGTCCAACCCCCTGCTCAGTGCAGGAAACTCGAGGAGGGGTCTCCCATCCAAGTAATAACCAGGCCTGACCCTGCTTAGCTTTCCACGCTCAGACATATGAGGATCCCATACCATGCAATGCTTTCAAGGTTCAAACCAGCACCTTGAATTTGGCATGGGGGCAAACTGGTAACCAGTGCAACTGGCATAGTACTGGCTGAATATGGTCAAGCCTTCCAACACCTATCAGAAGGCACAAATCCGCTTTCTGCATTGGCTGAAGCTTCCAAGTCACCTTCAAGGGCAGACCCACATAAAGCGTGTTGCAGCAATCATGAATCATATAGCAAGGTCAGACCCCACCCAGAAATAGGAACAGCTTCCTAATGAATCGAAGATGCGAAAAGATGGTGACAGGATGACAAATTGTCACTTATTTGATTTACCATTATAATTTATTTTGGGGGGGCATCCAGGGAAAGATGCTGCTTGGATTTTAAGACTCACACACAGGATGTCCAGGGCCGGTATTGGTTAAAAGGAGTTAAAGGGTAAATAGTTTGCATCAAGTGATACTGTATCCACTTTGAGATTCCAAGCTGCGAATTCTGATTTCTGACTGAAGTTTATAGTCTGCTCCAGAAGAAGGGACTATTTGTGGATAAATAGGCTAATTCACTAATGCTTTGGAGGCCCTTGGCAACCCGTCACTCATCGCAGATGTATCGCTCAGCCGGAGAGAAGAGCGGGAGAATGGGTGGTCTCCAGCGTATTCCTGCACTCAAGGAAGCAGCAACAGGAAAAAGAGCTTCTGTTCTTGAAAGCTCTCTACACTTTCCCTGGACACTAAGAGCTTTGCTTTAGGAAATTCACCTAAATAGGTTGGGTTTATTTAGAAAGTCTGTCCCTCCTGTCAAAATTAAATCAGAAGCCAGAAGAGCCTGGCAAAGGGGGGGGCAGGAGATGGAGGGCCATTACCAGCAATGTATATAAAGAGATCAGTGAAGTGACATGTATTGCTTGCTAGTCACAGAGAAAGAAGCCGTTTCTCCCTTGATTAACTCCAGGGAGCAAAGGATGAAAATCAGATTTAAGAATCTTGAACAGGACTATTAAAAAAACAAAAAAACAAAGATAGTCATCCTGGTCGAGGAAAAAGAATATCCAAAATCCACAGTTGGCAATACCTTTATTAGGCCTAATCAAACCGGCCAGATGGGCGATTTAAAAATATAATAAATAAAAATCAAAATTCCACAAAAATATGCAAACTTTTGAGTTCTCTAGAACTCTTCATCAGGCTAGGCAGCACAAAAAGCAGGGGGTGGGGGAAGAAACCACCTAGCCTGATGAAGCGTTCTGGAGAACTAGAAAGCTTGCACATTTTTGTGGAATTTTGGTTTTGGCCTAATAAAGGCATTGCCCAACTGTGGATTTAGAACAGGAATGACATTCTCACATCACTTGCATAGTTAACATATGGAGTTTGTTGCCGCAAGATGTGGCAACAAACTGACCATGGGCTTAGATGGCTTTAAAGGGTGGGGGGAATTTGACAAATTTGTGATCGACAGGGCTCTCCATGGGTATTAGACATGATCACTAAAATTATTTGTTTGTTTCATTATATTATATTATATTACTATTTCTATGCTACCCAAAAGAAGCCAGAAGAGTCCACAAAACGAAATTTAAAACCATAAAATACAACAACATAGTAAGACATAATATAAAAACCTTAGACTTAAAACAGAATAAAACCAAAGTAAAAAAACAAAAAACACCAGGGTAAAAGCCAGCAGCAGTGCAAAGATCTAAAGATGCGCTAATGCGATTTTTTTTTTTTTAAGCTGAAGGACTAAAAACCCTTAGAAAAGAAAAAGGTCTTCACCGGGTGCTGAAAAGGCCACAATGTAGGCCTTGGAAAATAAAAAAAGGTTTTGCCTGGCGCTGGAACTGACTAAGCACCAGGTGAACCTCCCTTCCATGGCCAGGATGCCACCACTGGGAAGGTCTTCTCTCACATTGCCACACACCTCACCTCAGATGATGGGGTGCCCAGAGGAGAAATTTGTAAGAAGATCTTAATGCACAGGTATGTTGACATGGAGGCAGGTGATCCTAAACAGAACCTCCTGGCTCAGAGGACTCTCTGCAGGCAGGGGTGGGCCCCACAAACACTTGGGAGTGGTTGCTACTTTCATGCCCTATGATGCTGGACTAGATGGATCTTTGGTCTGACCTATCAGGGCAGTTCTTACATTCTTACAAAATCCAAGATTCTTGAATGGAGCCCAACCAAGGGCAAAATAAAATCCAGTTTTAAAGCTAAAATAAAATGAGACCCAATTCAGCAACATTCCAGAACAGAATGAAATCCCTCTGGGAAAGAACATATTCAGAATTCTAGAATCTTAAATGGGATTTTGTTTTCTCTCTCTCTCTTTTATTTTTTGGAACTTTAAACTGAATCCCATCCGATTTCAAAATGAGAAGCTCTAGAGAGAAATGAAATCATCTCTAGGTTTCTAGCGTCTTTGATGGGCTACTGCTTGCTGTTCTGGAGCAGAATGGAATCAAAGTTAAGTGTCTAGAATAAAACTGGAGCTCAATACAACCTTAAGGCAGGCAGCAATCCCATTTTAGGTTCTAAAATAGATTGATACATAAAAATGAAACCCACACTCTGGCCTTATCCAAAACATCGTCTCAAAAATCTATTTCAAAGGCACTTCAAGCAAAAATAGATCTATGCTTGGGACCACAAGTGTGTCCAGCTAGATCTGTCAACTTCATTTTTATTCAGATCCTGTGCACATAATGCCTTAGCAAGCATTTAATGCTCGCTTGCATTTTACCACACACACACACACCGCTGCTTCCTACAGAATTTGTAGAATGAAATCAAATTGACAGCAGATTTTTCTAACTTCCCATCCACCTTTCCTCTAGTGCACCAACTATCCCATTCAAAAGCCTTACTGAGCCTGCGAGGAAGCCAAAGCAATCTAAAGTCCATCAGCAAATATGGTTCTGATTATTTAAATGAAATATTGCCATAATTGGGGTGGCACGTAATCCATGAAGTCGTAATTGATTGACCAGGCGGGAGAGGGAGGCTCCCCACCAGGAGCCTCCCCACCAGGAGGAAGAAAAAGGAAAGGAAAAAGCAGACATTGCCAAGGCATCTAAAGACATACCAATAAGGGGAACAGAATTTCATTGCACCTTCTCTTGGGCCAAAAACAGGACAGAAGAAACCTCCTCAAAAAAAAACAAAGCTTGTTCTCCGCAGAGCAACTGGGTATCTACAGAGAGAAGCTAAATGCCTGGCTTTTCACAGAGGTTGGGCTTTGCTTGTCTGAAGAACACAGCCCAAATTATTTCCCCCAAACTGAAAAGGGCACATAACACTGGTCTTAAAGAGGCCTTAAAGAGCTGGGATGAAGCTTGAGATGAAGTAAGAGCTTGGCTGAAAGGAGGTGATGGGAAAGGCCTTGGAACCCTTGTAATTTGGCCTTTCTTTTAAGTTCTTAGGCATCTTTTGCTTGGGAGAAAGTCCAACTGAACTCAGTGGGAGCTACTTCTGAGCAAACATGGGTAAGTTTGGTTGGTTTACTTTTACAGGAGACTTCTTTCCTGGAAACTGGAGCCAGTTAGGAGAAAAGGAGTATTGTGATGACCTGAAAAGATGTCTTCCCTAGGTGGGAGTGGGTGGGGTATTGGTTAAAATAGGGCTTGGGGCCAGATTCCCTATACATGTTCATTTGGAAATAACACCCATGGAATTCAATGTGGATTACTCTTGGGCATAAGATTGCAGCTACAAACAGTGGCAAAGTGGAGAAAAGGGGAATTTTTAAAAAGAGAGATTTTTCTTTTGCGGGGCGGAAGTGTGACATTGTGGACAGTGCTGAAGATGGAAACTTTGCGAGTCTCTAGTGAGAGAGAAAATTGGAAAGACAGTAGTTTTTTTAACTAGAGGGAGAGGTTTAGAGGGGGTGAGGAGGGAAGCTTTGGCTGTCAAGCTCCATCGATCGCCTTGTCTGCACGTTTGACAAGACCAATTTGATTTGCCCCCCGGAGGAGTAAAAATTGCTAACAGAGACCTCCTTCTCCTGTTGCTCTGGGAGCTGTTTATGATATTGCTCTCTCACAACCGTGCAGTGCAGTGCAGTGCCACCTCCGCTCCACACACCCCATCTGTCTCTCCCTCCCTCCTTCTGTCCGGATTGAAGCAACAAGGCATTGATCTTTCATTCCTGGCCAGAACAATTTCCAAAGTGAGTAAAACTCAGAGCTTCTGGATTTCATCTGATTTTAAACACCTCCAGGAATAAAGTTTTACTTTATTTTATTCCAGGAATGAAGTTCTATTGAAATCAATGAAGCCTGAGTCCAGATAGGATGGAAGCCCATGTTGCAATGCAATCCTATTGTCTACTCAGAAGTAAGCCCCACTAAGTTCGGGGCTTTCTTCCAGGTAAGACTGTAGTTTTAATTGCTTAACTGGTTTGTGGATCCATTACACATCCATGGATGATTTGCCATGGATTTCGATGGCATTATAGTTGCAAAATCTCTTTGGACAGATTGCTTCCCATCCTTGTTTATGTCAGCCCCTTTCTGTATTACACATTTGCTTATATAACAGATCTAATTCTACACTGGGCATATGCCATGATCTATAAGCAAAGTTATAAACACAGCATTCCACACCTATGGATGCAATCCAGCAAGACTAATAGCAATCTTACTACAGGTCTACCCAGACGACCCACTGAGTTCAATGGAGCTTACTCCTAGGTAACCGGGTACAGGGCTGCAACCTTAAGCATTTTCAAATTCCATGACAGGGGGGATTTGGGGACAGAGTTAAGGATAGGTTTAATTCATCCCTGCAGCGGAGGGGGGATTTGAAAGTGTTTCACTTTGCCTGGATGAGGATTTTTTTACTATTAGACAAAAACAAATAGACACTGATTTTGTGTTAGCTCCTGAAGAGCTAATTTTTGCAGGCGTCACCAAAGGAACAAGACACATTAGGGTGGCATCAGAGAGTTTTGAAGATGCCAAGAAGTGGAACGGGATTATTTTTGCTCCAATTTTAAAATCCACATCAACTTGTAAAATAGTTTTGATGCATATGCTGTGTACTGTGTAGGAACTGAGTTGAATATGTTCAAGCTGCCATGATTTGCTAAAAGAAAACATGGTTGACTATTCATAATATAGACAAACAGCCAAAAGGACCCATTCAATCAAGATCAGTAGCGGTTCTGATTTCGCAATGTGGGTGTTCGATTATACTAAAGCCAGGACTCTTAGCCAAGTCAGCATCCATGGTGTTAGACCTTCGACGTTGCTTCTCTGCCTCCATAAATAAAGACCGATACTGAACAAGTTTATTTGGAGGCGAGGTCTTATTAATTTGAACAGAATATTTCCAGCACGATCCTTAGCGTGCTGAGAACCGTAGCTCCCTTTAGCACGATGAAAATGCCCAAATATTATGCTTTATCTAGTTTTCTTCCCGCTGCTAGATTAGTATTTCCACAGTTTGGAGAAAATCTACCAGAATAGATGACTCGGAATAAGGGTTACAGTACAATCTTGTGCCTGTCTACTCAGAAGAAAGCCCCACTGCGTTACTCCCGTCCCACGTCTATGATTTGCAGCCTCAATCACGCAGATTTCAGTGGGACCTGAAGTGGGATTCGCCTCAAACGACACGCATTAAAGATTTTGGTGTTGAAGGTCGGGGAGTCAGCCTCACAAAAATCATGAGACCGGCATCTGATCCTAATATTTACTGTACATTTAATTCTCGCTGCCATTTACTCCCAAATAGTGGTGTTTTCGCCTCGGTGGCCAAACTAGCTACTTCGATGCACATCGAAGCTTAGATCCGGATTTCGCAGGAGCTTGGAATGAGCCTCCTGGCAACACGATCCCTAACTGCACATTTACTTCTAAATCAGCGCAACAGACCATAAAGGGAAACTTACTTCCCAGCAGATTACAACACCTGTACCCGCGCTATTTGGCTGAGAAGCCAGACCAACAAGAGGTCGCACGTGGCCAGCCGTAAACTTTTGACACATTCTGGTAAACTACCCTACTTTGACACTCAGGGGGATTAACTCTCCCTCGCTGCTTCTCCAAGCCCATCAATTCCAAGAGAGCCCAATTAAAATACCATTATTATTATTATTATTATTATTATTATTATTATTATTATTATTATTGCGGCGGCAAAGAAAATAATCCCGCCGGCTATTGGCATTACAAGAGCTCTCCTCCACCCCCCCGCCGCACTTCTTTTTCTTCATCCAATTCATGGGTTGTTTTTTTTATAATGCCATAAGGGGACGACCATAAACAAGCCAGGATCCCGTTTTAAACACGCACACACAAATCTAACCCGAATGTTGTATCATATTGTTTCACTAGATCTCACCCCACCCACCCCCACAATGAATAAGCCCAGCGTCTCCTGCCCACCAAACCGCCTCCCTCGATCGTCCCGAATTCAGTGACCCCCGGGGGGGGGGGCTATTTACCTGGAGGATGTTGGGGTGCCGTAACCTCTGCAAAAGAACCATCTCCTTGACGATCTTATACGAGGCCAGCCTGTAACAGTCTTCCAGGGACCCATAGAGCTTGACGCAATTGTCGATGTCGTGGCCCGCGAAATCGACGGATTTCAGGGCCACCGCCAGGCTCCGGTTGAGCACGGCTTTGTAGACAGCCTTGGTGTAGCCGGAGCCCAGGTAATGCACGTCGGTCACGTTGCGGATGTCCCGGCATCCCAGCCGCAGCGGGCTGAGCGAGAGCTCCAGTTTGGCTCGCGGGTGCCAGGGCGCCCCGGACGACGTGCCCAGGTCGGATCGGAGCGACCTGGGACCGCGCTCCGTGGACGACGACGAGAGCCGCCGCTGCGGAGCGAGATCCATGAGCCGCCGCTCCAGGGGTCTCATCAGCAGCCGAGAGCCGGCGGGGGCGGCCGGCGCCGTCGGTTCCCGCTGCCGCCGTTGCTGATAGCGCAGCACCTCTTCGTAGCGCTCTCGGATCTGCCGCGCTAAGTCCCAGCGGCTGCTGCCGCCGCTCCGTTCCTCCTCCCCCGGCAAGTCCAGGGGCGAGCCCGCCAGCGAGTGCGTGACGCCCGCGCTTTGCTGCTGCTGCTGCTGCGGATCAAAGGCCGGGATGAATAAGACGTTGAGCAAAGTGCCCAGCAAGAAGGACAGGCAGAAGCCGGCTGCCACGGCCAGCTTTCGGCGCTTCATCGTGCGCCAGCCCGCCCGCCAGCCCGCCTCCTGCCCGGCGGCTCCCTGCCTTCGCTGCTCTCGCTGCGAGCGATCAGCTTGGCTGAGATCTCACTTGCAACATTCCAGATCAGCAGCAGAAGCAATGACCAAAAAAGAAAAAAAAAATCCACCCGCCCCGAAAACCCGCCTCTTCACGCTGCACCGCCGCCGCCGCTCTGCTGCACAGCGAGGCGAGCCTCCCGCATGACACTTGCCTCCTCCAGCCCTGCCTTTATAAACCCCCCCCTAAAGCGCTTGGGGTTGCTCTTATTTTGAGCTGCCACGGCACCGCTGCGAGGAGGGAAAGGAGAGTTTGCAGAGCCCACCTCGAAAAAAAATAAAACATAGGATCTCCGAGCGTTCCACACACACACACACACACACACTGACGCCAACTGATTGACGGCTCGGCATGGGGAGAACAGCAGGGAGGACGGCTGGGAAACGTAGTCTTCTTTCCCTTGGTGGACGCTGGAAGGCGAGGGGAGGGAGAACTACAAGTCCCAGAGGCCGCTTCTGGCCCGAGAGGCGGCGCCCGCTCGATAACGGTGTCGCCTGGACAAGACAGCAGGTGGATGGGACGGTAGTGGAAGGAGCCCTTCTTGGCCGCTTCTAGGAGGAGTCGCGCGCGTTCACTTGGAATGGGTTGTATCCCAGGACCCAGGTGAGTCCTACTTCGCGTAGATCTATTGGAATGAATGGAACTTGTGAGTTATGACTAACTTAGGTCCCATTCATTTGAGTGGCTATACTCTTAAGCAGGATTTACCTGGGATACAACCCCACTAGCTTACGTCTCATTCATTTCAATGGGTCTACTTTAAGCAGCTCTCACCTGAGATACAACCCAGTGCAATCGCGTGTAGAGGAGGAGAGGGGAGATGTGGAGATGATGTCTTTAGCTGCGGAAACGATGGGGAGTGGGATCATAAAGGCATTCGGTTGTAGATCACTTGCCATATTTAAAAATATGCCACTGTCTGTATCCCATTTGCAATTAACAAGTAACAGAAGTAGAAATGGATAGAGCACATCCAAGATTTTAATTATTTGTTATTACATTTATATCCCCCACCTTTTTTTCCTCTTGCAAGGAACCCAAGGCGGCTTACATAGTCCACCTCATCTCCATTTTGTCCTCACAACTACCCTGTGAAATGGGTTAGGCTGAGAGTCAGTGACTGGCCCAAAGGCACACAGTGAGCATTCACGGCCGAATAGGGACTAGAACCCGGATCTCCCAAGTCCCAGTCCAACACTCCAACCACACTGGTTCTTCAGTCACCCTGTACTGCAACCGAAGAAACCATCAACACTGACATGCAAATAAACTCCCCAACCTGTATTTTCTTCCAACCTTAATATTCTCATTTTGAGGATGCTGTAAAGTTCAAGCGCTGACTGGGGCCGGGATGATGATGATGATGATGATGATGATGATGATGATGATGATGATGATGATGATGATGATGGATTACAAATGATTGTTTGCGTGTTTTCGTCAGATAATTAGAGATGCATGAATTTCGATCACGCCCGCACACCTCATTTTGGTAGCCCGCCTGGCATTGTCAGACACTCGTCTAAGTCACATCCAGAAAACCGTGCGATGGCCTCTGTGAGCTCACACAGGGCGCCCGCGTCAAAATACCGATGTGAGGAAAGGCATGCAGTGGGCAGATGGAGACAAGGTTGCTTTTTCTCATAGTTGACCTTTCAAAAACATGTTCCCAAACTGAAGTCACGAAAAAAGAAGGTCAGAGTAATGATCGCTCCGTTTATTTCTTATTAAAGCATTTCTAAGGGCGCAATCCTATGCATGTTTAGACACAATAAGTCCTACAGCTCCCAGTATTCCCCAGGCAGCTTGGCTGGCTGGGGAATGCTGGGAGTTGTAGGACTTATTGCTGTCCAAACATGCATAGGATTGCGTCCCTAAACGGCTTTCCTTTTTAAAGAATAACAACAACCAAGCTCTCGCTCTCTCTCTCTCTCTCTCTCTCTCTCATACTAAACATCGCAAATATGGTCTAGCTGAGCCCTTATTTTTAGCATACATGTTCGTATTTTGCACGTGCCTTTTAATATCTACTGTATTAAATAAGCTATCAATCAGTAGCCAGTTTCAGACCGTGCCAGGGCCAGGCTTGCAGACCGATCTGAGATCAACGGTGGGCGGCTACTGTCTTGAAGGTTGTGGATCCTTCACTTCACACAGTTGTTTACATGGGAGCAACCTTCCTCGAACTCGGTGGAACTTACTTCCCAGTAAACAGGGATAGGAGCGAGCTGTCACTTAACTGTCGCTTGAAGGCAATATGTGTCATTGTTACCCATTCGTGTATTAATGTATAATGTATGTCACTCGCGCTGGATTTCTTTGGAGAGGGCAGGGAATTTACATCCAAATTAGTAAATGCATATGTAAACAGTAATATTCCAAACAGAGGCTGATTCCAAACAGAGGAAATCATACCATGAATTTTAGCTCAGTGGTGCAGATAGGTAATATTAGATTTGCCCAAGGACCATCTTCTTTAGATAGTAATGTGTCGTTATTAGAACCAGTGTGAGGTAGTGGTTCGACTGGGTTGGACTGGGTAGTGGTTGGACTGGGACTCAAGAGATCCAGGTTCTAGTCCCTGCTCGGCCATGAAGCTGACTGGGTGACTTTGGGCCAGTCACTGACTCACAGCCTAAACTACCTCACAGGGTTGTTGTGAGGATAAAATGGAGAGGAGGAGGATTTGGTAAACCACCTTGGGTTCCTTACAGGAAAAAAGGTGGGATATAAATATAATAAATAAAATAATAATAAATAATAATTTATTTCACTTATTTCAAAATAAGTCCGGCCCTGCCCATTCTGTTGAGTGGGGCCCTGAACTTTTGCCCCAAAGTCCTGCCCTCGGGACATCACTAGAACTAACGCCAGCATTAATTAGGTGTTTAGAATCACCGCTCTGCATCTCAATACAAGTTGATATCTTAGGACCACTTTATGAAGGTTGACCGCCCCCCGCCCCACTTTCTTGCTTCCCAGCCCCTTCCAAAGAACAACGGGGCAAATCACGGTTCTTTTGGAAAGTAATCTTTCTTCAAACAAGATATGTACATCGGTGGCTTAACTCACTCCGCCATCAGTGCTGAATTGCCTCTCCCTCGGGGGGGGGGGGGGACAGATTAAAAAAAATCAGATTTAAAATGCACGGGTAACACGGCAACAATGCAATGAATGGATTAATCGCGACGATTAGCTGACCAAGGCTGTTAAAAAAAAACACACAAGCGCCCACAAATACTCACGGGCGGGCTGGCTGCGGAGGCGGAGAGGAAGGAGGCTAATCTATGCGGACGTTTTTATTTCAAGTGAGGGTGTGTGTGTGTTTTGTTATTTACAGCGCAACCTAATGCATGTCTACTCAGACGCAAACCCCATTGAGTTCCAATAGGACTGGCTTTCTAGTAAGGGGCTGGATCCAGACGTAGGCATATAGAAATCAATGGATTTACGTCACCCATGACTGACTTAAGTCCGATTGATGTGGATGGGTGTACTCTACCTATAAGTCTGGATTCCAACCGAATGTGTAGGGCAGGGCTAGGCAACCCAGAGGTTTTGGACTACAACTCCCATGCTACCTTACCCTTGGCCATGCTGGCTGAGGATGGTGGGAGTTGTAGTCCAAACCATCTGGAGGGCACTGGGTTGCCTAGCCCTGGTGTATAGGCTTCCATCCTAGCCACACCTATTTATTTAGGGCAGCAATCCTATGCATGTTTAGAGAGGAAAAAGTCTTACAGCTCCCAATATGCCTGGCTGGAAAATGCTTGGAGTTGTAGGACTTTTTTCTTTCTAAACATGCATTGGATTGCGCCCCTATTTATTTATTTACTGCATTTTTATTCCACTTTTCAGACAATTATTTTCTCCCAAAGCAGCTCACATCAATTAAAAAAAAGAAAGAAGGACATGCTAAGCTAAAATGAAAGGAAGACACAAGGGAAGGCATGTAGGGGGAAAGGAAGAGAACGGAGATCAGTTTTTCAAGGCCAGAACAGAATGGAACTGACTTCTGAGTAAACTTGCATAGGATGCGGCTGTTTTATATTTTGAGCACGATCCTATGCATGTTTAGACAGGAAAAAGTCTTACAGCTCCCAATATGTCTTACAACTCCCAGAATGCTGGAAGATGTAGGAATTTTTTTCCGTGTAAACATGAATAGGATTACATCATTAATTTATTTTATTTTCCACCAAAAAAACGTGCTCAATATGGATCAGTTGAAGAAGACCCATATTAAAAAAAAATTGTAAACAAATCCATGCAGAAAGAACTCAGGATTTATCTCCTGACAAGATGTGTTGAAGATCGCAGCAAAGTGGAGGACTGATTCCCCCAGACCCTAAAAAACAATCTCTTCAGCTTGGAGCTCTGTGTCATGATGACTAGGAAATAAAGACTGAAAGGTCCTTGAGGAGAGCTATAGGGGCTAGTCAGCAGTGCGTGCCCCTCCGGCCTAAATCTACAATTCCTGGACTCAGCATGGGGTCACCCCCCCCCTCTGCTGGAGATGTGAACTGCAGGGGCCCAAGTGCTGAGGGCGTGCTTATCCATCAAGGCCCGCATTAGGAGGCTGTTAGCAGCTCATTAACAAATACAATTAGCCAGAGAAATGACACAAAGGGCGAGCACATCAACAAGGGGCAGGCAGCCGAAATTCACTTGGCTGAGATGGGTTTTTGGAGAGAAGGAAGGTTGGAGGGAGCCATTCATGTCCCCCACACAAAGAAAGCCAAAGTTGAAAACTGACAGGCTGTTTGTGCTGCCAGCTAGAAGATGGGGGGGGGGGGGCAGGAGAAAGAGCGCGGGGGGGGGGGGGCAAGACCAGTGCCAGCTAATTAGGTCATTGTGAAGTGTTGCTCCATACAGGGTGAGCTGGCCTCCACGGATAATCACTTCTGTGCAGGAAAGGGTGTGTGTACTGATTTTGCAAGCACAACTAGTCACAAATGACTGGGAAGGTTCAACGTTGAACTGGGAGGGGCCTACAAGGCCATAGAGTCCAACCCCCTGCCCGATGCAGGAATCCAAGTCAAAGCATCCCTGACAGATGGCTGTTCAGACGCATCTTGAATGCCTCCAGTGTGGGAGAGCCCACCACCTCCCTAGGTAGTTGGTTCCATTGTTGTATTGCTCTTAACAGTGAGGGAATTTTTTTCCTGGTGTCCAAGCAGAATCTGGCTTCCTGTATCTTGAGCCCATTATTCCGTGTCCTGCACTTTGGGATGATTGAGAAGAGATCTTGGCCCTCCTCTGTGTGACAACCTTTCAAGTACTTGAAGAGCACTATCATATCTTCCCCTCTGTCTTCTCTTCTGATGAGCAGCACACAGTTTGGTGGGGATTTGAACCCTTCCCAATGTCCAACCCCCTTCCTGCACCAGAGATGTTGAACCTTTTTCAGCCTGAGGGCCATTTCGGAGAACTCTCAGGGACCGCATCCCAGGGGTGGGTGAGGCAGAAGGTGAAAGGGGCGGGGCCAAAAATACCAGAATCTTTTAGCTTAAAGCTCTTACTGCCAGTAACTGGTAAGTCTTAGGAGAAGCATTTCAGAATGGGGGGGGGGGGATGCACAAAAGCTGGGAAACTTCCAAACAATTGGTGGCTGGGGGAAGGGGAAGGGTGTGTGGCCTTTTCAGGCATCCCAAAGGACCAGATTTCGGACCCTAGAGATTCTGCACCCCTACCCTACACCATACCCTATTCCTTCCTCAAGGCATCTAACAAATAAAAATGCATGAAGCAACTACTGGAAAACTGTCCAAAAAAATAAACCACGCAATCCAGCATGGCTGCCCATAACCCTCCAAACTCGGAGGGTTATGGGCATCCTATCGAGGATGGAAGGGACATGGAGGCGAAGGTCGCCTCCATGTTTCTCCCACCCCACAAAAGACTTAGATGGCTGATTTTGGCCGTCGAAGTCTTTTGCGCCTGCTCGCGAGGAGGACAGGCTGAGGCATCGCTGGGATTCATCTTATCCCAGGGAAGCCTCACTCCACTCCCCGCACCCTGGAACGCCCACCCAGCACTGGCTCCAAGGTCAGTCTTGTGACTTCGGAGCTGCAGCCAGCACGGTTCTTTCCACGCCGGCTGGAAGGGCAGCGGGAGGGCACTCCAAATTTGGAGTCCCAGCTCCGACCTTGGAGCGAGTTTCTGAGGCCAGAGCTGGGACTCCGAATTATTCTATGGCTATCTAGACAGCGTCTGGCAGCCATTGGGTGTACCCAAAGATAGTCATATTATTAGAAGTTACAGTAACCTAAAAAAAATAAAAAAATAAAAACCCTCTGTCTACTTTGAGCAATTGATGAAGGGCTGTCCTTGACCTTCCTAATTTTGTGGCACTTTTAACATGAGTAGTAGTAGTAGTATGTATGTATTACTATATCCTTACTTCAAGAAGCTCAGATTGGCTGATAAAAGGCTTTCTGCACCACATACGGTAAGTCATTTGAGCCACTAATGACAGAGATGGATCCAGGAGCACCCCCAAGCTATGTACCTGGTCTTTGGGGGGAAGTGCAACATCCTCCAAAACAAGTTAAATCCCATTCAACTGGACCAAGCAACCACCCACTAACAGTGCTTCTGTCTTGCCTGGATTGAGCCTCATTTTGTTAACCCTCATCCTGTCCATAGCTGATCCAGGCACCGATCTAGCCCACCCACAGCCTCACCTGGCTCCAAAGAAATAGAGCTGTGTGTCATTGGCATACTGACAGCACCAGATTAAAAATCTCCAAATTACCTCACTCAGTGTTTTCTCATAGATGTTAACTGGTACAGGGGATAAGATAGAACCCGGCAGGACCCTGAAGCAAAGATGCCATAGGGTTGAGTAGAAATCCCCCCAGCACCACCTCCTGGAAATGGCCATCCAAGTATGAGGAACCCACTGCAAAGCAGTCCCACCCGCACCCAGCTCAGCTGCTCCAGAAGGATACCATGGTCAGGGTCGGTGCAAGGCAGTTTGGTGCCCTAGGCAAGATCAGATATTTAGCGCCCCCCTCTTCCCACTTGAGCCCTCCCTCCCTCCAACCCTATGCTCCTGGCACCCCCTTTAGCCCGGCGCCCTAGGCAGCTGCCTAGTTGGCCTAATGGTAGCACCGGCCCTGACCATGGTCAATGGTATTGAAAGCCACCAAGAGATCAAAGAGAATCAACAGGGTTATACCACCTTTGTCTCTCTCCGGACAGAAGATACCCCATAGGTGACCAAGACTGTTCCAGTGCCAAAACTAGGCCCAAACCTTGATTGGAATGGACTCAGAAAATCAGTCTCATCCAAGAGTGCCTGGACATGCCCCACTGATTTCAATTCAACTCACTTCCCAGTAAGTTTATTTAGCCTTACACGAAGATCCCACAGTAACTTGAAAAATAGTCATTCATTCCTGTTGGACTTACTTCCATGTAAAAATGTTTAGGATGGGACTGTTTGGAATTGGTTTCATTTACATCAGTGGGATTTACTTCTATGTCAGTGTGTTTTCAATTAAGGTTCCAGTAATTTAACATGTTGAGTTTGCCTCCTTTTGCCAACTCATCAATCTATATATTTTTTTTTCAGAGAAGAGCAAAAATGTATGAGTTATGTATGGGTGATTCAGTTATTCATGGACCCACAGGAATAAGAAAATTGTTAAAGTACTTCTGTTTCACCAGAAGCCTGAACTTTGGTACACATCTAGTTTGGGACACCCTAATTAACAGTGTTCTAATTGTTGAAGAGGTGGAGTAGGGTGGTCCTTAATTAAATCCACAAGCTCCACCCTGTGTGTGTCCCCTATCAAATCTAACAAAATCTAGCTCCTTTCCCTGGAAACTTCAAAAAACAGTAGCTAAGGGGGCTCTTCTCCTGTTGTTCCAAGCCCTGTTGATTGCTCCCAAAAATCTGGGCCATAGAATTGTGCTGTAAAACAACTAATTAAGATAGGCTATATATTCACCTCTCTAAAAGTAATGGTGGGTATAAAGCTCACATTTATTATTATTATTATTAGTAGTAGTAGTAGTACTAGTATTTATTTTATTATATCTCGCCTTTGCTCATAGGAACTCAAAGTGGCATACAAGGTGCTTTCCCCCTCCATCTTATCCCCCTCAACATCCCTGCGAGGTAGGCTAGGCTGAGAGAGCGCGACTGGCCCAAAGTCACCTTGTGGCTCTTGTGGCTGAGAGTGGGGAATTGAGCCAGAGTCTCCGCCAGGTCTAGTCCAACTCTCTCAGCACTGCACCACATATTTTATCAATTTAATACAGAGAGATGTAATAATGCTACATATATCCATAAAATTCATCACATCTCCTTTTTGGTACAATCTACATTTAATCCGAGTCTCCAAAGTCACAATGAAACGCTAGTGACACACTGAAAATGCCAAAAGTGAATCTGAACTCCCATCAAAAATATGTTCCTGATTTAAATGTAATATTCTTTTAATTGGACGGCATGTAAACCATGAAGCCGTAATTAAAAGAGGGTGGGAATCTGGTAGATAACTTGCAGAGAGAAACTGAAAGGGGAATGGGCAGACCCATCCAAGACCCTCAGGGTTTTCTCCCCCCTCAGCCTTTTATAAGTTTAATAACTTCGAGTACCCAAATAGTGTCTTGAAGCCCTCATAGGCTATAGACTCAATATGCTGCATATTAATTGGACGACATAAAGGTTTTCGATTATACAAACGCACAGTCACAACTCCTCAGAAAAGTTTAAAGGTCTACCCACCTTGTCCGGGTTGATACTATATTCTTTTCAACTGAATGATTAATTATCATTCACCCTGAGACTCATGTATCCGCACTTATGATAAAACTACCTCTTGACAAATTAGAGGTTCGAGAGAAGCAGCCAGTAGCCCTGTTCCAATGCCTTTTAATGGGGTTTTTGTGTGAAATATTGGGAAATCTGTGCAGTACAGTTAGCTGGGCCCCAAAACCCGAAGCTATGGGGTAAGAGGGGGCAGCTGACTGCCTCATGCGGACTAAGGAGGACAGCAGCTCAGAGCGAGGACAAGGCATTAGCAATTGCCATCTGAACGATGTGGGCACTTCACAAGCCATTGACCTCTTGTGGTCTAATGAGTACAGTCAATCTGCACATCTTGCAATGCTTCCGAATGCCGCTCTTGTCCCCGTGTCCCAGACGCCAGGGGGGTCTGTGTGCCTATGTGAGAGAGACAGCCCCAAAATGAGACAGGAAGCTCAAACAGAATTGACATACAGTAATACCTTAGATTGCAAGCATAATTCGTTCCGGAACCGTGCTTGTAATCCAAAACACTCTTATATCAAAGCGAGTCTCTGGCGGGTGTGAGCGGGGCCGATTTCGGCCCACTATGCCTGCTCGAGGCGAACGGTTACATCCCTGCGACTTGTATTGCAAGACCTTGCTCGTTTATCAAGTCAAAATTTATTTTAAAATTTTGCTTGTCTTGCAAAACGCTCTCAGACCAAGTTACTTGCAATCCAAGGTATCACTGTATTATTGAAATGCCAGGCCAGTAGCCTATCAATTAAGCGCCACCTACTGGCGCTTGCTTCTGAAAGCATTCTCCCAAAGCAAGCTTCAAGCCATCCGAATGCCCACCTAGGAGTCCCCAAATGGTGGTTTAATAATGTGGTACGCCCAGGGCTCAAAGAGCACTTGCTTTTGTTTTCCAGCCATACAAGAACAACTTAACATGATAGAAAAAGAGCCAGCATCTTCAAGCACTAGCAACGAGGGATAGCGTCAACACCACCAGTCCAGCTACAGGAAAGAAACTCCAGCAGATGTGTAAAGCACGGTGGTGTAGTGGAAGCCAGGATTCACAGGGATGCAGCACCGGCACTTTTTTTTATTAGCAGGGATGTTGTCATCTGCCACCCCACACAGGATTCCATGTTCCCCCTGAGCTTAGCTGCCATCCTCACAGTAGCTGGGGGGAATTATTTTTTCCAGCAACAATATACTGTACACTGTTGTGTTAGGGATGATGGAGAAAACCGCAATTGACTCAAATGAGTCCTGATTTCTTGGAGTCCATCCCATGGATTCCATCCCAAGGATTCCACAATGGACTGGCTTTCCCAGGACACACAGGGTTTGCAGACTCATTTTTTTAATTATTATTTTGCGTATTTTTGCGCAAATTTAGCTGCAGAAAAATACACAAAATAAAAAACACTGATCAAAAATGCACAAATCCCCCCTATAAAGTAAAGTGTGAAAATATGTGTGTGGGGGGGGGGGATTTGCACAATTTTGGCCAATTTGCAAATTTGGGGGAGCCTGAATTTGCGCAAATATACATGAATGCATTTGCACAAATTCCGAGTCCACAAATTGGTGGACGGCAGAGTGAAAGTCACCCAAACATCTGCAAATCACCGGCAGAGGGGCTCTTTCTCCATTTGCACATCACTAGTTGTAACACAAAGTATTCTGGGGTGGCTTGGTGGTCTTGAATGGGAAGTTAAGACCCATTCGCTTTACAGAAGACCTGCTTTCTGGTGGAGAAGAAAAATGCTAGAACTGGTCTGTTGATATGGATCAGCACCGATGCCTGCAATTTTGGACTCTCCTTGGGAGCGTGGCAATGGGGACTGTCATGGGTAGTGCCTTCACTTCAAGATTTACCACTGCAAACAACATGACAGAGAAAGAGCCAGGCCTGTGGCTCACGCTGGCTCAGCTTGTCTGAGCGTGGATAGCTAAGCAGGGTCAAGCCTGGTTGTTACTTGGATGGGAGACCCCTCCTCTAGTTTCCTGCATTGAGCAGGGGGTTGGACTCGATGGCCTTGTAGGCTCCTTCCAACTCTATGATCTATGAAATCTATGAATCTTAAAGCACCAGCAAAGAGGGAGCGACCATCAACAACTGTCCAGCTACGTGAAAGAAATCTGAGCAGATGAGTAAAGCATTCATTGACAAACCCATTATGCCACAGATCCCAGGATGTTTTGAGAAAAACAGATCCCCTATTTTCATCTTATAGATAAATGAATAGTTGTGTACTACTACTACTACTACTACTACTACTACTATTATTATTATTATTATTATTATTATTATTTCAAAATGCTGGTTATTACTTAACCGGCCACACAACACAAAAAGTGCCATTAAGGCTTCAATCCTATACACATTTTCCTGGGAGTAAGCCCCACTAAACACAGTGGGACTTCCTTCTCAGTGGGCATGCATAGGATTCTACTGCATGGCTGCACGTGAACTTTTTAATGCAGGTGATGGAAAAGACCTCTGCTTGAGACTCTGGAGAACTGCTGCCAGTCAGTGTAGATAGACCATCAGTAAGAACATAAGAAGAGCCATGCTGGATCAAACCAAGGGTCCATCTAGTCCAGCATTCTGTTCACACAGTGGCCAACCAGCTGCCCATGGGATCCCACAAGCAGGACAGGAGTGCAACAGCACCCTCCTGCCCATGAAGTAGCATATAGACATGGTATCCTCCTGGATCGACTCCGCAGGTTGGGCATTGGAGGCACTATGTTACAGTGGTTTCAGTCCTACCTGCAGGATCTATTTCAGAGAGTAACATTGGGTGACTATTCCTCTGACCCTTGGCAATTGTGCTTTGGGGTTCTGCAGGGCACCATCTTGTCCCCAACATTGTTTAACATCTATAACGAAGCCACTGGTAGCAGTCATTAGGGGATTTGGAGCCAAGTGCCATCAGTACGCTGATGACACACACACAGCTCTATATCCCTGTGACAACTGAATCAGGAGAGGCTGTGCAAGTCCTGGATCAGTGCCTAAACTCAGTGATGGGCTGGATGAGGGCCAATAAACTGAGGCTGAATCCTGGCAAGATGGAAGCCCTGCGAGTGAGTGGTTCCCGAGTCCAGGAGATAGGCTCATTGCCTGTTCTGGATGGGGTTACACTCCCTTTGAAATATCAGGTTTGTAGTCTGGGGGTACTCCTAGATCCATCATTGTTGCTGTAGTCCCAAGTGACTGTGGTGGGTCAGAGTGCCTTTTACCATCTTTGATTGCTTTACCAGCTACGGCCTCTCCTGGACAGGGATAGCTTGGCCACAGTGATACAGACACCAGTAACCTCAAGACTGGATTACTGCAATGTGCTCTATGTGGGGCTGCCCTTGAGGCTGCTCCAGAAGCTGGAGCTAGTGCAGAATGCAGCAGCTTGGCTATTGTCGGGAGCTGCCCCTTTTCAGCATGCAACTCCTTTGCTGAAGGAACTGCACTGGCTACCTATTCGCTACCTGGGTCTGGTTTAAGGTTCTGGTACTTGTGTACAAAGCCCAAAACATCTTGGGACCAGGTTACCTGAGGGACTGCCTCCTCCCATACCAACCTGCCCGGTTGCTGAGGTCATCAGATGGCATGCTCCTGTTGGATCCTCATGGACCTTTGGCCCGACTGGAGTCCACCAGAAGAACCTTCAGTGTGGTGGCTCCATTTCTGTGGAACTCCCTGCCTCTGGAGGTCAGGTGGGCTCCGACATTGTGCTGCTTTTGGTGCCTGCTGAAGACCTCTTTGTTCAGGGAAGCCTTCTCTGCTCTTCAACCACCAATGTAATTTTAGTTTGTTTTCAATGTAATGTTTTTGTCTCTTTTATCTGTTTGACTTTTTATTGTTCACCACTCCGGAATCTGCTTGATGTGGAGTGGCATATAAATACTGTAAATAATAATAATGAGGACTAGTAGCCACTGATAGCCTTCTCCTCCAGCAGAGGTGGTGTTAGGGGGTGGCCCACTAGGGCTGGAGCCCTGAATCTTTCATTAAGAGCCCCGGATCTCTAGGAGGCCATCTGCCCCATGACCCTGCTGTCCGTGGACACTTGCTGAAATAAAGGTACAGGGGCCCTGATGACCTCTGTTGCATGTGATCCCCTGGGATTAGCTGGCTTTTTGCCCACATGTGCTGCTGCACCACCACCCCGAATCTTTCTGCCTCAGGTTTTTTTCTGAAATCAAATGCCCTCCTCTCCCCTATCCATACATCCCTTTTTACAAATAGGGGTATCCTTATTTATTTATTATATTTATACCCCGCCTTTTTTCCTGCAAGGAACCCAAGGCGGCTTACATAATTCTCCTCTCCATTTGATCCTCACAACAACCCTGTGAGGTAGGTTAGGCTGAGAGTCAGTGACTGGCCCAAAGTCACCCAGTGAGTTTCATGCTGAGCAGGGACTAGAACCCAGATCTCCTGAGTCCCAGTCCAACACTCTCACCACTACGCTACACAGCTCGTTAGGAGACAGGGTCCTTTAAAGACACACAGAGAGAGGGAGGGACTTTAGAGCCTATGTAAATTAGCATGTGCAAATTTGTGCTTCTTTTTTGTCCTGTGGGCCTGAGTCCCAGATCTTTTTGGGACCTAGCACCTCCCATGTCCTCCAGGAATTTGTCCAATGCCCTTTTAAAGCCCTCCAAATTGGTGACCATCACTACATCTTATGGAAGTCAATTCCATAGTTTAACTATGTGCTGTGTGAAGAGGCACTTCTTTTTATCTGTCCTGAAGCTCCCACCAATCAGCTGTGTTTGGCCCACAGATCAAATCCAGCTGACCTGGGTTCCCAGTCTGGTCCTAGAGGATCTCCCAGGTGGCCACATCCCTTCACCTTGCTCCATTTGGTGGTTTCCAAACTAGGTTTTTCCCCCATTCAAAAAGGTTGAAATTACTTACGGTAGTTTCTTTGTCTAGACTAGCCACACCCACTACCGAAACTGAATTTCACAAAACTGAATTCAGCCCTTAGGGCTGAAAGAGGTTGTGTACCCTTTACTGAAAGGCTGAAATTGGAATTGTTTTGGCTGTCCAAATTGTTTTAAATTTTGTATGCTAAAATTTTTATACTATGTTTTATTACCTTGTTTTTATGGTTTGTAATTTTTGTGAACCACCCAGAGAGCTTCAGCTATTGGGCAGCATAAACATGAAATTAGTAATATTAATTATTAATATTAATTATTATAATTATTATTATTATTAACAACAATAATAGACAACACTGGGCTGACCCAGTCTAAAGGTGCAATCCTATGCATGTTTAGACAGAAAAAAGTCCTACAACTTCCAGCATTCCCCCCAGCCTGGCTGGGGAAATAATATCATTTCTATACTACCCAGTAGCTGAAGCTCTCTGGGTGGTTCTCAAAAATTACAAATGAGAGTTGTAGAACTTTTTTCTGTTTAAATATGCATAGGATCGTGCCCTAAGAAATCTTTCTTTTCCAGTACAGTAAGTGGAAGAGAGAAATGTGAAAAATAAGAATATACAACACAACAGCATAGGCTGTAATACATTCCCATTACAGAGCTGGCTCAGCTTGTCTGAGTGTGGAAAGCTAAGCAGGGTCAGGCCTGGTTATTACTTGGATGGGAGACCCCTCCTCTAGTTCCCTGCATTGAGCAGGGGGTTGGCCTTGTAGGCTCCTTCCAACTCTATGATCTATGAAATCATCTTACTCAACCCATTCCTTCAGACAAGTTATTGCAAACTGGGCGTTCTGCTCCCAATTTTTCAGTCAGCCTATGGTGTGAACAAGGATCAGTCTTTTCCTCTACTACTGTACGGCAGCCTTCTTCACAGTTATAATTCCCCCTGATTGCTGCAATTGTTTTCAGACACCTAACAGCTATTTACCGTCCCTCACGTCTTAATCACAGGACCCATTTAGAGTGGGATTAGCAGCCTTCACACATAAGCAAAGGAAAACCTCCCATCAAGCATACAATGGAAGCTTCTCCCCCCCGTGGAGATTGCTTATCAGATAATGGAGCAAACCCTGCCTTATTGAAAGAGGCTTGTTTAGCCAGGGACTTTGCATCACAATTTTACCTGAGGTGGTTCAGGAGCAGGAATGTCAATAGGCCAAAGGAAAAGTTGGGGGGAAAGGCCAGGAGGGGAGGCTGTTTTAAAGACCACATGCTGGTAGCAAAATTGAGCTTTTAATTTAGCATCCCCGCAATTAAGAACATAAGAAAAGAAGGGCCTTCTGGGATCCGAGGAAAGATCCAGCTAGTCGGCATCCAATGGTATCGGATCAGCTGCTTCTGGGAAACTCAGCTGTGGAGTAGGATAGCAATAGCCATTTGCAATGGTTTTCCACCAACATCTGCTGACAGGATGGCCACTTACACGCAGGGATGTTGAAGAGTCCTTGGTCTCGAGTCACGAGTCGAGTCACGAGTCTTTGGACTCGAGTCTCGAGTCCGAGTCCGAGTCCTTGGTCCAAAATGGTGACTCACGAGTCACGAGTCCTGAGTCACTCCCAAAACTGACTCCACGAGTCCCTATTAAAAACAATGGGGTTTCCCCCCAACAAAATAAGGCTACTTCAGATGTGTGACTTAAATAAATTCTAGGCACAAGTGTGCCTTTTTATTTCAAAACTCTGCAACTGATTTTGGCAAGAACAGACCAGGCAGACAAACCCAAAATAACCAGGCAGGCAGAGGAGGCAGGGAACCCCAAACAGGCAGGCAGAGGCAGCCAAACCCAAAATGTCTGACCCTAACCCAAACCCCCCACAACAACACATCAATCAAAATAAATCTCAACACATCGTTGGGGCTGCGCTCCTGGTAGCTGTCCATAGTGGCCAAGCAGCGGCGCGCCTCGCTTCCACGCGCTCTTCACCGGTGATCGCGCTCCTTCTGGCACAGCCAGAAGACTCGTCAACAGCCCAGGGATGTTGACGAGTCTTTGGTCTCAAGTCCCGAGTCGAGTCTCGAGTCCCATTAAAAATATTGGGACTCGAGTCCGAGTCGAGTCAGAGGGGGGACTCAGTCCGACTCACGAGTCGAGTCCTCGAGTCCGAGTCCCCATCCCTGCTTACATGTCACCCAAAAAGAGGAAATGCATCACCAAAAAAAAAAAAACGAGGACACAGTTTTGCATAAACTTTGCATCTTGTAATTGGAGAAGGCTGGAGGAAACATTTGGAGAAGATGTGACCAGGTGACCTGTGTGTGCCTGCTCTGGCTGCTACTGGGCAACTTCAAGGCCGCTGAGTTCCTGTCTTAGGGTTCTTTATTGTTGAACGGGACTTGGACTGGACAGCCCTTCAAACAGAGGATGCCTTCAAATTGGGTCTGCTGATCTGACTGCTTCTAATCCTTTTAAAAATCCATCCTAGTTAGATAGCATCCTGGTACCTTTTTCTTTTTCTTTTTTTATCATTTTTGTTTCCAGCCAGTGCTTGAGTTATGGGGGCAGGAGGAGATAGATAATTTCCTTCAAGGAAATTCGTAAGACCCACCTTCTGACCAATTCATGAGACCCGCCCTCTGACCATTTTAGCCATATCTTCACACACACACACACACACACACACACACACACACACACACTCTGCCTCTGTCACCTTCTGAAAGAGTAGTCAAGGGTCAAACTACATGTTACATTAATTGCCACATGTGTCGCTGAGGATAATCTGGCAGATATTTTTTTACTCTAGAGTAAGTGTGCACAACCCCGATTTGAATCAGGACCACCATGCACCAGGAGGGGAGGATTAAACCTTCCATCCCCCAAATTCTCTTTCCCCCACAAGGGGGGTTAAAAGGGGGGAAGCCTCCATTGATGCCAATGGAGGGGGGGCTCCCTCTTTTTTTAAGCCCTGCTTGGTAGGAGTGGATTTTGGGGAGATGGGGGTGGGGGAAGGTTTAGTCCTTCTGTCCTGGTCCATGGTGGCCATGTGCATTAACTCTAGAGTGGTTTTTTTCAATATATATATATATATATATATATATATCCTCAGTTAATGCACTATGCAGTTAATGCACTGTGTATTTTGACCTATAGTGGCCCATTACAAAAGGTAAGGGGGCCAGCCCAGTACTGCCCCTCCCCTGGTCATTCAAGCATGGATTCTCCAAGTAGCTCAGGGTGGCATTTAAGCCTCACCGCAAACCAATGCAGTAGGGTGAGAGAGAGTGTAATGAAACCTCTCCTTGCTCTGCCCCTCTAGCTTCATCCAAGGCCTGCAGTCTAGCCCATTATATCTGATTGGCTCCCTTGTTGCATACCTTGTGGCAAACAATACCACAAGTTCATTATGTGTTTTCTGAAGAAGTGGTTTTCCTTTTGTTGTTGTTGTTATGTGCCTACAGGCAAGGGGCTTCCTTGGATGATCCCCAAGTTCGAAGGGTTTGAGAAAGAGAGGAGGAGAGAAAGTGAGGAGCGGGTAACAACAATGGCTGTACATTGTCTTTATGTTGCTGGTTTAAAAGAAGTTTGAGATCAGTGGCCAATATCAGCAGTAGCCAGCCTTCGTTCCCAGCACAAGAAACACAAAATGCCTCTTTTACACAGAAACACTGATTAGACTTGACCCAAGCAAGACGCCAGCACGGAGGGCCTTTTCCCCCCTCTTAGTGATTCTATTTTCAAGTTGGAGGACACCAGTTAATCTCAGATGTTATCACAACTTCAATTTAGACATCAAAGATTTGTCTTCCTGATGAACTCTTTAAAGCCCTGGAGTGAATCATAAGAATTGTAAAATGTGTACTGGAGACATTTTGAATTAGACTTTCATTAAAAAATAATAATCATCCAACTCCTCCTTATATTGTGTAAGTCACTGGTGTGGGAACGTACGAATGAACACATATTCCCTGTGGTTATGCTGAACTAAATGAATTGATGAGCGAGGATATTGGATATGTTTTTATCCAATCACTTCAGAGTTGGCTTATTAGAGTCTCTCATTTTCTTTCCCCACCTTTGACAGACTTCACATCTACACTGAAAACATTGTTCATGAGTTTGGTAGGACTAGCCCAGGGCTTACTGCAGTGATGGTCAACTTTTTTGGCATGGCTGCCATATTTCAGGTCCAGTTAGGGTGACCATGTGTCCTACTTTACAAAAGACAGACTGCCCAAAGGCAGTCCTCTCTTTGAAAACATCCTCTGTTTGAAGGGCAGTTCAGTCCACATCCGGTTGAAAAAGAAAGAACCCTAAGAAAGGAGAGCAGGGGCCCTCACCTGGGTTGTAGACTGAGCAGGCACATGGGTCACGTTGTCACAGGCTTCCCAACAGTGGTGAGATGTATTGTACTTTTATTTATATTGTAGTCGTTCAATCTAAATTTGTATCTAAACTTATACATCAGCACATGCACATGTTATGCAACTCTGTGTCCTCTCCCCCTTAGGGGCTGCCCTAGGTCTAATATAGTAGGGTCCAGTGTCAGCTCCAGGTTTCTGAAGGCCCTTGGGCAGGACACCCTCAATGGGCCCCCTCCCTCACTGAATCTACCTTCTCACTGCCATTGTCACCAGCTGCTATTGCTCATCATCCTCTTATCATTACTACCACTTCCTTGGTTGGCACGCAGTGAGCAAGTAGGCCGTGGCACCTACTGTTAGAAAAATGGACATGGTGCATATACAAAGTGTAAGAATAAAGTCCCATCATACACGTGTATTGAACAAGGCTGTATATAGCATGCATTGTTAGATGAACTAATCTCTTAAGCTAACTAGCCTCTGCCAAGTTCTGTTGGTTGGCAACAGGCCTAGACCATCAGTAGCACATTGTTCCTTTGCATGTACAGTCATGCCTTGGATTGAGAGCATAATTTGTTCCGGAAACGTGCTTGTAATCCAAAACACTCTTATATCAAAACGAAATCCCCCCAAAAACATTTGTACAGAGATTTTTAATTTAAGCCGTACTACAGTACTTGTATTGCAAGACGTCGCTTGTATATCAAGTAAAAAAAAATTAAATAAATATTTAAAAATTTGCTTGTCTTGCAAAACGCTCTCAAACCAAGTTACTTGCAGTCCAAGGTATTACTGTATACTTTTAATCTATTTTGTTCTCTCTGTCAAGGTTCCTTCAATATGTTTCAATAGTGAAAGTTATCTTGGTACACAATGCTTCTCACAAGTAAGCTGGGAGGCGAATTCTTTTACAAACTGGGAGAATTCCTCTACAAGCTGTTTTTCAGACAGTAGACAGGCAAAATGGATTACTTTAAAATCCATTAATAACATAGCAATATTTCTGACACTGGGAGTTGTAGGCCAAAAACATCTGGGGACCCAAGGTTGTAGAACACTGTTCTAGACTGAGATATTCACATAGGACACGTAAGGAAGAGCTTTAAGCTCAGTGTCAGAGCACCTGCTCTGCTGGGAAAGACCCTTAATCTGAAATCCTGGAGAGCTGCTGCCAGTCAGTGGCTGTGCTGACCTGGCATGATGAGGAGCGGCCCACTAGGGCTGGAACCCTAAAGTCTCTGGGAGGCCACCTGCCCCACCACCCTGCTGTCCATAGGCACTTGCTGAGGTAAAAGTCCAGAGGCCCTGATGAGCTCTGTTGCATTCCCGCTGGATGAACTGGCTTTTTGCCCACATATGCTTCACCTCCTGCTGCCTCGGGCCTTGTTTATCTGTTTTTGCTGTTTCAGGCAGGGAACCTTGAAGAGCTGTGTCGCTCCTTTGTTTTAATTGTGTTGCTTCTTTGTTCTAAATTGTATGCCTGACCACCATATCTTCTCCTTGGCTGCTATCTTGCCCCAAATGTGTATTTCCTTCTGCCAATTCCAGAAATACAAGTGGAAGAGGAGTCTCTTTGATCGATAAGCGGTGCCAAGAGTAGCAGCAGACTCATGGGTCGCCTGATATCTCGGGTGCCCTAAGAGGTCATGAGAAGCATCAGCCTAGCCAAGAAAAAGACGAGCCAGGTGGCCTTCTATCTAACTAAAGACTGATACTTGCCATGTTCAAAGAAATGTATTTGATTGGTTGTTGTCATGTTTGGGGAAATGTATCTGATTGGATGGCATGTTTATGCGAATGCATTTGATTTGCTGAGAATGAATAGACCCATGAGTGTAAAAAGTATAAGAAGACCTGCATGCCCCATTCTTCCTTTGTTCAGCTTTTGATCCTGGTGTGAGCCACAGAGCTGAACCTTTTTGCGCAGAAATAAGACTTTGAAAAACTCACTCTTGGTGTGCTGCTTCTCTCTCCTCGAGTATTGGGTTCTCTGGGAGAGGACTCTGAGCATATTTGTGCAACACTTTGAAGCAACCACCAGGGGCTCCAGTGTTGATCAGAACATAAGTGCTGGGGGGTGATTAGCCCTCCCTCAGCACTACTGTTCCAGTCAAGGTATGATCTCCCTAGGCTACTAAAAGCAGGAGATTTGATTACAGCCCTCTCGTGTCATGGCTGTCCTTGCTCTGAAATGGTGCCACTCTATACCTGCAGCCACTGTTTGAGTTTTGCCTCTAGTCTGCAGAGCTAGAGAGCAGGTAGCAACATAGTACGGGGAAGGCAGGCAGTGATACGGGCCTTTATTTCAAGCAGGGGTGGGCAACATGCAGCCCACGGGCTGCATGCAGCCTCCCTGGCCTTTTCTGCAGCCCCCACATAGTCCCTTTTCCCCACCACAGAACTGAGGTGGCTGGCTGCCACCAATTTTGCTTAAAAAGGGGACTATTTTTCCTGCCACCTGACTGCTGAATTATGGCGGCAATTTTGGCAGCGTGCAGGCAGGGCAGGGGTGGGGGTGGGGATAAGTCAGCCCCCCAACCCCTGGAAGTTGCCCACCCCTGATTTAGGGCCTAACGTTTAGGCCATAGCCAGTCCCATCGTGTCTTAGTCCAGGAATGCCACAAATACTGCCTGTGCCGTGTATGGCAGCTATTTTCCTATCTGGACATCCATACCTCAGTGCATCAAGAAGGGAGACCATCACGTCTACATATAAACATAGTGTGCCACCTGCATTATTCCACTAAAGTGAATGGCTCTGGGGACTCATTAAGAAACGGTGCTTCGCACAGCTCCCAATTAACATTCCACAGCAAATTTCGACCCAGGTCTGCTGGACTCAGCCTGGGTTCACTGACCTCACTGATCTTTGAGGTTATATTTGTCTCTAGGCTGACGAATCTGATGTAGCCATGAATTAATATGGAGCAGCAGATAAGATGAGAAGATACATCTAAAGCGGGGTCGTTCCAGTTGTGATTCACCCAAATGAACACAGCGCACTGGCCATGTATTGTGGACAGCGAAATGGCTTGACAACCTCTCTTCTTTGCAGGCAGTAAAACCCAGAGGCTTAATAGGCCCCCATAGATGGCTAGTTTGCTGAGCTGATAATGATAAGAAACACATTTAAAGCCCAAGCAGGTCTTCTTCAGAAGATTTCTAACAAAGAAAAATCCATACACAACAGGCAGGCAAAATAGGTGATAATGCCCCACTCACTGCCAGAGATTTAAAACAGTTACAACACAGACAGGAAGCTGATATGTGGCTTCCCTGTAGTGCAACACAGTTAGGGTGGGCATTTTGCCCAACTTTACTATCTTCTGTTTTAAGGCATCGTCTATTGCAATGTCCTCCAACCTTGGGTCCCCAGCTGTTTTTGGCCTACAACTCCCAGCATGCCCCAGCCAGCATAGCTGGCTGGGGCATGCTGGGAGTTGTAGGCCAAAAACAGCTGGGGACCCAAGGTTGGAGAACACTAGTCTATTGGAAAGGCTGCACAGACCAAGTCCGGTTTAAAGATAAAGAACCCTAAGAAGGCAGAGCAGCCGGGGCCTTGAAGTTGCCCCTCAAACACCTGGACAGCCGACTGAGCAGACACACAGGTCATCCAGCCACCGTCTTCCCTGCTCTGGGGAAATTATATTTCTGGATGCTTCCAGACAGACAGCTACTAGGACTACCAGTCAAAGGGCATTGTGCAGCTATTCTGCTTTTCCCTCCTGAACAGATTTTGTTGTGGTGGTGGTAATGAAAAAACAAACAGACAGAAGAAACTGTGGGGAAGCATGGGAGGGCTTTACAAAAGGAAGCCGACAGTATCTGAATCCCTCATAAAATTCTGTGTATTGAGGCAGGGCTACCAATTGTTGGTTTTCTGGCTTTTGTGTCGTTTTCCACCCATTCTAAAAGGTTGAAATGCCTCTTCTAAGGCTTAGTTACTGACAGTAAGTGATTTTAGCTAAAATATGGAGGTATTTTGGCTCTGTCCCTTTTGTATCCAGCCCCACCTACAACTGGAATGTGACGCCCAAGAACTGCTCTGAAATGGAATCTGGCCCTTTGACTAAAAGCAGTACTGCACCTCTGCCTTAAGGGAAGAGCTACACAGGTAGTAAATAAATAATACTTTTCTTGATATGGGATAATTACTTGTGTGTATCTGGTAATAGAAATGATCTTCATGTGCCTTGAGGTCCCCTTTAAACATTACAAAGGTATCATGAGAGCTACTTTTCTGTGGGATTATCCCATGGAGCCGCTGGAATGTGTCAGGGCTCTCAACCACATTGATGATGGAGTTGATCACAGAATTGACGTCCCACCAGGAAAAGGAGTGCGGGTCCCATGGGAAAGACCAATATCCAGGTCTCCCCATTCTAAACCTGACATTCAGTTCCCTACAATTCTGTGTTAACTGCATAAGTAGATGACATTTGACTGATAGTATTTATGAATATTGCAGCCAGGACAGAAACACAGCTGCAAACATCTGTTTTCCAACCTATCAAAATGGGCCACCTGTTTTGTTTAATTTTTTCACATGAGGCTCCATCTGAAAAATCGGTGTTCTTTATTATACCAGTTCCCAACAGATCCCACAAAATACATCACTCATTGCAAGCTGGACAATGACCCATCTGGAATACTTTGATGTTCAAGAGGTGAATTTTCAGAAGACAGAAAACACAAGCCGTGTTTCCTATTATGAGCCCATTTTGACTCTGTCGTGGATTAATGCCATAGTTTATCTCTGCCCAATGGAATGGGAAGGCTGTTACAGGCACCTAACTCAAAATCAGGAGTGCATTTGCACCAGCTGTCTTGAGTGTACTTAATTACACTAGTCTGGAAGAAAAATCAACAAGGGTTTATAAACACAGCTACTGGCTGAAGTTAACAAAGAGCAGCAAAAATGGTTCCTAACACATCAAGAATGTGTGTTTGCCTCTACCACAGCCTTCCCCATCCTGGTGCCCTCCAGATGTGTTGGACTACAAATCCCAGCATCCCCAGCCTCCAATACATCTAGAGGGTGCCAAGCTGGGGAAGTCTACCCTGCAGGGTATAGTTAGATTTAGGTGAGAAAAACAGCAACAGAAATCCCAAAGTTTGCATCAAAATCAGACAGACAAAACATTAGCTTCTAACCCAGGTCTTTCTTTCTTTCTTTTTTAGTTTCAGATTAAATTAGCAGATATTGCAGTGTTGTCCGACTGAAGAACGCTTGCAACATGTGGAAGATGTGGACAGCATTGGGCGGCTGCTAAATTGCAAGAGAAAGGGGAATCATTTTTTGTGTCTCTGGTATTGTTTATAATTGTACTATTATTGGAGGACTAAAACCTCAAAGCTACAATTTATAAGGGTGCAATCCTGTGCATGTTTGGGGGGGGGGGGAAGTCCTACAACTCCCAGCATTCCCCAGTCCACACACACACACACATGCATAGGATTGTGCCTGAAGCTGCCATTTGTGGTTGTTCTGTAGTTTGAAGTTAAAGTATCCACAGAAGAGTAACTGAACTGTCCAGCATCCTGTGGAACTGGAGAAACATTGGGACTGGCTAATGGCAAAGTTGCAAGCAAGAATTCAATATTTCTATTTGAAATCAGAGGGACTATTTGTTGCATTTATTTGTATCGGGGGCAACTGTTGTATGGTTTTGTATAAATGTGATTCTTACTAAATACATTTTTGTTCAATTTATGCCTTTGAAAGTTTTAGTCTAATAATTAAGCCAAATAGAACCCATATAGGCAGAGGTTATATCAGCATAGCCAGCTAAGGCTGCCGGGTCCACTAGGGAACAGCTTGCCCCAGGTCTCCACAAACCTGGAGCCTGTCCTAAAGCCGTATCACATGTTAAAAACAATTACTACACGATTAAAAAAAAACACCTTAGCAGTCTTGCTCCTTTTTCACTCTCTTCTTCATCTCTTTCCAAACTCTTGTACCCACTGGACCACAATTTTGGTCCCTCCTTTCAATGACAGGCTTTTTCAGGGCTGGTGTCAAGGGTAATAATAATAATAATAATAATAATAATAATAATAATAATAATAATAATAATAAATTATTTTTCACCCGCCTCTCTGTCTAGATCGAGGCAGGGAACAACAAAAATATAAAATACATAAACTAATCAAAACACAACACGTACTATTAAAACATCTTAAAACTGCTTAAAAACATTATAAAACATCTTTAAACATCTTTAAAACATCTTAAAAGCATTTTAAAAGCATCTTAAAAGCATCCTAAAATTCCGCTGGATAGGCCTGCCGGAAGAGATCAGTCTTTATGGCTTTTTTAAATTCTAAGATACTGCTAAGTTGACGAATCTCCTCCGGCAGGCCATTCCATAATCTGGGAGCAGCAGAAGAAAAGGTCCTCTGGGTAATACCCATCAGCCTAGTTTTGGCTGGCTGAAGTAAATTCTTCCCAGAGGACCTGAGTGGGTAGGCATGATTGGGCACCTGCCAAGAGCTCGCACCCTAACAGGGGTCCACCAACATGATCCTCCTGGAGTTGCTTCTCCTCTTCACCATTGCAACCTGCTTGTTCACCTGCCTCTTGCTCTGGCCCAGACCACAGTGGTGGTAAGTAAGAAGGGGCAGCAGCAGATGCCACCGCCTGCTTGCTCACCAGCTCTCTGCCTGTCAAGCAGGTAAGTGGAAGCAATGATGAGAAAGAAGATGACGAGCAATAGCAGCTGGTGACAATGGCGGTGAGAAGGCGGACTCATGGAGAGCCAGTGTGGCGTAGTGGTGAGAGTGTTGGGACTGGGACTCGGGAGATGCGGGTTCTAGTCCCCACTCGGCCATGAAGCTTACTGGGTGACTTTGGGCCAGTCACTGACTCTCAGCCTAACCTACCTCACAGGGTTGTTGTGAGGACAAAATGGAGAGGAGAGAGAGGAGGAGGATTATGTAAGCCACCTTGGGTTCCTTGCAGGAAAAAAGGCGGGGTATAAATATAATAAATAAATAAATAAATAAAATGGAGAGAGAGAGAGAGGGCCCCTTGAGGGTGTCTTGCCCAAGGGCCCTCAGAAACCTGGAGGTGGCACTGAACTCTTTTTAAATTCCAGCACAAATTCCAATGTTCTCAGTTTTTGTGTATCTTTCAGGAGAGATTTCATCTTTTCTGAAACTTCATTTTTGGTACCAAAAATGTTCGCTAGAGAACATTTGGCTCAGGCCTAACTAACTGGGTAGTCAGGCTGAATCTCAGCTTCCTGCTGCACCACAAAATAGGCACGCATGGTTATCACATGCAATGATCTATGCCTGGTTTGCACACTTTTTCTTAACATGGATCTGCTATCTAGGTAGGAAACGTGTCACATTTGAAACAGTTCTTTGATCCAGCTCACAAGTTTTGGGATGCAAAATATGGACGATACGCCTTACTGACGAGGTCATGCAATCTGGAGAGAATTATAAAGCATCTAAACGCAAGTAAATCATAAGGACAAAGAAGCATAGTTTATGAAAGAATAAATCTTGTCTTTGTAACCTTTAGCAGTGGTAGGAGTTAATAAAAATAGTGGCCAAAGGAGAACCAAGGGATGTAATTTATTTAGACATTGAGAAGGCTTTTGATAGATCGTACTTCAGAAGAGGTTATTAAGGAAATTTGGTCACCCCTAGAGAGTGAGAGGTAAAGGGCTGTCATAGAATCAAATCTACTTATAATTAGCCTGGAATAAATGGCCAATTCTATGGACTGACAAAGATTAATACTGGGGTACCACAGAGATAATTCTGAATAAGCTGGAAGAAAAGCAGGATTGTGAAGTGGCAAAATCTGTTGTCAATGTGGAATTTCTTAGGTGTGGCAAGGAATAGGTTTGTGAAGAAACTGGAGAAAGCGTAATAAAGCTATAGTCCTGTGTCCTCTGTTCCATTAAAATGTGCCGATGAAGAAATAAACTGAAGATTGGGTTGAGTACATTATTATTGTAGCTCTTTCTTTCTTTCTTTCTTTCTTTCTTTCCATCACACTTTCAATACTTTCTGTATCTGCCCTTGGTTAAAAAAAAAAAGTTTCTTTCATCTCTATTCAATTAGTGCAGGGCAGCATTTATGGGGTTATCCCATTTTCACAGTGAGGTAAATTAGGCCAAGAGATGACAACTAGCTGCAGATCATCCAGAACGCGTTTGTATCTTGAGCAGGTATTATTTTTGGCCTGGGTCACCTTGGGCCAAATCCAGCCCCGTAACCCTTCACACCACACTGGCTCTTAGTTAAGGTCCTGGCAGCTGACTGAAATATATTTGGGAGTTTCTTCTCAGCTAGGACATCTAAAGGATTTCAGATGAGGCTGCAGGAGCTTTGCTAAGTCCAGCACGGATTCTCTGGTAGCAGTGCGGACTCACCTTAAAATTTTTTTTAAAAAATTACATTACATTTGTACCCCACCTTTTTCTCGCTTACAAGGAACCCAAGGCGGCTTACATAATCCTACTCCTCCCAACAACCCTGTGAGGTAGGTTAGGCTGAGAGTCAGTGACTGGCCCAAAGTCACCCAGTGAGCTTCATGGCTGAGTGGGGACTAGAACCCAGATCTCCCGAGTCCCAGTCCAACACTCTAACCCAGTGTTCTCCAACCTTGGGTCCCCAGATGTTTTTGGCCTGCAACACCCAGCATGCCCCAGCCAGGGGCATGCTGGGAGTTGTAGGCCAAAAACATCTGGGGACCCAAGGTTGGAGAACACTGCTCTAACCACTATGCCACACTGGCTCTCGCATATCTATAGTTTGTCAATGGATTTCACTTAAAGCAGAGGTAAGGAGCTTTTTTCTGTGGAGGGCAACATTCCCTCGGGGCTCCTCTTTCAGGGGCCACATGCCAGTGGTGGGAGGTGCTGAAGTGCATGCACACACACACACACACACACACACCATGCTCTTCCTTAGAAGGCTGCCAGGGAATTCAGTACTTTCAGGGAGTAACTGAAACTATTTTGTTAACATTTATATTCTTCCCTTCTTCCAAGGAACACAGGACGCCATACAGGTTCTTCTCCACTTTTACCCTCACAACAACACTGTGAGGTAGGTTAGGCTGAAAGATAGTGACTCCCCACCCCACCCCCCAGGTCACCCAGTATGCTTTATGGTGGCCAGGGGATCAAACCTGTATCTTTCTAGTCTGATATTCTAACCCAGTGTTCTCCAACCTTGGGTCCCCAGATGTTTTTGACCTACAACTCCCAGCATGCCCCAGCCAGCTATGCTGGCTGGGGCATGCTGGGAGTTGTAGGCCAAAAACATCTGGGGACCCAAGGTTGGAGAACACTGTTCTAACCACTACACCACAAAGAGTAGGGAGATCTTTCTGCAGTGTTTTGCATATCCCTATTCAAGGTGTTGCATCTAGAGTTGAAATGAACTGGCAGGGATGAATGTCAGGCTTGAGACCTGAATGTGGAATTTCTCACTTAGGTAGCCCATGGTTGGAATTCAAATTTCTGAACCAGATATCAGCATTTTATGTTTCCAGATGGCATTGACTCCTCTCATCCCAGACCTCTAGGTCATTCTATCTCTTCTTCCCAGCAGCTTTTGAAATTGCTGATCAGATGCAGATTATATCTGAACTTCCTTGCCGGGCTTCATTCTGCTCCGCCCCTTTTGGGGTTGGTGAAGCTCCTTCCGCATGCTTCATACCCACTCATCCATCCCATCCCAAGTTTTGTTCCAGCAGCTCACTTGCCCCAAATCCCCACCCCAGGATGAGAGCCCATGCGGCCTGCCATATTGTGAGTCATCCTTATTTATTTAATAATTTATTTTTAAAAAATTATATACCACTTGCCTTCTTTAAAAATATGTCACTGTCTGTCTCCCATTTGCTGTTAACAAGTAGCAGAAATGGATAGAGCACGCTGGCTCAGCTTGCCTGAGTGTGGAAAGCTAAGCAGGGTCAGGCCTGGTTATTACTTGGATGGGAGATCCCTCCTCTAGTTTCCTGCATTGAGCAGCGGGTTGGACTCGATGGCCTTGTGTAGGCTCCTTCTAACTCTATGATCTATGGATCTATGAACTTCCAACATTTGATTTGTTTATTATTTATTAGTACATGTATATCCCACCTTGTCTCCTCCTGCAAGGAACCCAAGGCGGCTTACATAATCCTCCTCCTCCTCCTCCTCTCCATTTTACCCTCACAACAACCCTGTGAGGTAGGTTAGGCTGAGAGTCGGTGACTGGCCCAAAGTCACCCAGTGAGCTTCATGGCTGAGTGGGGACTAGAACCCGGATCTCCCGAGTCCCAGTCCAGCTCTCTAACTACTACGCCACACTGGCTCTCCAGTCCCCAGGACCACAACCAAAGAAACCATCAACACTGACATGCAAATAAACTCTCTAGCTGGTATTTTCTCAGATTTCCACCGCACAGGGCCGCAATGTGGATTTCACATCTTAGCATTGCCTGAGACTTTCTAAGATTGGCTGGCTAGGGAGAAGATTGCCTCTGTGCACACATAGAGTGAGTTTCCCTTCCCACTATGTCATCACGGTGTGGGTATGGCTGGCAGCCAGTTTTTAAGGCCCAGCTCCCTTCTTTCTTTTTTTTTTTTGCATATGAAGCACAGAGTGCCCAAAGACATACGGTTTATAAACCATAAACCTTACATCTTGAAATGGAGGCAAGGAGCAGAGGTAGAGGAGAATAAAGGAGGTGGAGAACAGACGCAAGAGGTGGCAGAAGTAGGAGTCCCAGGAAATGAGGCTAGTGGAAATGGGGGCAGAACCAGCTGGGTAATTGGAGAGAAGGAACCTAGGCAGCTGCCTTCCACTGAGTCAGACCTTTGGTCCAATTAGCCCGGTATTGTCGACTAGTGACAGGCAGCAGCTCTCCAGGGTTTCAGGCAGGAATTTTTCCAGCCCTACCTGGAGATGTCGGGGATTGAACTTGGGACCTTCTGCATGCAAAGCAGGTGCTCTACCTACTGAGCCATGGCCGCTCCCTGAGAAGGTAATGGGAGAGAGTAGAACTAGAAGACTGAGGGACAAATGCAGTCAAAGGAAGGAGGAATGGAAGAAGCAGAAGTCCTAACAGAGGAGGATGAGAAGAAGCAGGAGCCAAGGAAGCTGGGCAGGGCCAGCCCAAGCCATTTTGCTGCTTGAGGCTGAATATCAAATATTGCCCACTCCGCTCAAGTCAAGGTACATAATACCTGGCAAAGTTATTTTGACACCTGAGGCAGACACTCCTACAAGCAACTCTCCCAGTCCGTAAAAATAACAACCATAAAGCCAGTGTAGAGTAGGGGTGAGAGTGTTGGACTGGGACTCGGGAGATCCGGGTTCTAGTCCCCGCTTGGCATGAAACTCACTGGGTGACTTTGGGCCAGTCACGGACTCTCAGCCTAACCTACCTCACAGGGTTGTTGTGAGGATAAAATGGAGAGGAGGAGGATTATGTAAGCTGCCTTGGGTTCCTTGCAGGAAAAAAGGTGGGATATAAATATAATAATAATAAATAAATAAAATTAAATAACAGACAATTAGCTGCCCTTTGATGAGATCCCAAATCAGCTGCCTGCACTGGCTGCCTCACTCTGCCTAAGGAGAGGAAAGCTGGCATTCGCCCACCCACTCAGCTACTGCCTATCTTTATGACCATATTTCCATGCACATCCCCACCGTGGGCTGTGCATCTTGCCAGTACATCATATTACTGTCGTCCTTCTGAACAATGTTATGCAGCTAAAAGATGGATTCATCCTGTAACCTTATCAATGCTAATTTCCTCTTCCTCCCACTCGTCTTACACTCACAGATTGCCAGAAATCCAAGGCAACGATGGCCATGAACATTCAAACCGTTGTTTTCCCACTGGGATTTATGATTATGTTTTTAACCGATGGGTCATTTTCAAGGATGAACTTTGGGAAGGCTGTAAAGATGTGAGAGATGTTAGGAAAACGATTAAAAAAAAATAAAATCATATATCAAATACTGTATAAATATATTAGAACACCATGGCCAGCATGTTTTATGAGTGAGTATATATTAACTTCGAAATATTAAAAAAAAACCCACTTTCCGCTCCCATCCTTTTAATCTCAGCATAAGAATATAAGGAGAGATGGACCAAGGGTCCATCTAGTCCAGCATTCTGTTCACACAGTGCCCAACCAGCCGCCCATGGGTGAGATCCATGTGTGCGGATCTCGTTCAGGGGTGGATGTCCAGCGAACTCGCCAGGTTTGACCACCCCCCTGAGCTCTGCTCGACCTACCTGCTTCCCTGGCTCAACTCATGTTCTCCCGAGCCGAGCCTGGGAAGCGACTTCCAGGTTCCCTCCGGAGCACTTTTTATGTAGAAAATGGTGTAAGATATGTTAAAAATGGCCACGATATGCACAAGTTAAACAAGTTTTACAAGTTTTCTATGTAAAAAGCGCTCCAGAGGGAAGCCGGAAGTCCGGCGAGCATCTCAGCTGGCGCTCGCTTTCAGCCCGGCTCAGCAGGCGCCGTGGCAGTGCTCGCTGAGTGCACTGCGAGGCGGGTGGTGGGAGGATCGCCCACCACTACCCATGGGATCCCACAAGCAGGACATGAGTGCGTCTTCCACTTGAATCTGCAGTGCTTCATAAGAAGGGGTTTTAGACCACTCAGACTAGTTGCCCATTGAGTGCAGTACTCTCTACTCTAGCTGGCAGCAGCTTTCCAGGTTATCCATCAGAGGTCTCCCCTGTCACCTATCCTTCTTTAGGTGAAGATGGCAGGGACAGGAACTGGGCCCTTCTTTGGGTGGCCAAGTGTCCTACTTTATAGAGGACAGTCCTCTATTTGAAGACATCTTCTCTTTAAAGGATCATCCAGGGGGCAGTGCTAGGAACCAAAAAGATCCAGGGCTCAGGCCTACAGGACAAAAAAAAAAAAAAGGCACACATTTGCATATGCAAATATATGTGCACAATTAGAAATAATTACTATAATTTAAATTTTTATAGAAGGCAAACTAATTAACCTCTTGCTTGTTTTCAGGACAGAACTGTGCAATGTCCCAAACTGTGCTTGTTTAAAACTTACCCTCCACGCATCCACAGGTTCCCTTGATCTTTCAGGTCCAAATCCAGATGGGGAGGATGGATAGCCTGCTGGGACCAGCAAAGAGCTGTACTGCACCTTAAACATTTACTGATTAATTGCAAAATGAACATGGCACACTGGCAAGGGAGAGTGTGGAAATGTATTTTGGACTATAATAACCCATGCTCTTAGGTTGCAATCTTACACAATTACTAGGGAGTAAAAGATCCAGGGCCCATGCCTAGATGAGCCATCTGCTAACACCACCCATGGATGGCAGAGATTTGGGGCTCCAAATGAAAGATGTGGGGCTCCAGCCCTAGTGGGCCACCCCTAACACTGCCTCTGGTCATCCACTCCAAGTCCATCTTAAAGATAAAGAACCGTGAGAAGAAGGGAGAGCAAAGGGGGCTTGAAGTCGCCCATCAAGAGTTAGTGCCTGGACAGGAGACTGAGCCAGGCACACATCACCTGGACACAGTCTGTTGGAAATTGTAATGTTGCCTGCTTTAATTAACAAGCAGGGATGGGGACTCGGACTCGAGGACTCGACTCGTGAGTCGGACTGAGTCCCCCCTCTGACTCGACTCGGACTCGAGTCCCAATATTTTTAATGGGACTCGAGACTCGACTCGGGACTCGAGACCAAGGACTCGTCAACATCCCTGGGCTGTTGATGAGTCTTCTGGCTGTACCAGAAGGAGCGCGATCACCGGTGAAGAGCACATGGAAGCGAGGCGCGCCGCTGCTCAGCCTCTATGGACAGCTACCAGGAGCGCAGCCCCAATGATGTGCTGAGATTTATTTTGATTGATGTGTTGTTGTGGGGGGTTAGGGTCAGACATTTTGGGTTTGGCTGCCTCTGCCTGCCTGTTTGGGGTTTCCAGCCTCCTCTGCCTGCCTGGTCTCTTCTTGACCTGTTCAGCAGTTGAATTGTCCAAGACAAAGGCCTCTGTCTGCCTGCTTTGGGGTTCCCTGCCTCCTCTGCCTGCCTGGTTATTTTGGGTTTGTCTGCCTGGTCTGTTCTTGCCAAAATCAGTTGCAGAGTTTTGAAATAAAAAGGCACACTTGTGCCTAGAATTTATTTAAGCCACACATCTGAAGTAGCCTTATTTTGTTGGGGGGAAACCCCATTGATTTTAATAGGGACTCGTGGAGTCAGTTTTGGGAGTGACTCAGGACTCGTGACTCGTGAGTCACCATTTTGGACCAAGGACTCGGACTCGGACTTGAGACTCGGGTCCAAAGACTCGTGACTCGACTCGTGACTCGAGACCAAGGACTCTTCAACATCCCTGTTAACAAGGTAATATAACCACTAGTTAGAGTGGGAGGAAAGGGTTAATTGAACAATTCCCAAGGTGCATGTCTTTGTAACCCCTCCTCCCTACTTCCAGCCTGCTCTGGCCAGTGCTCTCTGCTCTCTCTCTCCAACATGATGGACACAGGGTCCGAGCTGGCTTCCAGCCAGTGATCACCAATGAAGACTAATCTGCCTACAGTCATGCCTTGGATTGAGAGCATAATTCGTTCCGGAAACGTGCTTGTAATCCAAAACACTCTTATATCAAAACGAAATCCCCCCAAAAAAATTGTACAGAGATTTTTAATTTAAGCTGTACTACAGTACTTGTATTGCAAGACGACGCTTGTATATCAAGTCAAAAAAATAAAATAAATAAATATTTAAAAATTTGCTTGTCTTGCAAAATGCTCTCAAACCAAGTTACTTGTAATCCAAGGTATTACTGTATATGCATCCTGCATATATGAATGAATGGACTGTAAGTAAATCCTTACAGTAAGTAAATCCTAATTTTAATCCTTGTATGGACAATCCATTCCTTTTAAGAGCCTTTTAGCAAGGGTTTAGCAACCCACGTGGTGATAACCAGTTTCAATAACCAGGCTGTGCATAAGGGGGAAAACTCTGCCTTGTTTGTCCTAACCAGTATAGGGCTGACTCCTTTCCCATATCCTCCAACACAGTCTACCCTCCTTCCCCCTATGGTGAGGCATGCTGTATTCAGACTGAAACCCAGAGCGGATACACTGCCCTGCTGACATTGAGCCACCCCAGCCTCAACTGTGTATTTCTATTTAAATGGTATTCATTGCTTCTAAATGTACATCACTACATATAATTTAGCTAGCCTATGCAAATGCTATACAAATCTCTCTCTTTTTGGTGATGTATTTCCTGTTTTTCAGGGTCACACATAAGTGGCCACCCTAGAGACCTTCTTCAACTGTGCATGCAAGACACGTGGCCTACCAGTGAGCTACCTTCAAAAAGGGCAAATTCTTGAGCTCCTACCTGCCTGGAATACATGTTTTGTGACAGGGGATCCCTGCTCCCAGTTTCATGTGTGTGGGGCACAGCTGTAGCTACTCATTAGAGAGGAAATTACCCTAAGGGCAGTGTTCTCTAACCTTGGGTCCCCAGATGTTTTTGGCCTGCAACTCCCAGCATGCCCCAGCCAGCTTGGGAGTTGTAGGCCAAAAACATCTGGGGACCCAAGGTTGGAGAACACTGCCTTAGAGCATTCTCAGAGTTAATTTCTTCTTCTTCTTTACTTCCTGCGTTTTCAAGACTGTTCACTGGCAGTGAAAACAGGAACTGAGGCTCAGCTCTGGTGACCCTTGTATTTCGTTACCATTACATACCCCCCCACACACACAAACATAGGTGTGCAGCACCTGTGACAAAACAGCACCTGACTTGCTACATGGAGTAGCCCCCGTAAGAACATAAGAAGAGCCATGCTGGATCAGGCCAAGGGTCCATCTAGTCCAGCATTGTGTTCACACAGTGGCCAGCCAGCTGCCTGTGGAAAAACCACAAGTAGAACATGAGTGCAACAGCACCCTCCCACCCATGTTCCCCAGCAACTGATGTACAAGGCATACTGCCTCCAATACAGAGGTAATATATAGCCATCATGACTAGTAGCCATTGATAGCCTTACATTCCATGAATTTGTCTAATCCCCTTTTAAAACCATCCAAGTTGTTGGCATCACTACACCTTGTGGTAGCGAATTCCATAGTTTAACTCTGTACTATGTGAAGAAGTCCTTCCTTTTAAAACACTGCCACAAATTTTGTCTGAAAAAATATGGAAGGACTGTATGGAAGAAAATATTACAATACAACAATTTGTGAACGATCACGATGTCATGTGGATTTTTCATAAAGGTGAGTGAACAATTAACTTAAGTCCCATTGATCTCGATGGGTCTGTTCAGAGTGGGACTTCTGTTGGATTTTACCCTTGGCCATGCTTTGAGTGGACCCATTGGGATGAATGGGACATACTTTGGTCATGACTAGCATGTCCCATTGACTTCAGTGGATCTACTCTAAGCATGACTATGTCTGGATGCAACCCAATACTAATAATTAATATTATTAATTTTTGCTGTTTTCACTGTAAGGAACTTTATTATGTAAGCCGCACCTTGAGAGAGGCATCTTGCCCTGAAAAGTGGCCTAAAATATTCTAAATTAATAATAAAGTAAATGTGATATTACAGGCTCCCCACTTTCCTGTGTGATGGACATTCCAGGGGCTTTCTTTGGATGAGACACCTCTGGAAATTTGCGGATTTTTGTAATATCATGCATGAATGCTTTGTATAAATCAGTCTTTAAGAGTGACCAAACACGGCAAACAAGTTGGTTCTGGATCCAAAACACTTTAATTTTGGATCTTTATATTGTATTTTATTGTGTTTTATAATTGTTGTAAACCGCCCAGAGAGCTTCGGCTATTGGGCGGTATAGAAATGAAATGAAATGAAATGAAATAAATAAATAAAAATAACAACAACAAAGGATGGCAATTCCAGAGAAAAGGTCAGTATGGAAGCAACCTTAGTTGATCTGTAATTTAAATGAGAGGAATTGGTGAAATGATTTGAACCTCTTTTTCCATAAATGCTGAGGACATTCGTCACTTTGCGCACCCTGCTGGGCAGACAGTATTCCTGGTACAGATAGACTGCTGAGCTACTGCTCCAATTCACAGAAGTTAAACTTTCCATCATCTGGTTTTTATATTTGGAAAATGTCAACTATACTTCCTATCATTGTTGCTTCAATGGCTGAGGCCTTCTGTGAATTTCAAAACACATAACTCAGCTCTTGAGCATTTCTTTTGTAAATATTGATAATGGTTTCAAGTTCTTTATTAAATAACTTTTTAAGGAGGTTGAGGACAAGGCGCTATTTTTTCATGTGCTTGTGAAGATAAGAATCATAACAGATCTTTCTGTACCACGAAACACATGGGTTTCAGTCCTTCGCCGTGAAGGGGAGTTCCCCCATATTATAGAAGTTCAGTTTTGAAACGCTCTCTCACCCAAAAAAGCAATTTGAAGAAGTGAAGCCGGCCAAGATACTCCAAGAGGCTGTACAATGTTTGAAAGTGCATTAAAACTCCCACACCACACCACACGACACACTGCATTCATTGTGCGCCGCTGCTATGAACACTAACATCAGAAAACGGCAGTTAACCACAAATGCTAGGGTTCAGCGGAGAGCCAATTGAAATAAGAACCAGTATGGTGTCGTGGTTAGGGTGCTGGACTGGGACTCAGGAGACCTGGGTTCTTTTTCCTGCTGCGGCTGTGAAGCTCACTGGGTGACTTTGGGCCAGTCACTAACCTACCTCACAGGGTTGTTGTGTAGCTGAAATAGGAGAGGAGGAGGAGGAGGAGGAGGAGGAGGAGGAGGAGGAGGAGGATCATCATATACGCAGCCTTGGGCTTCCTTGGAGGAAAGGCAGGATATAAACATAACCAATTTAAAAATGTTCAGGAAGGGCATAAGTACAGTCCTCGTGAGAGTGTAGCACCTCAGATTGCATGTCAGAGATCATGTGTGTCTGAATGCACCCACACGCGCATACACAGCGCAATCTCACTGCATATGGAAAGACTCGGTAGTTTAGCCCTGTTTTTGGTGCATATGAAGGGGAAAACTTGATAGCTTAGCCCTGTTTTTGGTGTGTTCACTTTCCGTAGACATAAAGCTTTTGGTGTGAAGGGTGCTTTCAGTGTTCTGTTTTGCAGTGGAACAGGCTGTACCATTTGCTTTGCTTAACTGTTTAAATTGGCTCTAAATGAGCACTGATTAATGTACTTTTATTTGTACAAATAACTTTTCATGTAGGAGGTCTGCTTGTGTGAGCAGTGTAACGTTGGAGGCGGAAACCTGTACAATATTGCAGCTCTCCTTCCACAAACACAGGACCTTCTTCCTATTCACAGAAAATCAGACACAATCTCACAGGAGTTCACTTCTGTCTCACCGCCCACTCTTGTGAGAATTTCTGTTTGCTCGTGATAACGTACAAAGCATCTTGAAGAGCCACAAACTGCATAATTTGATTCCAGGAGTGTCGGGCACATGTGTGACGATTCAAAATCTCCCCCCCCCCTCGGGGAACTGTGATATTATAAAGTTAAATAAATATAGGCTTGATCAGGGTATCAGCATTTGGGATCATATGGTTTGGGATCATAGGGAGCCCCAAGCAAACCACTTGGAGTTTTCTAAAGGAAGAGTAGAATGTAAGTGTAATACATGAAGTTCAGACACACAGTGGCTCCTCCCGCAGTGCTCCTCTGCATCACAGCTTCCCCGTGTACCTTTCTGCAGCACCTGCATCTCTGTCTTCTCCTAACACAGCCTTCCCCCCCAATCTGGTGCCCTCCAGATGTGTTGGACTAGGAATCCCATTGTTTCCTACGCAGGGCCGGTGCTACCATTAGGCCAACTAGGCGGCTGCCTAGGGCGCCGGGCTAAATGGGGCGCCAGAAAGCCTTGAAAAAAACACTTCACATATATCTACGGAAGGATATATATATAAGAGTCTTTCTGGGTTGTTTGAACCGCGCGTCGCTGGCTGCTCTCCTCTTCCTCTCCCCCCTGCGTCTGTCTGTCTGTCTGTCTGTCTCTCTCTCTCTCTCTCTCTGTGCCTTCGCTTCCAAGGAACACACAAACCGACTCTCCCAAAGATTTCTTTTGTGATCACTTGAACTGAGGAGCAGCGGCAGCGGCAACAGGAAGAGACGAAGGTGGGGGGGTATTGGTGGGTTTGTGGTTGGTTTGTTAGTTACAAAGACGAAGAAATAAGAGGGGAGGGTGGAGGGGAGTTTCTTTTTTAAAAAAATCGAGCAGCAGAAAGAAAAGAAAAAGGAGTACCAAGCCAGCCTCCCCCCCCCACACACACACACCCCATTTTCAAAATCCCACCAAAAGACACATACTTATATTAAAGTGATTCCTTTCATGGACAATTCACTCCCGCAGACCCTGATAATGCCTACTGTTTGGGGAAGTTCCCCCCCTTCTAGTCCCCTTTGGTACCTTCATATGAAAGTGAAAAATCTGTATAATGGATCTTCGCTTTATCCAATGGGATAACTGAGGATATCTTGATAGAAGATTTCAAGAAATGTAGCAAATTGGTACTACATCAACATGTATTTTATGTATGTTTTTCAATGTTTATGATAATCATTTTTTTAGGTTTTGCCAATTGACTTTTAATGGGCATAGGGCTGGAGGGGAGGGCTCAAGTGGGAAGGGGGGGGCGCTAAATAGGGCACCAAACTGCCTTGCACCGGCCCTGTTCCCCAGCCAGCATGGCCGAGCCATCTGGGCACCAGGTTAAGGAAGGCTGAGCTATTGAGAATGGTACAATGCATGCACAGCTGTTAAAAAGGCGATGCTGCTGCTGCTGCTGCTGCTGCTGATGCATCCTGTCCTATCAGGCAGAAAGCCTCTCAGAGCAAAATACATACAATCTATATAGAATAAAATAGATCAGAGTCTAAGGCAGGATAAAGCAGCATTTTAAAAACACAGCAGCAAATCAATGAGTTAGCTCAAGTCTATACCTATCTACTCAGAGGTAAGTCCCATTGAGGTCAATGGGGCTTACTCCCAGTAAGTGTGTATGGCAGCCTTCCCCAACCAGAGGTCCTCCAGGGGTGTTGGACTGCCACTCCCATCATCCCCAGCCATGTTGGCTGGAGATGGTGGGGATTGTAGTCCAACACCCCTGGAGGGCCCCAGGCTGGAGAAGTCTGGTGTATGGGTTGTAGCCTTAGTTTGATGAATTCATTTTTATGCTGCTTTGGGGGCAAAGGCCCCAAAGGGGCATGAACACAACTAGAACAATGTGCTCTTATAATAATCAAATTCAATAAACCCACAATATACTAAGTTTAAAAACAAAACAACCTTCCCACCTGGCGCAATCCAGCCAGAAAAAGGTCCTACAATTCCCAGCATTCCCCAGCCAGCATGGTTAGCTAGGGAATGCTGGGAGTTGTTGTGGGACCTTTTTCTGTCTAAACGTACATATAGGAATGCTCCCTTAAACTATTATACAAATGGCAAACACGTCAGAGCCCAGTGCAATCGCCAAGGTGGTGCCACACAGAGAGGGCAGAAGCCACGGAAAGCAAACAGGGCAGCAGGAAAGTGTGAGCTACAGGGCCAGCCGAAGAAGGCAGCGAGCAGGGGCACCAGTCTATGGGGTTGGCTCCTATTGTTTGTAACCCTATTGGATTTCCTGATGCCCCTCAATCAGCTCTATAAATACTAATCGACCTGATTCGGACATGGCAAAGCCCACTCCAAGGAGTGTCCCCCTGGATGCAGCTGCATGGAGACAGCAAGCAGCATCTGACCCAGCACAAACACATCGGCAGATACCCATGCTGTCTGTTTCACAGTAATTGCCACTGGGAAGCAGCACCCATGGCAGCCTACCCCGACCTGGTGGCCCCCAGATGTTTTGGACTACAGCTCCCAGTATTCCTGACCATTGGACATGTTGGCTGGGGCTGATGGGAACTGAAGTCCAAGACATCTGGAGGGAACCAGGTTGGGGAAGGCTGACCTATGGCGTGGTTGTGCCAAGGCGCATAATTCTTCCTCCACATGACCGCGCTACTATCGGGCAGTCTTGCCCAGCCGGGCACCCTCCAGATGTATTAGACCAGTGTTCTCCAACCTTGGGTCCCCAGCTGTTTTTGGCCTACAACTCCCAGCATGCCCCAGCCAGCTACGCTGGCTGGGGCTTGCTGGGAGTTGTAGGCCAAAAACAGCTGGGGACCCAAGGTTGGAGAACACTGTATTAGACGATAACTCTCATGATCCCCAGTCAGCATGGCCAATGGTTGTGATGGCTGTGGATGATGGGAGTTATAGTCCAAGTCCTACTACAGATTTTTCATTTCATTACATTTCTATACAACCCAACAGCCAAGGCTCTCTGGGTGGCTTACAAAGATGCTGTTAGATCCGCCCCAGCTGTGTTTCACAGATTGTCAGGCCTTTTTCATTCTGTCATCTGCTCATTGACGGAAGCAGATTTTTTTCGTACAAGAATTTCATTCATCTGCAAATGCGCATTTGTGCAACTGCGCATCAGCACAAGTGTGCATTGGGGTTGATGCACACTTGCAAAAATGCGCACTTGCAAACGGACGCAATTGCACAAATCCCTCCCAAAAGAAGAAGAAAAAAAAACCAGTCTGCAAGTCTGCGGAATCCACACAACTTGGAAAAAGCCCGTCCGCTACAGAATCCACAGCTCAGATTCATTGACATCTGAAGAATTCAGTACAGATTTCTCCCATTGTCCAACACATCTGGAGGGAGCCAGGTTGGGGAAGGCTGCTATTGGGATTATTCTTGTGGATGGCTTTTGAGCTGCCTTTCATAGATTGAAGGCGCGTGAGTGACAGCAGAGCCCTGCGTGTGCTGGATGGGAGATTTAAAATCCTGTCTGTGCATAGAGGCCCATTATTCCACACACAGATCTTCCAGATCTCACCCCCCTCTGCGCAGCGTGCAGCGTGTCGGTTTGAAGCTGCCAGCCAGCTTGCCTGTAATCCGACTCCAGCTTCTAGCTTCCCTGGTCTGCAGACTAATCCAAGTAGCAAGTAGCAAGGAAACACTCTGTAACACCACAGGTCTATTTCTACCTGTTTATTCACTTAGCAAGTAAAGTTCTACAGAGTATACATTTCCTAGTTACAGTCCATGTGCAGAGTACAATGCATAGCAAGCATTAATTCCAGTGGAGTAGGTTGAGCTTCACTCCACTTCAGCAAAGACGTTACATTGTTGCAAAGTCCAGCAAGCAATAGCCAGAAGAGAGAAAGAATAGAGAAAGCAGTCCTGCTCTTCTCTAAAATGGCTTCAGACAGAAAAACAAGTTAGCACGTCATCAGAACATACAAACCATGTGACTAGCTCATAATGATCCCAGGGTCTAGCTTTCCCATGAGAAAGAACACGGGAAAGTAGAAAGACACAACATACTTGTTTACCACCATTCTGTTCCTCTCCATGTGTAAACACTGTGCTACAGCTGGTCAATGTGATTCATATCACAACATAGATTTCATAGATCATAGAGTTGGAAGGAGCCTACAAGGCTATCAAGTCCAACCCCCTGCTCAATGCAGGAAACTAGAGGAGGGGTCTCCCATCCAAGTAATAACCAGGCCTGACCCTGCTTAGCTTTCCACGCTCAGACAAGCTGAGCCAGCGTGAGCCACAGGCCTTGGCTCCCCAGATGTTGTTGGATTACAACACCCATTCATCTCTGACCATTGCCCATGCTGGATGGAATGATTGTGACAACGAGGGCACCAGGTTGGGGAAGGTTGGCCATATTTCTTGCAAACATGTGTGTGTGTGAACTAAATGATCACACAGTGTGGCCAAGTGTGTGAATTTCCCCCACTTACATAGTTGTCCTTTCCTTGGCTGGACAACAATGGGGTGGGAAAGATCCATATCACTGGCCCCATATATGTGGTTGCTTCCTTTACACCCCAACATAGAATGTGGTTGCATGAGAGGAAAGCGTCTCTGACAGTCACTGTGAATGGGGGGCCCTTGTATCCAGCTGTTCACGTCTACTGATGTTGGGTTGGATCCAGCCTTAGTCATGCTTAGAAACCGATGGGTCTTAAGTTTGTCATGACTAACTTGTCCCACTGATTTCAATGGGTCTTTTCTAAGCATGGCCAAGGCTGGACCCAACCCATTGTGTCTAATACATCAAGGTGAATTAGTTTGGTAGGCCATGTAATCAAATATTTGGGCAGCTAGTGGCATTTGCATAATATATTCCACTCTGGCTAAACATAGAAAATGTTATTTTTCCATCTTGTTGGATTTTGGAGAGTTGATCTGCATTAAACCAAGGTCCTTGCCAATAATGGCTTTTAAGCGGCCTATTAAAAACTTCTCACAGTGCTGTGCTATAAAATTATTGCTTTATTGACTGTGTCTTCACCAGACAGCATCCCTTTGTAGTGGAGACAGTAAAATATCATGAAGGAGTTCACGAGAAGGAGCTTGGGGAGGCTTGGTGTCTTCCCCTTTCCAATTAGATTACAAGCATTCAAAAGAAGTGGGGGGGGAGCAGGAGAGACCCTTTAAGGCAAGACACAGAAGGGGTGGGGGCAATTCAGATGGAAGGGCAATAGGAAGTCTTTCCATCTGGCTCGGAAAATATTAACCCACACGAGTTTTGACCTCTGTCTCCTGCATTAAATCTAGAGAGTGAATGTTTACTTGTAGCATCCGTTTCCTTCAGAAACTGCAGAGTGTCAATTGCAGTTATTTCCCTTTGATAAATTGTACAGTAATACCTTGGATTACAAGTAACTTGGTTTGAGAGCGTTTTGCAAGACAAGCAAAATTTTTAATATTCATTTAATTTTTTTTACTCTTGATATACAAGCGTTGTCTTGCAATACAAGTACTGTAGTACGGCTTAAATTAAAAATCTCTGTACAATTTTTTTGGGGGGGGATTTCGTTTTGATATAAGAGTGTTTTGGATTACAAGCACCTTTCCGGAACCAATTATGCTCTCAATCCAAGGCATGACTGTATTTAGAAACCTAAATACATGGCCATACATTAAAACAAGCAGACTGCAGACCTATTTGTGTCTATTAAATAAATTATCTGCATTTGAACTTGAAAACGCTGACAACAGGGATTAAACCAGACAAGTAAAGTTTGAAAACTTAGAGGAGTGTTAGTTAGCAGTTGCTTTTTCAGTCCAGCTGTTGCCTATACAGCAGGGGTGGGCAACGTTGGGAAGACGGGCATCATTTTTGCCCCATCTGCCCTGTGGGGCCACAGTCTCCCAGGGAACCCGAAAAATGAATTTAATTTTTTAATGGGAAAAAAAAGGCATCTGGAGCACTACAGAGTGCCAAAAGGATCAAATGTAGCTTGCAAACAAGGTAGATTTGACCTTTTGTTGCTCTGTAGTGCTCCAGATGCCTTTTTTTCTGTAAAAAAAAAAACTTTTACAACTTTTTTTTTTGGGGTGGGTACAGAGTGGCAGTGGCTGCACTGGGGGGGGGGTTGTGGCTGCATGTTGCCCAACCCTGTCACATAGATTGTGAGTGAAGAGTCTCCATAACGCTTCACCTCCTTGCCTTGCCTGCCGCCCTGCCCTGACTCACTTGATGCTGTTGGCAGGCAGGCAGGCAGAAGTGCCTCAGCCTGTCTTACTGCCACTGATGTACCTGTTCCCATGTCAAGATGGGCTGGGCAACTTTGGGCTAGGCTGTCGCTTGATACAGTGAACTTGGAAGACTCTACAATTTGAATTTCACGCTCGCTCGACAATCAACTTTTGTTAAACCTGATGCGCATTCCCTACTCGCCGTGGACTTTTGAATGACACTTTGTTGGCTCAGTTCTGTTGAGTAGCAGCTCCTACGGCCTTTCGATGAACAAAGACAGGCGACACTTGCTGCTTCTGTAAGATTTTAAAGTGTGCAAGCTTACTTTGAAGCTATGAGAACAACAGCTGGGGAATATTAGTGGGGCAGGCCCTCTCTCAACTTTTTCTAGATGTTTTAATGAACATAAGAACATAAGAAGAGCCATGCTGGATCAGACCAAGGGTCCATCTAGTCCAGCATTCTGTTCACACAGTGGCCAACCAACTGCCCATGGGATCCCACAAGCAGGACATAAGTGCAACAGCACCCTCCCACCCATGTCCCCAGCAAATGGTGTACATAGGCATACTGCCTCTGAGACAGGAGGCAGCATATAGCCAATCAGGACTAGTAGCCATTGATAGCCTTCTCCGCTATGAATTTGTCCAATCCCCTTTTAAAGCCCTCCAAACTGGTGGCCATCACTACATCTTGTGGAAGTGAATTCCATAGTTTAACTATGTGCTGTATGAAGAAGTACTTCCTTTTATCTGTCCTGAATCTCCCACCAATCAGCTTCATGGGATGACCCCAGGTTCTAGTATTATGAGAGGGAGAAAAATGTCTCCCTATCCACTTTCTCCAGTGGCGGCTGGTGACTCCTGTGTCAGTGGGGCTCCTTATCCATTGCATCTTTTTGTCTGAGCTTTATAGAAGCTATCCATGATTCTCCATGCTGGTGAACCTATTTTGGGAATGGAGTTCAGCACCACGGATAGCTCCTATACAGAGCTCAAACAAAAAGATGCAATGGATAAGGAGCCCCACTGACACAGGAGTCACCAGCCTCCCCTGACTTTCTCCACACCATGTATAATTCTGTACACTTCTATCATGTCACTCATTACTCGCCTTTCTTCTAAGCTAAACAATCCTAGTTGCTATAACCTTCTCAATGCTGAAACTTCTCAATCCCCAATATTTAGGCAGCTTGCTTACACCCAACCAGCCCAAGGGTCTTGGGATCAATTTATTTATTATATTTATACCCCGCCTTTTTTCCTGAAAGGAACCCGAGGCGGCTTACATAATCCTCCTCTCCATTGTATCCTCACAACAACCCTGTGAGGTAGGTTAGGCTGAGAGTCAGTGACTGGCCCAAGGTCACCCAGTGAGTTTCATGGCCGAGCGGGGACTAGAACCAGGATCTCCCGAGTCCCAGTCCAACACTCTTAACCACTACGCCACACTGGCTCCCAATCTCCGGGATTAGGGTAGACAGGTCTCTTCTAGGCAAATGAATCTGACCCAGAAGGAACAGGTTTCTTGACTGATCCCACCACACTCTTCAGGGTTCCAAATTAAGATTAGATTGATAAGGTAAAATGGGAAGATGGAGTTCAGCACAATGACTAAAGGAAGAAGAAGAGCTATATTTCTGTCGTGGTCTATACCCGAAATACCAACCCCCAGCTAACACGGGGCTTGCACCCATTTATGCAATCCTTCTCATTTTCATCAGCACCATGACCTTCTGAGATAGGTCATTAATATTCCAACACTGCAGAAGCAGGGAGATAATGAATTGCTCACAGCCATCCAGCAAGATAACCTGAGAGATGGAATTTGAATAATTCTAACCTCCCAAGTTGGCCTCCCAAGTTGACAAGAGTAGAATGGAATCACCATTATGTTAAGTAAGCGGTAGAGCAAGAATAGTTACCTGGTGTAATGTCATGTAATTATCTTATGTTAACATAATTGCCCCTGGTTCATCAGAGTGGTGTGCAACCAGAAGTGTAAGAAATGTACTAGGAAAAGATATAAACTCCCCCCCCCTCTCCAGACAAGAAAGGAAGGAAGAGTGTATTAGGCATCAATACCCAGTACATATGGGAAACTTCCAGGGCCCCAGAACTCTGGCAGGGCCAACCTGTGCTGATATCTGCCCTACCTACCTCCACCCCCTCCCGAAATGGTGACTGGCTCCGTGAGCAACTATTTAATATTCCCCAAAGTGCCCTGGCGCAACACAACATTGGGGACATTGTGGGAAATTTTAAAATGATGGCTCATAGCCACCTGCCATTTTCACCAGAAAAAGCCCATGGCAAGGGGCCCACTGAGGTGGGAAAGGCCCAGCAGAGGGCACTTCGACAAGGTCTTTCTCAAACCTGGAGCCACCCTGTGTATTGGGGAAGGTGCTGCTCTGGATGTCAGAGAGGGCACAGACTCTGATCAGAGAAGCATACTCCTCTATGGGAGAAAGCTGAAAGGAATTGCCAGGAGCCTCAAACCTCTTCAGAACTCTGGGAAGTTACCGTATTTAAAATCACCGTAAGGGAAGATCAGATAAAGTGTGTGTGTGCTACATGTTAGGAAAGGTACAAACATGTCCAAGAAGTTGTTTGCTGCCAGTTTGGTTAATGAAAGGCGTCAAGGAAGCTGGAGAGTTGGTGTCAAAAATACTGGGGAAGATGGGCCCACGGTCTGATTCAGTGTAAGGCAGCTTCTCATGTGCCCGATCATGTGTCCAACAGCCCTGTGGGGAGGGTGGTACTGAGTGGGGGTGGGGTGGGGAATTGAGGATCCATAGCATGGGCAGTGCAATAAGCAATTTGGCAGCTGGAATAACTTTTTGAATATTTTGAACAGGAAATTAATCCCATCATTCTGAATTATTTCTGTATTGGATTACAGGAAGTCCAGCCATCCCTACTAAAGATGCCTTGAATAATCTCAAGTTATTTTATTCAACAAGAGAAGTCTTGTTTACTATAGTGCATATGCTGCTGCTCTTCTCCTTCTCCTTCTCTTTCCCCTCCTCCTCCTCCTCCTCCTCCTCCATGGACAGACACATAAACCTTGAGATTAGGCTACTATAATATGTTTTACACAAGCTACCCTTGATGACTGTTCTGAAGTAACAGCTCTCATCCTGCAGTGCACAGATGACAGGGACTTGCCAAGAAGACATGACACCAATGTCCTAGGCTAGGGGTGATGAAGCTCAGGCCACGGGCCAAACCTGGGTTTCCAATCTGGCCTTCCGAGGTTCCCCAGAGGGCCCCTTTTCCCCAACAGCCAATCATTTACGTAGTGTTTTTAGCTCAGACTTTTTCCCATTCTAAAAGACTGAAATGCCTCCCCTAATACCTAGCTACTGGCAGTAAGAGCTTTTAGGGCGCAATCCTATACATGTTTAGACAGAAAAAAGTCCTACAACTCCCAGCATGCCCTAGGCAGCCAAGTTGAGCCAGCATGAGGGTTGCAGCCTGTTTCTCAGAAAGCGGAATGAATTATCTGCCGAGTGCCACAGTCTGCACTTTCTCCTTCACCGATGCAAAATCACAGCATACATACATAGCCCTCAAATTAGCAATTAGTGAGCAGAGCTAACATTACCCAAAAGCTTTAGTAAATCTGTGGCAGCTGTTTTCTCATTACGAGGGATCTAAGGAACATGAGTCAGCCCTTCCTACAACTTTGAATTTGCCTGTTCCTTTTTTAATCATCATTGCTGAGCTATAAAGAGGCTCGCATTGACTTCTATCCCACATGTCTTGCTTGACGGCAGTGTGCTTTCACCAAGCTTCTTCTCTGAGTGCCTTTCAGTCTATAGAATAACCTAGGGCAATGGAATGGGACCGCTACTCACTCTATAAAAGTTTTAAGCCACTGAAGCTGGTAGTATATAACCTTATTTGAATTAAATTACCTCATTAAGACAGTCTCTTAAACTGGATGACTTCATATAACTCATTATGTTTAAGAGGCGGTTTAGCATGGCATTAAAAAAAAAGAATATTACATTACTGGGCAATTTGTTAGGTCATTTAAAATGAAATGCAGTTTAAAAAAGGAAATATTTGCCAACAGTCTCCCTTCTGAGACTGTGTGTTAGGACCACAGCCCTGTGCTTTTTATTGATTGATTTTTAAAAGTTATAGCCTATCTTATCAGCAATTCCTTCTAGAGTGACTTAGGGCCAGTTAAATGAACCACTACAATAAAAATTTAAGCACACACATACACATATACTGACTGGGATCAGACAACATGATAACCCACATTCAAGTGCTGAGTGTGGGTTGCTCTTGAACCGTGGGTTGTGGTTGAAATGTGGGTTATCATGTTGTCTGAATCCAGCTGAGATAACAAACCATGGTGAACAACCCACAGTTCATAACCCAACAAACCATGAGTTCTCTTCATGGGTTGTTCGTGGCTAACATGCCATGACTTGTTAGTGCAGTTGGGTTCAGAGAACATGGTCACCCACATTTCAACAGCAACCCACGGTTCAACGACAACCCACACTCAACCCATACTCAACCCCTTGAGTGTTGGTTATCCTGTTATCTGAACCCAGTCACTCAGCATAATATAGCATAGCACAACAAAATTTTAAAAACACAGAAAATTAAAAGCCACGAAAGAAAAACAAACTCAGCTGACATTTTCAAAGGGCTGACAAAAATATAAATAAGTCTTCATCTGGTGGCAACAGAAGATTCCTGCTGTATCAAACCAAAGGCCAATCTAACCCAGCATCCTGTTTTCCACATTGGTCAAACTATGGGAAGCCCAGAAGCAGAAGATGAGGTCAATAGCACCCTCCCATACATGTTGGTGTTATCTTTGAGCAGAGTGTGTGCGAGTTGGGAGAGTTATAATCCTGTCTCTGTGTGCTAGCAGAGGCCTGAAATTCCACACACAGATTTTCCAGATCTCACCCCCCCCCACGTGCAGCGTGCAGCGTGTTGTGCCAGTTTCTCCAGCCCAGTCAGCCTTGTTGTCAGACTGCTTCCAGCTTCCCCCTTGCAGATTAATCCATGGAGTCAGGAAACACTCTGTAACACCACAGGTCTAATTCTACCTGTTTATTCACTTAGCAAGTAAAGTTCTACAGAGTATACCGTACATTTCCTAGTTACAGTCCATGTGCAGAGTATAAATGCATAGCAAGCATTACATCCAGTGGAGTAAGTTGAGCTTCACTCCACCTCAGCAAAGATGTTACATGGTTGCAGTAACAAAGTCCAGCAAGAAGAACAAAGGAGAAGAGAGAAAGCAGTCCAGCTTCTCTCTAAGATGGCTTCAGACAGAAAACAAGTTAGCACGTCATCAGAACATACAAACCATGTGACTAGCTCATACTGCTCTCACGGTCTAGTTTCCCATGCGAAAACACGAGAATCCAGAAAGACACAACAAACCTGTTTACCTCGCCATTCTGTCCCTTCCATGTGTAAACAGTGTGCTGCAGCTGGTAAAGTGATACATATCACAACATGTTCCCCAGCAAATGGTATACATAGTCATACTGCCTTTGATACTGAAGGTAGCTTATAGCCATTATGCCTAGTAGCCACTGATAGCCTTCTCCTCCATGAATCTGTCTAATCCCCTTTTAAACCCATCTAAGTTGGAGGCCATCACCACATCTTGTGGTAGCATATTCCATACGTGAAGTACATGCTGTGGTCCTCAGAAGCACTTCTTTTTTGTCTCACCTGAAACTCTTGCCAATCAATGGATGGCCCCCAAATTCTAGTATTAAAACATAAGAATAGGCGCCATGCAAGCATCCCTGGGGAAAGCAGTCCAGAGGCAGGGTGCCGCTACCAAGAAGACCCTCTGTCTGATTGCCATCTACGTGGCAGAGGGTGGGGACACCCAGAGAAGGGCTTGTGATGATGACTGTAGTACCTGGTCAGGTAGATATGGGAGCAGGTCAAGAGCGCAGGTCCCCCAGGCCTGTGGCTACAATCATGCACAAGGAGAGAAGGGTGAGCTGTGGCTTCTCCTAAGAAGCCAGTCTGGCTCCCTACCCTCCCTTACTAGGGAGCCTCTGTGCTTGATGCACCGCCATCATGTCAACTGTCCTTTGCATCTCAGCAAACCCATTCCCCTCGATGGAAGCATCTCTCAACCTCGTGCTTCGGGCTGTTTGGCGTCTGCTCTGCTCCAGGCTTCCATGTGTAACTGTGCTCCCATTTCTTCTGGGAACAGCTATGCGCCAGGAGGCTGGAGGGAGAGCAGGAGGCTGGATGCCCTAAGGCAGGGGTGAGGAACCTGTGGCCTTCCAGATGTTTGTTTGAAGTCTTTTTATGCTTCTCCTTAGCCAAAAAGGCTCCCAGATCAGCTTACATAGAAACAATTACGTTGTTTCCATTTTTTAATATTTATTTTTATTTATTATATTTATCAATCGCCCATCTGGCCGGTCACCCGGCCACCCTGGGCGATGTACAATTAAAATACAGTAAAACACAATAAAATATAATAATTAAAACAATATAAAAAATTCTCATTAAAAACCTAACCCACCCCATATTCCCGCCTGAACAGCGGGGATATGAACATTTAAGTTGGATTCCAACTCCCATCAGCTCCAGCCAGCATGACCAATGGTTAGGGAAGTTGGGAGCTGTAGGCCAACAACATCTGGAGAACTGAGAGCCAGTGTGACATAATGGTGAGAGAGTTGGACTGGGACTCAGGAGTTCTGAGTTCGAGTCCCCGCTCGGCCATGAAGCCCACTGGGTGACTTTGGGCCAGTCACTGACTCTCAGCCTAAGCTACCTCACAGGGTTATTGAGAGAATAAAAGGGAGGGGAGGGGAGGGGAGGGGAGAAGAAGGAGGATTATGTAGGCCGCCTTGGGTTCCTTGCAGGAAAAAGGCAGGATATACATATAATAAATAAATTAAATTAATAAATGGCAGATTGCCCACCCCTGGCATAAGGCAGGGGTGGGGAACTTAAAATTGGATGGAGGGCTGGATGACCCCCACCCACCCAGCCCTCCAGAGGCCGGATGATGTCAGGGATCCGGGCCACACCACCTGCACCTGCCTTGCACCTTCCCCCAGCACTCTTCCGCCTGGAGCCTTGGAGGGAGGGGGCCTCAGCTTCGCTGCACGGAGGCTTTCCCCAGCAGCTCCATGACTGGAGATAACAGGGGAGGAGGACGAGACGAGTGCATGCTCAGAGAGCATCATCTGCCCTGCGTCCTCCCCAATGGGGAAAGGCAGAGGGGCCAGCTTGGTAGGAGAAACTTGGCCTCTGGGGCAGAGATTCACCAACCCTGCCTTAAGGTGAGCAGTGGAGGGGCCTCCCCTGAGAGATGGTCTTGCAGAAGCAAAGCCATCTTCTTGTTCATTCCCCTGCATAGATGAAAGAGTTTAGGTTAAATAAAATGGGGGGGGGGGAATCCCAGCGATCCCTAAACTACATGCCCAAATCTATCTATGAAAATGTTAGGACAGCAGCCTCTGTGGCAGCTGGGGGTGGGTGGGTTTTTTGCGGGGTGATGAGGCTGCCTCTGGGGCCTCCCTTCATATAACAAGGTTTGCCTCCGTGCCTTTTAAAAGTCACACTACTGAAGTCGACCCTCTAAGTCAGGGATATGCAACCTGGTGTCCTCCAGATGTTTTGGACTACAACTCCCATAAGCCCCAATCAGCAAGGCCAATGGTCAGGGATTATAGTAGTCATAGTCATAGTCAGTGCTGGCTCCAGGTATCTGTGGGCCCTTGGGCAAGACACCCTCCGTGGGGCCCCTCTCTCAGTGAGCCTACCTTCTCCTCACCCACCCTCATTCTCACTAGCAGCTTTTGCCCCCCCTCCTCTTTCTCATTGTGGCTACCACTTGCTTACTTGACAGGCAGGCAGAGCAGTGAGCAGGCAGGCAGCCACATCACCTTCTGGCTCCTTCTCTGGGCCAGAGCAGCAAGAGGCAGTTGGATAAGCAGGGCGCAATGGTGAAGAGGAGGAGCAAGTCCAGAGGGCTCTTGCCTCAGCAGGGGTTCAGCCATGCCTACCGTTGATGCCAGTGTCATCCAAAACCTCTAGAGGATAAGCAGGTTTCCTGCCCCTGCTCTAAAAGCTTTCAAAGTTGCTAGCTAGTTATTTCTCTTTCTGCATCCATGGAGAAAGATGTCAATGAATGCCAATTATATCCTCCCATTATATACCTGCCCAGACCCTAAGATTGTCCTCAGTGGTCCTCTTCCAGGAGCCCCTGCCAAAGGAAGTGAGGTGGGTGGCTACTAAGAAGAGGGCCTTTTCTGCTGTGGCACCCCAGCTGTGTAATGAACTTCCCAGAGAGGCTTGCCTGGTGCCTACGTTGTGCTCTTTCTGGCATCAGGTGAAGACCTTCTTATTTTCCCAGGGATTTTAGTCTTTCAGTCTCTGTTGTTTTAAATCCTGTACTATATTTTAAATCTTTGTACTGCTGCTAGGTTTTACTTTGGCTTTTACTTCTATTTTATACTGTAGTTTTAAATGTTTAAACTTTTATAGTGTATTTTATGTTGTATTTTATGGTTTTAATTGTTGTGAACCACCCAGAGAGCTTCAGCTATTGGGCAGCATAGAAATGTAATAAATAAATAAATATTGTTAGGAGTTCATGTATGGGTTTCGGTAACTGCTAATTCCTAACAATCTTCTGCAAAAAGCCAGCTTGCTTGTGGGACGCATTAGACAAGCACATGAAATGTTGTGAGGTGCTTGCCTTGACAGACGCGAGAAGCAAAACTCAGATGTTTCTTTGCTTCTGGTGGGATAATTTCAGTCTTTCGAGGTTCTGCCTTGTGGAGGTGCTGCTAAAATGATTACAATCTGAATCTACACATGTCTGACTGAAGCAATATGTGTTCTGCTAGACCAAATTAAGACAAGTAGATTTCTAACTGCACCTTGATAACATGCCAACTACTTTCCAGCCATTCCTAACACCCTCCTTCATTTCAGACTTAAAGAGAAAAAAAAATTGGTAGTGTTTTTTATTGCAATCCAATATCAGTCCATGTAGGAAGAAGTGTAATTGAATATTTATGCTAAAAATGTCTTTGGGGGTCATTGCAGCAAAGAGTTTGTCAGCAGGCTTGTCCCCTGTAGACGGAGTCATGACACTTAGCTAAACGATGGGAAGAAGGCATAATCTAGGCCCAGATCCAGAGAACGATAATTGCACTCCACGATGGCTGTCACTTAAGCTGACTGACACCCACCCACCCCAAGAGCTCTGGCTACAAGGCATACAGTGCAATCCTCTGCTTCTTGACTAAGAAGTCAGCCCCACCATGTTCAATGGGGCTTACTCCCCAAATTTGAACTGGAGCAGCTAGGTGGGATCGGATCATATTACACCAATCCTGAAGAAACTGCACTGGCTGCATATTCACTTCTGAGCCCAGTTCAGGGTGCTGGCGCTTACCTTTAAAGATCTAAATGGGTTGGACCCAAATATCGAGCCTCTCCCACCAACATCAGCCTGTCCATGTCTTAGGATCTGCAGGGGAGGCTCTTTTCCAAGTGCCTTCCAGACATTATGTGACATTACCTTTCCAGCACCAGGTGAAAACTGTTTTGTCTGCCTGACCCTTTTAAGGAGCCAGTCTGTCTGATTGTAATGAAGAACGTAAGAGCTGGATCAGATCAAAGGGCTATCTAGTCCAGCATTCTGTTCCTACAGTTGCCAGCCAGATACCCCAACGGGAAGCCCACAAGCAGGATGTGAGGGCAATAGGTTGACCTGGTGCCGTACTTTACAATCCTCGGTTATACAGACAGAGCTGGCAGAGGACAGTCCTCTATTTCGAGGTTTGACGGGTTGTCCAGTCTAAGTCTGGATTAAAGTCAAAGAACCACCTTTGAAGTTGCTCATCAATTGTTAGCACCTGGAAAATAACTGGCTTAGCAAGCACACAAGTCTTCTGGTCACAGTCTTCCCCGCTATGTATTGCATTTTTATTTAAATTATAGTAATTATTTCTAACTTTGCACATGAGAAGTGAAACTCAGATGTTCCTTCGAATTTGCATGTGCAAATGTTATGGAAGTTGGTGTCTTCTTTTGTCCTCTTTTCTGGTGAGTGTTTGCTCTTTTTTCGGTGATGCATAAGTGGCCACCCTAAATAGTACATTGGGCAGAGCAATCCTATGGCCCCTAGACAGTGTCTAGAGGGCCACAGGATTGTTCAGATACCCAGCTCTGAGGTAAAAAAACAGCTCCTACCTTGAATCTGGGGATCTGAGCTCAGAACCCCGCTCCCTCCCATCGCAGCTGGCGTGGAAAGAACCACACTGGCTGCTTCTCTTAGGTCATAAGAGTATTCTCAGGGAAGGGGTTTAAAGGGCGGGGAGGGGTGGGGAGGGGAGGAGACCACTGCCACCAAGATACGATGTATCCTGGCAGTGCCTCAGCCTCCTTCCCCCTCCCACTCTACATAGGATGCCTATAATCCTCTGAGTTTGGAGGGCTACGGGCATCTCCACTGGCTTGCACCCTCAATCATGTTCTCCAGCAACTGGTATACAGAATCATACTGTCTCCGATGCTGGAGGTAATATATAGCCATCATGACTAATAGCTATTGACAGCAGTGGAGGATGGTGACTCCAATGTCAGCAGGGCTGCACATCTGCTCTAGATTTTATTCTGAACTTTAAAGGAGCTATCCATGGTGCTGAACCCTACCCCCCCCCCATAGGTTTTGAACCATGGATAGCTCCTCAAAAGTTCAGAATAAAGTCCGGAGCAGATATGCAGCCCTGCTGACATTGGAGTAACTGTATGGGATTGTTTTATTTGGTGTTTATATGGCTTTTATAGTCATATTTATTCCAAACTGCCCTAGCATCTGTAAGGATGACAGGTGGTTTAAAACTTCTAATAAACAAATCAATGAATAATTGTGGTTAAGTTTGTAGTGATACACCACCATGCTCAGACTGGGTTTAGGGCAGGAGTGCACAACCAGTGGTCTTCCAGATGTTGTTAGCCTACAACTCCCATCAGCCCTAGCCAGCATAACCAATGAGGAGGGATGATGGGAGTTGTAGCAACAATTGGAGGACCACGTGCCTCTTATTACAACACATGGACATGACAGGGTGGAAGTGGTGACGAAAATCACTGTGTATACTCATATTGGACCCTATATAAGGGGCCTAATTCACCCAAAAAATGGGAAAACTTATGCCTCCAGATAAGTGCGTGACCAGAAAAGGGGCATTTTCAGATGTGCTGAAAATCGATATCTGCGAATCGGTACTCCAAGGTTTGAATAAGGAATGTCATAGACTGAGGCTAGGAGGACTTACCCTACTGCTATACTTGGGGCCTCCCTGGAAGCCCAGAAGGGAGCATGACTGTGCAACACTGGCAGGCAGTATAAAGTCTGTGGACTGGCCAGGCAGGTATAAAAAGGAAGAAGTGTAGCTGGTTGGTGAAGTGTGTTCTTCTTGTGCACTTTGGTCCCAATCAATGTATGAAGCAACTTTATACTGAATGAGAACATTGGTCCTCCTGCATGAGCCTGTCTATAATCTGCATATCTTCATCAGAGGCCCTGTGATGTGTCCCATCCCCAAGAGAGGCTAGGTACTGAGACAGCACCTTTTCTGTAGCAACACCCCGACTATGGGCACTCCCTCCCGAGACAGGTCAGGTAGGCTCCATCCCAACCATATGTTAAGAATAAAATAAATAAATAAAAGTCCAAACCCTTAACTGTGGATTATCTTAATTATGGCTTCTTGAAACAAGCCAGGTTCATAAACTATGGATTGAAGCTGGCTTGTTTTAACAAACCGTGGTTGAGAGAAACCCCAATTTATCCAGGTTCGGATGTCACAACAAGCTGTGCTTAATCTAAAACAGAAGCAAAAGCTTCTGAATTCCTCATGGCCATGTGTGTGAAGGAAGGGGGAGCCTGGGGCTCATTCATATAACACTAACCCAGTTAGCCTGGAATATCCTGGGACTGGACAGGCTATTGCAGAATGGGCTATTACACAGTATTACTGTTGAATAAAGTGTACAGTAGGCGAAAAGCCTCGTGGAAGCAGCATGCAGAGATCCCTGGTGTGAGAACAGGAGCATTACAAGTGGTCAAGCATATCTCTGCTTTCATCTAAGAAATGGTGGAAGCTGCAATTATATTTAAATGATATATTTAAATGGTATAACTGATCAGGGTTTTTGTGAGGATAAAAAGGAGCGGAGGAGGATCATGTAAGCTTGGGTTCCTTGCAAGAGGAAAAGAAGACAGGATACAAATGTAATAATAAAAAAATTAAAAAATTAATGCGCTCATAGTCATAAATACACACTGGCTTCCTTATATGCAATGGGGGAAAGCACATTTTTTAAAAACCCAAAATGTTTTCTCAGCTTGGCCAAGTCTCCCTGACTTTTTGTTGAAAGAACAAATAGCAGTTCTTCATTCTTGTCCTACAAACCATGCACTGATCTTATTCATATCAGTTTTCATTACTGGAATCTTGTTTTAAACCCATGTGCTTTTTCTAATTTATGGATAGACACGTGGAATCCTCGATGTTGTAAAGAAAAGATCCAAGTCAATTCCACAGGATGATGAAGATCATCATAACCATGGATGTAGTCATCATGATGATGATCATCATCATAATCTTGCCATGGACTTCTGTAGTAGAAAAAATAGCACAAAGACACAATTTCTGTACAAAGAAAGAATCCCTCCCCTCCACTTAACAACTGTGCCTTTGCCTTATTGCTTGGAGCTGCTAATCTCTGCTGCACTCTGTTGTTTCCCCGCAACCTGCCTTGCTGGCATGTTTACTTCCTGGATTGAATTCTAATTTAGCTACTGCACTAATCCTTAAATAAATCTTTTTCAGTTTAACTCCCTTCCCTTAGCCCTATCGGCCAATGTTTACACTAATTTAAATGGGCAGGATATTAGATTAACGTTAATTGATGGAGTCAACATACTAATCCAGTTTCTACAGGTTTGCGCCTTTGAAGAACATATTAAGCACAGCCACATAAATTACCCTTTCTCATGGACACAGTGGGAGAGAATATGTTTAGAAAGAGGCCTGCTATTAAGTTTTGGAAACCAAAGATGCTTGTATTGTGTGCTTTGCAAATCTAGTGTAATATAAGCCAGCTCACATTGTTCAGCTGAATTCAGTTTCCCTCACACACTCTGTGGCCTGGAATTCCAGCAGGTCATTTGAAATTAGCCTGAGCTCCATTTTACACCAACAAATGACACATTTCAGAAACTCGCCATCATATCTTTTGGTATTTTTGGCGGCCGAGACATGATGATTAAGTATTTTTAAAAGATGCACAGAGGAATGTATTCCATGTACATAAAAGGAAATGGTCCAAATTAACCTTCCTCAGTTTGGTCCCCTCCAGATGTTTTGGACTACAATCCCCATGAGCCCCAGTCAGCATGCCCATTGGCAGCATGGCCTAAGCAGTCCAAAACATCTGGGAAGGCTCATCTAGTGGTGTAGTGTGGTGTAGTGGTTAGTGTGTTGGACTAGGACGCTGAAGATCTGGGTTCTAGTCCCCACTTAGGCCATGAAGCACACTGGGTGACTTTGGGCCAGTCACTGACTCTCAGACTAACCTACCTCACTAGGGTTGCTGTGAAGATAAAATGGAGAGGAGGACCATGTAAGCCGCTTGGGTTCCTTGCAAGAGGAAAAAAAGGGGGATATAAATGCAACAACAACAACAACAACAAATGCATCATCATCATCATCATCATCATCATCATCATCATCATCATCATCATCTAAATTATAACCCACAAAGTTACTTTTAGTGACTCAGACTATGACTGTTATACACGTCCCCTCCCCTGTTTAGCCCTCATGTGAGCAAGCTCAGCACCTGCATAGGGCCCGTAAGAGGGGTTGATGTGGATCAGGGTCATGGCAGAGGGAAGGGTGATCAGTAAACCTTCACCCCAATCTTGCATCCCCAATACAAATCACACACACACACACACACTCACACACACGCTGCTATTAGCTTTTGAGTGGGAAATTGACTGGGAGAAATTGTGCCCGTAGGATTCCCCTCCACAGCTAAAGGCAGTTTCAGGGAGGAATGTAAGTCAGGGAATCTGCACAGTGGCAAAGGGTTAGACCTCTCACCCACACCATGGTCCTGATCCAAATTCCCCCCACCCCCAATAGCAGCTTTTTATGGGGGAGAGAGAGAGAGAGAGAGAGAGAGAGAGAGAGAGAGAGAACGAACAACGAACGAACGAACGAATGAACATGGGCCTTAGTTTTACATTGGAAAGGCCAGTAGCAAAAGAGCAAGACAGACTTCCCTCACTGGAGAGTTTCATTCATAACCTTCTGGCACTAAGGGAAAGAGTCTTTCCTGTGAGGCCCACCATACTCCATAGCCTGTATTCAGGGGGAACCTGCTGAAGGGCCTCCTAAGATGATCTGTGTATTCAGGTAGGCCCATCTGGGGAGGGTGGCCCTTAAGACATGTGTACGATGATGACACCTGAATGAAGACAGGATTTTAAAAAATTGTGATGAGTTTACAAGCAGGTACAGGCCCTACCAATGTGCTTAATCTAAATGTACTCCTTGCTTTTTCTTCCTTTCTCAATCTATAATTTGTATTGTATGTACAGAAATATACATAGAGAGAAGGCGTTTTCTTCAGGGTTTTTCTTTTTTTAATGGCAGTTCCAAAATAAGGACCTCTCTTGTACCAAGTCAGGTGAATGGTGTGACTCCAAGATTTGTGCTCAAAGGCACAACTACAAGTTGCCTTGGTGGGAAATGATAATGAAGTTGTAGGAGGCATTTGAAAGGTAGCATAGGTAGTGGGGGGGGGGGAGGCGATACGCAACCCTTCCCCTACTTGCAGTGGAGGCTGGCGACTCCTGTTTCGGTGGGGCTCCTAATCCACTGCAACTATTATCTGGAGCTTTAAAGGAGCTCTCCATGGTGTTCCATGGTGGTGAGCCTATTTGGGGAGGTGGAGTTCAGCACCATGGATAGCTCCTGTGAAGTGCCAAATAAAACCTGCAATGGATTTGGAGCCCCACTGAAATAGGCGTCACCAGCCTCCCCCGCCTTCTTGCCCATTTTCTCTTGCAGTCTTACTCCCCGCCACCACCGTGCTCCACAAGCAATTTTTCACCCAACCAGGCTTATCTCTTGTCTCAAAGCCTTCCTGGGGTGGGAGGAAATGGTTAAAAATGGAAGGGGTTGTGGGGGAGAATTGGCAGGGAGGGGAAGAGTTAAGAATGCTTAAAGGGTTCAGCCTTCTTCCCCATGCTTCCCTGCCTCAACATAAATGCTGCATATTATTATTATTATTATTATTATTATTATTTATACCACCCAATAGCCGAAGCTCTCTGGGCGGTTTACAACAATCAGTAAAAAACACAATACAATATAAAATATACACAATAAAATCATTATAAAAAAATTAAACCAAATTTAAAAAATGACACAAATAGCTAAAACAAGTTAACACAATGTGACCAGTAAAAAAGTTTAAAATAACCACCCCACCATGCACTATTTAGAGTTGTTAGAAGCATCAACATAGAGGGCAGTCTTAACCTGGCACTGAAAAGATAGTAAACTTGGCACCTGGCGGGCCTCAGGGGGGGGAGTTTGTTCCAGAGTTGGGGGGCTACCACAGAAAAGGCATTGTCGCTGCCTTTTCTCCCTTGTCGCTGCCTTCCAAGCCTCCCTCGGAGGTGGCAGTCAGAGGAAGGCCCCAGATGTTGACCATAGTGTCTGGGTAGATTGAGGCATTCCGTCAAGTATTGTGGTCCCAAGTCTTGTAGGGCTTTAAAGGTTAAGATGAGCACCTTGATTCAGGTTTGGAAGCATACAGGCAGTCAGTGCAAGCAGGCCAGAACTGGTGTTATATGTTTGGACCTTCTAGTCCCAGTGATGAGTCTGGCTGCCGTATTTTGCACAAGCTGCAGCTTCTGAACAGTCTTCAAGGGCAGCCCCACATAAAGTGCATTGCAGTAGTCTAGCTTAGAGATTACCAGAGCAGTAGATTACTGAAATCAGACTATCCCTGTCCAGATAGGGGTGTAGCTGGGCCACCAGCCAGAGCAGGTAGAAGGCACGCCGTGCCACTGAGGCCACCTGAGCCTCAAGTGACAAAGTTGGCTCAAGAAGAACCCCCAAGTTACGGACCTGCTCCTTCAAGGGGAGTGCAACCCCATCCAGAACAGCTTGAACACCCTCCATCTGGTCAGAGGAACCACCCACTAACAGCATCTCAGTCTTGCCTGGATTGAGCTTCAGTTTGTTGGTCCTCATCCAGTCCATTGTTTTAGACAGGCACTGGTTTAACACATCCACAGCCTCACCTGCTGAAGATGAAAAGGAGAGATAGAGTTGTGTGTCATCAGCATATTGATGGCCACACACTTCAAAACTCTGGATGACCCCACTCAGAGGTTTCATGTATATGTTGAATATCATGGGGGATAAGACCAACCCCTGAGGAACTCCATACTGGAGAGTCCATGGGGGTGAGCAGTATTCCCCAAGCACCACCTTCTGGAGCTGGCCATCCAAGTAGGAGTGGAACCACTGCAATGCAGTACCCACAACTCCCAACTCAGACAGCCGCCCCAGGAGGTTACCATGGTTGATGGTATCAAAAGCCGCTGAGAGATCCAGGAGTATCAACAGGGTCACACTCCCCCTGTCTCTATCCCGACATAGGTCATCATACAGGGCGACCAAAGCAGTTTCCATGCCAAAACCAGGCCTGAACCCCGACTGAAATGGATCCAGATAATCAGTCTCATCCAAGAGCACCTGGAGCTGGTTGGCCACTACCCAGTCAAGGACATTGCCCAGGAAAGGAACATTCGCTACCAGCCTAAAGTTATTAAGAACTTCCGGGTCCAGGGAGGCTTTCCTCAGGAGTGGCCTCACCACTGCTTCTTTCTTGTGGTATGGGACCACTCCCACTCGCAAAAGGGCATTGATCACCTCCCTGGCCCAGCATACTCAGTCTTCATTGCAGTTCCTGGACTAGTATGCAGACCAGAACACAGTTAACCTTCAGATTGCACAGTTCTCCGAATTTTGCAATGCAGTTATTAGCTCAAAGATTGCACATTCCATAGAGAGCCAGTGTGGCGTAGTGGTGAGAGTGTTGGGCTGGGACTCGGGAGATCCGGGTTCTAGTCCCCGCTCGGCCATGAAACCCACTGGGTGACTTTGGGCCAGTCACTGACTCTCAGCCTAACCTACCTCACAGGGTTGTTGTGAGGATAACATGGAGGAGGAGGAGGAGGATAATGTAAGCCGCCTTGGGTTCTTTGCAGGAAAAAAGCCGGGGTAGAAATATAATAAATAAATAAAATAAATAAATAGAGTTATGGAAAGACAGAAATAAAATGTATACAGAATGCAGATCTTAGGGAAAGATATGTACAAAAGAGCACATGTTAGGGAAAGTGGCATATGAAAATAAATGGTAATTTTCATGCAATGGGGGTGGGGGAGAGATTCACAGAATTATGCAGAAACTGGACAGAATGGACTTCTGATTTAATACACGCAAAAGTGACATGGACCAGATATCGACTGATTCATAAATTCCTACCCTGAAGAGGAGCACTGCATGCTGCAGCATCCTAGAACAAACCCGTGCCTGAGTGAATTGTTAAGATGCATAGGTTATTAATGGGGGGGGGGGGCTGTTCCAAGAGTATGTGAGGCTGTATTTGGCTTTTTCTGACTTCCTTCCAAAGTAGGCTCTGCAGCTCAGCAGAACCATTTGTATCTCAGTGTAATAAAGTTAACAGCTTACGATTAATTCAGTTATGGCCCTAAACTGAGCTTTGTTGTTCAATCCAAAGCAATCCAGGACCCTGGTTGTTGTAGCCTTTTCCCTACAGGGTAGGTGTTTATGGGCACAGTAGCAGCAGAAGTTTTTCTGGAGCCCACAAACCTAATTTTGCTGTGGCGATGTGAAATGACTGACTCAACACTCCTGCAGCAACACATGTTGCAAGAAGTTGTAAGAAGACAGATGGAATGCTTAGCAGTTTAACCACAAAGGAATGTTTGGATCTGATTACCCTTAACTGTTAATCTGATGATCATCAGTTGTGGCATATAATAGAAGCCAAGCAACCTTGTGACTGTACTGGTGAATCATGCTATAGTGTTACTAGGAGAATTCTCATCTACTTTCCCCTGAACTCAAGGGTTCCCACATTTTAATTAAGAGGAATGCATCGGGAGAATTTTTGCTCATTTTGCATCTCAGGTTGCCAATCAGCCAGTACTTTACTGTAAAACTATGTTCTTTCAGATACCTTGGATTGCAAGTAACTTGGTCTGAGAGCGTTTTGCAAGACAAGAAAATTTTTAAATAAATTTTGACTTGATAAACAAGCGACGTCTTGCAATACAAGTAGTCCCGTAGGGATGTAACTGCTCGCCTCGAGCAGGCGTTGCAGGCCAAAATCGGCCCCGTTCACACCCACCAGTGACTCGCTTTGATATAAGAGTGTTTTGGATTACAAGCACGGTTCCGGAACGAATTATGCTTGCAATCCAAGGTATTACTGTAGCTGGAACTGAAGTTTAATTTGCAATAACTGTCCCTGTTTACAATAGGGACCCTCTTTGGTAAATTTCTGTCACTATTTTTGTCTGCGTCTTTGCGTTTGGGGAGTGTATTGTTAAAAATGCCTTAGAGTAATTTGCTAGTTGTCATTCTTCAGGATTCAGACCCCTCCCCAGAGACAGTTCGGTACATAAATGTTGTAAAGAAATAAAACTCTCATTGGGTCGGTGGCTCTTGTTTCTGGTGAACTAGTGCACATGTCAATAAATGCAGGGGTATGAACCCTAATGGGAGGGTAGGACAAACCCCTTCGTGTGTTAAAAGGATGGGTGTGGGGGCTGCGAGGCCACAAGGGCTCGCCCTCCCTCCCTGGCACCACTGAGTCAGGGGCTGCTGGGACCTGTGGACAGCTGCCTTGTGTGGTGGGCCACTAGGCGACAGGTGGCAACAGGGCCAGTGCCCAGGGCAGGCGTGGTTGGCCACCTGCTGAGGGCCCACACCGCAGCAGGAGCCCACTGAGAAAAGCCCCCTGGAGCTGCTCTTCCTCTTCACCCTTGCAACCTGCTTGTTCACCTGCCCCTCGCTCTGGCCTTGAAAACGGTAGTGGCGAGAAGGAGGCGCAGTAGCTGCCGCTGCCTGCTTGTTCGCGGGTTCTCTGCCGGTCAAGCAAGCAAGTGGCAGCAATGATGAGAAAGAGGAGGAGGAGGAGGAGCAGCTGGTGCCGATGGCAGCGAGAAGGTAGACTCGCTGAGGGAGGGGCCCCATTGAGGGTGCCTTGCCCACGGGCCCTCAGAAACCTGGAGCTGCCACGGGGTGGCAGCCTTCTGAGTAAAGTCCCCTCAAGTCCTGGACTGACTCCACCCACTCAGGCTGGCCACTGGAGCTTCCTGGACAGGAAGGGGTATGAGAGGGCTTCCATTTCTAGTTGAATCAGAGCAACAAGGTCTTCCAGAGCTCTGGCGTATTCCAGCGTCTCCGGTTATCCTCCAGTTCTGGCTTTCTCTTTGATCATGATTACTGGCCTGTCCTACAGCTCCTGTATCCCAGCTTCTGGCTTCATCTCAGACTGCTGTTCATAGTCCTGTCCTGCCACATGTTCATGTGGACCACATGGCACATCTGCAGGCTCAGCGTTCGCTCCTGGGCCAGTCAGGATCCCCCCTTGTGTAGGCAAGCTGCACATGAGGAAATCGGCATGTGTATTGTAAACAGTGGAGGCTGGTGACCCCTGTGTCGGTGGGGCTCCTTATCCATTGCAACTTTTTGTTTGAGCTTTATAGGAGCCCTATCCTGGGGATGGAGTTCAGCACCATGGATAGCTCCTATAAAGCCTAACCTACCTCACAGGGCTGTTGTGAGGATAAAATAGAGAGGAGGAGGAGGATTATGTAAGCCACATTGGGTTCTTTGCAGGAAAAAAGACGGGATAGAAATATTTTATTTATTTATTTATTTATTTATTTATTGTATTTCTAAATCGCCCATCTAGCCGGTACCCGGCCGCTCTGGGCAATGTACAACATACAATGAAACAAAACAGATTCATCATCATCATCAGGCGATCACTCGTGACCGAGTAAGATTGTCTTTCAGGATAAAAGGAGGAAATTCTAAAGAAGATTGTGTAGACTCTAGCGATGGGTCCGTAAGTGACTGTGGAGGCCAATTCTAGATCCACACAGCTTCCCACAGTGAGGACACAGGTTACCAGATAGAAGATGGTCCTGTAAAGGATTCATTTGACGTGCTTTTCGCTTAGCATGTTTCTCCCTTTCACCTTGCACTCGGGCTTCTTCAAAGTCCATGGAACCTTTGTGAAAGGCCAACCTCCATTTAGATCGTTCATGGGCCAGAGCTTCCCAGTTTTCGATGTTTATATTGCATTTTTTTAGATTAGCCTTATGAACATCTTTAAACCTCTTATATTGACCACCGATATTCCGCTTTCCATCCTTGAGTTGGGAGTAAAGTAACTGCTTTGGGAGACGGCAGTCAGGCATTCGAACAACATGACCAGTCCACTGAAGTTGGCGTTGAAGGATCATTTTTTCAATGCTAGTAGTCTTTGCTTCTTCCAGTACACTGACATTTGTTCGTCTATCTTCCCAAGTAATTCGCAGGATTTTCCGGAGGCAACGTTGATGAAACCTTTCAAGGAGGTGGAAGTGACGTTTATAGATAGTCCATGTTTCGCAGGCATACAATAAAGTTGGTAATACAATGGCTTCATAAACCAGTGTTTTGGTCTTCTTACAAATATCCCGATCCTCGAACACTCTATGTTTCATTCGAGAAAACAGATTAAAATACACTTAAAACAGTATAAAATGTTAAAATCCTAACCCACCCCATATTTCTGCCTGAAAAGCCATGTTTTTAATGAATGGTGGAAGCTCATCAAGGAGGGGGCATGGAGGAAGTCACTGGGGAGAGAGTTCCACAGTTTGGGGGCCGCCACAGAAAAGGCCCTCTTCCTAGTCCCCTCCAGCCTGGCTGCTCTGGCTGATGGGACAAGGAGAAGGCCATCCATGGCGGATCTTGTTGAGCGGCCTACTTGATGTTGCTGGAGACGCTCCTTGAGATAAATATAATCAATCAAAGGTGAGGAGGGGGGCAAGTCCTGCAACCCCATCACTCATGCTTTTAACACATGAGTGGGTTCATCTCTTCCCCCGTAAGATGCCGTGCCACACACAGCCTGCTGTTTTACACGCTGCTGAGGTATACTGTGAACTGTTGATAACTAATTGTAGGACATTTGTGTATCTTTAACCAAAAGAACAAACACCCGTTTGGTTTTTAAAACAGCAGAGAAGGCAATTCAAGTGTGTCTTGGATGCCCTGTGGTAAGTTAACATTTTACCCAGTGGTGTAGTGGTAAATTTTGAAGTCCAAGAGCTTATCATAACAGCTCCCATAGCCACGCCCCAAAGGAAAATCCATAGCCACCACTTTTTCTTTCATTTATACTAAAAGGAGCTCACACTCTGGTTTAAAACACTATCATAAAACACCGGCAAGCCAACAAGCCAACCACTAATAAATAAAACCTGACAACTCAGTTTACAAGGCATGACTGTGATCCAATGCATACTCCCCTGGGAGTAAGCCCCATTGAACTCAGTGGTGTTTTCTTCTGGCTGCATTGGTACAACTTGTAACATGCATTGGATTTTTAATCCAGCCAGATGAAATGCAACCTTTAGTTTTTAATCAGAAATGCAAACAGGCTTGCAAAAAAAAAAAAAAAAGTGTTACCATTTAAATTACTAGTGTGAAATAGGAGGCCCTTCAAAGAAGAGGAAAGAAGTATCCAGCCTCTGCTCAAGTATCCTCTTTATTCTCTGAATTTCTCTGTGCCAATCAGTGGAAAGCCAACTCCAAGGTTCTTGAGGACCCGTAGGCAAGACATTCTCTATAGGTCCCCTCCTCAGTGAGTCTACCTTCTCACAACCATTGCCACCAGCTGCTCTTGCTCCTCACCCTCTTTCTCATCATTGCCACCACTTGCTTGCTTGACAGGGAGAGAGGCACTGAGCAAGTAGGCCATGTGGCATCTACTGCTCCTCCTTCTCACCACCACAATTGTCTGGGCCAAAGCGAGAGGCAGGGGAACAAGCATTTTGCAATGGTGGACTCTTGTCATGGGCCCCTGCTGGGGGGGGGGCTCTCAGCAGGTGCACAACCATGCCTACCTTTGGTGCCAATCCGCACTGCAACCAACAGTAAACGTTGAAAACCTCATTGTTACCTCATTGACTTGTCAGAGCAAGGAGGATTCATCGATTACTCTGGGGCTCCCGCTCGGCTCAGAGTCCCAGAGCTACATTCCCCTACCTTCCCCCTCCACGATACCACCGCATGCACTGTCTCTGATTTATGGTTGTCTCCCTTGTATCCCGATGATACAGCTCTATAACTCTCCAGGGTATTAATAATATGGGCAAGGGCTTGCCCCGGGTTTGTGGAAAGCTAAGCAGGGTCAGGCCTGGTTGTTACTTGGATGGGAGACCCCTCCTCTGGTTTCCTGCATTGAGCAGGGGGGTTGGACTCGATGGCCTTGTAGGCCCCTTCCAACTCTGTGATCTATGAAATCTATGAAATCTAAGTGTTGGAGAAGAAGGCAAGAAAGCAAGCTGAGCTTCTCATAATGCTGAATTTGAAATTGTACCAAATACCCATTTTTCTTTCATTTATTTTACTAAATTATGGACACCCTGCTTTCCAAGAAATATGTCGGAGTGTCCGACAATAACTGTAATATAAATCATCATATCAGAAACCAAACCAATTTCAACCAAAAACAAACAAACAAACAAACAAACGCCAAACATTAAAATACAAAAACAAAGACACAGCAGCAGAATAGCTGCAGAAAAGAAAAAAAAAAAGAAACCCTGTTAAACAAACAGGATACCGCCAAAGTGACAAAAGAATAAAAAAGCATTTGCCTGCAATCTAGACAAGAACTATGACGGCACCGGTGCCACCAGGGAACACTTTGGGGCAGAAGACCAGGTCCCCACCCAGCAGAACGGGCTCATATTTAAAGAGAAGCAATACACATTACCACCTAAACAGGGGTGTTCCCGTAAGATCATTACGGTATGTCCGGAGTTTAAAATTACCTAACTACACCACTGGTTCTATGCAGGCAGGCAGCTGAATGCATGGAAAGAGGAACAGAGTTGTATTCACCATCCTGCTCTCCACGGGTTCAAGGTAGTGTGTGAAAAGGGCTTATGTGAACCAGGCTGTACGCAGGGATCGCTAACAGCCACCTCTAGCATCGCAGCTGGGGAAAATTATGCAACTGAGATTGTCAAGTATTTTACTTCTTAAATTCAGTGGGAACAGATTCAGATCTCTCTGGCAATTCCTCAAAAGTTGACAGCAGGCTGGCGTAACGAATGAGTGCGCTCACGAAATGTGGCCAACACGGGCAGAGATCTCTTCCGTTCCTGCTAGTTCTCTCTCCGGCATAATTGTCAGGAAGGTGCCGGCATGCTGGTTGCCTCATGAATCGCTTTCTTTCATCTTTCAACTGTAAGATTTCAAGCAGCTAAGACACAAACAATTTGCCTTTAAAAAAAAAAAAAAACTAGAAAGAAGAAAGCCTCTCCAAACAAATGAGGGTAAAGGAAGATAAAAAGAAACGTCTCCATTCACAGCTTAACCTGCCAAAAGTGTGTATCATGACCCCAGTTTTAATTACAAGGTACGATAATGAGTTTCATCCAGAAATAGCCAGTCTGATTAAATCTCTGACTGCAGCTTCAATTCACAGGTGGTATTACAACCCACGGGAAAAGAAAAATATGTGAGAGGCTTGAGCTTGCATGGGAGAATGGTTCTCCTTGGAGGGTAAGGGCAATATTCAGTGCAAAACTACAGCTAACAAAAATTATGTTGTGCTAGCACAGGGGTGGGCAATGTGCAGACCGTGGGCCGCATGCAACCCCCGGTGCCCCTGCTGTGGCTCCCACCAACCCTGGTACACCCCCCCAATTCAAAAACATTTTTAAAATGGTGTCTATAGCAGCTATGGAGTGCCCCAAAGACCAAATTATGCTTGTTTAACCATTGCAACTCTCTGTAGCATTACAAAGTGGTTTGCCACTGAATTTCAGTGGCAAACCAGCAATTTTGGCCCGTTTCTGGGGTGGCGTCCCACAGACTGCACTGCAGCTGTCCCAGTCTCTCCTGCAGCTCTCCCAGCAGGGGCACGGGGAGCAAAAATGGCCCCTGAATCTCCAGAAGTTGCCCACCCCTGAGCTGGCATAAACTACCTCTCTTGCAACATCAGTAGTGCTTGCTGGTACGATAGGTTTTCCGGGGAAACCCATCACACCAGCAAGCCCTATTGGTGTTGCAATAGAGGTCGTTTCTACTAGCACAATGCCATTTATGCTAGTGGTAGTGTCGCATTAGATGCTGCCCTAAATCCAAGCATCCCGTACTGGCTTATGCGCTCCTTTACTTTCTGTCCTACCACCTCTCTACCCTTCCATGGAAAATAGAGACAATAAAATAAATTCAATATTAAAGCCACCTCCACAAGAAAAGATTGTTGAGTCAAGCAACACCTAACGTTTTTTTTGCGGGCAGGACCAGTGCAAGGCAGTTTGGTGCCCTAGGCAAGATCAGATATTTAGCGCCCCCCTTCCCACTTGAGAGCGCTGTATTTTTTTTTCAAGGTGTTTCTGGCGCCCCCTTTAGCCCTGCGCCCTAGGCAGCTGCCTAGTTGGCCTAATGGTAGCACCGGCTCTGTTTGCGGGGGGGGGGGGGAGAAAGAAACTGAACTTTGGCCTCGGTCTCGATCCTCTTCCACCCTTGCATGGGATGCTGATGGCACCTCTGCATCGCTTCAAAGGGCTAGAATGTATGTATGTATATATGTATTTGCATTTATTTATTTAACTTATATCCCACCTTTCTGCAAAAAAAGGTGTCACTCAAAGATGCTGACAATAAAATCCAGAGTAAAAACAAAATCTTAATTAAAACATAACATAAAGAAATTGAAAACACAACAATAAGGGAAATAAATTACAATTGAAATCCCTGTCAGCTTGCTTATTTATTTATTTATTATATTTATATCCCACCTTTTTTTCTGCAAGGAGACCAAGGCAGGTTACATAATTCTCCTTTCCATTTTATCCTCACAACAACCCTGTGAGGTAGGTTAGACTGAGAGTCAGTGACTGGCCCAAAGTCACCCAGTGAGCGTCATGGCCGAGCGGGGACTGGAACCCGGATCTCCCAACCTAGCCTCTCTCAGCAAGGAGTTCCAGAGCCTGGGAGCAGCCATAGCTTGGTCCCAAGCCATGTAGGACTTTGTAGGTCATGCCAGCACTTTGAATTCTGCCCCGAAACAGACCGGTAGCCAGTGTAGCTGTTGTAACAAGGGAGTAATGTAATGTGCTCCCTGTGTCCGGCCCCGGTCAACAGTCTGGCCACAGGTTTCTGGACCAGCTGAAGTTCCTGAACAGATTTCAAAGGCAGCCCCACATAGAGCATATTACAGTGGTAAACACAAGTTTGGCAACATGTAGGCATGCTTGCTTATCCACATATGCAGCTGTGAGAGGCAAATGTGAACACTCAGCTACGTTCAACAGAACATGTGACACTGCGGCATGCAGGACCGGTGCAAGGCAGTTTGGCGCCCAAATATCAAATATTTAGCACCCCCCCTTCCCACTTGAGCCCTCCCTCCCTCCCTCCGGGGGGGGCTCCGGAGCAAAGCAGCCGGGCCCGGGAAACGCCTGCTCGCCCAGCACCCCCCCCCCAAAGTTCTCCTTTGGAAAAGTTTTTAGGAGGGGGCAGCGGAGCTGCGGAGAGCGCGCTGGGCTCTTGCGGGGGGGAGGCGGGCACGGCCGGGGGCGTCTAGCTTAGCCCGGGTGCCCACTCACTCCTTGGAGATGCGCTGCCGGTGGGGAGGAGCGGGAGGCCGGCTGCCCGCCACGCTCCTCTTCTACTGCTGCTGCTGCTCCTGGCGCGGCTGCCTCTGCCCGGCAGAGCTGCGGGTGTGCGTCCGGGGGAGGGGAGGGGCGAGGCCTTCCCCACCGGTCTAAGACACGGCTTTTTGTCACCCATGGTGTCTCCGCGGCTGCCCCGCCCGGCCACCTCGCCGACAGATCTGGGCTCCGCGGCGGCGGCGAGGAAGAGTCGGCCGAGCGAGCGAGCTTCCTCCTCCTGCTACTGCTGCTGCTGCTGGCCTCTGCGGCCCAGGAATGAAGGAAGGCGCAGGAGCGGGGCATTTCTGCGCCCCCTTAGCCATGCGCCCTAGGCAGCCGCCTAGTTGGCCTAGCGGTAGCGCCGGCCCTGGCGGCATGCGTATACATTTCACGAGATCCTTCCTTTTCAAAGACATTGGTGGAAGCACGTGAGTGTCCATACCTTTGTGGTGATTTTGTAGGCACTGTCTCTCTTACCAGATACAACAACCTTCCCACATGCCATGAAAGAGGGGCTGCTTAGGGAAACATATGAACCAGGAGTTGATGTTACATGCTTAGACAACACGGAATGACACATGGCTGAACCAGGCCCATAGCTGGGGGGGGGGGCTAGCCCCCTATACCTAAATTTTCTCTTCCCCCCCATTTTTTTGTACAAATAATTAAAAAACAATTTACAATTTTGTCTTTAACAGGCCTGCAAACCAGATGAGTTGTCCCACTACTTTTTTGGTGCCTGCCCCCAGAAATTTTAGGCTGACTACGGGCCTGGGCTGAACTGCCTCCATTGAAAAGTATTGCACATTTGTTATTATGAAGGGACGTGGAAGCCCATCCTGCTCTGTTGTGTCCTATCAGGGATGGCTGTTTTGGAGCATTCTAGCCCAGTCATAAAATTCCATCACGAGTCTGTGGTGATATGGAGAAAATGTTCCACTCACCTGGGCAGTATGCCAAGAGAGATGCCATTAAAGTAGCCTGTGGTGGCCATTTTGTCTGCACCAATCCCAAGCCAGCAGTAGAGGCATCCCTTTCACTCCCTGCCCCCACTCTAAAAAAAACACAAAACATAACCTCAAACTCAGCCAGCCAAAATTTGGCTGAAAAACATCTCTTCATTCATCATAATGAGTTGCTTGACATCATTTAGCATTCAGCCATTCACTCAAGATGCTAACAGAATTAACCGTCCTGTGTGTAATGTAAATTTTTGGGTTGCTGTAGTTTTTGCGAAAGAAAAAAAAATGCCTCCGCTGTAAAGATGCTTTCTGGTACTCATTTGCTTAATTCCTCCTTGCACTAACGGTCGTTTCACTTCAGAAATGGGGCGGGTGGGAAGAATCTTCTAGACCCCCACTGTAATGTCACGGAGAATAACAAGAAATGTATTACTAGTCTGGCATAAACACCCAGCCTTGTGTATTGACCTAAAGTAAACAGTCAGTAGCCTGTATAAACAGGCAACAGTTAAGTCTGGGCTAAATAAAGTCCAAAAAACAATGTTCAGGCATCGAGAAAGCAAACATTAATACAGATATTTTCAAGTTGTAACCTGTTTCCCCCCCCCCCCTTCCTTCCCAGAAGGATTCCTTAAATCATTTCTCAAAGTTCCAAGAGCTGGGCTGCAGCCAATCTTCCAAAGGAATGAGGTGGCGGGGAATGCCACAAATGGAAAAGCAAGCTGGAAATTTGAGGTTGTCAGAGGTTTGGGGTCATCGTCGTTTCCCCCCCCCCTTTTTTAAATTATGCAGCATTTCCAAATGAAGTGGGATCCACTGATGCCTTTCAGAAGATCCTGTCACTTCTAGCACTCTTTCCCTTCTTACAAAACAGGGAATCCGTCTGGAAGGGGGAAACAAGTCCAGAAGTGGGGGGCGGGGAGGCTTTTATGAGGTAGATGTCCATTTCATCATATGCATGAAGTGTATATGAAGGTTGTGTATGTGTGTGTGTGTGTGTGTGTGTGTGTGTGAGAGAGAGAGAGAGAGAGAGAGAGAGAGAGAGAGAGCGTACATACACACACACACACACACATACACACACACACACACACTTCTCCTGCATTGAGCAGGGGGTTGGACTCGATGGCCTTGTAGGCCCCTTCCAACTCTACCTATGATTCTATGATCACACACAGAGGCAGAGTGCCAGCTCTAGGTTTTTGAGAGCCCTTGGGCGAGACTGCCTCACTGGGCCTCCCTCCCTCAGTGAGTCCACCTTCTCTCTGCCATTGTCACCAGCTGCTATCGCTCCTCATCCTCTTTCTCATCATTGCTACTACTTGCTTGCTTGACAGGCAGAGAGCCAGTGAGCAAGTTGGCAGTGGCAGCTACTGCTCTTCTTTCTCACCGCCACTGTTGCCTGGGCCAGAGTGAGAGGCGGGTGAACAAGCAGGCCGCAATGATGAAGAGGAGGAGCAACTCCAGGGAGCTTTTGTCATTGGGCCCCTGCTGGGGTGTGGGCCCTCGGCAGATGCCCAACCATGCCTACTCCTGACACCGGCCATGTGTGGGTGGGTGTCTACAGATACAGAAAATACATACACAGAGAGACAGGCAGGCGGACATAGAAATATATAGTGGAGAAAAGAAATGGAAGAGGTATAGGCAACAAAGCAAGGCCCAAGCATGGGGGTTGAGGTGGGGAGACGACACTTTACCAGGACAGCCCAGGCTACAACCCCATTGCTATCAGGGGGAATTGTGGCTAACTGAGGAAATGCTTGAGGATATTTATGGAAATTATTTCACTCTATCTATATAGTACATTGACCAGATCTTGTGAGATTTGCTGGGGCCAGTCACAAGCAGTGTTGGAGCAGAACAAGCAACATTCTCAACCGTGTGTTGCTGGCCCCAGCCCTTCTCTAGAACAGAGAGGGCTTGTTCGCACGACACGGGAACCGCAAGTCCCCCGCGGTTCCCGTGTTGTGTGCACGCCGACCGGGGGTGCCCCCACAGGACAGCCACGCGTGGGACGCTCACAAAGTGACCATGGGCGGCAGAGGGGTAAGCCCCTACCGCGCGTGGTCACCCTGCCGTCTGAACAGCGGGCGGCCGTCCTGCGGGGTCCCCACAGAGACGGCAGCCCAGAGCGGCTGGAGCCGCCGCCGCTCCAGCCTGTGGGGGCAAATGGCCCCTCTGGGCATCCCGGGCATCCGCCCCCTAGCGCCAGGAGGCCCGCACTGCGGTGCGGGGACTACGGGGTCTGCCCACACGCGGGGGGCGCCGGTCGTGTGCGGTGCCCCGCCGGACCCCGCGGACAGCCCCATGGTTCCTCCCCTGCCGGCAGCCTGGGTCGTGTGAACCGGCCCAGAGAGAGTGGGAGTGCTGTGCCGTTAAATTAGGGCTTGTAATTTGAGAGGCAGAAAAATCTGTGCTTCCCTATGTGACATGCTCTCTCAAGTACCACTACTCCCAGAGTTCCTTGGGCATAGGGAGAAGGGAGAGACAGCTGATGGCAGGGACAAAGCATCATAATAATCAGGTTCCAGATGGGTAGCCAGGTTAGTCTGTTGCAGCAAAAACAACAAAGAGTCCTGTGGCACCTTGAAGATTTATTAGGGCATGAGGTTTTGTGAACTAGAGTCCAAGCGCATGCGCATGCGCACACGCACAGTCGCACACGTGCATGCACACACACTACTGCCAAGTGTGGAGCATGGTAAAAAAAAAAAAAAAAAAGCCCCAGTGTGGGCCATAATGTAATTTAAGAAACATAGCAAAGAGAATTTCAGAATTAAAATAAAAAAGCAAAGATAGCTGTGCTGGCTCATGAGATAAGAAAAAACTAAAATCTACAGTTGGTCAATATCTTTATTAGATGCAACCAAAATTCCACAAAAACGTGCAAGCTTTTGAGTTCTCCAGAACTCTTCATCAGGCTAGATGGTGCAAAAAGCTAAGAAACAGTAATGTCCCCAAAATTTGGCCAGGTGGCATGGCCATGAGGTGTGCAGTTTAGATGCACCCAGTCACAAAATGGAGATTGCAGATGGAATGAATTAGTCAGTGGCATGTGTTGCAGATACAGTCATGCCTTGGATTGAGAGCATAATTCGTTCCGGAAACATGTTTGTAATCCAAAACACTTGTATATCAAAATGAAATTCCCCCCCCAAAAAATTGTACAGAGCTTTTTAATTTAAGCCATACTACAGTACTTGTATTGCAAGACGTTGCTTGTATATCAAGTAAAAAAATAATAATAAATATTTAAAAATTTGCTTGTCTTGCAAAACGCTCTCAAAGCAAGTTACTTGCAATCCAAGGTATTAGATTTTCATTTCATTTATTTCATTTCTGTAGTGGCTCATAGCCAAAGTTCTCTGGGAGGTTCACAAATTATACCTAGCAATGCATTTTAGCAGAGAGAAGCAGCAACAATCGATCTCCATTTCTGAAAAACACAAAGTCCAGCTGTAACTTTGCCTCTTGCTTTGGGCGAAACACACAGGTTCTTGAGTTGGCATAGAGCACTGAGTTGCATGTTTGTGTCTAGCCCTATTCAGGCATTCTCAAATCGTGGAAGGTGACTGTCTGAAGCGGAGAGCCTCCTCTATCAGTGGGGACTCTCCACATGATCCAGAACGCTGAGGATCCAGTGTTCTGGATTGCAGGAAGAGCCTCCACACATAGAGGAGGCTGTCTGCTTCTGACCGTTGGCCTCCACGCATACAGTGCGACGAGAGCGACAACGGAGGGTGGCAGGCCTAGCACGCTCTCCCTCCTCTCATGTTTAAACAAAATGATTTGCGAATGCCTGAACAAGGCTTCTGTGTATGTAGGTATGTGTGTTTTTTCAGGTTAATTTCTTTATTTGTTGTACAACCCCTCCCAATAAACATAGTATTTCAACCCATCCCCAGATAATAATACAGTATGCAAGTCAAAGATTGACTGTATCGATAGACTACTTGTATAGCTCAAGAAACCACAATTGGAGATCCTACTAAATGTTGTGGTGTTATTCTGTTTCTTGTTCAAGCAATTTCCTTACGTAGCACGAGTTGAACAGCCATTTTGTTTTTGGAGCTGAGGCCAGGCCATGCTCACCATGTGGCATTCAATAGTGGGAGCAATCTTACTGGAAATCCTATTGTAAGTCTAAAATGGAAGTCTTGATTCTACTTCATGATTCTCTTGCTCTATAGCCTGAAGCATCTAGAACTGCTGCAGAGTGTCAGACATCCAATAAACAGATTTCCCAAGATATAACACAGAGATGAATTTCATGTGATTCCTATTAAGTCTTCTAAACCCTGTGGCTGCACATTTCACCCAGTATGTACAAGATCATCTTTATCTTCTAACAAGGGTCAACACACTGAGCTGTAAGATCAATCAGTTATTAAGAAAACATGAGTGTAAATTCCACCTTAGTCCCTTGTGTCTCTCTGAAGTGACCCGTTTAGAGATGCTTTACATGTTTTCATTGCAAACAATTTTCACTTGAGTAGAGGTGGGCTATTTCTATAACTGTGCTTGCATTTTCTATATTGGTTTTGAACTATTTTATCAATAAAAATGTGTCACTGATTCTAGTATCTTAAATATCCTACATATATGGCAACGCCCTCTGTGGACCATTGCCGAAATGAAAAACATTCATTTTTCTCACCTCTGCACCAGCAAATGAAATCAATTTCTCAGCTTGTTTCATTAGTTGTGAAACTCAAGATCTTTCCCAGTGGACTCATAATGGAACAAGAGGGATTTCTTACCCTGAGCTGGCGTAGTGGGTTAAATGTATATGGGGCTGTTCCAGATTTAATGTTAACTCTTCCATAATTTCCACTAAGTGTCTTAGAGTGAACACCTAAGTAGGGATGAATGGGTCTGTCAAGTTTGATTCCACTCAGGTTCTCGTTTTTTCAGCATTAATTTTGTTCCATTCCATTTTTGCATGGATTTGTGAGGGTTTTTTCCCTGAAAGTCCGCACAAAAATTTGTACATATTTTTGTGTGCATTTCTCCTAATATGTGCATTTTTGTATGTGCTTTTTCTAATCTACATGTTTTTTGCAAGCGATTTCCACTAACATAATGTGTGTTTGTGTACATATTTCCCCAATATACATGTCCCATGCACACTTTCCCATTATACACATGTTTGTAAGCATTTTTTGCTTTTGCATTGCAAAATTAGGGAAAGCGTGGATATTGCCGTATAACTGCGTTCTGGTTCGCATGTAGGTTTGGGAGGTGTGATCTTAGTGAGTTCACATTGAAATGCAAATCAAACAAATTTCTCACCCGTCTCTACTCCTAACCACGCTTACTAACAATTGTCCCATTGAACTCAATGGGGCTTACTTCTGAGTACAGAGCTGCACAGTTAGGCAAGCCATTTTTCTGCATTCCCAGCCCCATCTGTAATAGGGGTATAAAAATACTGGCCAATCTTACAAGGCCGTTAGCAAATCTTACTGATATAATGGGCAGCACTTTAGGCACTTGAAATGCACTGTGTAAATGGCATGCTATTACGCGCATGCATGCGTCACACAGGTGCAGAATCAGTCAACAGTAGTCAGTTCAAACCCATCTCCATTGCCATAGAGGAGGCAGAGGTTGAGGCCAGGGCATGCTGGGAATTTCTCCACATCCTTACCTAAGTGGCCCTTCCAGCTGTGCCTCGTTCCTCGCTGAAGCAGGGTAAGAGCTGCGGCTGCCCTGTGCCCTGGGGAAGGCGGGGGAGAGAGTGAGACTTCCCCTGCACCTCGTCTCACATCCGAGGACTGCTCACAAATAGGCCAACAGCCAAGAGTGAAAGGTTCAGTCTGATCGCTGTGGATTTCTTCAGTGACTTTTTTTTCTTTTTCTTTTGCAAGAACGCTTGGGCTCATATACAGGTCATATCATGTTATATTTTAATATGTCTGTATTTCTATGTTATTATTGTTGATGCTTTTGTTTTAGGATTGCTCTTATTTGTTGCTTTGTTTTGTAAACCACCCAGGGAGCCTTTTGGCTGATGGGCGGTGAATAAAATTAATATATTATTAAATATTATTATTAAATATTAAATTTATTAAAATTAGTGGTGTTTAAGATCTTGTCTATCATCAAATCAGGAAAAAATGGTATGTCCTTATCTTAAGCCATATTTCAGGCTTCCCCAACTTGGTGCCTTCCAGATGTTTTGGGCTATAACTCGCAGCCATGGGGAGCTTCGGCCACGCTGGCAGTGGCTGAGGGGAGTTGAGGCGGGCCAAGACATCTGGTCAGCACCAGGCTGGGGAAGGCTGACGTATTGAGTTCAATGAGACTTCAGTCTTGCATAACTGCGCTCAGGATTGTGGCCCTTGTGTTTCTTCACAACCAAATACAGACATGTAACAAAGAAAAATGTATTTAAATTCTCCGAAATGTAATTCCTATACTTCTGGAACAAAGCGTTAAGAGATAAACTTGGAAAATCAAACAGGAAAATCTTCTTCGGAAATCAACTAGTGCAAGAACATAACTTTTTTTTCTCCCTTCATGGAAGAAATCTGTTGGACACACAAAATGGATTAATTCAAGCAGAAGTTCTAATCTGGCTAGTAAAATGAAAATATTTACATAACAAGTCTCTTTTTAGTGTGTGGAATGTTTCTAATTTGCATAGGTAATCCTTTGAGCCTGAGTGTGGATTATGCCAAACATATGTGTGGAATGCATGTCACATGCTTTAGATTATGAATTATATATTTATAGCTTCTCCCTAGATTTCTAGTTACATTGTTCATCTCAAACTGTCTCATTTGCAAGTAGCAATAAAGATGGGCCATCCAATTTCCAACTCTGGCTCGCCTTGACTTCTCACACACATGCACACCACCAGAGGAACTGTTTTTGCTTTGTTTTTACAATCAAAACCTGGCTGGCAGTCCTACTGATGTGGTGTCCAATCACCAACAGCTGAAACTTTCAGCAATGAAAAGGTAACAAAAACAATGTTAAGGTAGCAAAAACAACGTTAAAAACAAAAAAACCCAAGAAACATATCTTGATGTTTAAAATATAACTATCCACTGAAATGGGATAGCTATGCTGGCTGGGGCATGCTGGGAGTTGTAGGCCAAAAACATCTGGGGACCCAAGGTTGGAGAACACTGAGATAGATGAATTTGCATTGTTAAGCACAGTCCTGTTGAACTCTGCCACCTAGTGGTAAGCAAGAAGAAGTGTATTTCCTGTCTACCTCATTTCCAGTTCCTGTATGTGTCATTGCTTGTGCTGTCCAAAAACAATTTGCTGCCTGAATTAGAGCCCAAATAGTTTAATTGCCTTACTCTGCTTTCTTTGCTATTCTTACCATAGACAGATTTTTAAAAGTCTTTTATTATGTGAAGGATATGTGTATTTGAGTAATGGTATTATTATTATTATTATTATTCGGCAATGAAAAGGTAACAAAAGGTTACCTCCCCACACAGACTAACACTTTAAAAAGTGCTGCTGCACCACTGAGACACCAATTCCTGCCTTCATCTATTGCACCCTCATAGCGTACTTTTTAACTGCTTCAATCCCCTCTTCTTCCACATTTCAAAATGGTCCTACTTCCTTCAGTAAAAGAAAACTTAATAATAAAAGTCCAGTGTACAAACAACATGTTAGGCCATATCAAGTCCCTAGACCTGAGAATATCTAAATTTGCAATTTTGCCTGTCAACAACATCTCTCAGCACATGCAACGTATATATCACACTGTGGACATACCAACAATCCCCACTGTTTAATAATACAAGCAAACATGATGTGCAAAGAAGCAGGGCATTCATATTTGATATCAAATTTGGTATGTTCCACTCCTTATTTCAGTCATGTTACTCCTTTATACCATTCTCTTTACTGGCTTCCGTTCAATTCTCGTCCTCACTTCAGGCTGCTTACTCCTACTTTCCAATGTCTCCGTGGTCTTGCTCATCTTTATTCTCTTTCTCTATATACATCTCCTCTGACCTTACATGTACAAATTCTACATGTATAAATCTCTATGCACAAATGTGGCAGCAAGACCTTTGGCAGGAGTATTACTGTATAAGTCTTAGCATTTACCAAGAGTAAAGGATTTAAAAGGTTACCTGAGAGAGTGCCTCCTGCCCATACCAACCTGCCTGGCCGCTGAGGTCATCAGATGGCATGCTCTTGGTGGTTCCTCGTAGACCTTTGGCCTGATTGGAGTCCACCAGGAGAAGGACCTTCAGTGTGGCGGCTCCATTTCTGTGGAACTCCCTGCCTCTGGAGGTCAGGCAGGCTCCGACATTGTGCTGCTTTCGGTGCCTGCTGAAGCAGGAATGGTGCAGGGCTGTTTGGTGCCCTAGGCCAAATTATATTTAGCGCCCCCCCTCTCGTGCCGTGGGGGGGGCTCCGGAGCAAAGCAGCCCTGCTCTGCAACCCCCCCACGCCCCAACACCACCTACCTTCCCCCCGCCCCCGCTGCTGGCTGCTGCTGCCGCCGCCGCCGCCGCCTCCTCCTCCGACGTGACGGGACCCCCACGCTTTTTTCTTTTTGCCGGGGAAACCAGGGCAACAGGGCTGTTTAAGCCCTGTTGCCCTGGTTCCTCCTCCCGCCAAAACAACGCCAGCGGGGCTCCAGAAACGACGGGAAGGTAGGTAGGTGGCTGGCGGGCGCGCGGGCGCGCGGGGAGGGAGGTGTGGTGGTGGTGGCGGCAGCGGCAGCAGCGGCTGGCAGGCAGGCGGGGAGGCACGGCGGATTGCGGCAGGCGGGGCAGGAGCGCACCGGAGGCGAGGAAGGGGCGCAGAAACGCTGCGCCCTGTTCCGCCACGCGCCCTAGGCAGCCGCCTGGGTCTGCCTAGCGGTAGCGCCGGCCCTGTGCTGAAGACCTCCATGTTCTGGGAAGTCTTCTCTGATTTTTAACCACCAATGTAATTTTAGTTTGTTTTCAATGTATTGTTTTTTGTTTCTTTTATCTGTTTTTGTCTTTTTATTGTTCACCGCTCTGGAATCTACTTGGAGCAGTATACAATTACTGTAAATAATAATAATAATAATAATAATAATAATAATAATAATAATAATAATAATACCATTACTCAAATACACATATCCTTCACATAATAAAAGACTTTTAAAAATCTGTCTATGGTAAGAATAGCAAAGAAAGCAGAGTAAGGCAATTAAACTATTTCTCACACTCATTAGCATGACCCAAAGGCCATGTCACGGGTAGGCAATGTGGTGTCTGTGGGCACCAATGGCCCCCCAGACACTTTTCTTGGCATCTGCCAAGGTGCCCTATACCTCCCACTTCTTTTTATGCTAATGCATTTTCTTACTGGCAGCTGGGATTGCTGTGAAATAGATTTCTGTTGGTGCTGAAAATGGTGGGTTCAGAGGAGTTGTTCAATGTGTTGGTTACTTCTCCTTTGCGACATCTTCCATGGCAGCCATTTTGTGGGAGTGCCCAGGACAGTTTTTCATATTGCTAAATGTGTCCATGGCCCAGAAAGGTTGCCTACCCGATCAACAGATTATATATGGTATAGGTGAATTGGGTAACCTGTGTTAATTATGGAAATTAAGCATATTTGACTGAATTTTCTTAGTTATAATTCATTCTGCTTATGCTAAGCCTCCCTTCCCTATGCACTGCCACTCCCCCACTGCAAAAAAAACAACAACACACCCTCCAGGGGCAAAGAGGCTTAAGAAAAAAACCTCCCATTCATGTGAATGGGACCTTTTGTCTAAGCATCAGGGATGTTGAAGAGTCCTTGGTCTCGAGTCACGAGTCTTTGGACCCGAGTCTCGAGTCCGAGTCCTTGGTCCAAAATGGTGACTCACGAGTCACAAGTCACTCCCAAAGCTGACTCCATGAGTCCCTATTAAAATCAATGGGGTTTTTCTCCCAACAAAATAAGGCTATTTCAGATGTGTGGCTTAAATAAATTCTAGGCACAAGTGTGCCTTTTTATTTCAAAACTCTGCAACTGATTTTGGCAAGAACAGACCAGGCAGAAAAACCCAAAATAACCAGACAGGCAGAGGAGGCAGGGAACCCCAAAACAGGCAGGCAGAGGCCTTTGTCTTGGACAATTCAACTGTGGAACTGGTTAAGATGAGACCAGGCAGGCAGAGGAGGCAGGGAACCCCAAGCAGGCAGGCAGAGGCAGCCAAACCCAAAATGTCTGAAAGGCTGCATTTTAGGGAAATGATTTTAAAAAATAAACTTGCTGTACTTCCTAAAACCTATCCATGTTGCATTTGAGGAACACGATTTTGGAACAGGAGTCCTTGGTCTCGAGTCCCGAGTCGAGTCTCGAGTCCCATTAAAAATGTTGGGACTTGAGTCTGACTCGAGTCATAGGGGGGACTCAGTCCGACTCACGAGTCGAGTCCCGGAGTCCGAGTCCCCATCCCTGCTAAGCATATCTGCTGTGGGAGGAAAAGAAGATGGAGAGAGGGAGAGAGACAGAGACAGAGAGAAGGGGAGAAAGAGAATCTGGAAGCAAGAAAGGGATATATATATATATATATATATGTATGTATGTATGTATGTATAGGGGGGGGCAAAGAAGATACAGGCCTGTGGCTCACGCTGGCTCAGCTTGTCTGAGTGTGGAAAGCTAAGCAGGGTCAGGCCTGGTTATGACTTGGATGGGAGACCCCTCCTCTAGTTTCCGGCATTGAGCAGGGGGTTGGACTCGATGGCCTTGTAGGCCCCTTCCAACTCTATGATCCATGAAATCTATGAAGAAGGGATAATAAGAGAAAATGAGAATAAGAGATGGGGACGTGAGAATGAGAGAAGTATGTGAATGGGGCAGTGTGTGGAAAGGATTTGTATGTGTGGATGGATGTGTGATGGTGTGCAGTTCCACTCCTTCAAGGATGAAACAAGAGTATGGCAAAGCTCATGGCGCCTGGCGTGCCCCCAAGGCACTTTCTGTGAAGGGGGGAGGAAGAGGCAGCGGAAGTGCAGCGCTCCCTTCCCTTCCCGTGAAAACGTCATACTGTTTTTCATTCATCATCACTCCCTGACCACTGCTCCTATCCTTCTGAAATTTTGCAGGGAATATACCCAGGGCTACCTCTATATTGTATGTCATTTCCATGCAAATTGCCCACAGACACACAGAGTAGATAGAGCATCCCTTTAAAAAAAGGGGGGGGAAGCACACTTCAAAGGCTCCTCACACAAAACCCCCTGCACCTGTGTGTCTGCAATCTGGCAGCCTTGATACTCTAGACCAATATTTTTGACCCTGTCTGGCAGCAGCTCTCCGGAGTTTCAGGCAGGTTTTTTTTCCAGCCCTACCTGGAGATGCCGGGGATCGAACCTAGGACCTTCTGCACTCCAAGCAGGTGCTCTGCCAGTGCGCTATGGTCCTTTCCAACATCTAGTTTGTCCCTCAGAGCACCGAACTGCATTGACTTGTATTGGGGACTGGAGAGTGTTATGCATTTGTATGGAGGCCATCATGACATTCTCTGGGTACTTTCTCACAGGATTATTAATGCCAGGATTATTAATGACAACGGTTGGAACAAAAACCATGGGTTGTCCTCCCTCGCTACACCTCCCCCTCACAAGTCTTGTGGAAAAATTCTGGGATCAAGCTGCTGTATGGAAGCAATATAAAAAGATACTTTTCCTTTTTCACATGAAATGGACTCAAATCTTCATGAAAACAGCTCATTTATTCCTATCAAGGTAACATTTCTTTTTATAAATTCAAACCATCTGTCGCTTCCCGAGGCCTGATCGGAGTTGACAATTCTGGCCTTTAGCAACTGTGTTACGCATGGCACTGTCCGTGTGTGTGTGTGTGTGTGTGTGTTTGAGAGAGAGAGAGAGAGAGAGAGAGAGAGAGAGAGCAGATGTGTGCAGGCAGAGTTAGGGGAGACAAGGGTGGCACTCTTTGGGTAAGGTAGGACACATATAAATGGTCTTTCCCAAAAGATTCATTAGTCCTTTAGCAGCAGCCCTTGTATAAATTGCAGATTCTGTAGCAGAGCTGCCAGCTTGCAGCCCAAATCCAGCTCTCCGAGGGTCCCCATCTGGCTTTCCAGGATTCACCAGATGGCCACGTCCCCTTCCCCTGGCCCCACCCCCTTTCCCTCTGATTGTTTGGTGGTTTCCCGGCTTTGGCGTGTGTCCCCCACGCCCATTCTAAAAGGTTGAAATTCCCCCGCTCGGCCATGAGGCTCACCGGATGACTTTGGGCCAGTCTCTGACTCTCAGCCTAACCTACCTCACAGGGTTGTTGTGAGAATAAAATGGAGGAGGAGGAGGAGGATTGTGTAAGCCGCCTTGGGTTCCTTGCAGGAAAAAAGGTGAGGTATAAATATAATAAATAAAATAAATAAATGCCTCTCCTAAGGCTTAGTGATAGGCAGGAAGAGCTTTAAGGTTGCTGGTATTTCCGGTATTTTGGCCCCAGCCCCCTTTGTCTTCATCCTGCTCCCACTGGGATGCGACCCAAAGCCCGTGGGCCAAAAGCAGCTGTGCACCCCTGTTCTATAGTTTAGACAAGGGGTGTTTCTTAGCACTACTGATCAAAAGGCATTGTGCACCGATTCCATCTTTTCCTCCTTAACTGTGTTTTTTTTTTGGTTCTGAGAAGAAAAAAAAATGAAAGGAGTGGTGGGGAAACATAGGAGGGTTATAAAAGGAAGAAAACGGTGTCTCCTCCCACCCCACCCCTGCAATTCTGTGTTTGAGGCAGGGCAATATGCAGGATAAAAGCCTTGTATGAAAGCACCCAAGCAAATAGTTGGACTTTATCAGCAGCAAAACTGAAATGTTAACCCAGTTAGGGTGCAATCCTATGCTTGTTTAGACAGAAAAAAATTGGCTGGGGAATGCTGGGGAGTTGTAGGACTTTTTTCTGTCTAGAGATATATAGGATTGCATCCTATGGCTGAACTGAAGTCTTTGAGAGCCAGTGTGGTACAATTAGGAGTGTTGTCCTGGGAGACCTGGGTTCAAATCCCCAGTCAGCCATGAAGCTCCCCAGGTGACCTTGAGGCAGTTTCTATTTCTCATCCTAGCCTACCTCACAGGGTTGTTGTGAGGATAATAAAAGGAAGAACCATATGTGCCGCTCCTTGTGCTCCCTGGAGGAAAATGTGATAAATACAAATGAAATTAATAAGTCTTTTATTATCGTTTGATGCTGTATCTCTTTCCCTGGACATGAGATCAGAAAGAGAGAATAAGCATATAACATTTTCGAAGAGAATCTATATTTGACATCAGAATTTAAAAGGGCAGTATGTTAAGATATTATTAGATTCACAGGCAAAGTACAACACTCCTTTCGCATATGTTTAAAACATCAAGTGCAAAATTAAGGACCGTGGCTCTGACATTAAGTCTTCCTTGCTGCTTTTGGCCGGAGTGATGGCTCCCTCGCTTCAATCTCCAGCCAGGCATATTGGTCTAAGCTTATTGGACTGCCTGGGGCTGTGGGGGGGGGATGATTTATTGGGCTAGATCAATCCCTCTAATAGTAGACTCAGATTGTGACGGCCAACAGAAAAGGAATCTCAGTGGGGCCACTGAGAAACAACAGGGAGGCATCTGCATGCTTGGGGAAAACCCAAGGTTTGGAGAAGTACAAACATATGTGTGTGTGTGCGTGTGTTTTTAAACAAAAAAATCCCAATGAGGATTGAGCATGCTTAGTAGCTATGGAATGTTGGGTGTCACTTGGAAAAGAAAAATGGAAAGGTTGGGGGAGGAAGCATGGAATGCCCTGATTTAGCTTCTCACACCTTATAGAATCCTGGAGGAGGGCCATGGCTGGCTGGAACCCTAAACAGGAATGCTCCTAATTAGGGCTGAAGATGCGCTGCGTCATTTTGTTCCGCTTCTGTTAATGAAATGTGCAAGTCAAACAATATGGCCTAGGCTCTCCAACATGGTACCCGTAGGCACCAATGTGCACACAGACACCACTCTTGGAGCCCACCAGTTCCCTCCCTCCCCCTTCTGAATTTTATTTATTTCTTAAGATGTATTGAAATTATTACCTGAGATGCTGGCATGCTGCAAAGTGAAGGGTTTCCCTCCAGCACCATCGTTATTTGGGTTTTAAAACAGTGATTTTGTGTTTTAGAGCTCAGAACCCACCTCTGACTTGTGTTAGGTTTTTGGGGCAAGTTACTTTTCTTATAGTCTCACCAGTTCGTCTTCTTGGAAATGAGTGTTTTGTCGCCGGCTGTGCCTACTACGCCAGCCATTTTATAAATGAGCAAGCCCCCAATTGCAGCCAATTTGTGAGAGTGCCACCAACACACTCTCAAAATTCCAAATGTGCCCATTGACCCTAAAAGGTTGGGAACAGGACAGTAAGAGCAGATCCCTCAGCTGAAGTTAATGGCCCAGTGAGTGGAGGGCAGGGAAAATCCAATATTACAGAAACTATTCCCAGTCTAACTGCCTTCGAAGGAAAGGGATCACATGATTTCAGACCTGAAACACAGAAACGAGTAAGCAGGCAACTTGAGGACAGGCCAGGTTGCGCTTGAGCCACAGGTTTCTTGGGCTGAAAAATACTGTAGATCGTAGAAGTCCTATCTCCTATCTCAGGCTAGCAGGTTGGGTTCTTTCATTTCCCTTTTGAAAAGTATATTTTAGGATTTAAAGAGAAGGGCATATGAGATACAGATGAAAATATCTTCCTCCACGAGGAACACTGATGCAACATCCCATGAAAGGAAAGTGTTTCTGTAAACCAACTCTAACTGCAACCATATGTGCTTTTGCATACAGGTTTGGCTATCCGGAGAGAGGCCATCTGAAGACAGACAGAAAGAAAAAAGGTACCTAGAAACTACACATTTTGTCAGCCCCTTAAAACCGTAGTGGGAACAGAAATTGTCAAGCTGATACCTGTTTGGCATCATTTAAATTGAAATATGGACCGTCTCCAGCCTTCAAAGTAGTGGGCTTCGGATGATAATGATGGATTAACATCGAAGGGGAAATGCCATAGCCGTCTGTTATTTAGATTCTACATTTAACTCCCCAAAAAAGAAAAATGAAAGAAAGAAATCATTGGGAGCACACAACATTTTTCATAGATCTGTCAATTGAAGACAGCTGAGAAATGACAGTGCCACGAACCTTACAACAACATGACATTTTACCCCTGATCACAACATTGGGGTGGGAGGGGCTCTTGCAAAGCGTCCTCTATTTTTTAAAACTGCCTGTATACTTTGCTCTCCCTGCAAAAACATATAAAAATTATGTATGTATTTCTAAACCATCAAGGCTTACGAGTTCAAAGAGCTGCACCCTTCACAGTCAATTTCTTACAGAATCACACGAGTGCCATTTACAAGGCAACTCTGCTGCTCAGAAGATTAATGTAGTGCCCTTTCAACTGTGGACGCCATATTCAAATGTGGTTCCCATTAGAGTGATTTAACAGTACTCCTGCATCTAGGTTGGGGAATGGATCTGTATCAACCTTCCCCAACCTGGTGCCCTCCAGAGGTGTTCAACTACAACTCCCATAAGCCCACAGCCAGCATGTTGCTGGCTGGGAATGATAGGAGCTGCAGTCCAACACCTCTGCAGGACACCAGTTTGGGGAAGGTTGATACTATGTTTTCGGTGGTCAGAACCTTTGCTGAGCATCCGTGGTTCACGTTGCATTATAGTCCATTGGGACATTCAAAGAAGATGAGTCACAGACAGCAGTGAATGTCCATTGGGACACCCCACCCCACCCAAACACACCTACCCACTTTGGCCTTGCTCAGTTGTGGTGCCTGCTTATTGCTCTCCACGCCTTTCATCAACCACCACTGGCACCTTCCTTCTCAAACAGTGATAGTTTATTCCCTTCAGCCATTCTGGACTTCAGTTCTATAATGTTCACACTGCTGCTTCAGTGGAAAGTGTGCCGTTTCTGTCTCTCCTTTATCCCAGCTTTGAAAGAACAGTTGTGGCTATCCCATATCCCTTTGCAGCAAGCCAGGGCATATAAGCGACACTTCACATTCTACTCCTGAGCCTCTTGTATTGTTTCTTTTAGGCAGCCCAAATAGTGATTGTCTCGCGTTAATCAAACATCAATTTACCACTAAGATTATAGCGCTCCTTGATCCTATGCTTTTCCTGGATCTTCAGTTGGCGGCGGTGGCAAGGAGCATGTCTCCACAGTTACGCTTGTTGCACCAGGTGTGACCCTTCCTGAATTGGTCTGACTTGGCAACAGTTATCCATGCCTTGGTTACATCATGTTGAGACTACTGCAATGTGCTCTATGTGGGGCTACCCCTGGAGAGTGTCTGGAAGCCTCAATTGGTGCAAAATGCAGCAGCTATATCTGTCTTGAAAAACTTGCTCTGGTTGCCAATTGCTTTCCAGGCGCAACTTGAGGTGTTGGTTTTAACTTTTAAAGCCCTAAATGTCTTAGCATCTGGCTCTCTAAGGGACTGCCTGTCTCACTATGAACCTGTCTGGGTATTAAGATCTGCAGGAGAGACCATTTTAAGGACACCATTACCCACAGCTGCCTGTTTGTTGGGCACACATGAAAGGGCTTTCTTCCGTGTTGCTCCTAAACTATGGAATGCGCTCTCTAAAGAATTATGATTGGCCCCCACTCTGTTGGCCTTTAGAAAGGGTGTAAAGCGAAGCCACAAATTTTTAATTTAGCCTTTTAAAATATGTAGTTTTAATGTGTGTGTGTGTGTTATTGTTTTTGATGTTCTTGTTTTTATTGTGTTATGGTTTTAATGAGTAGGTTCAGACAACAGGATAAGCCACACTCAAGGGTTGAGTGTGTCTTGTCGTTGAACCATGGGTTGTGGTTGAAATGTGGGTTATCATGTTGTCTGAACCCAGCAGAGATAACAAACCATGGTGAACAAGCCACAGTTCATAACCCAACAACAAACCATGGGTTCTCTTCATGGGTTGTTCATGGTCAACAAGCCATGGCTTGTTAGCACAGCTGGGTTCAGACAACACAATAACCCACATTTCAACAACAACCCACATTCAATGACAACCCTCACTCAACCCGTGAGTGTGGGTTATCGTGTTGTCTGAACCCAGCCATTGTTTTAAATTGTTGTACACTGCCTTGATGGCTTTTTAACAAGTAAGGTGGTATATAAATGTTAATAATAAATATATAAATTCATGGAGGATATGGCAATTGATGGGAACTAGTCATGATGGCTATATACTACCTCCCATTATCATTTTCATCAAACCAATCCTGATGTTTCTTAGTTTCATATCCAATAGTTTGTTCACAAGCTGCAGTAATGGAGGTTTTCAGCTTAGACCAATGGTCCTCAATGTTATCAGGAGGTTCCGTAGGTAGATGTTCCTTAAGAAATGATTGAAGACGAGTTTGCTTAATAGGATCTTGAAGGGCGTGGATGTTCATTTTACGCCTTGGTTTCCTTCCTTGAAGCCTACGTTGGGGAGCAATGATGATAACCATAGTGGACCGGATTAGTCGGTGGTCTGTCCAGCAGTCATCGGCACTCACCATGGCCCTAGTAAGAAGTACATCGCGGCGATCTCTAACACGGACAATTACATAATCCAGAAGATGCCAGTGCTTTGACCGAGGGTGCTGCCATGATGTTTTAAACTTATTCTTTTGTCGAAAGAGCATGTTTGTAATAGTGAGATTATGCTCTGCACATTTAGACAAAAGTAAAATACTGTTCAAGTTACTAATGCTATTACCAACTCCGTCTTTTCCAATAGTTTCTGGCCATAAATCAAAGTCATGCCCGACTCTTAAGTTAAAATCGCCCAGGAGGATAATTTTATCCTCCTTAGGTATCTCTGACAGGAGAGTGTCCAACTGGGTATAAAAACTTTCCTTGATGTCTTCATCAGCATCTAATGTTGGCACATAAGCACTCAAAATAGTTACCTGCTGGTTATTGGTGAGCTTTAATCGAAGAGTTATCAGGCGTTCGTTAATGACAGTAGGAACTTCTGACAAAGAGTTCACTAGTTCATTTTTGATGGCAAAGCCTACTCCATGTATTCGTCGGTCCTGCTCAGGTAGTCCTTTCCAGAAGAAGGTATAACCTCCTTTTTCTTCCTTCAACTGTCCCTCTCCTGCCCTTCGACTTTCTTGAAGTGCTGCTATGTCAATTCTAAACCTTCTCAACTCCCATGCAATAATAGCAGTCCTACGCTCAGGGCGTTCACTATCTATGTTATCCATCAATGTCCGTATATTCCATGTTCCAAAATTCAAACATCTTTTTCGACCGCTAAATGGTGACCCCCACTGGATGCGGTAATCTAGTCAGGGGAGAAAGAGGCAGACTATGTTTAAGGCACCTTTTCTAGCCCCTTCCCCATACGGGGCGAGCAGAGTGGATCCTAAATAGGGCTGCTCAGTCATGGATACAGCTGCTGAGCTGCTCGACTACCTCGTTCCTTGAACAGGGCGACTGAATCTGCATCCACCGCCCATGTGCTGGTCCATGCTGGTCCATGACGGCAACGGTTCTGGACAACAACGGCTCTCATGGTGCTCCATTTAAAGTGGGATCAGGAGTTAAACAGGGATGTGTTATCGCCCCAACATTATTTGCTATTTTCATTGCCATGATTTTACATCTTGTCGAGGGGAAACTTCCCACTAGTGTGGGAATTATATATTGAACAGATGGAAAGCTTTTTAATCTCAGAAAGCAAAAAGTAAGGTAATTACAACCTCCGTTGTGGAACTTCAGTATGCGGATGATAATGTGGTCTCCGCACATTAAGAGGATGATCTCCAAACTATCCTAAATACTTTTGCAGAAGCATACGAAAAACTTGGCCTCTCACTTAACATCAAAAAAACCAAAGTGCTTCATCAGCAAGTGCAAGTTAACCCTTTGGTGATGCCATCTATCCAGCTTGGCGGGGCAATACTGGAAAATGTCGATCATTTTCTCTATCTTGGCAGCTATCTTTCTGTTACAGCTAACACTGACACTGAAATCCAGCATCGTTTGAGCTCCGCAAGTGCCGCATTTTCTCGAATGAAACATAGAGTGTTCAAGGATATCTGTAAGGAGACCAAAATGCTGGTTTATGAAGCCATTGTATTACCAACTTTATTGTATGCCTGTGAAACATGGACTATCTATAAACGTCATTTCCACCTCCTTGAAAGATTTCATCAACGTTGCCTCCGGAAAATCCTGCGAATTACTTGGGAAGATAGGCGAACAAATGTCAGTGTACTGGAAGAAGCAAAGACTACTAGCGTTGAAAAAATGATCCTTCAACGCCAACTTCAATGGACCGGTCATGTTGTTCGAATGTCTGACTGCCATCTCCCAAAGCAGTTACTTTATTCCCAACTCAAGGATGGAAAGCGGAATATTGGTGGTCAGTATAAGAGGTTTAAAGATGTTCTTAAGACTAATCTAAAAAAAAATGCAATATAAACATCGAAAACTGGGAAGCTCTGGCCCATGAATGATCTAACTGGAGGTTGGCCTTTCACAAAGGTTCTATGGACTTTGAAGAAGCCCGAGTGCAAGGTGAAAGGGAGAAATGAGCTAAGCGAAAAGCACATCAAACGAATCCTTTACAGGACCATCTTCCATCTGGTAACCTGTGTCCTCACTGTGGGAAGCTGTGTGGATCTAGAATTGGCCTCCACAATTCTTACGGACCCATCGCTAGAGCCTACACAATTTTTAAAAATTTCCTCCTTTTTGTAATTTTATCCTGAAAGACAATCTTACTCGGTCACAAGTGATCGCCTACTATTACTATACTACCTCCAGGATCAGAGGAACCATGCTCCTGAATACCAGCAGGACAGGTCTATTGGCCTCATGCGCTGCTTGTGGTCTTCCCAGAGGCATCTTGTTGGCCACTGTGGGAAACAGTATGCTGAACTAGATAGGGCTTTGGTCTGGTCCAGCAGGGCTTCTTCTTATATTCAATAGTCGCATGTAGAAGCACATCTGGCAGTAGTTCCAGCAGTAAACTAGTGGGAAAGTGCCGATGTGAATACACACAATGATTTTATAAGCCGGTAAGTATTCCGACAGATCCGACGTATGTCGTACACTCCAAAAGAAGGGTTAGCATATGCATGTGTATAGACAGAGATGTAGATGTAGATGGACAGTCTGGATAAGTAGCTGAATTTAGTATCTCCCTAGTCAATGTAACTATTTCAGAAGGGAAAAGAGCAGTAATATAAACCGGGAATGAAGCCGTTCGTAATGTAGTTAGCCATAAGTAATAAAATAGGAACAATGGGGGTTTTCTTTATAATTAAAGGGAACAGTTACTCAGCTTTTCCACTTGAAAGAACAGAAAGAGGGGACTTTTGTTACTCTGAGCAATGAAATGGGCGGAAAGGGAACTCTGTGGCTCAGCCAAGCATTAAGCCTGCGAACCTGAGATTAATTTTTCTTCCACCCCACCCCACCCAAACCGGGGGGGGGGGGGGCAACTCCTCAAGCAAATAAATGTAATCTTCTGTTCAGGTGGAATTGGAAAGGTAATTTCTTTTACTCTTCGGAGGTCAATGAGATATAGAATGGCAGGTGCACGAAAACCAATCCCATGGTATTTTCAGCCTTAAGCTGGTCGTTTTTCTAAGAGCGATCTTGATCATTTAGAAACAAGACGTCCAGTCATGCTGTCGTTTAGTTGTTTCAGCAAAGTTCCCAGATAAGAAATGTGTACATAGACAGGCTAGGAAAAGGATCCATTCACTACTTCTTGCACAGGATCATCCACCATTCTTGATTAATCTTTCAAGTATCCTGGCATTTGCAAGGGTGTATTTTTAGAATGTTCCATATATTGTACTCGTATGCCATTGTTATTTTTAATTCATTGCTTATTTATTGATAGGAAAACCATTGCTTCCCATTTTTAATTGCATCACTTCATGCATATTTCACATGGCCCCTGCTTTCAGATGTTTATTTATTTATTTATTTATTAATAAGTAAGTTGCCAGAGAGAGCATGATAAGGCTGATAAGGAAGTGGTTCCCCTAGCACAAAGGTAATGTCTAAATTGGGCCTAAGAACCCAATCTCAGAATTTCCCACTCAAAATATTTCAGAATTTATTTATTATTTATTTATTTATTATATTTATACCCCACCTTTTTTCCTGCAAGGAACCCAAGGCGGCTTACATAATTCTCCTCCTCCTCCTCCTCCTCCTCCATTTTACCCTCACAACAACCCTGTGAGGTAGGTTAGGCTGAGAGTCAGTGACTGGCCCAAAGTCACCCAGTGAGTTTCATGGCCGAGCGGGGACTAGAACCCGGATCTCCCGAGTCCCAGTCCAACACTCTCACCACTACGCCACACTGGCTCCATTTTCATGTGGAGGCTGCTAGAATACACTTCAGTGTGGTAGTGGGTCCATGCACAGGCCATAATTGTGATGGGCCAGTTCCACCTGAGCTTTGGTTTGGTCACATGATGCCTTTCCAGACCAATACTGGATATCATGGAGAATGTGATGGAGAATCTTCTCTCTTATGGAGAATCTTCACATGATCAGGAAACTGTGAACAGCTGTCATAATTACAGGCCCCAAATAGAAGAATGTTCATGTGGAAATATTTTCGTGCCCTCCACATAGAGGCCATTATGTTTGGATTAGCCACAGTTGTGGCAGTCTTTGGTGCTTCAGAGGAAGAATGAGTTGGAGGAAGGAAAGCAAGGCAGATACCCTTCTTATCTGATTGGGTCCGAATCAAAGCAATGGAATAAAAATCAGAAGACAGCTTCTATAAATTATCCAACTCTACTTTTAAACTCTGGGAGTTACTTGGTAGTATATGGTGAATATATAATCAAATCAGGATTTAGTGCATGGATATCTACATATGGGTCCCTTGCACTGCCAAGGCAATGGTCCTCTGCTGATCCTTAAAAGCAAGATTGCCAGTATTTTCCATATGCATCAGTGGTACACTATGTCTGCACAGACAGCATGCAATTGTTGTCCACATGGCAATGTTGAAGTGGGTGGGCATGTGGCAAGTTTGGTGGAATCTGTGATGCCATTTGGGCTTTCCTCAGACACTCCCCTGGCCTTTTTGTTTCTCTCTGTCAGGTTGACACCTGCATGATTGGCTTCCTTCATAGTGCATTCTTTGGAATGTGGGTGGTATCAGTGATGACTGGCCACTTTGTCCTATGCTAGTGCCTGCGTGGCTGTTTCTTCTGGAGTTTTAAAGTTTAAAAAGTATAAAACGAGAAGAGCAACTCTGTGCAGTTGTGTACAGCTCTGTAAGTGCATGATTGAATATAAAAAGAGGGGGGAATCAGGTAAGTGTGTGCTATTGTGCACTGCAGTGTAGGTGTGCACTTAAAATATCCCGCCTCTCAAAATCCAAAATACTAAATTACCCAAGAAAACTGGCTGGTCAAAAAAACACACACAAAAAACTCAGACAGGTCACCAAAAGGCAGGAAATAGTGAATACTGATGACAAAAATGAAGGTGTGGAACCAGTTCTAGAGGCTAAACTATTTCCTAAACTACTACTAAGTTGTATACTTCTGTGTAAGGTAGTCTACATGTAGTAATCTATTTTAGTAGAAGTCTGTGTAAAGTAGACTGCAATGGGCAGTATCTAATGCTGCCACAGCACTAGCAGAAACAAACACTAGTGCAATGGGGGCACTAGCACTTGATAGAGCAACTGGAAACTAGCCCTAATTAGTGCTTCTGGAATGGAACTTGTCCCATTCCTGAAGTGCTAATTTGGACTAGTTTCTGGATTACACTAGCGAGCACGAGCTCCCTGTTGCACAGATAAATGCTAGCTCCGCATTGCCTGCTGGCATTTGTTTCCACTAGCACAAAGTGTTTAATGGTGGCACACTGCTCATTGTAGTCTACTTCTGTCTAAATTCTGCTATGAAAAGTGCACCAGGGATGTCATTGCAACCCCCAAAGGTCTGCCTGGTGGGTATTTGGATTTTGGGAAAGAAATCCTGTTAGTGGGAGGAGATCTTTTCATGACATCTGACTAAAAGGCAGAAACAGCAGATAAATAAAAAGATAACTTTTCACAATGGATAGAGATAAATAAATAGTGGGCAACTCATAGATTCTTAGTGCTCAAGGAGTTGATTGAAAAGGAACAAGAATTGCATGAAGGAAGTGAACAAAGAACTGCCCTTTACCTAATGTCTTGGGACAGTTTGACCTTCTGCAAGAACACAAGGATATTAGCAAGTTTTAAACAAACTAAAGGAAATGTTTAATTCACAGTTAATAATTGACCTATGAAACTAGATACCGTGGAAAGCTGTGCAGATCAATAGCATACAAAGACTGAATGCATGCATGAAGGATGGACTTACTAAGAGCTGTTAGCCAAGGCTGAATTAAATAATATTCTCAGAATGGGATATAATGGCAAAACCAGTGTGGCATAGTGACACCCGGGTTCTGGTCCTCATTCAGCCATGAAGCTCACTGGGTGACTTTGGGTCAGTCACTGACTCTCAGCCTAACCTACCCCACAGGGTTGTTGTGAGAATAAAGAGGATTATGTAAGCCGCCTTGGGTTCCTTCTAGGAAAAAAAGGTGAGATATAAATATAATAATTAAATAAAATAAATAAACCCAACTTTTCCCTCATTGCTGGCCACTTCCAGGACTCACACTGAAAACTATCAGTTCTATAGCAGCTGCCCTACATAATTTAAAAGGCTACTGTATATTAAAATGGTCTGTCTTCACATCCTTTGTAAAAGCCAAAACAGTGGGCATCAGTGGTAGTCCTTGAGTGAGTGCATTCCACAATGTGGGATTGACGCAGGAGAAAGCCCTATCTCACATGCAGGGCCGGCGCTACCGCTAGGCCAACTAGGCTATTGCCTAGGGCGCGTAGCGGAAGAGGGCGCAGAACGCTGCGCTCCTCTTCGCTGCCGGCGCGCTCCTGCCCTTCCCGCCCGCCCGCCTCACCGAGAAAGCCAGGTCAGTGCGGGGGATTGCGCCCGGAGTAGTGGTGAGGCCGAGCCTGGGCGCCTCCCCCCCACCTTGCCTCACCTCCGCGCCGCCTCCCGCCTCGCCTCTGCGCCGCCTCCCCCCACGCGCCGCCTCCCCCCACGCCGCCTCCCCCCACCTCGCCTCGCCTCCGCGCCGCCTCCCCCCCGACACCTACCTTCTCCGCGCTGTTTCCGGAGCCCCCCCTGCGCTCTGTTTTGGCGGGAGGAACCAGGGCAACAGGGCTTAAACAGCCCTGTTGCTCTGGTTTCCCCCCCCCCGGCCAAAAACAGAGCGCGGGGGTCCCTTTTCGGAGGAGGCGTGGGAAGGTAGGTGGGGGGCGGCAGCGGCAGCGTGCGGGGGAGGGGTCCGGTGGCGGCGGCGGCAGGTTGCAGAGCAGGGCTGCTTTCTGGAGCCCCCCCCCACGGCACAAGAGGGGGGGGCGCTAAATATAATTTAGCCTAGGGCGCCAAACTGCCCTGCACCGGTCCTGCTCACATGCCTGAGAAACAAGCCTCTGCAGGTGATGGTGCTTCCAGAAGGGCCTCCCCTGCAGAACTTAATACCCATAAGAACATCAGAAGAGCCATGCTGGATCAGACCAAGGGTCCATCCAGTCCAGCGTTCTTTTCAAACAGTGGCCAACCAGCTGCCCATGGGAAACCCACAAGCAGGACATGAGTGCAACAGCACCCTCCCACTCATGTTCTGTTGGGTAAATAAATACTGGTATAAATGAGCAGAGTTATGGAAGCACATACACAGCGGCTATCCCCATGCTGGGCCAGTTAAGACCCAAAAGGAAACAATAAACAGTCTTACTCTGTCTTTGGTTAGATCAGAAAAGACTTTACTCACAAATTGCAGCATACATATGTAGAAACGTATGTAGGTTCATCTTAAGTTGCAAAAGGGCTGAGCTCTACCTCATGGAGCTCATGCTGGTTCTAAGGCAGGAGGAGAGGGAGAGAGAGGGAGAGAGAGAGAGAGAGAGAGAGAGAGCGTGTATGCATGGCAGAAAGTGGGAGGGACAAAAGGCAGGAAGAAACATTGTATACCCATAGAGTTCCCCCTTTTTGGCCATGTGGTTTTAACCCTTCCCTCCCTGGAACTCTGCATGTGGGGTTATGCCATATTTTATTTATCTTGTTTATTTATTGCATTTCTATAGCGCCCAGTAGCCGAAGCTCTCTGCTATATCTAACATGTTCCCCAGTAACTGGTGTAAATAGGCATACTGCCTCTGATACTGGAGGCAGAATATAGCCATCAAGACTAGTAGCCACTGATTGCCTTATCCTCCATGAACCCGGGCAGGTTCATAGGGAGACAGGAGGTTCCTTGTATAGCCAGGTCATCATTAGTTTTAGGGCCTTAAAGGTTAAAGACGACACCTTGAATTGAGCCTGAAAAACAATTGGCAACTGGTGCAGGTCTTTCAGGACAGGCATAAGATGGTACCAATACCATGCACCAGTTAGGAGCCTAGTAGCTGCATTTTGCACCAATTGTACCTTCTGGATGCTGTTCAAGGGTAGCCCCACATAGAGCACATTGCAGTAGTCTAAATGTGATGTGACCAAGTCATGGATAACTGTTGCCAAATACCCTACCTGTGCCTGAGCAACGAGGTCTTTCTGGCTCTGGTACATTCCTGCATGTTCTTCAGTTCACTTTTCAGTCCTGACTACCCATCTTGCTCCTTGGCTTCGAGCTCTTGGCTCCATTCTGGTCTCATCTTGAACAGCTACTACCAGGTCAGCCCTGCCACCCATCTTACCTTGCTGCACTCCATTGCTTTCAGCAAACATCTAGTATCAGAGCTGCACTGGAGAAAAACTGGTTAAAAGCATCAAAGGGCAGAAGTGGTGTTAAAAACAGCACCCAACCCACCAGATCCACTTACAGGTTAAATAAAGCAGTCTTTGCCTGTGGGCAGAAAGACATCAAAGAAGGAGCAAACCTAGCCTCCTTTGGGAGCAGAGGCAGTGTTAGGGGGTGTCCCACTAGGGCTGGAGCCCCAAATCTTTCATTTGGAGCCCTGAATCTCTGGGAGGCCATCTGCCCCACCACCCTGCTGTCCATGGGCACTTGCTGAAGTAAAGGTGCAGGGGCCCTGATGATCTCTGCTGCATCTGATCCCCCTGGATTACCTGGCTTTTGGCCCACATGTGCTTCACCTCGTGCTGCCCCCCCCCAAATCTTTAAGCCTGAGGGGGGTTTTTTTCTGAAATCAAGTGCCCTCCTCTCCCCTGTCCATACATATCTTTTTACAAATAGGGGTGTCCTTAGGAAACAGGGTCCTTTAAACACACACACACACACACACACACACACAAAGAGAGAGAGAGAGAGAGAGAGAGAGAGAGAGAGAGACTTTAGGGCATATGTAAATTAGGATGTGCAAATTTGTGCTTTTTTTTCCCCCTGTGGGCCTAAGCCCCCGGATCTTTTCAGTACCTAGCACTGCCCCTGTCCTGGGGTAAAGGAGGAGAAGGAAGCAGGTTTTGCTCCCCTCCCCCACACATTCCATTTTGTGTAAGGAATAGAAACCCCCACCCCACCCCTGCTTTATATGTGAATAGGGAAAGCATGTGTTGAATATATTTATTTATTTTATTTATTTATTATATTTATATCCCGCCTTTTTTCCTGCAAGGAACCCAAGGCGGCTTACATAATCCTCCTCCTCCTCCTCTCCATTTTATCCTCACAACAACCCTGTGAGGTAGGTTAGGCTGAGAGTCAGTGACTGGCCCAAAGTCACCCAGTGAGTTTCATGGCCGAGCAGGGAATATACAGTTCCCTCATTTGTCCAGTTTGGCCTTAAGACTTCAAGTACACAGAGATGCAAAAATGCTGTTCATACTACTCAGGTTTTCAAAGCCTTCTTCCCTCTGTACATCGACCACTTCTACCCAATTAACAGGACAATATTCAGTGGTGACATAATATAAATGGAGGAATGTTACAATTTGACTGGAGAATGAGATGAAAGGAAGTGAGTTGGACAGGAAAATCCTATTGTTGAAACATCTGCAGGCCTCGCTGTAGATTTTTCTGTTTTTGATCTAGCACCTCCGATCTGCTCCATTGCTGCGGCCAAAACTGGAGACATTGGCGGAGCGGTCAAATGTTTAATATTCATCCTAGATTTACAAATTAGCACAGATGGTTCTGTGATCCGGAGGCACTGTTAAGAAGATCACAGCTTCAAGAGCACTGTATAAAGCTCTGCCAAATTTCCTCTCCCATTCATCAAGCAAGGGAAACTGTTTTTTTAAAAGGCCGGTTGGAAATGCAGAAACACGTGTGCCCTCAACTGTATATTTAAGTCAATTTGGGGCAATTTCCACACTATTTGAGGAGTCTCAGGACCTGCAGTACAATCACCACATTGCAGTTGCTTGAAAGAGCTCCTGTGCACATCTGAACATCTAGAGCAGTCTTTCCTAACCTGGTGCCATCCAGATGCATTATGTATTTTGTATTTATTATATTTATACCCCGCCTTTTTTCCTGCAAGGAACCCAAGGCAGCTTACATAGTCCTCCTCCTCTCCATTTTATCCTCACAACAACCCTGTGAGGTAGGTTAGGCTGAGAGTCAGTGACTGGCCCAAAGTCACCCAGTGAGCTCCATGGCTGAGCGGGGACTAAAACCCGGATCTCCCGAGTCCCAGTCCAACACTCTCACCACTACGCCACAGTGGCTCTCTTCTTGAACTCTTCTTCCCTTCTTATGTCCTTAAAGCCTGTACTCTACCAGCGAGCTACATAGGAGGACTCTTTAACCAGTTGCTTTGTTAATTTCCATGAAGCAGGTAAATAATTTAAAGGAGTGTGTACATCAGTGAATATTAAAGACTGTTCCAGTACAAAACTTATCTGTGTAATATAACCTCCTCCCCAAAAGAAGCAACTACTGGACATTGCCAAAACGTATGTTTAAAAGAAGCATTAGCTGCATTGTGCCACCAGCAATTAGCTGAATTAGACAATCCCTTATTAAAGAAATGATGCGATAGGCAGATGCCAAAGTGGGGATCCACTGATTAGGCATTTTGTGGTGGTGCCCACAGCAGTTTCCCCAATTCCCAAAGGGTGGGTCAAAAGGGTAATAATAAATAGATTATTGCCTGAAAAAGTACTCATTAGTCTTGAATGGGCTAGAGTAGGGTCCCCTTTTTTGGACCTGTGGGCACATTTGGAAATTTGAGAAACTGCTGTGCGCTCCACCACAAAATGCCTGATCAGTGGATCGCTGCGCTGGTGTCTACCTGTCACATCTGTGGATCTTAGGCTGCATCTTATTCAGCAAAAACTTTTGTGTCTATTGGAAATAGCCACATCTTTTTACTTAGGGATGGTCTAATTCAGGTAATTGCTGGTAGTGCAATATAGCTAATATGTATTTACATTTTTGTATGTTTGTATGCAAGTTTGTTTGTAAACATATAAACAGAGCAGACACACATAGACACACACTTATCTCCCACATGTGGGAGAGTGCTCTAGAGGGTGGGTGTCACCTTGTTCTGGCCATGAAAAACTGATCTCCTTCCCCTTCCTTTTTCTTCTACTGCCTTTCCCTTGTGCATCTTGTCATTTTAGTTTGTAAGCCTTATGGCAGGGCCTGTCTCCCTTTTGTACTGACGTGAGCTGCTTTAGGAGACAATAATGACCTGGAAAGTGAGAGAAAAATGCAGTAAATAAATAAAATAAACTTTGGAGAAGGTTAACCACAAAGGTGAATGGCCCTGAGGGTCTCAGGTTGTCAGCTCTTACTCCAGGGCCTCCACTCTCCGGGTAACAGCATTTCATCTGCTTCCCCCCCCCCCAGAGGGCATGGAAACAAACTTCGCTAATGCTCAGAAGAAGGCCCGTGAGACCCTCTCACATTACTTCACTTCTTTATTTCACAGGCAGCATTTGACATATCAGAAGCAAGACTCCAGAGAATTGTTGTTTCACCACCACCACCACCACCACCACAGAAGTTGTCTGCATTTCAGACTAGTTCTGGGGGGGGGGGGGATATGAAAGGATGATAAACTATTTGCACTAGAGTAAGATAAATGGGCAACAGCTGAAATGTGAGACCTGGCACCAGAGGGCTTTTGCCAACAGACCAAGGAAAAGTGTACGAAGCAAGCAGGAATGAAATTACATGCCTCGTCTGTCTGCACTATGTAAGGATCTGAAGCCAACAAGCCCAGAATGATAGATCAAGTAATCCATCACTGTAGGGGAGGCAGCTCAGCAAAAACACTTGACATTCTGAAAGATATGTAACACATTGGTCAACTGCCCTGAATAATATTTTACCACTTAGTGGAATTTAATTACGTACTCTTCAAAAACCATTAAAGGCCATCACAGCCTTCCTGGAACTGTCCTGATGGTTATCAAGCAGATTTAAATGCTCATACTCCGGTAAACACAGAGTCCTTGTTTTCAGTCTTAAACAATCTGCCCTTGGCCAGCTGTGCAGCTAAGGGGCAACTGAAAGGATTATTGATGTATATATTTATATTTAAAAAAAAAAAACACCTTGCAGCAATAGAAGAATTCTTATGTATACCCCTCCACCCTCCAGGAGCCATGAGAACAAGTTCCATGTCAGATGTACCTTCAAGAGTCACGTTTATCTAATAGACCAGTGTTCTCCAACCTTGGGTCCCCAGATGTTTTTGGCCTACAACTCCCAGCATGCCCCAGCCAGCAGAGCTGGCTGGGGCATGCTGGGAGTTGTAGGCCAAAAACATCTGGGGACCCAAGGTTGGAGAACACTGTAATAGACTGTATCATATGAGGATTGAATTGGGGGGGGATGTCGATGGAGGGGAAGAGTGAACATGCTGGCAAGAGGGAACCGATCTCTGAGCCCTGAGGAAGGCAGCCTCCATAGAATGGCTGAGTACCTTGTAGCAGGGGAGGCTGGTGACTCCTGTGTTAGTGGGGCTCCGTACCCATTGCTGCTTTCATTCTGAGTTTCATAGGAGCTATCCGTGGTGCTGAACTCCATCGCCAAAATAGGTTCACCACCGCGGCGCACCATGGATAGCTCCTATAAAGCTCAGAATAAAAGCTGCAATGGATAAGGAGCCCCACTAACATAGGTGTGTCACCAGCCTCCACTGCCTTGTAGCTAGACTTGTAGTAAGTCACCTTTTGGGTATATCCAGAGTGGAGACTGACTTGCCTATCGCAGCCAGTCACTTCCTCTCATCTGACCTCAGGGATGTTGTGATGGCCATTTGGATAACCCTGCGTAGGACACCCAGACCTCCGAATGATCTTGCACTTGAGCATTTTACTCCCATGTCATTCAAATCAGAACAAGACTGTAAGGAAGGCTCTGTTGGGGGAGAATGCCTTACCCAAGACCACCGCCACCCCAGGAAGCTTATGGCTAAGCAGGTAGTTGAACCTGGGTCTCCAATACCCATCTTATTCATAGCAGCAGCACACTGACCCTCATTTCAGCCACTCGGTAAGATGGGATGTGCCCATCACTGCATCAGCACAACTACAAACCACAATAGGACTCCAATATTGTCTTGTTTAATTGATTATATGTAAGCTGATCCGGGAGCCTCCTCCGGCTGAGGAGTGGCATAAAAATGCTTCATATAAATAAACTCAGCGGAGGCTGGTGGCTCCAATGTCAGTGGGATGGTGTATCCATTCCGAGTTTCAGCCTGAACTTTAAAGGAGCTATCCATGGTGCTGAGCCTATTGGGGGGTAGGGTTCACCACCATGGATAGCTCCTCAAAAGTTCAGGAATGGGGAGAGGCCGTAGCTCCATAGTAGAGCCCCTGCTTTGCATGCAGAAGGTCCCAGGTTCAATCCCTGGCATCTCCCGTTAAAAGGATCAAGTAGCAGATGAAGACCTTTCTCTGTGTGAGAACCTGGAGGTCTGCTGTCAGTAGACAACACTGAGCTAGATGGGGAAAATAGTCCAGCCTGGTATGAGAGAGCTTCTGCTAAATGTTTTTTTGCTATCTTTGAAGGTAGACATGCCAGCGCATATTATGTCTATGTCTGCCTTGCCTTGCGGCAGCTGATACAAAGATAATCTCTATATCACGTGGACTGGGTTCAGACAAAACGATGACTTGCACTCAAGGGTTGAGTACGGGCTGAGTGTGGGTTGTCGTTGAAACATGGGTTATTGTGTTGTCTGAACCCAGCCGAGATAACATACCATGGTGAACAACCCACAGTGCCCAACCCAACAACAAACCATGGGTTCTCTTCATGAGTTGTTCATGGTTCACAAGCCATGGCATGTTAGCACAGCTGGGCTCAGACAACACAATAACCCATGTTTCAACAATAACCCATGGTTCGACGACAACCCACGCTCAACCCATACTCAGCCCTTGAGTGTGGGTTATTGTGTTGTCTGCATCCAGTTACTGTCACGGAAATCTACTATTCCATGAAGCAGGAAAAGGAGAAGGAGAATCAAAAGTCACCAGGGACATGCATAATCCGTTAGGTGTGTCTGAAGTAGCCTTCTGGATTGTGGCCCAGCTATTGCACTTTGGTGGGCGGAAACATAAGATTCAGGGACAGTCAAACATTTATGGGCAGACTGTCATTTCAAGACTGTCTGGCAATGTACGTCAATCTCCAGATTTAAAAATGGGGGGAGGGAGGGGGAATGAACCTAGTAAATCAGAAAATTTCTCGCCTGAGTACAGATTGTCTCATTGCAAACATAAATGCAGATTAAATGTCTCTGCTTAAAAAATGACACTGTGAATCTGTCTGGCTCAGTCAACGTTTTCCTTGCCTCCTAGAATAAGCACATCCCTCCCCTTCGTCTTTTTTCAGGGGCGTGAATTATAAAACAACCTCTGACAATCAAGCTATTGTTATCAGACGATGCCTGATATATCCCTCCATTTGCTGCACTGAAGTCCTACTTCCCAGGAATTATCAGATGGCTATTCTTGACTGCCAGATGTTCATACTCTAATACTTCCCAGCTCAAGATTTTATGTCTTTGTAAGAGCCATACAAATATGAAAGTCTATAACTTTTCAGTGAGCCGGTAGCTATTGTATGTGGTTGTGCTACAGTATATGTCTCTCTAGAGAATTAAACTCATTCTGTTCAGTCCAGCATCTTCAAAGATGCACTTCAGAGACAGAACAAACTCCAATATTTAAGTGACATTTTTATGATAGTACTTGTTATTAACTCTGTTGAGGAAATGCCAAGCTATATTGGATGTCCAATACACAGTCGGAAGGAAAAGAAGTAAGTAATGTGAAAACACATCACTCTTCAGGAACATAAAATGACATGAGAAGCAGGCAGCCAAATTCTGTCACCTGGACAGCTCTGCCCTGTTTCCATCACTAAATACTTGGTTTAAAGCAAGTATCTCTTCTTCTTTTTTACCCTGCAGATATAGCCACTCAGGAGCCCTGATTCAGTGCAAATAGCAATCTATTTGCACCCTAATTGGCAGCAAACAGCAGCCACAAGAGGGCACAGGGCAGGGAGAGTTTAAACTGTATTGGTGCTGATGGGAGCTTTCATTCTGATGCAAATAACTATTTGGTGGTGGGGTGATTTTCATCAGGACTATGGCAGGGGAGAAAAAGTTGAACCCCCCCACCCACCCATTAGGGATGTACGAATTTTGTTACATCTGCTCCGTTAGAGTTTCACAGATGGACAGGCGTCTTTCATTCCATCGCCCGCTAATTGACGGAGTTGGTTTTTTATTTCAGGATATACGAGAACTTCATTCCATGTGCATAAGTGCACCTTAGCACAAACACACACTAGTGCAAGTGCTTGCCAGCATTAATGCACACTTCTGCTAGTGCACAGCAGCACAAGTGTGAATTTGCATGGATCCCCCGCCCAAAGTAAAAAACAAAACAAAAAACAGTCCAGAAGCCACAGAATCTGCGCAGCTCAGAAAAAGCTGGTTCACTGTGCAATCTGCAGGTCGGATGCACCAAAATCGAAAGCTACAGGTGCTAATCAGTGGGAGGCCACTGGAGATCCACTTTTTGGATGTAGCTTGGGGTCTACAACGTTGCTCTTTGCGTGAGAGTCCTGCACTGCATAAGGTCTTTACTTGCACTGATTCAACAATGCAGATGGCTATGGTTGCTTCAGCATGGGGAGATATAGCTAACTAACTCCCCGAACTGAATCTAGAGGGGAGGGTCTCCTTCACACTGGTGCTGAGAGCACTGAATGTAACTTTATGAAGCTTGTGAAGAAGAGCATAGCCATTGTATTACCAACTTTATTGTATGCCTGCGAAACATGGACTATCTATAAACGTCACTTCCACCTCCTTGAAAGATTTCATCAACGTTGCCTCCAGAAAATCCTGCGAATTACTTGGGAAGATAGGTGAACAAATGTCAGTGTACTGGAAGAAGCAAAGACTACTAGCGTTGAAAAAATGATCCTTCAACGCCAACTTCAGTGGACCGGTCATGTTGTTCAAATGCCTGACTGCCGTCTCCCAAAGCAGTTATTTTATTCCCAACTCAAGGATGGAAAGTGGAATATTGGTGGTCAGTATAAGAGGTTTAAAGATGTTCATAAGGCTAATCTAAAAAAATGCAATATAAACATCGAAAACTGGGAAGCTCTGGCCCATGAACGATCTAAATGGAGGTTGGCCTCTCACAAAGGTTCCATCGACTTTGAAGAAACCCGAGTGCAAGGTGAAAGGGAGAAACGTGCTAAGCGAAAAGCACGTCAAACGAATCCTTTACAGGACCATCTTCCATCTGGTAACCTGTGTCCTCACTGTGGGAAGCTGTGTGGATCTAGAATTGGCCTCCACAGTCACTTACGGACCCATCGCTAGAGTCTACACAATTTTCTTTAGAATTTCCTCCTTTTAAAATTTTTCTTTTTGTAAATTTTTTTATCCTGGAAGACAATCTTACTCGGTCACGAGTGATCGCCTGATGATGATGATGAGGACTGGGGCTCAGATTCTGTGATAAAGAACTTCTTTTGACTCCAACCAATAGCCCTCTCTAGCTTCATCTGTTAGCCATGCAGTCATGTCTCACAATGGGGCCATTTTAGAAGAGACATTCCTTCCTGTGTAAAAGAAAAGGTGGAGTGCCTCTTCTAATACAACAGTTTTTATAAATACTACGTATGTGTGTGTGTGTGTGTGTGTGTTGTCTGATTAACCATTTTTAGTTGATCTAATCAGTTCATCTAACCAGTGAATTGATGAAATGCTGCATCCCATATTTATAATGTTTGACCAGAACTTCCAAGTCACTAAATTCAACCAATTCAACCAGATTTTCCCAACCTTGGGTCCCCAGATATTCTTGGATTACAACTTCTATGATCCCTGACCATTGGCCATACTAACTGGAGATGATGGGGTTGTGCTCCAACAACATCTGGAGACCCAAGGTTGGGAAAGACTGACTTTTACTATGATCCCATGTTAGATGTTACCCAATAAACTTCTCTGACCATGGTAACCATGTAGGTCCACATACCATGAAGGAGAACTAGCATATACCACGGGCTAGAATGGATTCTTTCTGCCTCCTGCTCATGAATCCTTCCTGCAAGATCCATTTCTTTTCTTTTTCTTCCCCCCCCCCCCATTTTGCCAGCATTCAGTGTGATGAGTCAGGCTGCAAGCATAAGGCCTGGTACGTAATTCCTAAGCATTCGGCCTGTCAGGGCTGGGCTATAGAACCAGGAATTGAGCAGAAACCAGGAGATGTGCCAGAGAATCAGAGTAGAAGGACGAAGCCAGGAGAAGTCGGGACTAAGGAGTATGTCAGAAGGACCAAAGGACAATCACAAGGCAGGAATGAAGAGCAAAACAGAAACCAGAACCAAAGAACAACGGAAGGATCCACAAACAGAAAGTCCATGTTGCTCAGAAAGTCCATGTTGCTCAGAAAGTCCATGTTGCTTGGGCAAAGCTCAAATGGAACAGAAAGTCCTCTTATATTATTCCCTACTGTCCAGGGGGATCCAGTTGCCAGCCTGGGTGAGTAGACTCAGTCCAGAGGCTGAGGGCATTTCAATGCCCAGATAGATGCCTCAACTTGCATTTCACTGGCTCACCACACGGGGCAGCCGCACACAGATCCAAAGACTATCAGTTCAACTCCCAGCAGCTCCTGACAGTAACTTAAACAATTAAAGGCTCATGTGAGCCTAAAATAGTCAGACACAGCAGAGGCTGCTTGCTGCCTTTCTGCATGATCCGCCTTCCTGGTTTCATCGGGGAGGGAGGGCTGTCGGTAATTTTTCTATATCTTTGCATTGGGTAGTTCAGATCTTTCAGGCACGCTTGTTGTAGAGGTGCCTTCGAACTCCCTAGGAAGCTGCCATACACATCTAGCCTAGCGTCTTGACTGGCAGTGGCTTTCCAGGATCTCAGGCAGTGGGTTTTCCCATCACCTTCTGCCTGACCCTTTTTGTCCAACTGGAGATGCCAGGGATTGGACCAGGGAACTTCTGCATGCAAAGCATGTGCTCTACCACCACAGCCACGGTCCATCTTCTCAGAGAAGACACACCCAGGACAGTGACTTAGGCATGACAGATGACAGGGCTCAGCTGAGGTTGTTCTTACTCCTTCAAACTCTCAATGTGCACCTTATGGGGGCAATCCTTGCTTTAATTTTAATGTTTAATTTTAATCCTTCAGTTTTAATCAAGAAAAAAAAAGTGTGCCTCATCTATCAAAGAAAACTGCTTCAGTTAATGACTTGGTGTGGTGATCAGATTAAAGTGTTAATTGCTGCTTCAAAGCAGAGTAGTTAATTGGGCAAGTCCCTAGCCTTATGAATAGGCTCTGGTTAATTAATTGGTTATGTAGCTGCCTTGCTGTATGCTCCACAGAGTACCTTTGTTTCAGCAAAGGAAAATGGAGATGAGATGAATACACCACTTGCTAGCTCTCATCCACTTGGGTTTGGATAGATGCTAGTACACTACTTCTTGAGATAATGCAACACAAGGTTACCATCACCGGATCACAGTCACCTAACTTTGCGATCCAATCCTTCTTGCTAGATAAAGCAGGAAAAGAAATGAAGTGGGAAGAAACGGTACGACGAAAGCTTATGGTGTAGCATAACATGGGGCTAACGGGGCGTCGGAGGCAAATCTCAGGCAGTTCTTGTTTCAAATGCTAAACAGATGGCACCAGACAATGCAAAGGCTGTGTAGAACCCGCTGTAAGAAGATGAAAAATTACTGGAGGTGTGGGAATAAAGCAAATCTCTATAAGCACATCTTCAAAGATTGCTTGTGTGCTCGGTTCAGTTGATGGGAGTTAAAGGGAGACCAACAGGAAATAAAAGACAAGAAGATGATATCAATGGAGGAAGTCACTTATATTTTGTGAACCAAGTTCTCAGGCAAAAGATAAACAACAACTTGAGATGATCAAGCCGCAGCAACAGATGTAGTACCGTACCTTTTAAATGTGGTTTAATTCTGTTCTTGTTGCATTCTTCGTGTAATTCTGCATTCTGCACTCCAAATGACAATGTGCAGAAATGCTAAATAAGAATAAAAAGAAGAATAGTTTCAGTCAATGAACTGAATAATTTATCCAGTTAATTCACTAATTAATCAATCATATATACATAAATGTGCATATTATCAAATTCTCAGTGTAGGTGTCTTTTTGGGGAAAGTATTTCCATTTAATAAACAACACCTCCCCACTCATTATCCAAGGCCATCTTTTCATTTTTAATCTTTCAATTTCTTTCTATAATCACACACGTGTGCTCTTCGTTCACAGCCCTACTGGCTAAAATGAGTCTTTCAATTAAACCAACTAAAGTTGCAGCCCTAATATTAATCATAACATTAAGTAGTTGCAATAATAGCAGTTATCAATGTTACTAGGGCTCCGAACGTTACCCTGCAATCCTAGGCATATCAACTCAGAAGTAAGTCCCACTGAGTTCAAGGAGCCTTACTGCTAGGTAAGCATGCATAACACTGCAGCCTTCATTGGTTTAACTCTGGGGTGAGGAAGCTCTTTCAGCCCAAAGGCCAAATTCAATTTCAGAGAAGCTCTGAGGGGCTGCATTCCAGTGATAGGTGGAGCCAAAAGCAAAAGGGAGGGGCAAAAATGCAAAACACACCAGCAGATTGTAGCTTAAAGCTCTTACTGCAAGTGACTAAGACTTAGGAGAGGCATTCCAAGCTTTTAGAATAGGAGGGAAGCTGCACAAAATCTGGGAAAGGGACATGGCCATTTTGGGAACCCCAAAGGGCCAGTTTTGGACCCCATGCCTGAGGTTCCCCACCTCTGGTTTAACTGATAGGCTTTTTCCAGTTTATTAATTGAAAGGCTCTTTAGCTGATTCATTGGTAAAAGTCCATTTTAATCAGCAGGGCTGTCTGTCAAGGGCGGTCACTTTGCTTCTCGCTACAAACAAGTTTCTGAGTCTGGGTGATTCAGAGTAACTAACTTTATTTATGCAAAAAGTACCAATGAGGTAGTCTTGCTTCAGGCAAAGTAGTAGATCAGGTTACAAACAATGGCTATAAAAGAGACAAGTTGTGTTGGCAAGGGGAATAGCTAGCTTCTGAAAATAAAGCAGCCCATGGAAAGAAAGTTGATACTAGACCAGTGTTCTCCAATCTTGGGTCCCCAGACGTTTTTGGCCTACAACTCCCAGCATGCCCCAGCTGGGAGTTGTAGGCCAAAAACATCTGGGGACCCAAGGTTGGAGAACACTGTACTAGACTAATGGGAAATGGTTACAGCCCTCCCGTTCAGGCTTGCTGTGCTAACCACGCCCTGCTCTTAGGGAGGATCCTTTACTGGGGAAGTCGCTTGGGCAGCGAATCTCTTTGACCGGCGTGCTAGATTATGCTGCTCCTCCCTCCTCATTTGACCCCTAACTCTGGGGTCTGTAACCTCTAGTCCCTCCTCCCTCTCCTCCTCCTTTGGTATCTTTGTTCCCACAGTTTCGCAATGGCTTTCAGGGCTATCCAAAACATTCCCACCCAACTCCAGTTGCTGTTCCCGCGAAACCTCAGCCATTTCAGCCCCCTCCTCCTGCTCCTTATCTGAGTCAGAATCAGATCCCACGATTTCTCAAGGCGCCTCTGCAGAGGGGCTGGGCCTTATATTGGCTGTGAATTAAGGACACACTTCTGAGTTTGTGTATGAAAAAGAAAGCTATTATTAATAGTAATGATCCCATAACACGTAATATAAATTAATATTCTAACAGTTTAATATTATTTCCTGTTTTACGGTGTCATTTATGAAATTTATAAATCACACCCTCTGCCTATTTTAAAAAAATGTATTAAATAAATAAATAAATAAATAAAATTATTAGTTTATTTGTTTATTTATTTATTACATTTCCGTACTGCCCATTAGCTGAAGCTCTCTGGGCAGTTTATCATATATTAAACTGATAAGAACAGATATTACACTGGATCTTAGTCAAAAGGCCAAGAAGCCAGGCGCCCGGGGCCATTTACAATGATAACATTAAAACATCAGTACTTCCACATTAATATTGAGATGAACATTAGGCCTGTTTTGTTATTCTCTCTCTCTCTCTCTTTCTCTTAAAACCCTGCATTCTCTTGCAAACAGTTTAAATTAGAAAGCAGGCACAAAATCCCTCATAATGGATTGTATGTGGTCTAAAGTCATGGATCGTCACAGTCCAAAGTCCAGTTTCACAGAAACTGAAGGAAAGAAGCTACTTTAGGAAAAGTCCTTCATCTTTTGACGGGTGATTTATTGTCATCATCTTCCTCCTGGTCCCCGCTTTGTTACAGTAGGGCAATTACATGCTGAGTCAATGACAGTCTCCCCCTGGGAAGCTTACACACGGAACATTGCTTAGCTAGCAGAGGGTGGGTGGCCATATGTCCAAATGCCACTTGTGTGACATGTGACAGGCAGTTGGGGAAGCCACTGAGCTTTTGTATCTGTCCTGCTTTATTTATCAGTAGTCGGGTGGGGGGGCACCCCACCCCTGCTTGCGGTATTTCTGCAATGTACTTCTGAAGCTTTTGGCGGAAATATAAAGCAACCCACATACTCTTAAGGACTAGGACTCAACATATCTAGGTGAAATGAGCACATAAAAGATTTGTACAAACTCAGAGAGCCAAGAACAGATGACTTGAAAAGAAACGGTTTGTTTACGTGGCGAAATCTTGCAAACTGTACAACAGCCAGAAAACCTTTTTTTTTTTTTAAGAAAAAAGAAAAAGGGGGGACTATTTTAAAAAACCAAACATAGTAACTTTTTTTCTTCCTCCATTTTATAAAAATTGGCAAATCAGACACAATGGAAATCATAACCTTAAGAACATCTCAGATTGGATCCAGATTTAGTCGTATTTAGAGCAGACCCATTGAGATCAGTGGGACTTGAGTTTGTCATTCATGACCAATTCAAGTACTATTGATTTCATTGGGTCTTCTCTAAGTATGACTAAATCTGGATCCAACCTCCTATATGTAAACATTAGCTGCGAATGGCAAAGGAAACCCACTCATCATGATAAACTTCCTATGCAATTTCATAATTGGGAAGTAAACGTGAGGATCAAACTTTAAGCATGTTTTTGAATCATGTGCTGTAGAGCATTTACTTTGCATGCAAAAGGGCTGGGAAAGACTCTTGTGTAAAAGCCTGGAGAGCCTCTACCAGTCAATATAGACAGTTACTGAACTAGATCTAGGGTAGCTACTTACACATCACCAAAAAAAAAAAAAAAAAAGGACATCCATTTGCATAAAAATGCATGTGCTATTATTACACAGATATATGAGAGCCAGTGTGGTGTGGTGGTTAGAGTGTCGGGCTGGGACTCGGGAGATCCTGGTTCTAGCCCCCTCTCGGCCAGAAAGCTCACTGGGTGACTTTGGGCCAGTCACTGACTCTCAGACTAACCTACCTCACAGGGTTGTTGTGAGGATAAAATGGAGAGGAGGATTATGTAAACCGCCTTGGGTTCCTTGTAGGAAAAAAGATGGCATATAAATATAACAAATAAATAAACAGACAGAATTTTTACTGTTTTAAAAAAGCAGCTCGGGGGGGGGAGTGGGATCCAAATTGGGAGCATTGTGTGGAGGGAACTATATTGCACCCTTTCTCTATGTGCCATTTTCCTGTGGAAAATCATCTCCCTATTTGCCTCAGTAAAAAAATCCTTTGTGAGATCACAAGCACACAATCAAAAAAATGTGCTTAAACTCACATCTTGTTTCACATTGAGATCCAGCTTTAAAAGACAATCTGGTGTTGTTGTTTTTCCTCCCAGGAGCACAGAAACAGCATTCTTAAGGTCAAACTACACAATGCTAGAGGTGTGCACTAACCACAAGACTGAACTTGGAACCTGATTCAGTTGGGCCTGGGAGAATGACCAAATTTTCTGTTCAGTCTGATTCAGAGGCTGTCCACTTCAACATAGAGTTGAGATTCGGAAAACCAAGGTTTTGTGCCTCCCATTGACTATCATGGGACATTTTTTAAAAGCTGTAACTTTTTAAATATTTGTTAGAAGAGGACAGGATTTGCAGGCATACGAGCCTCTTAGGAGGAGATTATGCCTGCCAAATCTCAGAAGAATAGGTGCAGGGGGGCTTGTGCTACACACCTTTATATTTTAATGAGGTTTTTTTGTAGGGAACTGCTGATAATTTTATTATATCTTGGCAGAATGGAATGAAATTTGCAGGGATAGTTGTCCCTTCTAAGTAGGCTGCCAAATTTCAGATAAATAGGTACAGGGGTTTTTGTGCAAGAGCAGCTTTTACATTTTGGGGTTATCCAAAGAAAGGACACCCCTACTATTCCCCTATGTTCCTTGTGGACCATTCTTCTGAAAATGCATACGGGCATTTCTAAATAAGGAATTCTAAATAAGAAGAGTGAAACGTTTCAGAAGAATATGGGGGGCTGAGTGATTCACTTCCCCTTCCCTCCTGCTGTAGGTTTTTGGGCAATTTGTTGTAGATGTGTCTCCAGGCAAGAAATGTGAAACGTTTCAGAAGGATAAGTGCAGGGGCTAAGGAGTTGTGATGATGGAAAATCAGTTTAAGGCTTTTTTTTTTTTCATAGTGAAGCCTGGTGGCAGTGGAGGAATGGCCATCTCATAGTACCATTCTTGCCCTCCCCCAAAGCACAGTTATTGGATCCCCTGGCAAAAGGTGCCCTATGATTAGAAAGTGGTCCTGTCAGTCACCCATCAGCATTTAGAGAAAATAAAAGACCCTATTTTTGGAGACACACAGCCTACCTTTCCAAAGCCAAATCAAGAATGAAGCCTTGTGCAGGCTCCAGCTTCCGTTCTGGTCACTTTGGAGGGAAGTCCACTTTGTCTTGGGAAGCACCAGAAACAGTCCTAAGGGGGCCAGTTCAGGTCAGGCTTTGGGCTTCAAATAATGCGATGCACTTCCCTACATGCTGCATTAAACACACGGTGTGCAGCAGACTGACTTGAAAAACAAGTGGCTTGTGTGTGGGGGAGGCTTAAACCTTCCCTACCTGTGCACAGTGGTCCTGATCCAAATTGGGACGTTGTGCTTACTTGTGTATAAAGTAACAAAGGGCGGGCCCGCTGCACGGTACTTATTTAACATATCATGAAGTCTGACACCTCAGGGCCTATTTGCATCTGACAAGAAATATGTGATAGCACTTGCAGTTGCAAGTCCATATGATGTGTATTCTACAAATCTGTTTCCCAAACATGTTTCTGAGCACTCCTAAGTTTCCTATGTTGTTGTTGTTGTTGTTGTTTTTCTCACACAAGAAATCTTACTTCAGGGCTTGACTGCTCAAGAGAAAAAATATAATCCAGCAAGGAAGAAATGTCTCCTGTTGATTTTGCTGGTGTAGCTCTCTAGCTGACCATGCTCCTTTCCAAGTTTTTATACTTTCAAACCAATCTTTGCAGCCAACTTGACTCTTCTTTTAAACCGAAAACTTAAAAAAAAAAAAAAAAAAGTTCTCCCAGAGGTTCTCAGGATGCTAACCTCTGTGCCAAATTTTGCAGTCATGTGATACAGTCATGGAATCACAGCTGAGGGTCTGGCAAGTGATTTATCTGGAGGGAATTACTACGCACCCCAGATTGGTGAGGAAATTGCTAGCCAAATCGTTAATGCTTGTTGTGCACTTCTTTTTATTTTGGAAGTAATGTATCTGTGGTAATAACCGTTGATCAAATGTACAGTAATACCTTGGATTGCAAGTAACTTGGTTTGAGAGCGTTTTGCAAGACAAGCACATTTTAAAATATTTGTTTAATTTTTTTTGGACTTGATATACAAGCGACGTCTTGCAATACAAGTACTGTAGTACGGCTTAAATTAAAAAATCTCTGTACAAATTTTTTTGGGGGGGGGATTTCGTTTTGATATAAGAGTGTTTTGGATTACAAGCACGTTTCCGGAACGAATTATGCTCTCAATCCAAGGCATGACTGTATGGTGTTTTCTCACACAGGCAAACGGGGCCCCAGAGCATCGCCTGGTGTCACAGGGACCATTGCTGCCTCAACCCACAGCTCCCTGGTAACGTCAAGTAGAGGAAGCATGTGACTGACAGCACTCCCCTACCACCCCCGGAACACTCCACACCGCACATTTCACTTAGTAGACATCACTGTGGAGGCCGGAAAAAGAGACCCAGGATACAGGCCTGTGGCTCACGCTGGCTCAGCTTGTCTGAGCGTGGAAAGCTAAGTAGGGTCAGGCCTGGTTGTTACTTGGATGGGAGACCCCTCCTCTAGTTTCCTGCATTGAGCAGGGGGTTGGACTCGATAGCCTTGTAGGCTCCTTCCAGCTCTATGCTGCCTGAGGCACAGGGCAAGATTGTCCCATCCCTCCCGCCAGTTCCACATACAGAAGCTGGCTGGACTGGCAGTTGAATCTTACTTCAACAGCATTCTCCACCACGCCTGAGGGCAGCAGGCGAGCTTAGGTGGGCACAGGGCAGACTGTGCAGCACACACAATGTCCTCTGCCCTCCGGCACCTTGCAGCTGCTCTCCACCCTCAGAACCTGCTGCCTGAGGCAGCCGCCTCACTCTGCCTAATGGTAGGGCCGGCCCTGACAGTTATCTCTCATGAGCTATTTCAGACAGGACTCGTCATAACTAGGGCTGAAATTAATTTGCCGCTCCCTCCCTGCACGATGATCCTCAAAATTATCCTTGCTCCGAATATTCTCCAGAGATGTGAGGATTTTGCAGAGGGGTGTGTGTCAACATTTGACAGCACTTAACATCTTTGTCAAAAGGCATGAGAAGAGAGTCCTGTAGGCATAACACACACTCCTGTGTCCCATTTATTAATTTATTATATTTGTATGGGCAGTGTCTGTTGCCAGGCTGTGTGTAAATCAGTCCTTAGTCTGAGAATTGCAGGTTCGTATTCCTATTCAGGGACCATTGACATAAAACATGCCAAACAAATTACCTCCGCCCCTCTATTCCCATGCACAAAACCATTCAAAAACCCAGGAGAAGGTAAGTCATTTTCATGCCTCTTTTAATAAAACATTAAGCATTCCTAAAGCGCAACCATCTTTCTGCAAATGAGTCAATGTGGCAGCATCCGTCTCCAGCGAACGTTGCCCTCAGGAAGTTAAGCAAACAAATGTTTTCAGAACCACGCTGTAAAATATAGCTGCTGAGATCTCCACCGCATTCCTCTCCTTTTTCGTCAGATTATCCCATTGCTGTCACAGGACAAATCATCGGGCAGGATGCAGCCCGTCAGGAAAAGAAAGAGGGGGGAAAAGGTTGTTGTATAAAATGACATTGTTTTATTCATAAAAAAGACCGGCAGATTCTCTGAACCCTATTCATGCAAAATCCAAAAGCAAAAAACAACTAGGCTTTGTATAATAATTTTCAGTGTTGGTTAGGAAAATCAAACCTGCTTCCTCCTTTCTCAGAGTACACATTTAACGGCTCACACTTAACGGCCAATGTTTTAAATATAAATGTGCAGACTGCAGGTTTTATCTGAGCCAGAGTACAACCCCCAAAGCTTTTGGCTGAACATCATAACTTGTTTTAAATGTCAAGAGACTCAACCCTGGAATCTGTGCAGGAACAGTCAAGACCAAATGCCTCTTGCATGTACGGCTCATTTTCCTCGCTGCTCAAAACCACAGTACGGACTCCACAAGTGTGGGGCAAGGGGGCTTGTCCGAAAGGGACCTCCAGATAGGCTCGGGTCCTGACATGCCTGTGTTTAGACACTGAAATCTGGCAGGCAACTAGCATTTGTATTCTTAGGTCACTCCATTTATTTCCATTTGTATTTGAGCAACTAGCCTTTCAACCTTATAGAATGGAGGGGAAACATGCAAAAGCCGGTAAACCATCAGATGATTGGCACTCATGGAAAAGGTCAGGATGGTCAAGGGGCAGGGCCATCTTGGGAAACTTGGAGGGCCAGATTGGAACCCCAGGCAGGCTGGATTTGGCCCCCAGGCCTGAGGTTCTGCACCCCTGATATAGAGACAGCCAGGCCCCTAATGGCTCCTTGGTGGACTGAAGAGCTGCAGTCCCCACGCTGGCCACCAAATGGGTGGTGCTGCAGCATAGCAAAGGCTGGGCCAGCATTGCCCTCAGCTAGAGAGCTATCTAGACAGTGCGGGGAGTGCTGCATCCAGCTCTGGGCACCACACTTTAAGGAGGATGTAGACAAACTAGATAGGGTTCAGAGGAAGGCAGCAAAGATGATCAGGGGACTGGAAACAAAGCCCTATGAGGAGAGACTGAAAGAACTGGGCATGTTTAGCCTTCAGAAGAGAAGACTGAGGGCAGATATATGATAGCACCCTTCAAGTACTTGAAAGGATGTCACACAGAGGATATCTCTTCTCGATCATCCCAGATTGTATCCCAGATGCATGTGTAGAACTCGACAATGAAGGGTTGAGTTCAATGATTGGCCCAGGATCCCCCCCTCACACTGAGCTTTATGTAGAGCAAGAGCCCCTTCACATGTCTGTCAAAAGCACGGGCAGCAGAAGGTGTTGCCGGCATGCACGTCTGCGATGGGAGGTGGAACTTCACGGCACAGCCCTGCAGCCCTCTCACATGCTCTTTCGATGCTTCTCCCGGTTTCAGTACCAAATACAGGTGTGCATAGGCTCGCAGCCTTAGCCTGCACATAGCTTACGCTGCATTTGGCTCTCCCCAGTTCTAACCTGGTGGCAGCCATTCCATCAGGCTGCAGAGCAGAGGGAGAGAAAAGAAGCAGGGCCATTCCGCTGCCTTTTGCTGAGAGACCAGCTGCCTTTGCCCCTCCCTCAACTGTCACCTAGTGGTAGCCAATCCATCAGGCTCCCTGAACTGTCTCCATCCCAGCCGGTCATTATAAGAATGGTAACTTCAAGAACTGGTGCCTGAACTTGCTTTTTTCCTCCTCTTCCCTCCCCTTCCCTTTTCCTTGTACGTCATATCTTTTAGATGGTAAACCTAAGTCTTACTACTGATCTCTGTAAGTTGCTCTGGGAGCTTTTTTGGCTGAAGAGCGAACTAAAACATGCTTTAAGTAAAATAAAAGATAGTTTGAAAAGACTGAACTTCCCACAGAGGCAGTACTTAAATTAAACCCCTATCTTCAGTGACCTGAACAAGCACCCTGACCACTCATCTGTCTAGTAGCATGATACCGAATACAACACTTGGCTCCGCTTCACGTTGTCACAAGCCCTCCTCCCTATCTCTCCACACTCACGGCCCAGACAATGTAAGGCTGCAGGAAGAAATAAGGAGCGTTCGTACAACTGGGACGTTTCCAAATTTATCCGCAAGATTCAAATCTTGTTGACTGTTCCTTTGACGCAGAGTGGAAGTCGTCAACTTGAACTGTTGTACCTGCCCCTTACTGTATCTCCTTCTGGCCAATATCAAAGGCAGGATGCTGTGCAGATGTTCATTGAGTCGAGCAAGAAGGGTTGCATTGTGCATCTCTGATCATCTAACTAGCCCTTTGTTGTATCCTTGTTATTCTGGCCAGTTTAGTAACTATTCCATTTGTTTTATAGCAAAAAAGGGTTGGCGTGGCGTGGCGGGGGGGGGAAGATAAAGGGCCCAACTGAAATGTAACATTTCCTGCTCATGCTGTAAAATCTTGCCGTAATTCCCTGAACGGATACATATGGAAAAGTCACATGAGGTCAGCAAATACTCCTACACAACCTTCTACACAAACTTGTAATTAGCAGGATGTTTCCCAAAATAGGGCAAGCTATTTACAACTTTGCTTAGCCCAAGAAGAAGGATGCCAAGCTAACCAAGCTCCTACCTGCTATGTGGGGCTACAACAGTGTGGCACATCCAATGCTCTTAGCATTATTATAAACCTATCCGGTTACATTCTGACCTGGGCCAAAGAGTCCAGGACCAGGTAGGTAGAACAGTAGTTCAAATGTGAATATACACAGACAGACATAAATTAAATTTAGCAGTGAACCTACTGCTGAAGCACCCTTACCATATTCTGGCCATATGTGCAACTTTCTCTGCCAGAATGACCTCAGGAGAAGCCTGGTGTTTTTGTGTGTGTGTGTGTGTGTGTTTTTGGTAGTGATGTGTGAATCATCAAAACCCGGGCTTGTCAAAGTTCTCCAAATTCCACCTCGAAGTTAGTTCTGGCTCATCATGACCATTTCAGATGGGGGTCTTTGCTTTTGTTTTTCTTTTAGCACAAAAATCTGTGAATATTCCCATGCACATTTTTTAAATGCATGCATCAATTGTGCACATTTTTAAAAATGCATACATTCTTCTCCCCTTGATTGAAGTGTGTTTGTACTCATTTTTCAAAAGTATGCATTCTTCCATGGGCATTTTCCAAATGTGTGCATTTGTCAAACACATTTAGTTTCTTTATTTGGTTCTGTGGATTGCATTGCAAGCTCAGGAATGTACAGACTTTCGACCACAGATTGTATTCGAATCCGCATTCAGTTCTGGAAGGTGTGAATTGGGTACATTCTGCTCAAAAAATTAATGAACTGAAATGCATTTCTCATACATTCCCTCCCTGGATTTGGGTTTTCGGTACAGCGTGAATAAGCACTAATGTGAATTGGCTCAAGTGCAATGAAATTCTGGTTGAGAAAAAATCTGATTCCATCAATGAGTGCATGATGGAACAAAAGATACCTGACAATCCACAAAACACAGATGGAACGGATTTAACAAAACCCGGGCATCCCTACTTCCAGCGATGAAAAGAACCTATTCGCACAAGCCAGTTCCCAATATTCCACCCTAGACTCCCAAGATTTTGTCACACTTCACCAAGAAGCAGTACCCGGCATGGGGCTACAGAGATAGCAGGAGGTTTAATTCTTAACACCTGGGGCCACTGGGGGCAGGTATATCCCCTTTGCTCTGACAATTGGGCCCCCAACCGACTTGCAATAGGAAGAGACATTCCTGTTCAAAAGACACGTGTTTTCTCATTCATCTCATTTTGAGATACCCCACCTCCTTTGTTTTAAAATCTTAGAGCAGTATTCTCCAACCTTGGGTCCCCAGATGTTTTTGGCCTACAACTCCCAGCATGCCCCAGCCAGCTACGCTATAGAGGTAGAGACAAGAGATGCTGGCTGGGGCATGCTGGGAGTTGTAGGCCAAAAACATCTGGGGACCCAAGGTTGGAGAACAGTGTCTTAGGGTATGTATACCTAAGAAACATAATGTGTGAATTGACCCTGAGAGCACCTCTGGGAGAGAGGTGACCTTTTCCTCACTGAAAGTCTTTCGAGTCAAATACTCCCTCAGGTTCTTTTCTGAAGCTCAAGTAACAGAGTCTTCGGCTGCTTTCCATAAGTTAGCACTATGCAATCTGTCACATCTCACTGCTGTGGAATGTTTCCTGATAGTCATATTAAAATGGTTTTTTTCTTTAATCTAATCTCATTACTTTTACCAACAGTCACCAGGAACACCCTAATTTAGCTTTTCTTGTATTCCCGGGCATGGCTTGTTAAGAAATGAAAGCTTTAAACGGTTGGAAACAAAGGGAGAAAACTTGCTTTATTTTGCAAAGTGGGCCTCCTGTAACATAAATATTGCCAGACATCTTTTAATGTAATGTCTTGTTATCTTTTATATTTAGAAGTACAAAAATGTATAGTGTGTTATTACATCTCCATATCTGGAAAACTGCCATGGAACAATCAGTCCCAGGCGACTTGACCCATCATGTTGATGTGAGGTTCACCAGGAGTAATAGGGAGGTGAGTGAGGCTTTACTTAACACACACACACACACACACACACACACACACACACCAGCCAGCAAGTGGGGTTTAGGAAGAGGAGAAGAAAAGGCAAAAGAGGAAGCCCCTAGTTTCATGACAATAATAACAGCCTGAGCCACACCACTGTATTATTACATATTGCTGAAGGATCTCCTGTACCTGATGGATTCATTTACTTGGCAATCACCTGTCCTCCACAAATTGAAAAGCAAGGACAGTGACTCGGTTCAGGCAACACGATAACCCACACTCAAGAGTTGAGTGTGAGTTGTCGTTGAACCATGGATTGTTGTTGAAACATGTGGGTTATCATGTTGTCTGAACTGCAGCCAAGATAACAAACCTTGGTGAACAACCCACAGTTCACAACCCAATAACAAACCATGGGTTCTCTTCATGGGTTGTTCATGGTTAACAAGCCATGGCTTGTTAGTGCAGCTGGATTCAGACAACACAGTAATCCATGATTCAACAGTTCAGTGACAACCCACACGCAACCCATACACAGACCTTGAATGTGGGTTATCATGTTGTCTGAACCCATCTTTTGGCAAAAGAAAAACTGGAATTGTCTTGCAATAAATGACCAAGCTACAGTAATATGTAGATGTTTGCATGTGGTTTCTTAGCATTCATGGTCCTGCATTGCTCTGCTTCAACAGTAGAGGAAAGATGCATCAAGCTCAACCCCTCACTCAGAGATTTAAGTTCTGGAACACAGCTGGGGACCTCTAGCTCTCCAGATGTTGTTGGACTACCACTAGGTATGGACAAATCTTTTGGTTTCTCCCAGCTTTTCATTTTCCTAGCCTTTGAGTTCAGTTTGTCCCAAATTTTGAGAACTTTTCCATTCCATTAAGTTCGGTTCATCCTGAACACTGAGATATTTTTTTTAAGTTGGCATGAAAATTTGTATGCATTTTTGTGTGCATTTCTCCAAATTCATGCATTTTGTATGCAATTCACCCAAATATACATATTTTTTGCTAGCAATTTCCCCTAATATAATGCATTTTAAACACTATTTTCACAAATTCACACACATTTCTGTGCACTTTCTCCTAATATAAACTTTTTTCTTTTAGAACTCAATTGCAAAATTCAGAGAAGTGTGGATTTCAAAGGGTAACTGAATTTTGGTTCACATGTTGATTCAACAGTGCGAATTGAATGAATCCCTTCCTCATCCCTAACTACAGCTCCCATCAGTGCCAGCTAGCATGGCCAATGGCAAGGGATTATGGGAGATGCAGTCCAACAACATCTGGAGAGCCACAGGTTCCTCACCCCTGTTCTACAGATGCTGGACAGGGGGTGGAGTGCCAATGAATGACAATTCTAGCAAGATGATAATAATATTATTATTATTATTATTATTATTATTATTATTATTATTATTATTATTATTATTATTATTATTTTGTACCTCGCCTTTTTTCCTGCAAGGAACCCAAGGCGGCTTACATAATTCCTCCTCCTCTCCATTTTATGCTCACAACAACCCTGTGCGGTAGGCTAGGCTAAGAGTCAGTCTAACAAACTGACAAACATAGTAACAAACATACAAGAAGGAATCCTGCAAAGCCAAAAATAGGGGCAGGAACCAGATGCTTTTTTAAAAGTGTCCCTTGTCAATAGAGACCCTTGGAACGAATAAATTTGCAGTGATGCAATCCTGAGGGTCAGTTCAGGCATTTTGGCCCCAATGATCTCCGACATATGGTGAGTCTCAGAAATGAACCACTGCCTGAAGGAAGGAGTTTTGAACCAAACAACTCATATGTGCCGAGTGCTATACTTTAATGTGATGTAACTACATGTGCTTCATGTGCTGTAATGTGCCCAATTTTTGTGATCCTTTCACTCCTTCAGGAAGCGATTGCAGAAACTGGATGAAAGCAGGGATGCAGCATTGAGTCGATTAATCAGTTAATCCATGAAAAATCATGCTGACTTGTTCATTATTTTTATTTAAATTATTTATTTATGTATTTATTTATTCACTCATTCATTTATTTGCGATGCTTGTATGCTGCCTCATAATATAAAGTTGTCTGGGCAGCTTTAAATAAACAAACAAACATAAAAACAATTTAAGTACAAAATCAAACACAAGACCATAAAATCGAAAGTAGCACAAGCACGCACATACACACACTTCACAGCAATCTCAGTATTAAAACACAGATTTTAAAACTGACAGGTCCAGATAACATAAATTATTTAAGGTCTGGGTGGAAAGGCCTTCACCTGGGACCAAAAAGACCAGACAAACACAGGGCTGCTGTCAGGGCCAGATTAACAGGCCTGTGGCTCACACTGGTTCAGCTTGTCTGAGCGTGGAAAGCTAAGCAGGGTCAAGCCTGGTTATTACTTGGATGGGAGACCCCTCCTCTAGTTCCTGCATTGAGCAGCGGGTTGGACTCGATGGCCTTGTAGGCCCCTTCCAACTCTATGATCTATGAATCTATAAGCATAGCCCAATAACGGTGCCCCCTCGGCCCTTCCATTGCTTAGCTGGCAAGACATTAAGCCTCAATAAGTGCTGAAGGTGAAAAAAGCCATTAAAAACTCAGTTTTCTTCAAGGCCATCCCCCACACCAGAACACACAACCATATTAAATATAAACTGTTTTTTTAAATTATATTTAACACTAAGTAGCAGCAAGCAATATAAGCCAATTACTTACTTATAACTAGGCCAACAGAAAGAAATACATTTTTTCATCACTGTTTTATGCGTATTTTTTTAAAATAAAACTGTTATAAGGGGGGAAATGCAAATGCAAAAATTTGTAGCACTCTGGTACTCTGTGGTGCCCCCTTCCCTTGGTGCCCTAAGCACGTGCTTATATTGCTTAATGGTTAGTCTAGGGCTGACCAGTGTCAAAGGTTGTGCACCTGTCAGGGGCCCACACCCAGCAGGGACTCACTGACAAAAGCCCCCTGGAGTTGCTCCTCCTCTTCCCCATTGCCACCTGCATGTTCATCTGCCTTTTTTGCTCTGGCTCAGACAACAGTGGTGGTGAGAAGGAAGAGCAGTAGATGCCAGTAGATGCCACACAACATTTCCTGTTGACACATATTTACAGCTTTGCCTAGCAGAAGGGGTTGGCTAATGAAAGAGGTGTAGGTCATCCTCTACTCAATTAAAAAATGACACCCTATTGTAGCAAATGGGAAAGACTCACATCTGTGTTGTTATGGTTGGGTTGTATTTTTTTTTTTAAAGCAAGTTATGGATGATTGAATAGATTTATAATTTTTATAAGACGGGGATTTCATGTGACATATTTACTTCCTTTGATGTGCCAAGGGGACGCACCACATGAAAACAATGAACTGCTCCTCTTATAAGCCGCAGCACTAATTTGAACATGCTGATATTCCTGCTATAATGCGTAAAGCTTGTCTACATGCCAAAATTAAAGGTCACTCAAACCACTGGGTGGGCGTGCGCATCAGTAAAGCTCAAAACTCTTTGTCTATAAGGGCTCTTATGGGCCCCACTCTGTTTTCGGGGAGGGGCTGGGTTCCTTGACATGGCTGTCAGCAGGAAAGAACATAGTGGGTGTGATATTACCCAACAGATGGAGGGTGGAATGTAGGCAAGGCAAACCCAGGGAAAGACTATAGCGTGGGGATCAAGCAGCACATGGCAACCCACACTGTAAATCCCTCCAGAGAGCAGTCGAGTGGGAAAAGGAGAAGCATGAGTAAGCGATAAGCGATTGTGCTGTATAATGTGATGGAGGGGCATGCAGGCATGCAGGATCCAGCAGTGCCAGAGTCTGCACACTGGAGCGTCACAACATACCGACTCCTGCATGCCGAGTCAATGAACTGCGGTGGGAGCAGATCAGCAAGCAACAGATGAATGTTAAGAATCCTTTTGCTGGATCAGGACAAGGGAACACCTAGTCCAGCATTCTGTTTCCACCAGTGGTCAACCAGATGCCTCTTGGTGCTCACGCAACAAGTCCATCCCTTGTTCATGGTCCACAGCAGCTGGTATTCCGAGGTATCCTGCCTCTGTACATAGAAGGTGCGATCAGCAGGAAAGAGGCAGACACCAGTCCTGGAGTATAATTAAGCCACAACTTTATTTATTTTACAAGCTTGATGGAATTAACAATGCGTGGTAGGGGGCAGCGGGTCATCCTTTTTACCACTCCTTTTTGACCTCCAAAAGTTGTCCAACCTGCTTTTTGGTGGTGGGCTCAAGCCTCATCCTTCTGCCCTAGTGAAGACCTAAGCTTGCAGGCGTGTCTGACTCCGGCGTGATTTGGCCAGCTGCTGGAAATGGGAACCACGCTTAGCCCAAACGCAAGCTTAAAAATAGGCATGTTTTTCAGCCTGATTTGGGATCTGTGCATGAGTTTATGCAATCCATAACCATCACAACTTTGGCACCAAGAAAGAAAGAAAGAAAGAAAGGGAGGGAGGGAGGTCCAGGGAATGAATCTCCATAGAAGGTAGAGCCATGCACATATTCAAATTCAAGGCAAACAACAACAACAACAACAACATGTATTATTAGATTTATTTATTTATTTATTTATATTTATACTCCGCCTTTTTTCCTGCAAGGAACCCAAGGCAGCTTACATAATCCTCCTCCTCTCCATTTTATCCTCACAACAACCCTGTGAGGTAGGTTAGGCTGAGAGTCAGTGACTGGCCCAAAGTCACCCAGTGAGTTTCATGGCCGAGCGGGGACTAGAACCCGGATCTCCCGAGTCCCAGTCTAGCACTCTCACCACTACGCCACACTGGCTCCTTTTCCTCTCACAATGGCCAGGAGCTCCGACCATCATGAGATTTCCCTACCCCAGCACCCAGAAAGCCTCCCAGGCACTGATCCTTGCAACACAGAAGAAGGAATATTGATTTTTTCCTCCGCATACTGCACATTCAGGCACTAGCCTAAAACTGGCAGCATGCACAGTTTCTGGGGGCTCTTGGGCAAGACACCCTCAACAGGCCCCTTCCGTCAGTGAGTCTATCTTCTCACCACCGCTGTCCCCTTAAGAAAAAAAATTATTAAAGTTTTTCAAACAATATATAAAACAACTAAAATAACATACATACAACTTATAACCACCCTTGTCCCTAGCTCCACCTCCTCTTTCTCAAGATGGCTGCTACTTGCTCACTTGACAGGTGGAGATGGTGGTGAGCAGGGCCGGCGCTACCGCTAGGCCAACTAGGCGGTTGCCTAGGGCGCGCGGCTGAAGAGGGCGCGGAAACGCTGCGCTCCTCTTCGCTGCCGCTGCGCCGCCCCCGCCAGGCCTCCGCCTCCCCACCCTCCTGCCTGCTGCCGCCGCCGCACCTCCCCCCACCTGCCCGATCGCTCGCTCGCCGCTGCACTTCCCCCCGCCCACCCACCCGCTCGCTCGCTCGCTCGCCGCTGCGCCTCCCCCCGCCCACCCGCTCGCTGCCGCTGCGCCTCCCACCGCCATCGCCACCCCCCCGTCACCCCCCAACCCCCCCGTCACCTACCTTCGTCGCGTCGCTTCCGGAGCCCCGCCCGCGTTGTTTTGGCGGGAGGAACCAGGGCAGAAGGGCTTAAACAGCCCTGTTGCCATGGTTTCCCCGGCAAAAAACAGCGCGGGGGTCCCGTCGCGTCGCTTCAGGAGGAGGAGGAGGAGGCGGCAGCAGCAGCGGCAGCAGCAGCAGCAGCAGCCGCCGCCGCAGCCAGGGCGGGGGGGAAGGTAGGTTGGTGGTGGCGGCGCAGTTTTTTTTTTTTTTCCTGCTTTGGAGAGGGGGGGGCGCTAAATATTTTTTTGCCTGGGGCGCCAAACTGCCCTGCACCGGTCCTGGTGGTGAGCAAGTAGGCCGTGGCATCTGCTCTTCCTCGAACTAACCGCCACCGTTGCCTGGGCCAGAGCAAGAGGCAGGTGAACAAGCAGGTTGCAAAGGGGAAAAGGAAGCGCAACTCCAGGGGCTTTTGTCAGTGGGCTCCTGCTGGGATGTGGGCCCTCGGTAGGTGCCCAATCATGCCTTCCCTTGATGCCAGCCCTGAGCATGCAGTACAAAGTGTTGATAAGATATCAGCCAAAGGTGCCTTTTGCTGATGTGTGACCTAAATATATGGTATCAGTACAACACAGGTAGAAGTACACCCAATTTAAGCTATGCTTATTTAGTTTCTTCTTCTTCTTCTTCTTCTTCTTCTTCTTCTTCTTCTTCTTCTTCTTCTTCTTCTTCTTCTTCTTCTCCTCCTCCTCCTCCTCCTCCTCCTCCTCCTCCTCCTCCTCCTCCTCCTCATTATTATCCAGCCTTTCTCCCAAGGAGCTCATGGCACTGTATCTGGTTCCTCACCACATTTTATCCTCTCAACATTATACTGAGAGACAATGGCTGGCCGCCAAAGTCACCAGTGAGATTCATGATGGCTGAGTACGGATTTTTAAACCCAGGTCTCCCTGGTCCGATCCCAGGCGTCTATCCGCTACATCACACGTGAATTAAGTCCATACCCTCTAGTTCTTTTATATATTTTTATAGGGCTTTTATGCCTTCAATCAGATATTTTTTTTTAATAAGATGGCTGCTTTTCCAGCCTAAATGAGGAGGAGGAGGAGGAGAGGGGGAAATGTTTTGTTTTGGCTGCTTAATGATGTAAGACAGAATTTTGAGGGCTGTTCATGTATATCAAGAATATGAACATCAAACAAGGCTTGCAATATGTTCTTTGTTATTTTTCCGTGCTTTGCAATAATGTAACGTTCCATCAGTTGAGAATTTAAATGAGTCAGCCAGGATTTCTCGCCACTTCAGTACACAGTTCCCCCATTGCAAAATATATTTAAGAGGGGGGGGGGATGGTTCTTTGAAATGGTGCAGTTTACTTTAACTTTAACTATCTTTCATCAGTTTTTTTTTTTTCTATACGAAAGTAGCACCGCTGGAATTTTTAAATGTTTCTTGATTGTTTGTTCCTACAAACATTTCTTTTGGCTAAAGAGACAGGGTCAGATCCAGACTTAGCCATGCTTAGAGCAGACCTATTGAAATCAATGTGACAAGTTAGTCATGACTAATTTAAGTCCCATTGATTTCAGTGGGTCTACTCGAAGCAGGACTAAATCTGGATCCAACCCAGAGTTTTTAAAATTTTTATTCTTGCTCAACCAACCAGGGGTCTCCTAGAACAGTGCAATCACCCCTGCCCGGCCTGCAGCAGGCAGTGGGGGCTTCCAGACAGAGGGCTCCGAGCGCTGTCAATCAAATGTGTTGCGCTTGATAAGACCAAGGATCCACCATGGCTAGGCACTTAAAAGATTTGGGGCCCAGGCCCATAGGGCCCAAATCAGCGTTTTTAAAAAATGCATAGGTTGATGTATATCTATATATGCAAATGTAGAAATAATTACTATTGGAATTTAACAGGAGGGAAAGCCAGCCAATTGATTTCTCATGCAAATAATCTCAAATAAAATAAATTCTTCAATTAATTTGCAACCTGCCCCAGATCATCCCAAACGAATGGAAAACATGTTTTTCTAAGCTTAATTACCATGCAGGGTGAGGGTAGGTTGGGGGGGGGGGTGGCAGCATGTGAGAAGGGGAGAGTTAACCCTTCCCTCCCCAGCTGCAATCTCTCTTGAAAATTCCCCCTTCCATGGCAATTAAGCACAGCAAAAAACAACAACAAAAAAAAACCCCTTCCATTGGCACCGATGGACTCTCTGGGGAATAGATTCATGGCCTTAGGAAATAGATGTCGGACCAGGCCTAGAAATGCCCCCGAGTCCAACAGTCTTCTTGGCTAATACCATACCAACAGAACCCAACAAGACTGGGTAACACCAAAGGGTATGGATGTTTGGTGGAACTACTGAGCTGAGCCCTTGTTTCCCTGCACACCTTGCTTCCTTGCAAAATTGCCGGGGGGGGGGGGCGGTTTGCTTCCACAGCAATTTCAGCCGTGGCAATTTTGGTGCGGGTGGGGGGTGGCCCTCGGTGGGTTCCAGGACACCCACTCCTGCTCTAGATTAATAAACACAGAACTGGGTCACCGGAAAGACACTAGCTGGATTCCGCCCATGATTTAGAGATTCCTAATGTCTCAAAATTATTGTTTTGATTTAGTTTGGCTAATTAAAATATCAAAATGTAGGCAGCATTGCAGGAGAGGAGCAAAGAAGACATTCACAATGCCCCTGCCTTCGTTTGTGGTTGTTCGAGAAATAACCACAAAGAGAATGTAAAAACGAGCAAATTATCTGCAATTAATGGACAATGCAAAAGATAATCAGTGGAGCTTAGAACATCTCTTTACCCCACTTCTGCCTCTACTTTGTCATTTTTATGGCTTTCTTACTCAAGCCACTGAGTGGCGGCTAATTGCTTCATTTATCATCAACTTCACAGTCAACATACCGCAAAGCTAATTAAAGAGAAGCCTTCGGTGTCCTTTGGAAAAACTGCCACCGATTCCATGTAATCACAAGTCATTATGCTCCAAAGGAGCTGACAGAGGAGGACCAAGGAGATTATTTGTGAAAGCGGCAGAGAGATTATGCATGCCCATCTCTGAAATGCAGAGGTATCTGTGAGGATTTCTCCCTATACATATGCCTCCCTTTCCAACTGTCTGTTAAGAACACCTAGGCAGGGCCCAACCTATCAGGGGTGCACAACTCGTCATCCGTGAGGTTCATGTTGCCCTTGGCTATTCCCAGTGCAGCCAGCAAAGCCATGAGGACCTGACCCCAGAGATCGGAAATAAGAGCTAGCAAGGGAAACAATTCCCACAGCTCTGTTCTCTGGGGTTTCCCTTGCCAGCGCTAGCACTGGCAAGGGAAAGTCTTCCCTTATCTCCGATCTCTGATGAGGGATTGGATATAAGGAAGGGTTTGCCTTGCTAGCACAGTAGCAGCAGCGGAGTTCATTCAACAATCACACGCACACACAGGACTTGTTGTTAAAGTAGATGCCTTTTAAAGTAAACAACAGTAACATCAGATTTCTTAGGTACTAGAAGCCTGATGGTTACAGATTTTGTAAGTGCAGTTTCTTAAATGTTACTTATTCTGTGAGGAAAGGAAAACCACAGAACACATCTAATTGCTAAACCCTAGCAAGCGTCAGTTAAATCAGTTAACTGTAGGCCATCTTAACTGTCAGAGAGTGGTAGAATGGAATTTCTAACTTGTTGCTAGGCAATGTCCAGCATTCCCTCGCCTGATACCACTAAGTGGTTTGCTCCACTGAACCCTGCCCCATGACTTCTCAGAGACTCTTAGTTTCTGCCTTTGCCCTTTAACTATACTATAACAGTCTGTCTTAACCCTTTACTGGGCAATCAACGTAAAAAAAACAAAACTATCCCTGCAGAGTTGACATCTTCTTGTCGCATATTCCAACAGACATGTATATGTGGGGGGGGGAGTGTATGTGTATGTGCACATGTGGGCAGATTTTGGGACAGCACTAGAAAATATGTATTTATTACATTTATTTTTGTGAGGTAGTTTCAGCAGAGAAATGGTGACTGGCCCAGGGACACCTAATAAGCTTCATGACTGAGTGTGGGTTTCAGCTTAAATCTCCCTGCCCTCTTCAAAAAAAGAAAAAGAAAAAAAGAATGATAAACTGTTCAGAACCTCAGAAGCAGATAATACAAATTGTTGTTTGGGGATGTCAAAGGAGAATCTGTCTGCTTGGCCAATGGTTTATTAAAGATTTGTGTTGTCTCTCTTAAATCACTTACAATATTTCACTGAGACTCTATAGATGATTAAAAGTAAACAGTCCGTTTATAAGCTTCTCCTTGACTCAATTCCCTCATGCTGTTTGAAATGCAGGTTGGCCTTCACAGCTTGGTGGGTCCCCCAACCCCCGCTCTGGTGGAACTAATACACTCTCTCTTTCTTTCAGAGAGAGCGTGGAAAAACAGACACACCTTTGACTTCCCCTGAAAATTACTTCCTGAGCCAGGTGTGCTTCCCTCATGGGAACAGCAGCACCTCTGGAGAATGCCACATCGCATGCCAAGAAACACTCACTCATCATGTGGTATCATTTATTCCATGTATTGTGCTACTGCTAAAAGACCCCAAGTTGCTACAGAACAGCGATAGCGATCTTTTGTGGTAAAGTGTCTTATAAGAACCATTCTCCAGAGCTGGTTTTAGACAGCACTGGATCAGGACGTGTGGAAACTCTATACAAAACTATATTCTGGGACTCTATGGGCCGGTTCGTACGACCCAGGCGGCGAGCAGGGGAGGCACCACGGGGCTGTCCGTGGGGTCCGGCGGGGCGCCGCAGAGGACCTGCGCCCCCCACGCGTGGGCGGACCCCGGTGGAGCCGGCAGTCCATGCACCGCAGTGCGGGCCTCCCGGCGCTAGGGGTCAGCAGCTCGGGATGCCCAGAGGGGCTGTTTGCCCCCACAGGCCGGAGCGGCCACAGCTCTGGCCTCTGTGCGGCCCCCGTGGGATGGCCGCCTGCTGTTCGCACAGCAGGGTGGCCATGCGCGGTAGGGGCTTACCCCTCTACCGCCCATGATCACTTTCTGTGCATCTTGCGCACAGCCTGTCCCGCGGGGGCGCCCCCGGCCGGCGTTCGCACGACACGGGAACCGCGGAAGGCTTCTGCTCCCCCGCGGTTTCCGTGTCGTACGAACCGGCACTATGTCTTTCTGGTACATAAGCCACACTTCCTCCATTCAGACAACCACACAGAGGCCACAAGACAGGGCCCAAAGGAGGAACACCTCCCCCTGCCCACGAAACCTGCACCACAGTACTGGATTTCTAGGTATCTTGCTGCCCACCCCACCACACTGATTTCACAACCATTGTTCTCTTGTCATGTGAAAAAGGAGTCATTTTCAGACTTTAGCTTCAGGGACCCCCTGGCATGTTGACTTGTGTGCTGAGGAAACACAATTGTCTGTGGCCCTATTCAGGTGTCGGGATGCCAAAGCATGGGGAGCAGACAGGGATGTGTGCCCTGCCCCTGCCCGCTTCACCCTGACTTCCCCGTTGTGCCAGGAAAGGTCTGAAGTGAAACTATAAGCATGTTTGGGTGAAAGTGGTTACAATGCTCTGTGTGGTCGGGAACCCAGATTATGCAAAGTTCTTGGTTGTGCAGAGCACTTTAAATGTGTTGAACCGAACATGGTTACAGTTTCGCTTCAGAATTTCCCTGTCAACATGGGGAGGTGGAGGGGGCAGCACTGGAGCACGTGCCCCGATCTCCTCTCCTTGCTTTGGAATCCAAACACCTGAATTATGTTGCAGAGGATTGTGAGAAGTGCCCTACAATGTATATAAGGTCCAAGCAGGATGGTGGCCAGGCCTTATGGGCCTCACCGTGTTTTATGTGATCTGAGGGTGCAGTGGTGTACCCTAGGCCACATTCAACACTCTCTTGCAGCTGTTCCTGAAGGGACATGATTAGCAGAGTGGGGAAACCTGCCTAATAAGGGCCCTTGTCCACCATAACTGATCTTCTCATTGCCACGGTCCTCCAGTAACCACTCCGATAAACCAACAGCCTCTACATTTTGACCTGTGTGGAAGGTTGTGATTATGAAACAACTACAATAACAGGACCATCTCTTTTTGGAGCCAGATGTTCAGCCTCTTGTATGGCCCACTGAAGTTTGGTGAACCATCTCTCATCTGGGATCGTCCTGAGTTTTCCTGGAGGCTGTGAAAAGTCCTTCTCAACATGCAAGTGGTACTTGGTGTAGATTAGAAGAAGAATTGCTGAATACAAGCAGGCCACGGACACCTAAAAGGCATGGCCTACCAAACGACTACCACCCGTTTCTACAAATTATAGATTATAGATCATAGAGTTGGAAGGAGCCTACAAGGCTATCGAGTCCAACCCCCTGCTCAATGCAGGAAACTAGAGGAGGGGTCTCCCATCCAAGTAATAACCAGGCTTGACCCTGCTTAGCTTTCCACACTCAGACAAGCTGAGCCAGCATAAGCCACGTCTTCAATCTTTCTAGGGCAGGCAAAGTAAAAAAAGAAAGAAAGAAAAAGACATCAGGAACATAGGCAGCAGCCTTAGGTTAGGTCAGCCTATTGGTCCATTGAGACCAGTATTGGCTGCTCTAACTAGCAGCGGCTCTTGGAGTCTCAGGCTTGGAGTCTGTTGTTGTTGTTGTTGTTGTTGTTGTTTAGTGGAGATGCCAGAGATTGAACCCAGGACCGTTTTCACACAAAGGAGATGCTTGACCACTGAGCTATGGTGCTTTTTCTTTTCCTTCAGAGACAGGAAAAGACTTATTGGCTGGGTTCACACAACACTTTAAGTTCGCAGAGGCTCTGAAGCCTCTGTGGGCTTAAGTTTGCCTGGGGCCCCGGCTGTGCCTGACTAACGATCAGGCACAGCAGGGTTCCCCGGCCATCTCCCCCACCCTTTGACCTTTGAACCCAACAGTGTGTCAGTGCTTCCCAGCAGCAGGTGTAGCTGAATGCTGAGCCAGGTCAGCAAAAGTGGCTTCCTTAACTTCAATTTCTGGCATGTAAAGAATAACAAACTTTGCCGTTTATTAGAGCAAGGAGGTCAGACTTTCGGGGGAGGGGGAAGGAAAAAAGTTATTATAAAAAGCTCGCTTTGAATGATGGGCATTGAGCTATCTACGGGTATTTGAATAAACAGGCTTTACTTGCACACACTGTTGATGGGGGTGGAGGGGAGCAGTGGGTCCCTCTTGTATTTCTGAGCTTCTGATTTCTGACAGCCGAGAGCCAGAAGCTGAAACCGTCACCCACCAAAGGGACTTTGCCGGGACATCTCACGCTTCGTGGGTCACAGGGCCGACCGCTTTAATGCCTTAACATCCAGTTAGCATTATCAGTCTCAAAGGAGCAGAACCAAAGATTTACATTTTGCAGTGACAGGATGCTCTCTTTTTACGAGGACTCTGGTTCACGTCCCCCCATAAATATAACCCAGTGCCGTTGGACAGGCTGCTATCACAGAAGAAATCCCGGGAATGTATGCATTACGGAAATGTAAACGGTTTTACTGATAAGTTGGGATTGTTAGGTGTTTTAATATATTTCCCCCCGCCCCCCAGCCAACATGGCCATGGGAATGATGGAAGTTGAAATCCAACCCATCTGGTGGGCACTAGATTCTGGAAGGCTGCATTACGCCATGTGCATATTAAAATGACCCCCCCTCTCTCCATATACATCTATACTGCAGACCCAGGTGACCTCAGTGGCCCAGAGCACCCACTACCAACTTGGGCTGGTGCGCCAAGTATGCCCATTCCTGGATAGGGCCAGCCTGGCCATAGTGATCCATGCACCGGTAACCTCGCAATCAGACACCTGTAAGGTGCTCTATGTAGGGCTCCCTTGTACTTGTCGTTTTAAATTGTTTTAATAGTGTATCTTAAATGTATTCCATAGGTAGCGCCACTGAGATCGTTTTTAATAGTGTTTTCATAGTGTATTTAACAGCGTGATCCTATGAAGCTGCCCATAACCCACCAGACCTGGAGGATTATGGGCATTCTATTGAGGGCAAGAGGAGTGCGACAGATAGAATACCCTTAAAAACATCTAGACGGCCAATTTCAGCCATCTAGATGTTTTTCCTCTCCTCGCGAGGAGGAGAGGCTGAGGCGCCGCCTGGATTCCTCGGAATCTGGTGGAGCCTCACTCCTCCCCTCCCCAGGAACGCACCACCACCACCACCACGCAGGGGAACCGAGCATGTTCTTCCATGTTCAGTTCCCTGCCGGCGAGGAAAGAACTGTGCCGGCTACGAGGTGGGGGCTGCCCTGCAGCACTACAACTTCAGAAGGGGTTTCCAAGGTCACAGCACCTTCCAGGCCCAATGCTATATGTCCCCCCCAGACAAGGTTGGAGGGACATAGGATTGCACCCTAAATGTCTCTTAAATATTTACATGTTAACTGGTTAGAGATGTTTTTATATTAAACAGAATAATAATAATAATAATAATAATAATAATAATAATAATAATAATAATAATAGCAGCAACAACACCCCCTCTCCCCAGGCCACGGCCCCTCACCAGACCGCTCTGGGTAATTAATATTCTTTTCTCCATCCTGCTCTTTCCCCAAACTACAGAGCTGGTGGACAGAACCTTGCACAAGCTGGAGAAGGAGAATGCCTAGATGCAAGTGTCTTTTCATTGTTTTTGTTGTGAACTGAACAAAGAAAAAAGTGACCCCTGTAACTCCACCCAACTTTTGGCCCAAGCCATGCCCACCGCTGGAATGCACACCCCAACAGGTTTGGACTAGGGAAATGTGGAGCTCAACAGGAAAGGCTTCCCCACTCCTGATCTAAACACTATGGACATCGTTACAGCTTCTGGCTAGGTCATTCTTTTGTTAGGTTAGTAGCGCAGAATGGTTGGTTGATGTTCAATGGGAGCTAATTGCAAGGAGATAGGCTCTTGATACATGGATACCTGGAGATCTCTCCTGAAAGGGAGGCAAAGCTGCCCAGTTGCAGAAATCTGCACTCAGCACAGGAACATTTGGGGGGGGGGGGAGGCAGAGCCAGGAGATGTGTGACGCAAGGACAGAGCCAGGAGACTCAGATGTGCACCATCCTCTGCACATTTTCCTACACATGGAGGAAGCATCTAAAAAGAGCTAGAGCAGACTTGCCCCACCTGATGCCCTCCAGATGTGCTGCTCTGCAACTGCCACACTCTCCAGCCAACATGGTGGCCATGCCAGCTGTACTCCAACATATCTGGAGGGCACCAGGTTGGGGAGACTGGGCTAGCAGCAGAGGGAGAACAGTATACATATACCTACATTCCATATACTGTGAATGGAGGCTGAAGGCACCTTGGAAGTTCAGGACCACTCTCTGCAGATTTGAGGTGGGGTAGTGCCTCTCTGCTGCCTCGTAGAGAGCACGCTGTGTGTGCCACCACTTATGCTCTACTTATATATATCTAAATGGAGCAAATATTCTTTTTAAATCACCACATGTCTCCAGTATTCTCTCACTCAAAGGAAACCCAACCCAGGTCGTGTTGCCCCTAAAAAGCCTTAGTGTTTCGGGATGTGAGGAGCACACAACAATATTATCAAAAGTAGCATATAATATCTCATTTTTAAAAATAAATAAATAAATAAAGATTGGCTGTGTATGTTGCTCCAGATGTGAAGGACGGAGGGCTAATTAGTTTTTATATATTTTGAATAAACCTCCTAAATTGCTAACAGAACTTCTCGGCAGTATACAAAAGCATGAGAGTGATTTTCAAAATGTGTCTACTCTTCCCACAACTCTAAAAATAGCTAGAGGCCACCACAGTCAGGGAAACAGGGAACACGCTGTCTTGAGGATCTTAAATAGAACTAGCAAGGGTGCATACAATGGAGGGGGAAAAGGGTTTATGCTTTATGACTCTATTTTAAGAAGCATTCATGGCTATTTAGCATCCTCACCATCAATCCTTTCCATGTAGAAAACCTCCTGAAAGACATATGTGTATAAATTACTGCCACCTCCCTGCTAGGAGGTTCACTTAGCACTCCTCTTGTTCCATTCCACATGTAAACAGAGATTTAAATGGAGCCAGTCATCGGGGGGGGGGGGGGACTAGTGGAAGTAATTGCTGCTGCTGCGCCAATAATTGCTGAAGATCTTGAATTCACAGTGTCGCAATTGAACAGCTCATAGCACAAAGCAACCAGATCTGTCACTGCTACTTCGTTGAGGGGTGGACTACCGCTGTAATTGTCAATCCACCTCCCTGCCACTCCCTATCCACCAGTATGGATGTAAACAACATTGGTACCTCTGCTTTTCACAGTGTTCCCATACTTCTAACTTTACTTCCATCTCCACATGCCACACTAGTCTATGCGTTTGGAAGTGCCCTTGATCAAAATGCTGGGGACGTCCCAAATTGCTTCTTTTTGTGGAGGGGGGGGAGTGTTATCAATGCAAACACATTATCAGTAAAGATGCAAATGAACTGAAGTGACTAAACACCGAGGCAAACTATGCATGCTCTGATTCTGGAATTAATTTTTAGACATTTTTCTAGTTAAACTGGAATCTGGGAGGGGTGCAATGTTGGGCAAAGTGAACCAGAGAAACAATGTAGGAATAAGAGGTGTGGGGAGGAGATCCTCTCCTTCTGGAGGCACAGGCTGTTGAGTCTGCCGTATGCCATCAGGCCACTGACTTCGCCTCACGGGGTCTTTTCCAGTCCTGCTGAGCTCACTTTTCATTGAAGGTGCTGAGTGGATTCAACCTAGGATCTTATGCATGCAACCCAGGCGCTCTGCCACTAAGCTATCACCCTTCAAAATAGGGTGGCCACTTAGAACATCACCAGAAAAAGAGGAAATGCATCTCTAACAAAGAGAACAAAAGAGGACAGGGTTGCAGAAATCTGCGCATGACATGCTGAGCCAGCGTAAGCCACAGGCCTGTATCTGTAAGGTAGGATGCAAGGCCACCCTACTCAAAACCCATGGAGCTATCAAGCAAAATGACGATGCCTATGCTAACCAAAGCAAGACGATTTCGAATATCAAAATCATCAAGTGAAGGAAAGGCCTCCTTTCCCTCAAGCGCTCGAAAGTTGCATGTTTCGAGGGCATGTTTTTACAACCAGCTAGATGGGGATATTGAGATGACCCCTCTCAGCAATCTGAGCCTTACCTCATCTCCCTGCAAGTACATTCTCTTGCTCAAGTTCCAGCCTGAATCAAATGGGAATTTTTGTGGTTGTTTGAAGTGATGGGGATATTCATTTCCTGTGCATAATGCGATTAAATGACTGATAGGAAAATAATCAGGAATTTGGGGATTTTTTTCTTTTTTTGGGTGTTGCTTTGGCTTTTGGCTGACGAGCAGCATAAGCGGCTAGATTATGAGCCTGAGGGCAAGGCGGAACGTTCTCTAGTCTCTTTCTCTGCAGTATCTAGTAATTTTAGGTGCCTGAAAAATACTTCTTAGCATTACTGTTGTTAGTCATCTTTCACTGATTGGTTTCAAAGCCTTATAAACCAGTGGGGTCACCAGGGCAGGACTGTGGGGCAGAGGTCCATGGCCCCACTGAGCAGAATGAGCAGGAAGGTTCCTAGAAGCAGCAGTGTTGGCTTACCATGTAAGGGCGCAATTCTATGGAAGTTTAGACATAAAAAAGGCCTACAACTCCCAGCATACCTCAGCCAGCATAGCTGGGCATGCTGGGAGTTGTAGGCCTTTTTTCTGTCTAAACTTCCATAGGATTGCACCATCTAAACAGGTATGCCTCTGTAAGATGCAATCCTGTGCATGTCTAGTCAGAAGTAGGTCCCATTGAGTTCAATGGGACTTACTCTCAGGTAAGTGTACATAGGATTGCAGCCTAAATCCAGAGTCTTAAAATTACTTAACTGTGTCACTGTTACAAACGGGCAGTATCTGGTTTATTTCTGAAATCCTACTTCATAGTAAGCTCACTCTTTAAACTAGTGAAGCTGGAGTACAGGGATCCAAATCAAACTGTCATCGTTTAATAACTAGGATCATAAATACTTGAGCAGGACTAAACTGGCTTAAAATGAAACATTCTGGCTAATCTTATTTGTGGATCTGGCTGTTTAGCTTCACTGTGCTAAGCTTTACTTCACATTTACTTACAGAAGCAGTGCCAATGGCACATATAAATAAATACTGCTTTTAAGATTTAAAGAGGGAACCAATTTTTTTTGTTTCTATTTTAAATGAAGGTAGACAATTTATTCAAAGCATTCTTACCTCACGCTCCAGCCAAAAAGGTCCCTAAAGCAGATTACTTATGATAAGTAAAACAAGACCGTCTCTGCCTGCAGGCGTACGATCGAAAAGGCACAACACCAAAGTGATGAAGAGGGAGAAGGAAAGCAAGCAAACTCAGACACCAATTCTTAAATTTATTTATTTATTAGTAATACTTATATATCGCTAAATATAATAAACTCTAAGGCAGTGTTCTCCAACCTTGGGTCCCCAGATGTTTTTGGCCTACAACTCCCAGCATGCCCCAGCCAGCTATGCTGGCTGGGGCATGCTGGGAGTTGTAGGCCAAAAACATCTGGGGACCCAAGGTTGGAGAACACTGATCTAAATCGACTAGATACAGCTTGCACAATATATGCAGTCTAGCATAGCTGGCTGGGGCATGCTGGGAGTTGTAGGCCAAAAACATCTGGGGACCCAAGGTTGGAGAACACTGATCTAAATCGACTAGATACAGCTTGCACAATATATGCAGTCTAGCCTTTGGGTTGGCAGTACAACAACCAGGGCAACCAGGGCACCTTCGCATACCTCCCCCTATGCCTGTGAAGCCCCCTACCGCTCCCTGCTATACAGATATATCCTTTTTTAAACTGGTGGCCAGGATGCATTCTCAGGAAATAAAGATGGTGGCTGGGGTCCAGTGCTTTGCTTTGCCGAGTGCCCGGGGCCAGCAAGTAAAGGTGAAAGAAAAAGGAAAGCTGCTGCTGCTGCTGCTGCCTGGTAAGGTTGGGTTGGGTATAACACAGTGGTGGGGAACGTGTGGTCCTCCGGAGGTTGGGACTGCAACTCCCAACAGCACTAGCCTGCATAGGCAATGATGAGGGGTGATGGGAGTTGTAGTCCAACAACATCTGGAGGGGCACACATTCCCCATCCCCGGTGTTCCACATCAGGAGTGACTGGGGTGTGGTGTGGTGGTGGGAAGAAAGCAGGACAGGAGTCTCTGCGTGTATTTTTGGGTGCGGGGTCCTTTGGGTGCCTGCAGCATGTGGAGTCCTATTAATTTGAGCTTTAGATGTGATTTGGGACGACTTATTGGCTTGCCTTCCTGTAAAAGAGGTTCAGTTGCAGTTCAAAGAAATGGTTGTGTTGTGGGGCTCAGACCCCTCCGCATACACTCTCTCTCTCTCTCTCTCTCTCTCTCACACACACACACACACACACACACGTGCGTGTGTGTGTGTGTGTGTGTGTGTGTGTACACACTCGTTCCATTCAAGCTTGACACTAGAAAACTCGTTCCGGTCGATCTTGACGGACTTTCGACAGATTTTCGACTGCAGTTTTAACAGAAACAAAAATGAGAAAGGGAGAGGGACCAGCAACAAGAGAAGAACAGGGGAGAAAAAAGAAAAAAAGAACATATACATTCACGACACCATTAATAAAAAGAAAAAGGTGGGGGGAGGATTCGACACTTTTATTTAAAATATATACATTAATATAATAATATAATGTATATGTATATACATATACATGTACATTAATGTATACATCTAAATAAGCATCCAGACGAAATTGACAATTGTAGGATATATATACATTCAAATGCAGCAAGAGCAATAAGACCCTCAAACCACTGAATGACAGGCGTTCCCCACCTCTACCTTCTGTTCAGGTTCTTGGGCAACTTAACCAGTAGCGTAATGGCTGCAATGCTGATGATCTGATGCTGCCAGTGGAATATTGGTGGTATCGGCTGGCATTTGCGCAGGGGGGGGGGAGTTGAGCGACAATCGGGGAGAGAGAACTTTTGTGGGAAGATGCTTACTATTTAACAAGGTGCCGAGTGTTGTCACTGCCTCTTCCTCCTCCTCCTCCTCTTTAAACAAGGGCAAGTTGCTGCCATCCAGTTAAAAATCTGATTTAGGAATAGCACTGGGAACTTCATGTTGTGCGTTTCCAAGCAACACTGTATGGGAGGAAAATGGCACCCCATGTTCCCAGCGCCATTCTTAAAATAGATCTTTAACTGGACTGGTTTAAAGAAAAAAAAAGGAGGAAAAAAAGACACGGACCTCTCTGCTGTCTTATCCAGTTGTGAGTACCCACACCCCATGAAGCCCATGAAGGTCACAGAAATTCTCCATCCACCTTTGCTGGATGGTCCAGCAAAGGCGGGAGGACGGGTTGAGACTTGTAGGGATGCGTGCCACTAGAAAACTCATTCTGTTCGAGCTTGACAGACTTTCGACAGATTTCTGACCCCCCACAGCCAAAAGCAGGCCGAGTTGGATTTTTATTTTCGGCTTCCGTGAAATTGCTCAAAATATTGGCACAAATTTGGAGCTGAGAACTGCATATCTCTAGTGCCATCTGCACAAATCGTGATTTACACAAGTTGGGGCCGACTCGTTAGATGTGAGCCATTGTTGTTGTTCTTGTTGTAGCATTTAACATGAGAAGTATGGAAGCATCCTGCTCTCACTGCATAGGCACACACTCCACCTTGGCCACCTTGGCCACCTTGAATTTTGTGACAGTTAATTTCAGATTTGTGCAAAATTTGGGCCTCTGCTCCGCAAATTTGCAGAACAGAGGCCTGAATTTTGCGCAAATTTTCCCGGCTTTTTTTTTTTTTTTTAAGGCAAATTGCAGCCTATTTTAAAAACAAGGTCCATGTGCTGACTCGACTCACATCGGATCAAGTTGGTGCCAGCACATGGTCGACACAATGGAATCCACATGGGGCCGAGCTGAGAAAATCCATCGGAATTCACACACCTCCATGGGATTCCTCACACATCCCTAGCTGAGAGCACCCTCAGTTTTTATTCGAGCAGGGGTGCTTGGAATTTGGAGCATCCTGCTTCAGACCATCATCCCACCCTTACACTGGTGCACTCATATCTCTCCCTCCTTCCAAGCCTGCTCCCAAGGTGGGTGGGTTTTTTTTAAGGAACCCAATGGCATCCCTGTTAATCCTTCTTCAGGAATCACAATCCCCTTTATCCTTCCCCCCACTCCACTAACCCCCCACCCTGCCCTTTAATGGCACGACTGGTGTGACGGTTCTTAAATAAATCAGATCCCAGTTGTGTTTTATGATGTCATGGTGAGTGCGAAGCTGACCCTTCGTAATCAGCTTTACAGCGCAGCGGGGAGCTTCCTGTTTCAGCCCTTCTAACAGCCCAGAGAGAACTTGCCTACATTGCAGAAAATAACATGAATTACCTCACCTCTGTGTATCGTAACAATGCTTGCAGCACATTATGCTACATGCTCAGTTTTAGATTCGGAAGAGGCAAAAAAAAAAAAAAAAGGACGGGGGAAATGAGGCCCACAGTAATGTCTAAAACAGAGTTCACATGAAGCTGGGTTAATGTTGGGCTGTGAAGATCATTCTTCATGTGAGACCTTGATGCGACTCCTGTGCATATAAAATACATAAGTAGTTTGGGAATAGAAGAGTCTTTGAGCTATTCTCCCGGAGCAGGTAACAACAATATCCATATTTCTGATGTTTCAGGCCCAGGCATTTATTAAGCACGGAACCACTCTCTGCATGCAAATATCCCCATGATGCTGTAAAATTCATGAGCATGGTTTTTATGCACGCCTGTGAACAAAGCCAGATGGAGTTCGTCTGAGACATTTTTTTGCTTCTTGCACAGGTCTTGATATCGCACAAATCTCTAGCTCGGTTCCAAAATATATACAAGCAGACAATGCAAACAAATACATCATGATGCTTGGGATCAGCTTTATCTCCATTTATTCTTTGATTCTCAAGAATACCCCAAGAAGATTTCCTTGTTTCTGACTTTCTTTTACCAGCTATAACAGGAAAAAAAATAGATTTTGGTTCCAGAGTCAAGACTGGTCAGCTGACACCCACAAATTTTTGTTTTTTCTTGTGATACATCTTAGGAAACGTGCCTGGGACCTTGAGCCTGTGTTGCTAAGACTGTTGTGCCTGTCCTCCAACCAGAAAAAGTGTCATGGGGTGGTCATGTGTCCTCTTTTACAGAGGTCACTCCTCTATCTGAAGGGCTGCCAGAGGACTGTCCTCTATTTTGAAGATGTTCTCTGTTGGAAGGCCTGTCCTGTCCAAGTCCAGAGGTTTAAAGATCAAGAACCATGCGAAGGAAGAGCTGGGCCTTGAAGTTGCCCATCAATAGCACCTGGACAGCAGACAGAACAAGGCACACAGGTGATCTGGCTACATTCTTCTACACTCTGGTGAGATGTACTGTATTTCTATTTAAGTTATAATTATTATTTCTAAATTTGCAGTTATACCTATAAATTAGCATTTGCAATTTTTTGGCAAATCTGTATCTTCCTTTTGTTGTTGACGCATTTCCCCTCTTTTAGTGATTCATAAGTGGCCACCCTAGTCAGTGCCTTGTGAGCATAAGGTCACAGACACTGCCAGAGGTGGTGACCACTGGTTGGGTGCCCCCTGGGAGGAATAGTGAAGGCCTCAGTTTTAGGCTATGGAGAAGGGGAAAGTTGGACATGAGATTTTTTTAAAGAGTGTGTTGGCTTTTGGCATCTTGCATGGTTATGGCATTAGTAGATGGCTTAAGGTGAGTCCTTTTCTGCCTCACCCCTGACTTCCCTGAGGGCATGCTTGCTGAGGGCTTGGGGTTTGGTTACTTTTGCCTGGACACTGATATAGGTGCAGTCTGTAGGCTCTGTTGGTATTTCTGGAGCCTTATTTCACAGACGAACCAAGAGGATGTGCCAGATTAGAGTCCTGGGAGAGTTAGGCCCTTTTCTTTTAGGTCCTGCTGGCAGGATTAAATGATGTGCCCCAATATTTTGGTATGTTGGCTTCTGGAGAGGATATATAAGCAGTGGAGGCTGGTGACTCCTATTTCAGTGGGGCTCCTAATCCATTGCAGCTTTTATTTGGAGCTTCATAGGATCTATCCATGGTGCTCTATGGTGGCAAACCTATTTTAGGGATGGAGTTCAGCACCATGGATAGCTCCCATAAGCTCCAAATAAAACCTGCAATGGATTAGGAGCCCCACCGAAATAGAAGTCACCAGCCTCCCCAGGATATAAGAATGAATAATTGTGATTAAAGTATGTATATATTTCATGATCCCTTTGCTATTTATTTAAAACGCTTGTACTGTATTGAATGTATTGATGTAAAACTTATGAATTTTGTATTGTGCTTAATAACTGAATTGTTATAATTTTGTCAGGTATTGAACTAAGAGAGCAATCCTGTGGCCCCTAGGCAATGTCTGGGGCACCATGAGATGCTGCAGATCTCCTCCTCAGTGCCCGTAGACAGAGCTACGAATGCAGAGGAGGAGATCCGATCGTGGATCTTCCCTCTCCCACCCGCTTTCCCCCTGGCCTGCCAGCCGCTGCAGAAAGCTTCTCTTACAAGGTCACAACTACAACCCCATAAGAGAAGTCGGAGAGTGAGAAAAGGGGGGGGGAGGGGAGAGGAAAAGAAAGGGTGGATTGCACAATCTCCTATGGCCTCTCCAGTTCCCTCCCTGCCCACCAAAAGTTATATAAGCTAGACAGGCTCAGAGAGGCCTGCTTAGCTACCGTACTTTTTACATTTCAAATGGAGGTATGGAGGCAAAGTCACCTCCATCCTCCTCTCGCCCTGCCTGGCTCTTGCTGGCAGGACATAGGATAGGCAGAGGGTTCTGACCTTGGAGCCTTTTTTTATTCCATAGGATTGCACCCCTAAATGTCATTGTAGCCTTTTTTTTAATTGTTAGCTAATTTTTCATTGCTTTGGTTCTGACATTATTGTATTTGTTTTGCATGTTATTGTTAGTCACTCTGATCTTCCATTTGGAATAAAAACTGGGGTACATACATGAAAAAGGGAAATGAATCGTGGTTCCACGCAGGCTTCCATCCAAAGCCACCAACATCACTGGGAATCTTTCCACTGACTTTAGCTGGCTTCGGATCAGTCCCATAGTCAATCATCGGTTCCAATTTTTCCCTGACACTAGTCCAGGAGGAGGAGGAGGCTTCTTGTCCAAGACATTTTGCGTACTGTTTGAAAACAAGACCCAAAGGCATTATGATGTATATCTTAAGTCTTGGCTACAAGCAGGAAGAGGAAACTAGTAAAACAAGATATCAAACTTTTTAAAACATACTAAAACTAGCTTCTTGGTTTTGCAGGGTTTAATAAGTTCCTCAGAAACCCAGCAAAACATACAAGAATATTATGCACAGCATATTCAAAACAAACCTCTGGATATAAAACTAAATCACGGTTTCTTGGCTCACTGTCTACGTTCCTGTTCACTCTAGCCAAACTACCCAAAAGTGTGGGGCTGTTAACTTTACATGCCCCAAATTGCCAAAACTTTTTTTTTTTTTTTTGATAGACACATGTTCACTAGTAGCAAATAAGAATATTTAACGGAAGAATAGGCAGGGAAGCCTTTGTAAACCGATAGAATTTTGGTTTCATAGATTTCATAGATCATAGAGTTGGAAGGAGCCTACAAGGCCATTGAGTCCAACCCCCTGCTCAATTCAGGAAACTAGAGGAGGGGTCTCCCATGCAAGGAATAACCAGGCCTGACCCTGCTTAGCTTTCCACACTCAGACAAGCTGAGCCAGCGTATTTAAAATTAATTTTAGGCTGCCTTTAAGGGTAAAACCTTCCTTTCTTTTCTTTTCAATTGCAGGTTGCCAATGTGCCATAAATGACCAGCATTAGGTATATGTGGGCAGATGTGCTAGAAGTTTTTGCAGGGCAGGCTAGTAACTGTGGGAGACTAGAAGCCTGGGCCAAAGCATTCATTCATTATGACCTTATGAAAACTTGTAATCACTTAGTTCAATACAAATTGCATGGCTGGTAATTTCCCCCTGGCCTGCCAGCCGCTGCAGAATGCTCAGAGGCAATACTTTTATTTATCCATTCATTATTGACATTTATATACCGTCTTGATTGCTAGATAAGCCCTCAAGTCAGTGTACAACAATTTAAAACACTATGAATCAAATTTTATTTCTCTCAAAGCTCTTCTACAGCTCAGAAAATGCAAAGAATGGTCTTTAACTTAAGTCCTGGAATGGTCTTTAACTTAAGCCCAGCTATATATGAGTTGCTGCAACTCATATATAGCTAAGCAAATGCCCCCAAGGGGGGATATTTAAGGCTCCACAGACCATGGTGTTTCTTCCAAATCTTAGGGGACAGGGGAAGAAGCAGTGGAGCCCCAGAGATAGTATAAATCAAACTCACTTAAAAAACTTAGCCTAAGTACATATAACTGAACTGCACACGTTTCTTCCCCTGTTTACCCATGGCTCCATTTCCCTCCCTTCCCTCTCTTCTCTCCCCTGCTGTGAATTCTAAGCATTGTTGGGCAAGGGCACATCGTCTTGTTGTCAGGCCTGTCTTAGCACATCGCAGCAGCTCTTGGGCAGCTGCCAGGACCCCAATGCCCAGGCGGGGCCCACTGCTAACACCTCTCCTGGAGCCCCCCTTTTAAATAATAATAATAATAATAATAATAATAATAATAATAATAATAATAATAATAATAAATCCCAGTGCGCCATTCAGCACTGGATGGCTGTGTCTCGGAACCACCACAATGGCTTTGGAGCAATGGTAAGCCAGGAGCACCGTGGGAAATTGAAATGGCAGCTCCCAGACACCAGGTGCTGATGGGAACACTGTTGGTCTCGCCCAGGAGACACTTTGCCAAGGGACCCCTGAATCCTGTAGCTGGCCCTTAGGGTGGCCACTTGTGGATCGTAAAAAAAAAAAAAAGAGAGAGAGAGAGGACACCAATGCGCATAAAATTTGTATCTGCTAATTTATAGGTATAGATGCAAATTTAGAAATAATAATTCAAATAGAAATATAGAACATCTAACTATAGTGTAGAAGAGTGTGACCAGGTGACCTGTGTGCCTTGCTCAGTCTGGTCCATGTGCTGTTGATGGGCAACTTCAAGGCCTGGTTCCCCCCCCCCTTTGATGGTTCTTTATCTTTATACTGGACTTGGACTGAACAGCCCTTCAAATGGAGGACTGTCCTCTGTTAAAGCAGGCACAAGGCCACCCCGCGTGGTCCTGCTTCTTACTCTGTAAGCGCATTGCACATCACTAGTGCAATAACGATTGTACAGAAATCACCAGACCAATATAATTTAGAACAGCATTACTATTTTTAATAGCTGGTTACCCTACTGAACAAACCTCTGGTTAGACAAGTAGCTGCTTTATGTATTTGTGCCAAACACTCTCCTAAATAAACTGCAAAGTGTTGACTGGAAGAGAACACACAAATAAGGTATTTGCATTTAGAATGGAAGCTTTCAATCTCCACACATACACAAAAATATCTCAGTACTTTTCTCACATAATTTGTCGTTCCTTTTTTCTTCCTTTGTCTTTGCTTTTTTGCTTCAGGGTTTTTTGGGTTTGTTTTTTTTAATTGATAGCCAACATAAACATGGTATATTTCCCTTATAAGTCCTCTCACTCTCCTTCACTCTCACTTCCTGCTTATAAAGAATTCTCACTCAGTCACCCATGGCCTCCTGCACTTCTGCGAATCAAGTTTCTCTTACAAATCTGCAGCACTCTTTGCCTCAGCGGCCAGGAAGGACTATTTTAATTATTAGTGTTATTCCACTTCCCCATTACTCCCTCAGTGCACACATGCACAGGCATTCCTCCTCCTTCTGCCCTAATGGCCATGGTTGCCTCCCAACCCAGCTGTGCGAAGCTGAGCCCGAAATTTACTGCTCACTTCCTCAGTGTAATGCCCTCTCGGCGCTACTTAGCAGTGCCTTGTTTTCTTTTCATTGTTCAGAGATCTGTGGGAGAACTCCTTGCATAAGGACCATTTTTGTACAGTGCAAAAGGCTTAAAGGAACATCACACGCCCAGGCCTAGAGAGAGCGGACTTGGCCCACATTCCTCACAAATAGGAGAACTTGGGGATGCCACACTGACTATTCATTTTTATTTCTTCACTTCATACAGAATGAAGTGCTGAGCTGCATTGGGACCATGGTGTAGGGAGAGGAGGGCTTACGCCAGAGGTGGGCAACTTGTGGCCCTCCAGAGGTTTTGGCCTACAACTCCCACCACCCCTCACCATTGACGATGCTGGCTAGGGCTAACAGGAGTTGGAGGCCAAAACCTCTGGAGGGCCACAAGTTGCCCATCCGTGGCTTGAACCTTTGCCCGTGCGATGGCCCTCATTGAAACTGGCCCCTCCCCATGCCTGCTATTCACAATGGGAGGAAAGTTCCCATTGCCAAGTTGGAGGGATTTTATTTTCCTTGCTGTAGTCATTTTGAAACAGGAAAGATTTAAACATCTATTTTCTCGTTTCTATGGCCTTTTCCTTAATGGATTTTATATTGCTAACCTCCTTGGCATCATTCTGTATGAAGTGAAGAAATAAAAATGAATAGTCAGTGTGGCATCCCCAAGTTCTCCTATTTGTGAGGAATGTGGGCCAAGTCCGCTCTCTCTAGGCCTGGGCGTGTGATGTTCCTTTAAGCCTTTTGCACTGTACAAAAATGGTCCTTATGCAAGGAGTTCTCCCACAGATCTCTGAACAATTAAAAGAAAACAAGGCACTGCTAAGTAGCGCCGAGAGGGCATTACACTGAGGAAGTGAGCAGTAAATTTTGGGCTCAGCTTCACACAGCTGGGTTGGGAGGCAACCATGGCCATTAGGGCAGAAGGAGGAGGAATGCCTGTGCATGTGTGCACTGAGGGAGTAATGGGGAAGTGGAATAACACTAATAATTAAAATCTACATGGTATCTGGTATCTACATCAGATACCATGAGGAAGAAGAGTGAGGCAGCTACCTCAGGCTGCAGACTCTGAGCAGCGAGGACCAGTGGTGAGGTGATGGAGGAGAGGGCTGGATGTGCCATGTGGCCTACCCTACACCCCCTAAGTTAGCCGGCTGCCCTCACGTGTGGTGGAGGATACTGTCCTATCACCAATGTTGAAGTAAAGATTCAACTGCCAGTCCAGTTGGACTTGGCATGTGGAATAGGGGGAGGAGGCGCCATCTTGTCCTTTGCCTCAGACAGCAAAACGTCTTGGGCCATTCTTGCTAAGCAACTCTACTAAGGCAGTACTTTCTCAGTTTTATTTATTTATTTATTTATTATATTTATCTCCCATCTTTTTTCCTGTAAGGAACCCAAGCCGGCTTACATAATCCTCCTCCTCTCCATTTTATCCTCACAACAACCCTGTGTGGTAGGTTAGGCTGAGAGTCAGTGACTGGCCCAAAGTCACCCAGTGAGCTTCATGTCCAAGGGGGGATAGAACCCAGATCTCCTGAGTCCCAGTCCAACACTCTAACCCAGTGTTCTCCAGCCTTGGGTCCCCAGATGTTTTTGGCCTACAACTCCCAGCATGCTCCCCAAGGTTGGAGAACACTGCTCTAACCACTACGCCACACTGGCTCCCGGTATGCAACTTTCCTGTAAATTCCACCACCTTGTGTCATAAAAGACAAACAATTCTCTCCTGTGAGGTACCCACCCATTTGATAGCTCCAACATGGGAAACTTTGTCCAGGTCCAGTCACAAACATACCGTATTAAATTGTGCATGAACTGACAAGCCTCATACAAAGTCCCAGGATTCACAGAATGTGGGCGAAGGTTTCTTCAAACCAGAGTAGGTCCATTTTGGCAGAGGCATGCCTTGTTGCCACACAGTGGGCTTCATTCACTACAGCTACCATAGCAATAAATCCAGCCAGCATATTTTACCTGACTGGGGCATTTACCTGACTGTGTATTTTTTATTATTATTTAAAACCTGATGTTGAACGTGACAACCGTCTTATTGAATGATCTGCATGGTGTGCCATCCCTGAATGAACTTTGGCACCCCTGCAAGTTCAGACTGCAAGACCCAAACTTCCCATAATTCAAATGGGATTTGAATCTAGAATTCTGTCATTGAACCGTTTTACAGAGCTCAGCTCAAGCTGTGTATTTTAGATCTGGATCCAACTTTGCTCAAAGCACGAGACATGTGGGGATCTCGTGTCTTTTAACTCATGTTTTACTATGGCGTCTTTTCCAATCTAATCCTTCCTCTCTCCTTTCTGTCAGCACTGAGCAGAAATCGCAGCGCAAATTGTGTTGGGCTCATGCCTCTCCTCAAACAGTCCTTCATTTGGAGTGTCCTGAGATTTCTTTCCCACATCACTTTTCTAATGAACTTCAGCTGGCCACATCCCAGCTTGGAAGTAGCGTGTGATACTTCAGGCCAATAATGGGCAATTACATTTCATGAGGGTCTGAACAATTGTAACAGCAATGGCAGCGATGGAACCTGATTCTCTTCCCACACACAAAAGCACTCCTCTATTTTACCCCAGGGATGGAGCGGTGCCCTGTAGAACGTTGAATAAAGCTCCAAAGACAATTTCCCCAACCATCGGGGGACCTTTTAGAAAGAGTTGAGCAAATGTATTAGTGGTGTTCTGGAAATGTTGAATAGGATCTCTAATTTGGCACACTCAAGATTGGATCATATACTATACTCACAAGGGTCATTTAATACTGGCCACCCTAAGTATTCATGTGCATCTTGAATTTTTAAAATTTATGTCAATTATATTTAATATATTTATATCCTGCCTTTTTTTTCCTGCAAGGAACCCAAGGTGGCTTACATAATCCTCCTCTCCATTTTATCCTCACAACAACCCTGTGAGGTAGGCTAGGATGAGAATCAGTGACTGGACCAAGGTCACCCAGTGTGCTTCATGGCTGAGTGAGGACTAGAACGAACCCAGATCTCCTGAGTCCCAGTCCAACACTCTAACCACTACGCCACACTGGCTCTCATAGGTCAAAACCAGCACCTTTAATGGTGCATGGAAGCAAACAGGAAGCCAGTGAGGTTGATTCAGGACTGGTGTATTGTGGTCTACATAATGCTCTCCTGCCAAAGGTCTTGCTGCCACATTTGTGCATAGAGTGAGATTTATACATGTAGAATTTGTACATGTAGAGTGGGAGGAGATGCATATAGAGAAAGAGAATGAAGATGAGCAAGACCACGGAGACATTGGAAAGTAGGAGTAAGCAGCCTGAAGTGAAGACGAGAATTGAAGGAGTAAGCAGCAGCCTGAAGTGAGGATGAGAATTGAACGGAAGCCGGTAAAGAGAATGGTACAAAGGAGTAACATGACTGAAGTGGGGACTAGAACCCAGATCTCGTGAGTCCCAGTCCAGCACTCTTAACCACAATGCACAATGGCGCTAAGTTTTTTGGCTTCCCTCAAGGGCAAACCCTTCTCAAGATGTGCATTCAGGCCAGGCCCAGCAATCCTCTGTCTCAGGTGCCAGAATGAGAGGAGTAGCAGGTTGGAGGCAGGGTTCCCACCCACCACAGCTGCTTGGCTCATATTGCTGCCAGGCCTCTGCCGCCACCATCCCACCTCCCACCACAGCTGGACTAATGTTGCCCATCGCTGCTTTGTTCAGCTGGTGGCCACCGCCCCCCCTTGCATGCCAGCTGTCAGTCTCTGACCTCCTCCTGCCCTGCCTGTGAAAGCTGAGCGATAACACGGCAGGTCCTTCTGCTCTCTCTCTCTCGCATCTGGTGCTGGTGGGTCACCATTTCTCCCCATCTGGCGCGCTGCAAGAGTGGAGAGGCTGAAGGACGAGGAGTGAAAGCGCCTGCTCTGTCCTCCCTCCTCCTCTCCTTCCGTTTGGCCTGGAAGGGGAGAAAGAGGTGGAGCACCAATAGGTGGCACGTGAGGAAGACTTCAATGGTGGCACTCGCCCTCCCGTAGCAGCGGAGCCAGCACATGCCAAGTCGGGGCACATAAACCTCATGCAGACACTTGTCCTCCCATGAGGCAAAGGCACAGAAGCTGCTGGGCTCAGGCCAGTCGACTTTTCCCTTGGTGTTCCCAGTGGGGATGCCGTACGTTGGTCTGGCTTCCCATTTGCTGCTGGGGATAAGTGCCTTTGCCTGGCTTGGGCTGCTCTGCCATGGTGTGTGGACCAGGAAGGAAGAGCAGCCCATGGCCAAAGGAAGGCACAGCTCACCTTGGCTTGTCCAGCAGTCCCAGCCATGTGGCACCCGAAGGGCCTACCTACTTCATCAGAAAAATTAAATGAAGAGTGAAGATGATGGATAAATAGATGATAGATAGATAGATAGATAGATAGATAGATAATTGTTTGTTAATTGTGAATTTTAATGGTGATTTTGAATACTTTGGCATGTAAACCACTTAGAGATTTTGTTATATCAAGCGGTATACCAGATCTTTGGGATATATATAGATATAGATATATTCTCCAGTTGGGGTATAAATTTTGCAAGGTGAGATTAAAGGATGAAAAAATACTTACTAAAAAATAAATGAAGATACCATGCATGAGTCAATCGGATGAAGTTTATCATTTTTGTAATACCAACAAATATGTCTATAGCACATTATTGAAAGAAACTCATTGTACCCCTTTCCAAATGGCTTTCTAGAATCTGGGACACTGCTATATATCAAAACTAATGTATTATATAAAAACATGGGGTGGACTTACAACGCAAAACAAATTTATGCAGAAGTGGACAATATTTGTGCTATTCTTGGATGAATTTAAGATGACATTATAGATTATAACACTTTTCTCCTTGATTTTGTGTAATTGTTTCCTGCATGCTCTTTTGTATTTTTCTGTGTGTGTATCTCTTTGTACATTAAATTAATGCTTTAATTTCTCTGACAAATATTTCAGAGAAATCAAATAATTGTTTGTTTCATTTTTCCATTTTCCCAAAGCAAGCAAATATAAGCTGTATGCGTACTTTGATCGATCGGGAACAAAATCCTATGTTTCTACAGACTTGTTCCTGAGGTCAGGCACAATAAAAGAAGAGGTACGCTAAATTATAATACAGTTCTTTCCCAGAACTAAGCTCTGTGATATGCATTTGCAGCAAGAGGGTAGTTACAGTGTGTTGTTAATGGAAGAAGCCTGCTTTCCATTTAGGTCAATGGGGAAAAGCACAGCCCTGGCACTGAACAGAACAAAGTGTGGAAAGTCTAACCCTTTCCATAGTCTCTTGCCATTCAGATGTTTGTGCTTAACGTGAACAAATTTATGACCTGATGTGGATTCCTTTGAGGACAGGCATATTCCAGCTATTTGCTGAGTCCTAGATTTGAAGGAAGAAATGCAAATATTGTGGGAAACATAGATTCATAGAATCATAGAGCTGGAAGGAACCTTGGAGGTCATCTGGTCCAACTCCCTACTCAATGCAGGACTACAACTCCCAGCATGCCCCAGGTAGCATGACTGGCCAGAATATGTTGAGAGTTGCAGTATAACACATCTGGGAGGGCACCACATTGGGGAAGGCTGCTATAGCCTTGCCGTATTTTAGTATGTTTATGTTTTTGCTGTTTTTATTGGTTTCTTGGTGAGCCAGTGTGGCGTAGTGGTGAGAGTGTCGGACTGGGACTCGGGAGATCCGGGTTCTAGTCCCCGCTCAGCCACAAAACTCACTGGGTGACTTTGGGCCAGTCACTGACTCTCAGCCTAACCTACCTCACAGGGTTGTTGTGAGGGTAAAATGGAGAGGAGGAGGAGGATTATGTAAGCCACCTTGGGTTCCTTGCAGGAAAAAAGGCGGGGTATAAATATAATAAATACAATACAGTAATACCTTGGATTGCAAGTAACTTGGTTTGAGAGCGTTTTGCAGACAAGCAATTTTTTAAATATTTATTTATTTATTTACTTGATATACAAGCGACGTCTTGCAATACAAGTATTGTAGTACAGCTTAAATTAAAAATCTCTGTACATTTTTGGGGGAGGGATTTCGTTTTGATTTAAGAGTGTTTTGGATTACAAGCACGTTTCTGGATCGAATTATGCTCTCAATCCAAGGCATGACTGTATTGTTTTTGTAAACTGCCCAGGGAGCCTTTTGGCTGATGGGTGGTAAATAAATGTTAATAATAATAATAATAATAATAATAATAATAATAATAATAATAATAAGTAGTAGTAGTAGTAGTAGTGAAGCATCTCTGACACATGGCTATCCAGTCCCTGCTTCATTCCCTCCAGCGGAGGAAAGCCCACCCACCACCTCCCAAGGCAGTCTGTCCCACTGTTGAGCAGCTCTCACTGTTAGGAAGTTTCTCCTGATGTTTGGCTGAAAGATGCTCCCTTGCAATTTCCACCCATTGGTTCTAGTCCTGCCTTCTGGAGCAAGAGAGAACAAGCCTGCTCCATCTTCTGCATGACAGCCCTTCAGATATTTGAAGACAGTTATCATGCCTCCCCCTTAATCTTCTCTTTTCCAGGCTAAATATCATAACCATTTTGAATCTTTTGGGGGGGTGGGAGATGTTCCTTCTCAATGAACATTCAGCTGCACAGCACAAGAAACACAGGACAACATGAACGAACATGATGAAGAGCAAAGAAGACCTTCAGGACCTCATTTCAAGACCTGATTCATAAATTAAACCAAACCATTTCTCTGGTTAGAATGTGTGATGCTTCACTTAAGAAGCCAAATGCTCACAGGAGTAACTAAGTGGTTTGGGTTCCTAGTGGTAGCCACATCACAAGAATGTATGAAGCGAGCATCATAAGGTTGATTTCTATGAACGCTCATAGTCAAGGCTATCTGTAAGCACTGAAGTGTGCAATCCTATGGAGATGAGCCTAAGCCCCCAAACTTGGAGGCTCACGCTCATCCAATGCAGAGCGGGAGGCGCAGCAGAGGCAATCTTTGCCTCCCCACTCCTCCTGCTCTGCATTTTAATTAGACAGCTGTTTTCAGCCATCTAGCGACAGTGTTTCAAAGGGGAAGGCGGCTAGAGTGGCTTTGGGATACCTCGTATCCTGGCTGCTCCAGTCTCCTCCTCTCCCCACCCCCAAACTGTTTTTCTGACCTCGGAGAGCAGCCAGTGTGGTTCTTTCCACGCCGGCTGGGAGAGGGTGGGGAGGGGGGGCAGAGTGCTGTCTCCAATCTCAGAGCTGGGAATCCAAACTATCCTATGGCCCCTCAGACAATGTCTAGGGGACATAGGATTGCTCCCTCTGTTAATTTATTATTATTTATTTAGACATACTGTGCTGTCTGTTGAATCTTGACTGCTGAATTCAGGCTCCACAGAGCTGTTGGTAACAGGGCCGCCCCTGCCATTAGGCATAGTGAGGCAGCTGCCTCAGGCAACAGATCTGGGATGTCACAAAAGGGCACCAAACTGTTATTTATTTATTTTGTAATTATTGTATTTCTATTGCCAGGGATGAGAAGAGGAGCTTATGGGAATTTCTGCATCCTATACCAAAATAACTTGGTTGGCTTTAGGTACTACGCACCTTAATTTGGGTAGAGGGGTACCATTTGCTGCTCTGCCCCAGGCTGCAAAATGTCTGGGGCTGGCTGGTAATGAACAGTTTCATCTACAGCTTCCTGGACTCTAAATGCAGGCCTGCAGCATGGTTTCTTCTATGTTAAGGGAAGTAGCAAAGAGGGGTCCTGAGATTGGACCGCGCTTAAGGGGACAGTGCATTGTTAAAGGCAGCACAGATATACAGCCGAACACATTCTGGAATCTTAAATCAGGTAAATGAAACTGCACACAGCGAAGTCAGACGTAATATAAAAATTGGATTCACAGTGCGTGCTTCAATTGCACTGCAAGCCAGTTGGCCACTGGACTGACAGACAAGCTTACCAGCCAATCGAACACCAGTTCAAGACATCAGCCTAATCTCTCCCCGCTGTCTGCTCACCTTCTCACTTGCTACTCCTGCTGCCGTTGCCGCCCCAGCACCACCCATTGGATGGAACGGGGGGGGGGGTTAACAAGGTGCCTGAGACAGAACAGCATGACTGCCTCTCATCGTAGGCACCCAGCTGGGGCACACTTTTTTTCACTTTCCTGAGCCAGTGGAACAGGAGGTGGTGGCAGGGAAAGGAGCGAGCAATATCAGAAGTGGCAAGTATTTGATTTGCTGGTAAGCTCACCTGAGACCTCAGTGCTGAGCCTGGCAAGGGCCTGCTGAGAGTCCTCTTGTTCTTTTACATCGGTCCCTGCCCCATACTCACTAAAACAAAATGATAAAAATTCAGTTGAGTTCATTGACATTTTCCCAAGCTGTGAACTTCCTTAGATGGGAGCTAATTCATTCCACAGGAAGATCCTTCTTCGTATGTACCGAAACCCCTAAATATGTATTTTATTAGAAAATAAGCATTTGGTATGCATGTTAGGGTAAAATAATAGGGTATGTCTAAATAAATAATAATAAATTATACATTTTAGTATAAAATACCATTTTTATATGCATGTTGGTATGTTTTTAAAGCTGAAGACTGCATCAATATTCAGCAAAGTGTGGAATCAGAAGGATAACTGCTTTCCAGTGGACAGTAATTTGGGAGGTGCAGATCAAGTTAATTTGCTTCCAAATGCAGACCTGAACAAGACCCTAAACTGGAGATGCCATGGATTTAACATGGGCCTTTTGCCTGCAAACCATGTGCTCTACTGCTGTGATAGGGGTTCAGTTAGGCTGGAGGGTGGGAGGGGGGTGGGTCCAATCTGTCTGGGGAAATATCAAGAAAAGTTATCTCTTTCAAAATTCCTACTTGAGATGAGCCATCTGGCCATCATTCGGCAAACCCCCAATGTCTGAAAAAGTTAGCAAATGTATTACTATTCTGTTTCCTGAACTGAATCTAGGAGAGGGATTTTAATGTAATTCTCCCTTTCCCTGAAATAAGCCAGAATAGTGCTCCACAACACCTCTCAAGTCACAAGCTCATTTCACCCATAAGTAACCAAGGAAATTCACTGTGGCCCCAGATTGTCTCAAGAGTCATTACCCTGTGAGCAAATTTCACATAATCCTAAGTGACTGAAGTATATTTAATATGATTCAGATGATGGATGGGTTCTCCCACCCTGGAATGCTCCTGCATCTAAAACAAGAACCCTCCGAAAATGGTTATGTAAGGGACAATAGGTCAGGACTGAATCCTTCTCCCTGACATCTAGTTTTCTATGTAGAGAGATGGAGCAGAAATCATGGGGGGGGGGGGCATCTATAGTTTGAAGCAGAACATGACAGAGAGACAGGCTTATAACCTTAATGAGAACCAGGACTAGCTCTTGGTGGCCTTTTGGACCACTAGGGATCTTAGAAGTGGGGCCCTGCAACAAAATGTTCTGTATGTATCAAGTTTCCACCTTTACCAGGACACCTTGATCGGCTTCTTAAAGATATTTTGCCTCTTTAAGAGCCCTCCTGCCATCAGGATGCCACATCTCTGCCTTTTGCCTTTCCTTCCCAGTAACGTGGGATTAGATCTTAGGTGTGTTGTGAAAGACACTCCAGACAATCTGACGTTAACAATAACTGTTTACCTTACTACATGGTAAATTCACATTAACAGGGTAATTACACAGATAGAGCTGTTAGATTTCAAAAAGCATGTATAATGGAAGTAAAAGAAATAATAACGCCATTTTCTCTAACCTAGCTACGCTTTCACCTGTATGCCTTAGTAGAGACTCCTTTCCATCCCAGCTCTGGCTGTTCTGCAGTTTTCTGTGATATTCAGTCTCTCTCTCACTCTGTCTCTGCAGCTTCTCTGTTCTCTCTCTCTCCAATTTCTCTCTCCCCCTCCCCGCAGCTTTTCCACACCTCTTTATATACCCTCCCACAGAACTAGAAGACTACAATCACGTGACCTAAAACTGGGGAAATGAAACTTAACTTCATTAGGGGGGAAATGAAACTCAAGAATGCCCCCCTCCCATCAGGAGATATTTGGGCCTTCAGGCCTCAACCTAACTCAATCTTGTGTAGGCCTCAATCCTTCACAGTATGAGTAGGGTGGCCACTTAAGAATCACCAGGGATGTTGAAGAGTCCTTGGTCTCGAGTCACGAGTCGAGTCACGAGTCTTTGGACCCGAGTCTTGAGTCCGAGTCCGAGTCCTTGGTCCAAAATGGTGACTCACGAGTCACGAGTCCTGAGTCACTCCCAAAACTGACTCCACGAGTCCCTATTAAAATCAATGGGGTTTCCCCCCAACAAAATAAGGCTACTTCAGATGTGTGACTTAAATAAATTCTAGGCACAAGTGTGCCTTTTTATTTCAAAACTCTGCAACTGATTTTGGCAAGAACAGACCAGGCAGACAAACCCAAAATAACCAGGCAGGCAGAGGAGGCAGGGAACCCCAAACAGGCAGGCAGAGGCAGCCAAACCCAAAATGTCTGACCCTAATCCAACCCCCCCACAACAACACATCAATCAAAATAAATCTCAACACATCAGTTGGGGCTGTGCTCCTGGTAGCTGTCCATAGTGGCCGAGCAGCGGCGCGCCTCGCTTCCACGCGCTCTTCACCGGGGATCGCGCTCCTTCTGGCACAGCCAGAAGACTCGTCAACAGCCCAGGGATGTTGACGAGTCCTTGGTCTCGAGTCCCGAGTCGAGTCTCGAGTCCCATTAAAAATATTGGGACTCGAGTCCGAGTCGAGTCAGAGGGGGGACTCAGTCCGACTCATGAGTCGAGTCCTCGAGTCCGAGTCCCCATCCCTGAGAATCACCAAAAAAAGAGGAAATGGATCACTAAAAAAGAAGACAAAAGAGGACACCAATTTGTATAACATTTGCATATGCTAATTTATATTTATAAAACTGCAAATGTAGAAATAATTATTATAATTTAAATGCAAAGTCAGTACATCTCATCATAGCGCAGTGATGGCGAACCTTTTTGAGCCCGAGTGCCCAAACTGCAACACAAAACCAACTTATTTATTTCAAAGTGCCAACACTGCAGTTAAACCTGAATACTGAGGTTTTAGTTTTAGAAAAACAACTCATACAGTTGTCCAAACTAATTAACATCTTTTGTCTTTAAAGAAAAACACAGTAACAGAGCTTTCAATGATACAAACAGTTTTTTGTTGGGGAAAAAATCAACTCAAAAAATTATTATAGTACTACATTGTACACATAGCCTGAAGGGAATTTATACAAACTTTTTAAATAATTAGGCACATGTATTTTTGGATAAGGGATTCTCAACTTGTAATATGATTATATGCCAGACTGAAATTGTATGGGGCATGCTTTAATCCGGGTCCTTTCCCTGCTTCTACAGGTGTCGGATTAGTAAAAGTAAAAGTCAACCTGTACTAGGATGAGCAAGATAAACAAGAAAACTAAACGTGCTTAACACATTTTAAACACTTTATGTCTTGGACTGCAAACACTGCATTAGGTAAAAGTTTGCATTGGGCATGCTTTTTGCACAATTAATGTGATTTTTGCTATTGCATGCATGCTGATAATTTGTCAAACCTTGGCTCATACTCCGTTAGTTTGAGAGCAACACATGCAGCACTCGGGTCAACTGTTAGGGCTTTACATCCAAGCCATGCTCTGTGCATCATTCTTCAAAATCTTTTAAATGTGATAACAATGTAGAAAAGAATTCTGTAACAGGAATTCTAGAATAAAATCATTCTGTTCCACACTGTGGGAAAGAACAAGATCATTCGTGTTTTGCAGAAGGGGACGGTCTTTTCGCGATCTGGTGACCAATGGCTCGAGTGCCCACCGAGAGGTCCCTGCACGCCAGCTGTGGCACCCGTGCCATAGGTTCGCCATCACTGCCATAGTGTGTGCAGAAGACTAAGCAGGTGAACTGTGTGCCTGCCTGTTCAGTCTGCTGTTCAGGGGCTCACTGTTGATGGGCCACATTTCTTATTCTTTATCTTTCAGCCAGAATTGGGCAGGACAGCCCTTCAAATAGAGGTTGCCTTCAAACAGAGGACAGTCTTCTAGCAGCCCTTCAAGCAGGGGACTGTCCTCTGTAAAAGAGGACACATGGCTACTGGTGTGAGTGCTTCTGTCTAGGTTCCAGACACTCCATTCCGTTCACCCTCCTGGCTTTCCTTCCCACATCAGCAGTCTGCCAGCATCCCGTGTCCACTGGCCATATTTATTTATTTATCTATTTATTTTATTTATTTCATTTTTATACCACCCAATAGCCGAAGCTCTCTGGGAGGTTTACAGCAATTAACAAGACAGTCCCTGCCCGCAGGCTTACACTCTAAAAAGACACGACACACAAGGAAAAAGGAATGGGGAGGGAAGAAGGGGGAATATTAATTCATCCTTCTGGCAGGACTGGTGGAATGGCCCTGCGCTCCCTCTCTTCTCCCTCCTCTCAGCCTGCTGGAATGGCTGGCGGTGGTAGCAGTAGAGGGAGGAGGAGCCTTCAGGAGGGCGGCCTTTCAGCAGGGCTGGTGCAATGGCCCTGCACTCCCTCTCTTCTCCCTCTGCACGGCCTGCTGGAATGGCTGCTGGCGGTGATAGTTGAGGGAGGAGGAGCCTTCATGAGGGATGCCTTTCAGCAGGGCTGGTGGAATGGCCCTGCGCTCCCTCTCATCTCATTCCTTAATCATGG